>OZ023239.1:0-600000 GCA_964006365.1 Trididemnum miniatum | reverse complement strand
AACGGCTATGGCTGGATAAGACAACGTTTCAGCGCAGGAGGCATTCTTGGAAGAGAACAGTTGCAACGCATGCAGATATTCCGCTTGCGATGTCATAATTTTGAGCCAAACCGGCCAGTTGGCGTAGTGGTTAAACACATCGCTATCGACGCGGGAGGTTTTGGGTTCGATTTTTGGGCCGGTACCGGCCGTTAGCTCAGTTGTTAAGCGCACATGTTATCGGTGCGGAAGGTCTGGGGTTCGATTCCCGGGATGGTCAAATCGGCACAGTGTCGCCAACGGCTCGCCAACGCTGCGACGTTTCTGTGTTATTCAAGCTCTAAGAGATGGGCCCCAGTGACGTTCGCAGGGGTCGGGAGTTAGCACTCCGCTTCCCTTTTGACAATTGCAGAAAACATGAAATCTTTCTTTTTTAAAACGAACCGACTTTTCTTCATGCGGAGCTTGCCAAAATTGCTATCACGTTTTCATCCCAAACAACACCATCCCCCACAAAACATTTTAGCGTAAACCATTCCCTTACAAGTACAATGATCATCCCTCCTTACGTCTGCGTGAAAAGCTGTACCATCCCCCCATAAGTGTTTTTACAACTCGAGCACTGATTACGATGCTATGCTACAATACCGGTACCCGGTAGTCCGACTTTTCTGTTGTGTTTTGCTTGAAGCGCATTTTTGTCATTGATGTTGCTGTGAAACAATTGAGAAGTAGAAGTTTCTTTAAGTGCGGTGTATCTGCAGTAACTATGGCTGCACACAAATTAAAAAAAAAAATCGAATCAAATCTTGATCATACTCGTTTCATTAAATTCGTTGTTGTACCGAAACGTGGTAGCGAGTGGCAGGGCCCGACCCCGCGGCTTAGCGCCTGGGCAACGCAGCTCCCAAGAAACGTCGCAGCGGTTGCGAGCCGTTGGCTACACTGTGTCTGATTTGACCGGCCTGGGAATTGAGTCCCAAACCTTCCGCATCGATAGCGAAATCTTTTAACACTACGCTATAATCGCCCGGTTTTTTGAGAAATTTTATTAAAATATAAAAAACTAAATTGACACTGCTCAAAGTGCCAAAAGTAAGATAAAAATACTGCCGAAAACGACCATAGACCAACGAAAGATTTGAAGATGCCTAGGGGCGGAACGAGGGGAGAGACAACATCGTTTTTTCGTATCGTAAGCTGACTATCTCAAGAGCTACAGTTCTTCGTTTCCCATAGAACCGCGATTATGTGTTTGAAAGCATCTGATATCGACGCTGTAATTTGGCAGAAAAATGCTTAGATAATATCGACGCTGTTTTTGACTTTAATCGGATGATTAGGGATTCCTCTCGCGCATAATTTATTTCAGTTTAAAAACGTTTTGGTAGGGAGGGCAGTTTTTTCTTATGCTCCAATATCTTCTCTTTTCAAATTTCAAGCGAGAAACTGCCCCCTTCGGAATGAATGTACCGTATATTGACTGTTTATAACAAGGTTTAGCCTATACGCATTGTTTACATTAATGTTGGTTCTTGAAAAAAATTTTTTTTAGAGAGACGGAATTGCTTGTTTTACCCCCCTGGGTGCACCCTGTTTGTGACGTTGCGACAGCTAGCCAGCCCATACTTTAGTCAATTAACCTTCCTATGGCCCAAAAATGATTTCAACTAAAATTTTTTCAGAAAACTTTGAACCACGGCCTGACAGCTCGAGTTTCTGTGAAACCTTTTCTCTCTTTAAATGAAACGCAAAGCATTAAGCAAAAGTGTGAATGAAATATCTTTGTTGTTTCATTAGTAATGGCATTATAGAGCTTAATCATGGTTAACAGCAATTTAGGCAGGAAACATTACAATACGATGCACTTTAATACCTCTAAACTACTGTAATTGTAATGTAGTATCTTTACGTCATCACGATGTGACGTCACTGAACCCCCCCCCCATTGAAAAAGCCTGCGTACGCTTCTGTAGGTCTGACAGTTTGAACTACCGGTAGTAGACAAACACGCTACAATCTGGCTAATCTATAAGTTCTTTTGAATTATCATGTGAATAGCTTCGAACAAAGTGGCAGCAAAACCTGACACGAATCGTTTGAGTTATGCTCCACGAATCTTATCCCCGCCCTCAACTTCTATCAGCAGCTCTTTCACTTCTTATGAAATCAAACGTTGAATAAGAGATCAACGTTCAACTTGTTTAGCATTGTAAGCTCATTATTACGAACAATCAAATCGACTTTGACTCGCACGTATCACATGACCAACTCATCAATGATTAACCCTGCGTAGAATTCGAATAACGGGAATTGGCGACGTCATAAAGCAAGGATCCAGTGTCCTCCAAGTCGAGATGATTTATCAGCAGAAATGGCTGCGGATAAAAAGGTCCATCAAGCAGTTTCCAGCAGGGCCGTCGAGAAAAAATTCGGGCCCCGGGGCAGAGATATAATGCGGGTCCCCTCGGTACCAAAATTTAATTCTCTGGAAAAGAAAAGGACTTAACATTGCGCAGACGTAACCAGTGTGCGAAGTAGAAAATTTTTACTGGGGGTATGTTTTTGTCTACAATTTTGCTTGAATTCTCAACCCAAATAACAAGACAATGTTGCAAAAATGGTAGGCTATTTATTGTTCATGAGGCGATGCAGTGGCGTAGCAAGAAATTTTAAAAGAGGGGGAAGCATAACTTCACCATTTTTTTTCAAGCGTAGTTTTTTCAGCAGAGCTAATTGAAGCCGATAAAAAAAAAACAGAAAAACTTTAAGGGGTCCGGGGGTTTGCTCCCCCGGGAAATTTTTGAAATATTACATGTTGTAATGGCTATTTTAGTGCTTTTTAAACATTTTTCAGACAAACTTTGATTAAATTTTTTGATTCTAATTTTTAGCATCGTACTTAACCAAATATGGTGCAGTTTGTTCGCACATTTTTATCAACAACATAGTTGAAAAAGGCTGGTGAGGTGAATGCATTCTCTCATCCCATTCACTCCACTCTGTATTTGTCCCTAGCCATAAGCTACAAAAGCCATCAAAAGAGTCTGGCGTATTTCAGTCACTTGGCACCATTTGTTCTTTTGTACTAAAAGGCAAAGTCAAAAGGGGAGGGCCATGGCACAATGCCCCCCTAAATACACTTCTGGGGCGATGTCATTGGTCAATGACCAAATTAAAATAGTGGTGGAGGGTGTACTGCGTGTTTGCATACCACCAGCCTGATGTACAAAAATTATCTACAGTAGAATTTTGAAAACTTCATTACCTTTGTTTTAGGCAGGTTTTTCCTTTACAAATAAAGCAAGGGGTTTGGGGGGAGAGCAGTAAGCTACCCCAGCGGGGTCCAGGGCGGAGCCCCAGAAGGTATAGGCTAGCGTTTTATTAATTCATGCTCTCAATCTTAAATATGATATGAAAAAAGTCGGGGAACCGCTGCTTTAATATATTCTTAGTGCTTTCACTAAAGCTTATAAAAAACTGCTGACGTGTTGTAATGTAGCTAGATGAAGAATGAACTGCTCTGTAATAGGCGCTCTGAAAAGGTTGTTCTTGATTTGTTTGCGAAGGAAACCGTAATGGTTAGAAGATATGCTGGAAAGTATCGCCGCAGTCCGTACCCACAAGCAACACGTATAAGAAACATTTAACTTCTTACGGTACGTACTTATCACTCGGGGGGGGGGGGGGGGGGACGTTTTGCCATCCACCCTAGGACAAATTTTCTTTCTTTGCTGGGGGACGACTGTTTTTATTAGGGGAGACATATCCCCCCACCCCCTACTTCGCCCACTCGACATTGGTCCATAGCGAAGACGTAATTTCTCCAGCATTTCTTTGCGTGTGTCCCTGAAGAAAAATTTTTAAGAGCGGGGCCCCTCCACGGGTCCCTCAAAACATGACGGGCCCCGGTACTTTGTACCCCCCGCCCCCCTCTCACCATCCCTGGTTTACGGTATTTCAGCGATTCCTTCTCGAATTCTTTACCCGCGATGACCGAAATGCGCAATGATTGACAGCTCATTATGACGTCACTCGCTCGCCCGTAAGCAGTTTTCAAAGTTGAAGTTTGGTTTGCACGATATAATTGGATCATAAGTGGCGAAGCTGGGGGGGCGAAGGGGGACAGGCACCCCCTATTTTTGAGAGCTAATTTACGCACACATTTCAATAAAACCGCTGAACAAATGCATTTGCAACTTATTAATATCAAAACAACAATAGCCCAAAACCATTCTCCGCTTTCACTTCATTTTCTGCTCCAATGTTGTCAGCTATCATTCTTATCCCTACCCAAGCTGGGCCCAGCACGATCCGTTTCCCACAGTCCCGCAACGACAGTGACGGGTCTTGGATACTACAATTGATAACAAATATACAGTGCAATAAAACTAAGATCAGCTGCAATACGAGGGAAAGTCACATACGCTGCGTGAGTGTGACGAAACAAACGAAGAAGCACAAACCTGTATTTCTTCAACTTTCAATCGCTTATGTCCATTAATCCATTTAAAGTTGTATCTGAAGTTAGCTCGTTCATTATACCAATTCAAAAATAAAATGAAAAAGTAATTGTTTTATGAGCAGCTTACAGAATTTTTCTCGCTCGGTTTCAATTACCGTAGCTTTAGATGTTTTTAGAGATGTAGTGAATGTCAATAGTAAATGCAGGCCTACGCAGTGTGTCATATTGCAATATCGTGCATGTATGAATCGTGCATGTATGAATCGTGTATGTATGAAGCTCTTTCGAAGTCATATTTTTTCATGAAAATATTTGGATTATCAGCAAGTGGTTCGAGTCGCGACCCGAGTTCGAGTCGTAATAGTCGAGTCCTGAGTCATTTAAACAACGACTCGAGTCAAGTCAACTCATTTTTCGCAGCTACTCGAGTCAAGTCACTGATTCGAGTCTCCCCAACACTGCCTGTCTGCCACTCCGAGATGGGGAAACCTCACTATAAGAGTGGTCCCGAACGGTACAACAAATGAACTTGCCAGCTTGTTCTTTACGCTGCTACCTTTGATGCTAAGCGTCATGCAGGGAAGCTCTAAATACCAACTTTTAAGTCATTGGTTTAACCCATCTTTGAATCGAACCCCCAGTCTGCCGTTTCAGAAGCAGACGCTCTATCCACGCGGGAATCTGGGCGGTAGTTATTTCTTTTGGTTTACCGTTTCGCCATCTTTAAAGCAAGACATTATTGGCAAGTGTGCAGTTGACTCTACAACGTTTGAGAACGCTATACTTTTTCTTGAGTAAAGTGCTTTTTTTAGCCAACACTTTCTACTTTACTTCGAGTAGTTTTGCCGTCAGTAACAATACTTTTACCCGAGTGCAGTTTCATAATAGCCTACTTTTTACACCACTGCACTTATTTTAGCAAAGCTTCTGCTTATAGATATAAGCTGCGAAAATATTTTTGCGTTGTCCACAGAGACTGTAACTCACTGCATGCCCTTTTTCGACAAAAAAAGGATGCTAAAATTAGTGTTTTTTAATGTGAAAATTGTAAAAATTCGTTGGCGGCTGGGGGCATCACCCACAGAACTCCGGATAAGCTATGGTTATATAAAGTGGGTTCTAACACTCTGGGAAGTTTGGGAACCACTGCTCTATCCGTTTTGTTACTTTTTTCAATGCAAACAACCCAGCCCTACCTCACCTTCACCTAGGCCTACTGACCTACAAGTACAAGTTCGTTTATTTCGCCGTAATGACGATTAAATAATCAAAGTATTAGAATTAAACAATAATAATGTCCAGGACGCACCGAAGAACCTTTAGGTTTTCAAGTCGAGGTGCCCCCTGACTGAAACATACGTATTACATAAGGACAAATCAAACTAAGTGCTCGAAAATCAGAAGATGGATTGGGTTGTGATTTTTACAAAAAAAGAGAAAAAAGAAAATGAATACACTAAATATAAGCACATTTTATGAAAATAAGCGAAAACAGACAAACAAAATGATCGAATAATTAAAACATGAAACAAGAAAAATTTAGATTCGCATAGGCCTACAGTCAATCGGTAATATTAAATCTTGTAACTTGCAACAAGGCAGTTTTTACAAATCTTTTTGAAAGCTATAAAGTGCCTTTTCATCAAATTTTTATCGAGTTCGTTCCATAGCTTAGTGCCCCTGTGTAAGATGTGATTTTGAAAACCGAGGTACGAAATACACAATTTCTTTAGATCTTCTTGTATTATGATCATGAATTTGTTGAATTTTTGTAAAGTTTTCATAAATTCCCGACGGCAACTCGTCGTGTACGAGCAGATAAAAGAATTTAGCGAGTTCAAAATTATATAGATCTGTGAGCTTTAATAATTTCAGATTCTTGTACAATGGGGATATTCGGCAGAATTTTGTATTTGATGTACAAATACAAATTTGATGTACAAATACAAATCAATTTGATGTACAAATACAAATCAATTTATTTGATGTACAAATACAAATCAATTTGTTTAATCTCATATTAATTTCTTGCAATAGATATTTATGCGCTGTGCCCCAGACAATAATACCATATTGCAGGGGTCGGCAATCTTTTGAGCTCAGCGTGCCATTTTTTGATAGTGTCAAAATGGAAACTTCTCCGCGCGCAAAACGGTTTTGTTTCCTTACTTGAGGTAGATTTTGCCGTCATTCAAATTTAACACGATAGATACTCAATTAGAATTCATGAATTATTCTACTTTCATGAAATTTGTGTGTCATGCAAAGTTATGTGTTTAAAAGCGCATGTGAAGATACTTTTGCAGATATAGTGGACTAGCATTGATATCGCGTTGATTAACGAATCTTGCAAAGTCCAGTATGTTGCTGATGTTCTTCAAACAGCTTGAATGATTATGGAAGTTGCAACAAAGTTTCCCACGCATTGTTTTTCATTCATGTCGTCAAGATCACGTAAACATTTTTAGAAGCGAGGATTATGCGTGAATTTTGTCGCTTATTGCGGCAGCAGTCTTTTGCTAGGGCATGCGTCGAAGTGGTTAAAATGACAATAAGAAAAAATAAAGTTGCTATGTGTCAAAAAATACCTTAATTGATTGACTTTTGAACCCACAACACTGAAAATCGCTCATAGATTTAAAAGTAAGTTTGTTAAATCTTAAGAGCTTAAATTTGCATGCGCATGGAATCGCTTCGCGTGCCATGCAAAACCTTCCGGCGTGCCACTTCTGGCACGCGTGCCTGGGGTTGCCGACCCCAGCCATATTGCAAGCGACTACAAACAAGAGCACAAAGTACAGTGCGTAAAGTATCAACTGACACAAATTTTCTTAATTTGTAAAATATCCCAGAACTTCTTGCAAGCTGCAATGACAACTCTTTGATATGTGACGACCAGCTTAAGTTTTCATCGATGTATAATTTTAAGTATTTGACTGCTTTTTCCCTTTCTACTAATGCTTTGTTGATGGTCAATGTGAAGGGGGCCCGAGATAGATTTTTGCGGAGCTTTATTGATTAGTGCATAATTGGATTTTTGATAATTTAATGATAGTTTGTTCCGACTGAACCAGTTATTAATTTTATTAAGCTCACAATTAACCCTAGACTGAAGCGATTCCAGATTGGCGTCAGACATGTTTAAATACGTATCATCCGCGAATAGACTTGTGGAGAACTCTGCAGCTGAGGGCAGGTCATTGACGTACAATAGGAATAGTAAAGGACCCAATGAGGAACCTTGCGGTACACCACAAGTGACATTTAACAAATTAGGACTCGCAATTAGCTATTTTGGTGTATTGAAATCGATTGTTTAAATAATCTCTGAAAAGATTTAAGGACGGGCCTCTAAATCCACAGTACCTTTCGAGTTTTCAGAGTAAAATTTTATGATCGACCGTATCGAAAGCTTTTGATAAGTCTAAAAATAAGCAGCAGTTGTACTATCTTTTGTCTGCGGTCGTCATGAGATTGTTATGAATATCAGCAATAGCGTGGATAGTTGAAGAGTTTTTGCGAAAACCATATTGACGTGTTGATGATAATTTGAATTTTTTTAGATATTCGATGACGCGATAAAACAAAATTTTTTCAAATATCTTACTAAATTGAGACAATAAAGAGATTGGACGATAATTGGTAGGCTCGCAGACATTGCCCTTTTTGTATATCGGAACTACTTCAGCAATTTTTAAAGCTTCTGGAAAAACTCCTCGGGTTAAACATAAATTAAATAGTTTGCTGAGAAATTCAGCGATGGAAATTTTTGCTAATTTAATGAATTTGGTTTCGTAATCATATTTTCTAATTGCTTTTTTATCTTTGAGTGATGAGATAATAGTGATTAGTTCGTCAGGGGTAGAAGGTGACGAAAACAATGAGTTCTTGATATTGCGAAAATGTAGAAATTTTTCGAAGGACTGTGAGCTTGGGGTAATTGAATTTGCCATATTGGGACCTATGTCTGTAAAAAATTGGTTTAAAGTATCTGCAATTACTTGGGGATCCAAAGTTACAAGACCCGACTTAGTTTTTAACTTCGTTGGGGACTAGATTTTTTTTTTATCAGGATTAACTATTTCATACACCGTATTCCACATAGCTTTTTGATCGTTGCTGTTTTTACAACAAAGATTATTGTAGTAAATGCGTTTAGCATTAGAAATCGCCCTGTTTAACGTATTGCGATAAGCTTTGTAGTTCCTGTAAGACTCGGAATCAATTTGAGGTAATTTCATAAGTTTTTTGAACCACTGGTCTTTTCGTTGTATTGATTTAACTAAGGAAAAGGAAAGCCACGGTTTTTTTTTCCATTTTTTTTTTGGTTCCGCGAAGCTTTTTTTAATGGAGCAAATTTGTTAATTACTTTTCCAAGTATTTGATTAAACTCATCAAATTTTGCATTAATATCGCAATTGTCAGGAAGCATAAGATTATTTATTTCAAAGTGCATTTCATCTGCAAAAATTTCAGGATCAAAATTTGTCATGTCACGAAAATGATAGTCGTCATTCAGTTTTGATTTCCTCATTTTTGATGACTTAATCGCAAATACAGGTAAGTGATCAGTTATGTCGGAGAGCACAATTCCGCCTAGGGTGTGATACGGTGCGTCATTAGTAAACTCATATATGTGGTCCAGAAGGGTTTTGGAGGATTCACTTACTCTAGTTGGCGCATCAATAACACATTTACAAGAGCAGCTTATTAAGTTATTTGCATACTTTCTGTTGTTATTATTGCTGCAAACTTTCATCAGATCTAAATTAAAGTCCCCAACCACCATGTATGAATACTTTTTATGATTAAATTCGTGGAGAATATCACTCAATGCATTAGAAAATTTTTCAATGTCCTCAACGTAAGTTACTGGGTGTCTGTAAACGACGCCGATCATGAGAGTGCCATTTTTGGTTTGAGTTTTAATCCAAATATTTTCTACATAGTTTAACTCGCAATTGATTTCGGAATTTACCGTATATACTCGCGGATTGTCGCAACTTTTTTCTCATATTTTTTTTTTTTAAATACGGGTGCGACCTATCCGCTCGACATACCTTGAAAGTTTTCGGTTATTGCAAGTACGGTACCTTATTTTTCGGCTAATAGGCCGATTTACTGGACCTACGTTTTTGACCTAATTTTCGTACATCGGCTTATTGGGCGGGTATAACATAATTATTCGAGTAAAACGCAAACAACGAATACGGGTGCATGCGCTCGTGCACGCACATATGAATGCGACATATCAAAACAACCAATCGCACAAAGTCATTTCAAATAAATTTTTTTAACAAATTTATGTGTGTACCGGTATATATTTTTGTCATTTCTCAAACAGGGTTAGGGAAAGCGCATTTTGAATCCCTAGATTTTCAGTGCGACCTATGTGCGAGTCAACTCTAAATTAAACTTGTTTAATACAAAACTAATAGCGCGGCCTACACGGTGGTGCGACTTATAGGCGAGTATATACGGTACACTGTAATCTAGTTTGTTTTGAATATATAAACCTACACCGCCTGCTAGAGTCTCACTGTCAGCGTGTAGAAAATCATAGCCATTAAGCTCGATGTTTGAGTAAACAGAATTACCAGATAATTTTGTTTCTGTAAGGGCAATGATATCAGGTTGTACGCTCAATTTCGATAAAAACTCATGCATTTGATCGAAGTTCCTATGAAGACTACGTATGTTAAAATGAATGATAAACAAATTATCAATATTTTTTTTTATGATATTTCAGACTATTATTAAGAGAATTTATACTATAATACATCGAGCGATTAAAGAATTCATCGTAATTATTTTCTGCTGAATAATTTTAGGTGTCACTGATGTGAGGAACCGAACCACTGGTCGGTTCATTTGAGTCGTAGGTCCAGTGGCGCGGGAACGTTTTTTGGACAGGGGGGGCTCAAAATAGTAAGATCGTGTCAACGTCTGGGGGGCGAAGCCCCCCAGACCCCCCTTTTTTCGAACGCACGTTTTTATGAGCAGGACACTCAGCAGACCTATTTTGATAGACATCAATTGCATGCCCGCTCAAGTGACCGGAACTTTTTCAGGATAATTTTTTATCGTGGAAAACAAGATTGCTTACTACCATTAGGCTTTTCTAACCATGCTCGAATCACTACTCATGTATTTGTAAAATGCAAATACCTCAATGACAAAACCAAAAAGTAGGCAAACAAAATTTGTCCGATCTAACTTTTGCTTTGCTGATCAGAGTTACATGCAACAAACAATGCCCCATTGAGGTTTAAAAATAACAAAAAACACACAATCAAAATAAAGCACTGAACCATTTTTTAACATAATGAGATGTGTAGATATAGGTATTTAGGTAGGCGTACTAGCTCAATTTTAGTAACAATCATCGGCAGTGCTCGAGTTGTGAAAACACTTATGGGGGGTGGTAGGCTACAACTTTTCACGCAGACCTAAAAAGAAATGGTCATTATAGTTGTAAGAATTGATTTACGCTAAAATGTTTTATGGGGGGATGGTGTTGTTTTCAGGGGGGATGGCATCCCCCTCAAATCGAGTAGCCTACTGATCATCGGTGCCAGTTTAGTAGTGATTTAGCCGCTTCATTGGGTTGGTAGAAAAAATTCAAAACCATTAAAAAACTCAACCAGAAGAGAACTTGCACCAGCTCATATAAGCTTGATTAGGGGTGCCCAACCAGTCGATCGCGATGTACCGGTCGATCTTTGGATGCTTGGCTGTCGATCCCGGGTTAATTTGGCATGTGCACAAATCAGGTTGGCCACCAACATTTCCAGTTCATGTAACGCGTCCGGGCCATGAAGACCTTTTTTTTAGCTCTTCACAAAAATTTTGGTGGAATTCGGAACATCTGAAGGATTGAGGACCGTTTTTTTGCACTTCACCGTATTTTCGTTTACGATTTACGTAATTCCCATGATCAGTAGCGACTTTCATTCGAGCATTCAGAGTAGTTTGGCGTAAAGTGTTTGGCAGCTACAAGAATTGGCAGCCATTATACTTTTACTGGTCCATCGTCCATGACTGCTGCAAAGGTTTGCAAACGCTGATATAAAACACGGTTAAAAATAAAATTCAAAAATTGAAAATTTTACCAAATTTTACGTTGACCTAGTGAATAATAACTAACTGATTTTTAAAAGAATAGTGATTCTTCGTTGGTTAAAAGCACTTTAAAAAATATTTGCTTCATTACGTATGTACGTTGCGAGCATTAATACCGTCGCACTCAGTGCATAATTTTTTCAATTGTCAGGGGGGGCTCAAATGGTTCAGGGGGGGCTAAAAAAAGTTCAGGGGGGGCTTGAGCCCCCCCTGGCACCCTACTTCCCGCGCCTATGCGTAGGTCTCAAGTATTGAGCACTCAATAGGCGATAATTCGGTGAGCGAGCAATCACAGCAGGTAAAGTTGTCAATTATTATTTTGTTGTTGCAAGAATTGCAGCTTGAAAGGTCTATGGTACAGGTTACGTGCCATTTGTGCAAGTCACAAAATTGTTAGACATAGGTTTAGAGCAATTTAACACATGATGTCACGTTTGTTAGACAAACAAACCAATATCAGTATTACAAGATAATTAGCAAACCATAGTTAACCATTATTGACTAAGTTATAACATGGCGAACCAACATTTAGGTCGTCGTTAAACATCAAAGGGTAATAATTTAGTGATTTAACGTCAATATTTTCTACCTGTTTTGCTAAGTCCTCAGGAGAGTTAATACTAATCCAATTCCCCATACCTTCATCTTTTTCGCCTTCCGACAAGATTCTTCCACTACAGGTTGCAGATTTTTTTACTCTTATTTTCCCATTTATTGTATGAGCCAAAACGAAGTTTTCGCAATTTGTCTTGACGTAGTGAAGCAGCTTAGATCTCAGCGGTGTTAAGTCTTCAGTGATAAAAGCATTAGTGTAACTTTCCAGATCTTTCAACTTCGATTTTGCGTAGATAAATTCACTGCGCTTTTTGTAATTCACAAAACGCGCTATTACAGGTCCAGGACGAGCAGACATAGTTGACCTTTTTTTTCCGAGACGGTGAACTCGTTGAACATCATTGGGATTAAGCTCTATTTTCAGTTGTTTTGCCAAGTCCAGCAGTACTTCTTCGCCGTCATCATTGTTTCCATTCTTTTCTCTCACCACATGTATTCTAATATTTTCACGCCTGCCATATTGCTCGAGTTCGTCCATTTTCGTGACAGACAAATTCATAGCTTGGTTCAGTACACCGCTCTCGTGCTGAAGCTTTTTTATACTTTCTGAGAGTTCATTTTTTATTTCTTGTATCTCTTGCAATAAGAGTTTCATCGTATTGTTTACTTCGATTAAATTTTTTTTGTCATCTTCGTTGAACGAATTTTCATTGTTGACTATAGGCCCAACTTCCGTTTTCTTTTCTCATAGGACTCATTTCTTGTGATTATTTCAGCCAATTCCACCTTATTGAAGACTGACAACTGACCGATGATTGAAGACTGACCTACGTTATATTTCTTTGCATTTTCTTTTTTGGCCACAAATATTGACTTCAAAGAGAAGCTTTGGCATTAACTCTCGAAAGTGTTGCACTTTCATAAGTTTTTTTTCCAAAAATCAGAAGAAAAATCTTTCATTCTTCTTGCAATCAGTTTGTGATTTTTAATATTTTCTCTTCATCCTTAAAACCAACGACTTTAAAATTGGTATTCACCGCTTTCCGCTCCGCATTAAAGAAACTGTGTGGAGAACAAGCTGACTAGTTTACTTGCTGTGCCGTTGGGAATGGCACATGGCGGTATTCCAGCATCTTGGTGTGGTAGACAGATGGCCGGCAACTCCTAAGCGAGCTCGTTATAGCGCATTGAAAACTTTCTCGTGGCAAGAGGATAAATATACAAATAATTACAATACAAAGACGGCCGAGAGGTCTTTTTCCAAACTTAAACTAAGTTTCTTTAGGAGCTCAATGTCTCAAGAGAGACTTAGCGGTCCGGCTTTGCTGTCGATAGAGAATGAACGAGCAGAAAATTTAGATTTTAGTAAAGTAATAACAGTTTCCCAACGCAAAAGCAACACCGAAAATTTTCAATCAAATTGAGGTCGTGTGACTGGCAGGAATGTCGGAACTCCTATGTATAGCGCCTCCGTCGCGTGACTGGCAGGAATGTCGGAACTCCTATGTATAGCGCCTCCGTCGCGTGACTGGCAGGAATGTCGGAACTCCTATGTATAGCGCCTCCGTCGTGTGACTGGCAGGAATGTCAGAACTCCTATGTATAGCGCCTCCGTCGCGTGACTGGCAGGAATGTCGGAACTCCTATGTATAGCGCCTCCGTCGCGTGACTGGCAGGAATGTCGGAACTGCCATGTATAGCGCCTCCGTCGCGTCACTGGCAGGAGTGTCGGAACTGCCATGTATAGCGCCTACGTCGCGTCACTGGCAGAGTGCTGGAACTGCCATGTATAGCGCCTTCGTCGCTTGCTTGCGACAGGATAAAAATGCAATCAATCAAAAACTTCTGGTTCGTCGCCGTTATCCGGATAATCCAACCCTAGTATTCTCACAGCTTCCCTGCATGACACTCAACATTAAGAAGACAGTGCTGGAAATCAAGCCGGCTGGTTTACTTGTTGTGCCTTTGGAAACGGGAAAAGCACTTGGCGGGATTTCCCCATCTTATGGTGGCGGACGGATGGCTGGCAACTCCTAAGCGAGCTCGTTACAGCGCTTGCTCGCTTTCTCATGATATGAAACTAAATTCAAATTATGCAAAAATATCTGCTACTGACTGTGACGGGGCTAGCGCTATCTGTGGAATCGCAACACATTGAGACGCTTACACGACTATTTTAACATAATTATTTTCTTGAAACTTGGCACATTTATATAATTTTTGGCGTTGATTAATCTCGTTCAAACGACCAGCATTGCACGACCAGTTCCTTGCAAATCAAAGGTGTAGTCAGAACCTGACGTAAATTATTTCGTGGCCAGACCCTTGACATCAATGTATATTGTGTTGACAAGCGGGGAAGCACCCAGAATGACGAGTTATTTCGCGTTGATGGATGACGTCACACTGGCAGTATCAGTGAGCGACAACTTTCCTATTTGCAGCCCACTGTCTACATCATCGTCAGACACCTGCAAAAATCATGTTCATCAAAACTATATCCATGACGTCATCATTACCACTTACCCCCTCATCATCGGATGGGTACGGGGAGGCCGCTTGCGAGGCAAAAGGTGAACTTGGGGCGGAAAAGGGGCGCGGCAGTCGTACGGAATTGGTCTAAAGAAAATAAATGATGAGTGCTGCCACAGGTCAGCCCCTGCAACACACCTACTCACCGTGGTCAGCCCCTGCAACACATGTACTTACCGGGGTCTGCCCCTGCAACACATCTACTCACCGGGTCAGCCCGTGCAGCACATCTACTCACCGGGGTCAGCCCGTGCAACACATCTACTCGCCGGGGTCACCTTGCAACACATCTACTCGCCGGGGTCAGCCCGTGCAACACATCTACTCACCGGGGTCAGCCCGTGCAACACATCTACTCACCGGGGTCAGCCCCTGCAACACATGTACTTACCGGGGTCTGCCCCTGCAACACATCTACTCACCGGGTCAGCCCCTGCAACACATCTACTCACCGGGGTCAGCCCCTGCAACACATCTATTCGCCGGGGTCACCTTGCAACACATCTACTCACCGGGGTCAGCCCGTGCAACACATCTACTCACCGGGGTCAGCCCGTGCAACACATCTACTCATCGAACTCAGCCGCTGCAACACATATACTCACAGGGGTCAGCCCCTGCAACACATCTACTCACCGGCGAATCTGATCTCATGTGTTCCAAGTACTCAGGCCGAGTACGTTCGATCGTCAATCGACGCGCATTGTTGTAATACTAAACAACATATTTTGATGAGGTTCGCTTGAGTGCGAAACATAGTTTGAAAGGCCTAATGAACGATATCTTCCCGCTGCTTGACCTCTTTACATTCCAAAAACCATGATTTTATCAAAACCATTAACTTTCCGCGCGAGCCGGTGTTCGCAAATTCACTTCTCGGAGTCTCCCACAACTTGGCATTACCGTCCAGCGTTGTACAAGTTCAGTGTTGTAAGTCAAAAACACCAGTCGTTTTTTTTTTATTCAAAAAAAACGTGTTTTTTTTCATTCTTTAGCTTTTTGTCATACTCGTATGTTTAACAGATATATTTTAATAAAATGCTACGTAATTTTGCTGCGTATTGCTATTGCGTACATTTGGTGTTGAGTAAAATGCGAGAAACACGTTTATGAGGAGAGTTTTTCGGTCACACATTTTTCGAAATTGTAAGTTAATGCGAATCAGGGTTTGATTTCAATACTCTTTTTATTTACTGTGCCAACAAAACATGGGTACGCTTGGTACTATCGGAAAATAGGAACCCTTCCAATAAAAAGACCCATTCTTTGCTGTTTTTAGTATCAAATCGGGAGAGAAACAGTTTGCTTTTTAACAGATATTTTAACCAAGAGCTACGACTTTACCAGTTATCGCAATATAAGATGAACAACGAAGGTGATTAATTTATTATGTCAGCAGTCAGCAGCGGTACATATAAAGGTTTTTAACTTGTTAATACGAAATGTCAACATGATAGCGAGCCACAGAAACCTTGCACAAATTGATACGTTTAAAGATCAAACCCAAATCTACATTGAGCCAGTCAAACGACTTGCATTCGCTGCACCTAACCTCGAGTTGCAGAGCAAAAATCAAACACAAGTTACACAACAAAGAAAGCTTCGGTTTGCTAAATTAAATCACTTGAGCGTATCATTAAAAATAAATAAATTTAAAGGGTTTACAATAATGGTCTTGCGGCTCGTTAGCGGCCCAATGCTAGAAAAAACCAACAGGACTGGACAATTAGCGGACCGACAAAAAGTCCTACTGACGGCTACGCTTAGGGTTTTCCTTTTTCTCGGATTTTCAATTTCCCGGAAAAGAAAATTTTAAAAATATTTTTGAGAAATTCCCAAAAAATTTCGCGGAAAATTTTTTCGAGCTTGATTATTTTGACATTTTTTTGATTTTCAGCATTTCAGATTTAATTTTTAGCATTTTGTCATGTTGTTTTGACAAACTTAGCTTGCGTTTTTCCATTTTTGATCTCGCAAGCATTTGGTCTTAAAAAATTTTGCGAATTTTGAAAGATAATTTTTAGTAAGCAAAAAAGTTTTAAATTCGTAGTAACGCAAAACTAACGCATTTTTTATGTCGGAATGATAGATATCAGTAGCAAGGAAATCCTTACTAATGTAAAGACATTTCCCGGGATCCCGACATAAACTTCCCGGGAAACGGGAAATTTCAAAACCCCAAATTCCTTGTCCCGACTTCCCGGGAGGAAACACTAGCTAGGCTAGTCAAACTAGCACTTACGGCACCCAAAATGGCTCATGGTTATACCATAAATGTCATCTTTAGCACCGAGCAATGAGTTCAGGCCATATATATTTGTGGCTAATGGAATAATGGTAACTTGACATTGCAAATAACATATCGGTACCATTAAAAACAGCCTTGTTTTGCCTCAATCTCGAGCTGATAACAAGCCAAAACGGAGTAGACTTCCCAATTAGCTATGAAATGGTCAACAACATAAAAAAAAAGAATACGAAGCAAAAACAAAACGGTTTTTTAACAACACTAGGCAAGTTTCTTTTCCTACCAACTCACCTGACCCAGACGTGACCAGTCCAGCAACTACCAACTCACCTGACCCAGACGTGACCAGTCCAGCAACTCTGACAGACGCTCGGTTCTGTTTCGTTGAATAATTCGTTCCCTCCGCGACATTCGACAGAAATGATACAAAAACTAAAATTGTAACAATTTTACATTATTCCAACATAAAGAAGTTAACTGATGTCATACCCTATGCAATATGCATGCCTACATGATAGTCACAGGTAAGAAGGTGAAAAGCACACGCACATAACATGAAGCACGGTCTGAGCTCAGAAATTGCCAAAAACCTACAAGCAATTATATTTTTTTTTTTTATTTAGTTGCATATTTATCCTTCTATCACGAGAAAGCGATCAATGCGCTCTACGAGCTCGCTTAGGAGTTGCCGGCCATCTGTCTACCACACCAAGATGGGGGAATCCCGCTAAGTGCCTTTCCCAACGGCACAACAAGTAAACTTGCCGGCTTGTTCTCCACACTGTCCCTTTAATGCTGAGCATCAAGCGGGGAAGCTGTGAATACCAATTTTAAAGTGATTGGTTTGACCCGACTCGGAATCAAACCCGAGTCTACAGCTCAAGAGACAGACGCTCCATACCACTCGGCCATCTGAGCTGCAAGTGTTTTTTGATATTTTTTGATGCAGCCGACGTGACGTATTGGATGAACTGGTTCTCGCAATCACCGCGAGGATAATACCAGTTGTAGGCCTACTGATGCAGATACACCATTTACCAGTGCCAGAATTGTGACATAAAACTACTCGACCATCGCACATCAGTTAATTGTGTGCAGGATTCATCTCCGCTGCGGAATCTTCTGTCCACGATGTAAATACCATAAGCCTCCGGATCGCTCAAATGTCCTTGCATGAAACATCCAAAACCACTCAAGTTGGTCGTCACACTGGGGATTCCCTTCACTGCGCATTCAGCTGAAACAACGACACCTTCAAAGAAGGAAAGTTGAAAGCGGTTTCGAAACTTACCGGGGGTGTAACCCCATGGTTCGTAGTAAGAAGGGAAAACCCCTAAGTGGCAACCCCGGACAAATTCGTCATAATCCATAGGGAGAAGGGGGGAAGTCTGAGACAGGAACTCTGGGTGGAAAATTATTTTGACGTTGTCGGTTCGAGCGTTGAACAAACGAACATTTCGAATCTGATTCAAAACTAAAACAAGACGTGTCAAGATGTGATTGGTTGAAATCATTAAGTGATACTCACTAGGATCATTGGCGTCATCACACATATTATGCGTAACAATGGGTGGTAACGAACTGCACTGATTGGCGTACATGCATCGCTTCAATTTGATGACGTCATCACGCTGTAGTAATTGTTCCGATGATGGGAGTTTCCCTCTGCAACGTCATAATCAAACTCGCGACTCAGAATCGAAACAAAAACTTTTACCTCAAACAAAGATCAAACACGCGCTCGCCGATGTCGTCCTTTATGAGATCGACGCTCTCCTTCAATTGTTTTACCACCGCCTGACCTTTCAAACTCTCAACGTTGAAATTGTTCGTCGCCGCCGGAAAAATGAGAAAAGCGACCACTGTGACGTCACTATTGATCATCTGAGAAAATTAACAAAACAATTGAGAATGAAACAAAAATAAAATTAGAGATAATCGAACCTTGAGTCTATGATTCAACCTGCTCATGCACTCAATGAACATGTCCGCTCCTTTGTTACTGTATTCGTATCGACCAGCAATAAACATGTACAAGGTCTTGTCAAGGTTCAGATCGAAGTGCCTGCCAATCAAGAAAACATGTCACTCAATAAAACATCAGCGACAGATCACGTCAATGTCGACCTGACATCCAAACAATTCAGAAAGAATCTCCAATCAAATTGCAACAACGCTTATTTCACCAATATTTCAATAATAACCCCCCCGCAAACAATCACCGAAATCTTGTTGCATCAAATAATCAGCGCCATCTTTTTGCCGCAAATAATCACCGCCATCCTGTTGCGGCATATAATCAGCACCATCTTGTTGCCGCAAATATCCAGCGCCATCTTTTTGCCGCAAATAATCACCACAATTTTGGGTTAAATAATCATCTCCATCTTGTTGCGGCAACGCCATCTTTTTGCCACAAATAATCAGCGCCATCTTGTTGCCGCAAATAATCAGCGCCATCTTGTTGCTGCAAATAATCAGCGCCATCTTATTGCTGCAAATAATCATCGCCATCTGCTTGCCACAAATAACCACCCACAATCTTATTGTGTCAAATAATCACGGCCATCTTGTTGCGTCAAATAATCACCGCCATCCTGTTGCCACAAATAATCACGACCATCTTGTAGCTGCAAAAAGTCAGTACCATCTTGTTGCCGCAAATAATCACTACCATCTTGTTGCCGCAGAAAACCACTGCCATCTTGTTGTGGCAAATAATCAGCACCATCTTGTTGCGACAAATAATCAGCGCCATCTTGTTGCGGCAAATAATCAGTGCCATCTTGTTGCTGCATATAATCAGCACCATTCTGTTGCTGCAAATAATCAGCGTCATCTTTTTGCGGCATATAATCACCGCAATATCATCGTGGCAAATAATCAGCACCATCTTGTTGCAGCAAATAAGGCAAATAATCAACGCCATCTAGTTGCAGCAAAGAATCAGCGCAATCTCGTTGCCGCAAATAATTAGCACGATCTTGTTGCAGCAAACAATCAGCACCATCTTGTTATGAAAAATATTCACCACCATCTTGTTGCAGCAAATAATCACTGCCATCTTGTTGGGTCAAATAATCAGCACCATCTTGTTGCCGTACGGCAAATAATCACCGCCATCTTGTTGTGGCAAATAAACAGCGCCACCTGGCTTCGACAAATAATCAGCACCATCTTGTTGCAGCAAATATTCATCACCATCTTGTTGCGGAAAAGAATCACTGCCATCTTGTTTCAGCAAATAATCAGCACCATCCTGCCGCCAAAATAATCAGCGCCATCTAGTTGCCACAAAGAATTACCGCCATCTTGCTGCGACAAATAAGACGTAAATAATCACTGCCATCTTGTAGCGGCAAAGAATCACGGGCATTTTTTGCGACAAATAATTATCGCCATCTTGTTGCAGCAAATGCAATCAGCATCATCTAGTCGCCGCAAAGTATCACCACAGTCTTTTTGCAGCAAACAAATTATTGCCATCTCGTCGCGGCAAATAATCACTGGGCACCTTGTACGGCAAACAATCATCGCAATGTTGTTGTGGCAAAGAGCCACCGCAATCTTGTTGCAGCAAATAATCCAGTGCTGGGCAAGTCCGCAACAAAGTCCGAACTTCCGCAAGTTCGCACTTTCGGTCAAAAAAAAAAACGTTGCGCACTTTCGGATTATAGCATTAAAGGACATGGACTTAAGGTTGCGGATTTACTTTTTAGGAGATCCGCAAGTTCATACGGAAGGATTGCGCAAGCACCATGATCGAACAAAAATTAAAGTTCAAATTACCAGCTTTTGTTGGCTGCAAAACTCATTGGCGTCACACCTTTGTATTGCTGCGTATGGTTGCAGCAATCCTGCTACCATTAAGAAGGGGGAGGGACATAGATGGTGGAGGTTGCATGAAGGACAAAGATTGGAGACTTGTAGTCGGTTAGAAAGATCGTGGGGAATTATGGAAGGAACACATGGAAAAGATCATGAAAGTGGAAAATGAATGGGATCAGATGGTAGAAGTAGATATGCTTGAAGGACCAGTTGAAGGAGTAACTGATGAGGAGGTGATGGAAGCTTTGAATAAGATGAAGTTGGGAAAGGCAGCTGGACCCTCAGAAGTAAATATGGATATGATAATAGCAAGTGGAACGTTTGGTGTTGGAGTAATGAAGAAGCTTTGTCAGAGAGTGCTTGATGGAGAAGGTATGCCAGAAGAATGGAAAACAATGCCAGAAGTTGTTCCAATCTTTAAAGGAAAGGGGGAGGTGATGGACTGTGGAGCATACAGAGGGGTAAAGCTGCTGGAGCATGCAATGAAGATAGTGGAGATAATGTTGGAGAACAGAATAACAGAATTGGTAATGATAGATGAAATGCAATTTGGCTTTATGCCAGGGAAGGGCACGACTCATGCATTGTTTATTCCGAGGAGAATGCAAGAAGAGTTTCGTGCATGAGAGAAAAAGTTGTACATGTGTTATGTGGATTTGGAAAAGGCATTCGATAAAGTACCGAGAAAAGTGATGGAATGGGCATTAAGAAAGAAAGGATTGGCAGAAGTGTTGGTGCAAGCAGTGATGAGTTTATACGAGGGTTTAAGGACGAAAGTTAGAGTTGGATCAGGGACGTCGGATGAATTTAGGGTAAAGGTTGGTGTGCATCAAGGGTGGAAACCTGGCTACTTGGCGTTAAGGTGTCAGTTTCAGTTTCGGTGTGTTGAAACTCAGATGTCACGTTTCAGTTTTAGTTTGGTTTCACGGCTGTTGAAAAATCGGTTCCAGTTTCGGTTTCAGTTCGCTTACGCACAGCTTCGGTTTAAGTTTCATCCAAGAAAGTTATTTTACTGTGAATACAAATTATTTAAATCCTCTACTTTTTGGCGTTTTTGTTTTATTACGATAATAAGTAGCAGCTCAGATAACCGAGTGAGGAGAGCAATTGCTTTAGAAATTGTCAACTTGGGTGTAATTCCGAGTTCGGTAAAACCAAAGACTCAAAAATTATAGTATTCACAGCTTCTCTACTTGACGCTCAGCATTAAAGAAACTGTACTGGTAATGATGGTGATCACAATTTTAAAAACCTAAATCCTTAGAAAATTTTGAACAGGTTTCAGTTTCGGTTTTGACGTTTCAAGAAAAAACGGTTATGGTTCAAGTTTAGGTTTTCAAAATTTTGGCTAAGTAAATGTCAGTTTCAGTTTGGGTTTCCAAAATTTCCTTTAAAACCGGGTTTTCAGGTTTAGGTTTGAGTTTCCACCCTTGGTGTGCATCAAGGGTCTGTGCTATCACCACTAATATTTGCTATTGTGGTTGATGTTGTGATAGAGCATGCAAGAGAAGGATTGTAGAATGAAATTTTGTTCGCGGATGATCTGGTGCTGATGAGTGAAAGTTTGGAGGATTTACGGAAGAGGTTCCAAAGGTGGAGAAGAGCATTGGAAGGCAAGGGATTGAAAGTGAATGTTGGAAAGACTAAGATGATGGTGAACGGAACGGAAGGTGAAATTACATCGAGCAAAATAGATCCTTGTGGAATATGTGGGAAAAGGGTTGGGTCTAACGCTGTGTGTTGCACACAGTGTATGAGGTGGATACATGGAAGGTGCACCAAGATGAAAAAGGTGACCTGCAGTTCTGCCAGAGATTTTGTTTGTAGAAGATGCACAGATGTTGGAGATGGCACGGAAGAACCAGTGGAGGTATTATGCGATGAAGTGGAGACTGTGAAGGGATTTTGTTTATTAGGAGACAAGCTGAATGCTAGTGGTGGGTGTGAAACTGTCGTGACCTCACGAGTAAGGATCGGATGGATTAAATTTAGAGAATGCGGGGAAGTGTTACGTGGAAGAAGGTTTTCTTTGAGAATGAAAGGGATGGTTTATCAAAGTTGTGTAAGATCGGCAATGTTGTATGGAAGTGAAACATGGTGCTTGAGGGAAAGTGAAATGGCAATTTTAAGAAGAACTGAAAGAGCCATGGTGAGGTCAATGTGTGGAGTGAAATTAGTGGATAGAAAGAATGCGGAGGAGCTGATGGAGATGTTGGGTTTGAAGAAAACGTTAGATAGAATGGCAAAGGCAAATGGAGTAAGACGGTATGGACATGTGATTAGAAGAGAAGATGATAATGTACTGAAGAAGGCAATGATGATGGAAGTGAATGGACAGCGAAAGCGAGGACGGCCAAAAATGACATGGAAGAGGCAGGTAGAAGAGAGTGTGAAGAAAGTCGGGTTCAAGATCGAAGAAGCTGCAGATCGAACGAGATGGAGGAAAAAAGTGAGAGCGATCGCGGAGGGGATGAGGTGTATTCGGCCACCTTCGGTGACGAGGAAAAAAACGAACTAAAACTGGATTGATGATGATGATCTGCGTTCCGAATTGCCCATAACGCGCAGTTTACTGTATTAGTAAAAAAAAAATCTTCGGCCTTTTAGAACGAGCATTGCTTTCAGCGAAAATAATGATTTTGCTTCATTTCAGAAACAGCATCGGATATTGGGTTAGTATTTCATAAGAACCTGCGGCCGCTACGTTAGTTTGTTCTGATTGATGACCTCGCTCCAGTTTTCGCCAATTTTTGCTACTTTTTTTTATTTGGCTCGCTTTTATCATAAGATTATATTGCTGTAGATTGGTCAAAGAATTTTCACACCTTTACTATTGGTCAAACTTTGTTTCATTTATATTTTACACTTTTGATAATTCTTGGATTTTAACTGCGGGTAATTACTAGGGTTGGATTGAATTTGAATTTTGAACTTGAATCCGCTCACGAGTTGTTGATGAATTTGAATTTCGTATTTTTAAAGTCAATGAATTTGAACATTCGTTTTTTCAACGTCAATGAATTTGAACATTTTCAGACGAACTTTGAGTTTTTCGATTTAAACCTTACAAAGCCAATGCAGCAATTTGTATCTAGTTTATATCAGTTAATGTAGCAAACGTTCCCTAAAATTTTACCAAGCCAACAGAAAGTTTATGATGGCAAATATGACGCTGCAAGGCGCTTTGAAGTTGTTTTTGGCCTCAGTAACCTCCCTAGCGCACCTGGTGGAAAATACACTCAATCGCTTGGATTTCATATCTTTAAAGGTTTTTACAGCATTTTAATTTGAAGTGAAGTTGCCGAGAATGAAATTCGTCTTTACGTCAGCAATTTGCGTCTTCTCGTCAATTGTTCTTCGTGTTTTTTAATCAAAGTTATGTTTTTTTGCATCTTGTACTGCCATTTTTGCAGTTAGCTACACTTTTACTTTATTTTACTCATTTCTTGAGTGAAAATATTTTGAACAAGTTGCTATTCGCTAAACCTACAGTTTTTAAAAATATTTCATGTTTTATACGCATTGATAGGGATTTTTCGACGAAGTAAAATTATTGCGAGATGGTTCGCTCCTAATTCTCGAGACCCCGTTTCTATTTGACTTTTAACTCGCTGCCTGAACAAGTAACTCAACAAACTTGATATTGCTTAAATTTCTTGAAATCATCAGTTTAACACAGTCAAATAAAGTACTGTAACGTCAAAGAAACGTGAAAATAAAGGGCTCTTTCTTTGAGTTGTGAAACGAGTTGAAATTAGGATTTAAATCTAACTTTCTAAGCGACGAACGGCACAAATATTGCTTTATTCCGTTAACCTTGAAAAGTGACTACACGTTTTGCAGCAAATTCTGAACAGCAAGATAGGAACATACCAAGGTTGAACAGACTGTTGGTTTCGGAACTAATTTTCCAACCGAGAGTCAAATATCCACTATCAAGACACATCAACTTATCAGTCAAATCAAACTACTATTGGCAAAGCTAACGCCACACTTATCTGTAGTTTTGTTTTAACTAAACACTTATCCAAATAGAATAAAAAACAAAGGTTGAGATTACTTCAATAATAACTTAAAATAGTCTCAGAATCAATTTTGAATTACACTTAAGCAAGATATCTTTCCACATGTGGAACCTCAAACACTCACACTGGTATCTGGTAACGATCAACGATCGCCTCGTGTAAATTAGGTCACGTGAACTGAGGAATTGCGAAACAAAGAACTAGGTAATGATGACGGTAATTTTGCCATCTGAAAATATCTAACACGCATAATTATAATAATCTGGCTGACCAAGTACGGAATAGACCTTTTCCCGGCGCCCCTAGTGGCGAAAATTTGTTGCTATGGTGTACAAGCTATCAGGATTTGCTTTGTGGAAAGCATAGCTTTTATGACAGGTTGGTGGGAAAATTGCAGCAGAGAGGTTAATTGAAGATATTATTTCAATTGTGCACATCGAGTTAATCAAAGCATAGATTGAAAAATTGACAATTAGTTGGAATTTGTAGAAAATATTTTAAGCTCAGGGCCTGGGCTAGTGGGTTTCATTGGACCAACCGGTATCGTACAAGGCTGTACTTGGTGTATGTACTGCAGCTGAACAACATTGGTTGTAACATCAGCTTATGCTATAGCCTAGATGAGGTATTTTCCTTTGGACTGTCCCAATAGCAAACTGATGTTCAGTCAATGCTGAACTGCCTGCCTCATACCGGTATTCTCACACCTAGGCTCTGCAGTCTGGGCCATAGACTAGATTTAGATTTTAACTTTGACGTGTATAAGGTTACTAGACCGTAACATTTGTCTCTTTGGTTTATTTTACTGTATTACTTTGTCACTCTGGTACAACTGAGGAGAGCGTAAAGGGATAATAAAATATACCTAAAAGACAAATTGTATGCTACGGTCATAAAACCTTAGGTCATGTAACCAATGTTTTTTAACTTATAAGCTATGGCAATCATGCCTATCATCTCAGAAAAATGAAGTGAAACTGGTAGGGTATACATGGGCTGAGCTAGGCCGACAGGCTGGATAATGCTGCTAATCTGCAAATTTCATCTACAGTCGTTACACAGCAGCCTAGAACACTTCAATTTTTGTATCATCCAACATCAAAGCCATAGCCTACCCGTATATAGCTTTGCCAAAAAAATCGGTTTATTTGTCCAGCATTGACTGAACGTCAGTTTGCCATTGGGACAGTCCAGAAGAAAATACCTCATCCAGGCTATAGCATAAGCTGATATCACAACCAGTGTTGTACAGCTGCAGTACATACACTAAGTACAGACTCGTACAGGTTTGTACCGGTATCGGTTGGTCCAATGAAACCCACTAGTCGAGGCCCTAAACTTAAAATATTTTCTACAAAATACAAGTCGTCCACTTTTTAACGTATGCTTTCATTAACTCGATGTGCACAATTGAAATACCAAGCAGATATCTTCAATTAACCTCTTTGCTGCAATTTTTTCACCAACCCGTCATAAAAGCTATGCTTTCCACAAAGCGAAGCCTAACAGCTTGTCCACCGTAGCAACAAATTTTCGCCACTAGGGGCGCCGGAAAAAGGTCTATTAGTAGAGGTGGCTGATGAGTGGCGACACTGGTGAGTATACTAGTGACTGATAAGTTGGATTGATTTTGAATTTTGAATTTGAATCCGCTCACAAAATCTTCATGAATTTGAATTTGAATTTCGTTTTTTCAAAATCAATGAATTTGCATTTGAATTTTGTTTTTTCAAAGTCAATAAATTTGAATTTGAAAATTAGAAAAAAAAATGAATGGATCCAAGCCTAGTAATTACTAATGAGGACTTAGAGCTGCAAAAATGGCAAATGCAAACTCACGCAGCGCAAAGAGGTTATGTTGCAAATTGCGGTTACGTACTTGAAAGTTTGGGGGTTGAGGACATGCGGTAGCGGAATGGAGCTTTCGACATGTAGTAGCGGAACTGCGGTTGTGGATTAAGAATTCTAAAACTTGGTTGTAGAGTTGCGAACTTGCCCAGCACTGAATAACAGGCCATGCCATCACTGCACCAACATCCGAAAATTACGTAATTACAAGCAACTTACCCATAAAAATGTCCTCGAACAAAATTATGGATCTTATCTTTGGCGAGCGCGTGTAGATTTTGGAATTCGTGAAGACATTGAGTGTTCTTGATGCTGAGACCGTTGGGAAGAATGACATCTAAATTAATTGATTTAGAAGAAAGAAAAATATGACGCAGATTAGCCGAGCTAGAGCGTATTGCTGTTAGAATGATTTGACAGCAGAAGTGTGAAATGGTAAGGTTTGAGAATTGTCAAAAGTTCCGCATCCAATTCAGCAAATTTCTCAAGTTTCGCTAAATGTAAGTACAGTGGGATTCAGTTAATTGCATAAAGATCATCAAACTCAAACCACAGTCAATCGCTTGTAAAGCAAATAGTTTGACTAATCGCATAGCGGTTTACAGCATAAAATGCCATTCAATTAAGTGGATTATGCAACAAATTTTAGCGACAAAAGCAAGACTTTCTGAGCGAAACCAAACTGCTTCAATGCGCAAATGAACTCGCCAATTGCCAATGTCACAAAAAATGAAAACCGCCACCAACTAGAGATCAAAAACAAGGCAGCGTGTGATGTGGTTAATGCTTTTCAAAAATAATTATCGAATCTGAACAAAATCACGTGGGGCACTTGTACTTCCGCATAAACGCATAATTTTTTTAATCACAAAAAAGGTTTGTCAAATTGACAATGCCGGGGGTGGGCAAACTTTTTACACGAAGGGCCACATTTGAAGAAAATTTAGAGCCGAGGGCCGCACTGATTAGAAGAGCAACACGTCCTCAGATGTTTTCGTTTCTCCGAAAAATCAGTGAAAAGCAAAAAAAGTCTTGATTCAAGGCAGGAGTTTATATTTTTGCAATGCCCGCGGGCCACACAAAATGGTATCGCGGGCTGCAGTTTGCCCAGCCCTGGACTATGCAATTATCGGTAAGCGGACACGACGTCACATCGGAGTGATATTAAAGTGACTTTATTGAAGATTTTCATGAGGGTTTTCGCTACAAAACTGCGTTATATTCAGCTCGAACAAGCGGCTGCTACACACACATACAATACCGGGTTTCCGTTTGAGCAAATGTTCGGCTTCGAGAGCAGTGATATCGGACACAGTAGTGAATACATGCGCAGTGTGAGCGGCGGCTCGTTCCAGGCAGTAGCGATGATAAATTTGTCTATTGCCTGCTTCTGCATCAACATCAAACTAAAAAACAAATGAATGTTAGAAGAGACACAAACAGCTGAAACCCACAGGAACAAACGAGTGTTCGACAAACAGTCGGAATCACCATGACATTGAGACAGGAACATCACAGCAGACATTTCACGAGAATCCTATTTTAAACTTTTGGATCGCATTTATCGTGAAGTCCGTGCAGATCGCATTTATTGCAGAGCTCGTGCAGATCGCATTTATCGTGGAATCCGTGCGAAATATCCATACCGTAAGATTTAGGACGAAACACATAGCAACACAAAGAATGGAATCTTTCGAAGTATACATTTTAATTATTTCTCACAAAATTGACACGAAACGTAAAAAATGATCATGTGACCAGGGTCGTGATGGGGCCTGGGTGCGAACAAGCACGAGGCCCCTTTCTGCAACTCAAGGTGTCCTCCAAAAAAAAAGTGCCACTTTTCTTGTGTTGTGTTGCCTACGCAGAGAGGCTACGCAGAGTGGCCACTCTGCAATGAAATGATAGCAATGTGGGTAGTCTGGGGCAAGTATGCAGTACACCATTTACGGATGTGACGCTCTTGGAGCAAGTAGAGATTCGAACCGTTGATGTTTAGATTTGCAGATTACGCATGAGACATACGGTCACCCACTTACTTTGCTTAAATTATTATAGAAGTCAACGTTGGCAGCGCACAGATATCTTCCGAGTAGAGTTGCATGAGTGGTGAAGACGGTGGATACATCCACATGGCGCATTCTGCACATGATCAGCCCAACACCAGCCAACCACTCGTGGAAATGAGCGACAATCACTGGTTTCTTGCCGCACTGAGTTCGAAACTGAAACAAATTAAGTCGGTGATAAGGGGGGTACTCGTGCCTCTAGGGCAGGGGGGTACTCGTGCCTCTGGCATTAAATTAATCTCAGGGAGCACGAAATGCTTTCTCAAGATATTGATAACACTCATCCCCACACAAAGCGCGAGTCACATAAACGCGCACTGCGCAGACACGAGTCACACAAACATGCAACACACATACACGAGCCACATACACACGCACTGCGTTGACACGAGCCACAGAAACGCGCACTGCGCAGACACGAGCCACATAAACATGCAACACACATAACACGCGCACTGCGCAGACACGAGTCATATAAACATGCAACACACAGACACGAGCAAAACGCGCACCATGCGGACACGAGGCACATGATCGTGCACCACGCAGACACGAGTCACATAAACATGCACCACACAGACACGAGCCAGACGCGCACCACGCAGACACATATACGCGTAGAGCCGTGGCAGGACTATTCGGCGTGATCAACTCGTTGTTGGGACGACTTGACGTAAGGGTAGCTTAATACTGGGTGATATTAAGGTTAGGATAGCTTTATACTTTCGCCGAATCGTCTCAACGTCGAATGGGTCACGCCGGATAGTCGCGTACTGGAGCGGTGGACGTTTCTCGAAATTCGTGGCGCAACAACTCAACTCAGTTCGTGAAATGGTCAACAGAGAGACTACGGTGGAAATCGTATAAACGGCGAATAAACTGAAAAATTTTAATTTTACTTGTGGGACATAAGTTGCCTACTTACAGTGCTAATTATGTAACAACGCACTGACAAAAAAACTTCTTGAATGGAGAAATGTTGGAAGCATTTCACGAAACAAATTAATTCACTAACTTGAATTTGTTCCTAAATCCTTCAGCGAACGTTACGTCTTTCAATTCCGTTCAATTACTTCCAGCTTTGCAGCACTAAAGTGAATTACATTCGGCTTAATCAGGATTAAAACCACTTCATTACCTCTCCCAAAAACCACGCGACCAGGAATCCAAACAAAAGCGATCGTTTCGCTTCGGAATCGTGGTCAGGTATTCCAATTCGCGTCTTTTCAAACATCTCCCATGACCATGACCCGTACTGTTTCCATGCTGTGTCCAGGTCGAACAACACGACCTAAATAATACAAGGCAAATACACTGAACACTAACTGTTAAAACAAACTAAAATGTATCTTTAAAATTGCAAGGTTTCAACAAGCGAATATCTAACATAAAGGATTACGAACACATTGTCATTATGGTGTCATAGACGTCGATCCAGCGGGAGCAAGGAAGTGGCGCCCCACAAGTCTAATACCAGAAGAGGGCGTGGTGTTTCGCCTTCGCAGTGTTCCGATAACTCATGATAAAATTTAATTGCACACGCAGTACTAAAAACAGTTCTGAAATATAGCAGCAAAAAATCGCAAAAAATTGTTCAATTGCAATCTCGCTCACGCAACATGCAAAGCGATAAGAAAATTATATGAGCGAGCGGTCAGCGACAATGCTACTGGTAGATTGAATAAACGCTTTTTAAACTTTGAAAAACAAAATTGAAAAATTCTCGCTCCCCTGCTGTTTCCATTTTTTACAAAGAAATTGACGCTTTTATATTATCTGTCCATGAATTCTTGGCGATTTGTAATAAGTAGTGGGGATGCCCCACAGAGCAGAGTGAAACTGTTCTGTCTTGAAACGGCAATTATCGTTTCCCATTTTTCATCTAAGAACAGATTGCGAACCAACGAGAATGAGGTCCAGGAAAGTAGCGAAGGTTCAAAAGCATGACGATAAATTAGACGAAGGAAGAAACATTTTAAACGCGTAGCACGACCGGAAGTTGCGAGAGGAAAAAGATGTTTATATTTCATTTATACAAACGCTTACACAAACGAATAAAACAAGTACACAATGTCAACAGTGAGAGAAGCGGTGGTTTGATTCTCGCCTAACACGAGATAAAACGATAACCTGATGATTATAGCACTCTGTCACAAGATAAAGTTTGGAAAACTGCAATAATTTTATCAAATCATGTCTCGAACTACGTTAAAAACCTTAACATTTCACACGAACAGCATCTCTTTCATAATGCCGCATCTTGATCAATCATTGCAAGATCAAAACATTAATATTCACTCAGACGCCTCTTTAGCATGCTATAAAAAGCATTACTTTTGGCAAGAAATCCTTTGAATATTAGCGTCTAGAGAGAGACTTTTCATTGTAAAATTTAATGTAAATAAACGCAGCAGTATACCGTAGGAAAAATAATGTGGCTACTTGCATTGTAACAAAATAATTCCAAAATGAAAAGTATCAATAACGCAAAACATTTCTCTACTCTTCCTACAAAGACATTCAGCAAAGCTCACTTTCGGATATCCTTCAATAAGCCAGCGGCCAGTCACTACCTGAAACACAAACCATGGTGAACTTATGACATTAAAGAGTCCTCGTAATTCGCCACAAGTTACCTCATACATTCAAGAAAAATGTTATAGAATTCGACACACTTGCTACACAACACTCAACCCAATGTGTGCAACACTCTAACTACACAACAGTAACCCCGACGTGTGTAACACACTAACTGCACAAACACCCAACCCAATGTGTGCAGCACACTGACTACACAACACTCACCCCAATGTGTTGTTGTCTCATCATCTGAACGGTTTTTTGCATTTGGGGCATGACCGGCTCAATTTTTTCCACTTCCATTGCTACAAATCGTTCATTACAAATTCCAATCATGCAGTAATCTTCGCCAAGTTCATCTACGCTCGACTCCGCTTTGCTCCGTAGCACAGTGTAGATTCCTCCAACTGCAACAGCAATATGCTCAGTGATTTGCAAATTTCCAATTTGCTTGAGGAGTTGTTCGATGCAAGAAATACCACAAAATTAATTTGGCATCAACACTTACTTTTCTGTGTGTTACCGCCATCAAATCTCACTCACTGCAATCAGCTAGTAGATCACTGCGACAAGCCATTCATTAACCAGGTTTTTGACTTATTGGCATTACCTTTGTTCGCAACTTCCAAGGCAATTTCAAACGTGAACATTCCAGGGGCTTCTTCCATCGTTACATCAACCAACTTGTATTTAACAACAAACACGCCAAGTCTGGACACAAACAAGGTTTACGAAAGGGTGGGAGAGGAACGTTTTAATCACAATCACATTCAGTTAATCCTCCAAAGAAAGACAGAATATAATTAATGTCTTTCCGCAATAGGAGGCAGCACTGTTTCGTAATATTGGCCCTCATCAAGCACAATAATTATTACGTTTATTACTATCTTTTTCAAGCCATAAAAAATACCATTTGGCTTTATTTTGCAAAATCAAACCTGAAATTTATGTTGCTGATGGTCAAACACTTTGAATATTCCTATGTCATCGTTGACCTTTGTCACATCAAACTGCTTTTTCCAGCGTTTGGGATCATAACATTGTAACTTTTTGCGAACATCGTTATCTGACAATAATTGCTCCTTTCAAGTTAGAATAAACTTGATCTTGTTTGGAGCAAAAGTTAAAAATTTCCTTTCCACAAACTTTGATTTTGCATTTCCATAAATTAAATGCAGTTTCATCAATGCAAACAACAAATGATCACATAAAATTTTTGGCACCATGTTTGCAACTTTCTACACAATTATGTATGTATAATATATAATCATTGTTTACATCGTTTGCTGTTTGTTTGGACTAATATTTGTGATTCAAATATTTTAAAAACAAAAGTTTTTATCAAGAACCAAATGTGACTAAAAACACTATTTTTAGCGACAAAATTACTGCCAAGTAAAAGACAAGCTCAAAATAAAAACGTGGATCTTATACTACAAACACTTCTAACGTATGCAAGGTGGGCTCATAGACAGCATTGAAAATCACGTTAATAACTTTCATACAATCCCCATGTATTGCAAGCCATCTAAACTCATTTCATGCAGCAGCTTATAATTTCTAACAACTTACTTTTCCATGAAATACACAAACTTACAGAATTAGAAGACAATTTTAATTTGTTGTTGATTTGTATCAGCAAAATTGTATTGCCACATACTTTATAACCATATTTTTAAGAATGTTAAACATTCTTCGGACATCTTAAAACGAAAATACAATATGGCTGATAGCTTACTACAATAAAATAAATAAATAACTGAGGTTACTTTCAAAATATATTGAACTGAAAAATCAACAGTAATTGAGGGAGACTGCAAAGTGAGCTTGCGCTTTTTGACTCAGCAGCCACTCGTTATACATGTCAATTGCGATCAGCCCCAGCCGCGAATCAAACTCGCCACATAGGATACGTCACCTGCACGCAGTACCGCTAGACATGTTGCTGACAATAAACAGGACTATAAATAATTTCACAAACTACGATAAAACATGGAATTTCTGTTGCTCCACGAATGAAATTTAAAGGCAATTTTACGCAAAAAGCGACTCACCCATTTTGAAAAAAACTTAATCTCAAATCGCTTACCAGGAAATAATAATGTTTAAGATGGAATAATGTTCACAACAAAACGCAAAAAAGTGTTTACGTTCACACACACAACAAACAGCGCTGCTCCATGTGGTGACTGGTGAAATTCCATCATCATTTGAGAACAATTTTTTTCTGCATTGGGTGGCCACACGCAACTCTCGTTTATTTTGAAAAAAATTTAAAACATCTTCTTTGCACAAGAATGCCAGTTTTAGAGATAGTATAGATCTGCATCATCACTCATCAGCAAAATAAATGCGATAATTTGGGAAAAATATTACAATATTGTGCAAATTAATTGACTCACCACAAAAACACGCAAAAACTTCATTTTTTCAATATATTTTTATTGCAAAGCAACAACAACTATTTTCATCAGGAGATATATGGTCACCTCTATTACAGTAGTAATCAACTCCACATAATTCATTTTGGCATTGATTCTACAACTTTTTTGCTGTTTCAAGTGATTTCTTGGTCACGATACCACCTATCAATTATAGCATTAATAAGCTTCGCTTTGGTTGTGCACTCCTTTTTAATAGCCCATACTCCACAAATTTTCAATCAGGTTTAAGGAGGGCGAATTCCCAGCCAGTATAGGACCTTGATGTGATTTTCTTCTAATATTTTTTCACTTTTTTGCAGTATGACAGGGAACCAAGTTTTGCTGAAAAATTCCTCCTCCGCTGGAAAATGCCTTTTTCATGTCTTTCACCACTTTATGTTAAATTACCGATACTTCAATATATTTGGCGGCATTCATCATCCATTGAAAAGGGAAAAGTGATTAAATGCCTTTAAAGCTAACTTATGGTGCAAGAACAGCAGATTTCCAATGGTGGAGGAATTTTTCACCAATCTTGGCTCCCTGCCACACTGCAAAAAAAGGAAAAAAAATTTAAAAGAAAATCACATCAATGTTTTTGACTGGCCTGAGAATTTGCCCGCCTTAAACCAGATTGAAAATTTGTGGAGTGTAGTAAAAACTCGGCTGTTAAAAAGGGATTGCACAACCAAAACAAAATTGACGTGTGGTACCATGACAAAGAAATCACTCAGAACTGCAAAAAACTCGTAGAATCAATGCCAAAACGAGTCATGGAGTTGATTACAAATAGAGGTGGTCATTTAAAATAATTGATGTTGCTTTGAAATAAATAGAAAAAATGAAGTTTTGGTGTTTTTTTTTTGTGGTGAGTCAATTAATTTGCACAATACTGTAAATTGTAAAAAAGCTTATCCATCCATGTAAAAATCATTTTTATTTTGCAGCAATGCTAAGTTTTCTATTAAACATACAAAGTGAAAAAGTTCTATTGCATGACCAGAAAGCAATCAAAAACCAACCCACTTCTACTTTTTTACTGCGGGTATTACTCTGCATGTTGTTGTTTTTTAACAAAGTGGCTAATGTTATGTGACCATAACATTTGTCTTTTTAGTTTATTATATTACTACGTCACGCTCTGATACAACCAGGGGAGCATGAAGGCATAATAAAATAAACCAAAGAGACAAATGTTACGATCATGTAACCTTAGCCACAGCCTATTTTTTAAAGTTTTGCTTTCCTTATGAACTCGAGCTAAGCTTGTTTTATTTAGGAAGTGGCTATCTTTATGGCTTGTAACATTTGTCTCTTTGGTTTATTTTACTACTTTGTCACACTCTTGTAGAATTGGGAGAGTGCGAAGGGATATCGATGATAAAAGAAACTAAGCGCTTATTTGTAAGTATGGGCCCGTACAAATAGCCACTGCCTTTTATTTATTGCGCATGTTAGTCCGGAGCACCTAATGGTCCAAAAATATGGTAAGGGTTACACTTATCCAAGTCTTATTCAATATTGTACCAGTGCAGAGTGAGCTGGCAAAAAATGCATAAATAGAATTGATACCCGGTAGTCTACTGGTAAATACTAGTATATTCACACAGCTATCAATTAGAGCAATACAGAATAAAAAGTTGCAGACTCCCCACAGTCCAAGGTTTTTGCAGACTTGGCTGCTAAAAACGCCAAATGAATTACCAATATACTGCAACTACGATATAGTCTACTTGCAGATACCCCCTGCCATAGTCTAGCCTAGGTTCTTCAATATGTGATTTTAAGAAGTCTCATAACTTATTACCAGTATGATACTTTGAATTCGCTTTCAATAGGCTATGTGATTTCTTTGCTTTTTGCTTATTTGTTAGTTTACTGCAAAATTGTAAAGTGCGCTAGGCAATGCCCTTTGCTTTCTGGTCCAGGGTCTACTGTTCTGAGATCCTAAGAACGAATTCTCCTTTAGACATAAGAGCAGTATATAAATACTGTGATATTATTATCATTAGGTAGGGGAGACCGAGGCAGTATGAACCAGAAAAATTTGCACTGCCCTCAAACGTTCCCTAATCAATGTAAAGCTTTGAAAATTTCAGGTTACATAGTCACCAACATTAGCCTTAACATGTCACAAATGGGATTGCTTAACTTTTCTATTCATTTATTTACTGCATTTATTACTTAATTAATCATATGTAGAGACAAACTACTGGCATGCAATGCTATAAAATGAATTAATGTATTAGCATTTTTAACAGTATATTGTCACTTGCTGTGTACAAAAATATATAAGCATTCACACTTATATAAAAAACTGTTCGGGTTTGCAGCTGTCCACTATGCTACTTCATGCTCAGTGTCAAAAGCACATCCAAATTTAACTGAGCCAAACACTCTGGCTGTTTCTCCAGTGAATACCAGTACTGGATCAGGGAGCATCTGCACAATTTGGCTTTTTTCAATATATGTGACATCTCCAGTAACCAATTGGTTCATAATGCCCCGACTGAAATGATCTTATATAAATTATATTGCAACAAAATTTTAAGCAAACACTATCAAAAATCGATCTGCAGTTGTTTGTCCTGACCATGTCTTATCCATAAACGAAAATGTGGACTTTTAGAATATCTCTAAAAAAATGCCAGTCATTCTAAAACGAAAACCTAAACTTACTTTTAACCTCCAAAATCACATTTTGACTGATTTGCTGAAAAAGAAGAACAGCCGACCTCAACTTTTAGCATCCAAGAAAAGCTGATAGTCATGTGACCTAACTGTGCACATCTGGTCTCAAGATTGCCAATAAGTTTTGAAATAATGCCCTGGTTCATAATGCCCCGGTTTCCCCTACCGGTACCACATTTCATTGGGTCGATTCCCTAACAAAATTCACACGTCTGTTCACTCAAACTGGTTTTGGTTGAGATAGAAATCATGCTGACCTAGACAACCTATATTTTTGTGAAGTCAACAGTGTACACAAAAGGTTTACCCAGGCAAGTACGCAAAATACCTATGCCTTTTTTGAAAAAATCAAAGCTTTAAAATTCTATCAGGTATCAAGGTCTTCTTATTTGGAATTCATTAGATTCAATTCGTTTTTTCCTTGCATGTCAGTGTGCCTGGGTGTTAACCTAGCACCCTTGTGTTGTAATTCAATAAATAAAAACAATCAAAACCTCCAAGTCGACAAAATCGTTCAAATCTAACCTCAAAAGAACTTTACTAGAAAAATACAGTGTTGTCTAATTCATATATTCCTTAAAAGTATGTATTATTGCTTGCTTGTTTTTTTTTTTTTTGGTTGGCTTTTTCAATTGCACTAAATTTGTACCGCAGGCCTAGAGTAGGCTACTATTTTCTAAAACTAATTTTGCAAAGGTGGCAGCAGACTAGAAAAACTAACGATCCCTTCGCATTCTCCTTGATGTCTGTTATCATTTTACTGTTAGTTATTTCTATTACCTAGATGTGTACTTGACATCGAATAACAAATCCGTTCAGTTCTAATATTCGCCTACCATCACAGATCACACCATTCTGCAATGATCAGCTGATGAGAATTTAGACAGTGTTGCCAGATTTGGTGGTTCATAGCCAAAATCCACTGAAAAAGTGGCAAATTGCCATAAAAAGTAGCCCAAAAACTTTTTAACGAAACAATTAAGTACTCGTGCTCCACTTTCAAATATACCTGAAACAAAAAGAGAAGTTAATTACATCAATCTCTCGCTAATGGGCTGACTAATTTAACTGCAAAAAAGCGAAAAGATTTATAATTACTGCAAATTTGAAATATATCATCTAGCCTATACTACATGCATGTGCACATTGTTCGAAAAAATACAAAGCGGTAATGTACCAGTAGGCCTATCCGTCAAATTCCACTGTGGTAAAGTACCAGTATATACAATCGCAATAACATAGTGTTTACTGTGGGGATAGTGGTAACGTTATGAAGTATCCTGACATGATGAATTATGATGAAGTATCCTCTTATTTTTTAAAAATCCTATTAATATACTTGCTGCTCCTCTTTCTTATTTTTTCAACACCTGCTTTACTCTGGGCATTTTCCCAGACTGCTAAAAAATTTGCTAAAGTTATTCCTGTTTTTAAATCGAGCTCTAAAACTGGCATTACAAATTATCGACCGATCTCAATTCTTTCGCCATTTTCAAAAATTTTTGAAAAACTAATTCATTCAAGAACTACAGCTTTTCTTGAAAAACATTCGTTATTTCACCAACTCAATTTGGTTTCACACGCTCATTCTACAACCCATGCTTTGTTAGATGTTGCAACATCATGTTACGCTACTAATTATACAGCTTTACTCTTTTTGGATCTAAAAAAAGCGTTTGACACTGTAAAGCATGAAATTCTTATCCACAAGTTAGAACATTACGGCATTCGTGGCGCTGCTCTTAATCTTTTCTCCTTTCAACTAACAGATTTCAATATGTGTCGTTACACAACTCCCAATCCAGTAAGAAACTTATCACTTATGGAGTGCCGCAAAGATCAGTTCATGGTCCTCTTTTGTTTACCATACATATTAATGATATTTCCAGTATTACATCAACTTTTCCGAGATTAATCGCTGATGACACTTCTCTGATCTTAAAAGATAGTAAATTTGAAAATCTTAATCACAAAATTGAAACGGAAGTCACTAATGTAAATTAGTGGTTGAAAGCAAATAAGTTATCGCTTAAATTATCTCAGTCAAATGCGATGATTCTTGACCCGAAACATAACTTGAACAATAAGCTCAAAACTTCTTCAGCGTAAGCGAATTTCGATTTAGGATTAGTTAGCTCAACAAAATACTTAATAGGTGTCACGATTGATCACTGTCTGTCATTTGATCTGTATATAAAAAATTTGGTAAATAAACTTTCTAGGTCTGTCGGAATCTTGGCCAAACTAAAGCCATTTTTGTCGACTGCAGCCATGCTAACTTTATATCATGCAATATTTCAATCTCACTTACAATATGGTGCATTAGTTTAGAGTTCAACCTTTAAATCTTATCTTAAGAAATCAATAGTCTTACAAAATAAAGCTCCTAAAATCATTGGAGGTGCCACATGGAATGAAAGAGCGTCACCTTAATATTTGAAATTTAAAATTTTAAAACTTCCTAATATGTTCACGTTTGAGTCTGTTGTTTTTACAGTTAAGTTTAATAAGCAATTGCTCCCTTCTCCATTTAGTCACTATTTCTCCAAATCAAATACCAAACACCATTAATTAACCAGGGGATCAAAGAGTGACAACTATTTTTTACCATTTTACAGGACGAATAAACTTCAGAATTCAATCAAGTATCACGGGCCCAAGTTTTGGAATTCGCTTCCTATTGAACTTAAGCTTTGTAAATCTTTAAAATCGTTTAAAATAAAGTTAAAGCAATTTTTCTTGAATAAATATACATCCTAGTATTAATCCCCCTGCTTGTATCCCCCATTTCCTTATCTTTGTTACATCTGTCAATCCTGTCATTGCATGTATTTGTATTGTATCAATTTCCATAGACATGGTTCGTTGTTATTTTTGATATGTAATGATTTATTGCAACGTGATGTGGGTTTTAAACCAATTACCGGTATATCAAACTTTGTTGAATTACAACTGAAATTTGGGTATTCTTCTTTTTAATTATTGTACATACGTTTTTTTTTTGTTTTGCTTTCGTTGTAGGTTTTGTTGGGGTTGTTGTTAAATGAAAAAAAGAAAATTATTAATAATAATGAGCAATGTAACTTTAGTAATATAATCAGGGACTGCTGACTCGTAGACCCTCTTGCGCGGTCACTTCGCAGCTCCTTGTAGGTGTCAGTGAATGGATAGTAACCTTACTGTTTTTTCGTGTCTTTGTCTTATTTTTTGTAATGTACTGACATCTGCAATAAAGTTCAACAAATTATGGATTCAAGAAATGGTATTTTTTCTACACCTATGCATGTTTTAACGTTTGAGGATTAGGCCTATATGATCAGGCCTATATACAGTGCTACAGAACGATTTTAACGTATTATAGGAGGCCTTGAGATGCTCGGAGGCCTTCATTTTGTAGTAGTCTAATTTTCTTCTTCAAATTTCTAATCAGACACACCCAGGTTTCAAATCATGTTGAAGTGAAATATAAAACCAAGGGCAGCAGGCGACAACTCAAAGCAAAAATTAATTGAAATTTCGTAGGGTAAACGAAACATAAAAGCAACCTGCGAATCAATTCTACTCAAACGTAAAACGTAAACTGGCTACTCAGTTCAACAATTGCTCAATCTAGTGCTAAACGCAAGAAAAAGGTGCATGAAAACACATGGTTGATTCAACGACGCTGCCAAAGGCAGGAACAAACTTGCTTTTTAAAAACCACAATTATGAGGTAACTGCTTAGTGCTTAGTATAGGCCTAGCGCGTGAGGAGAAACGAACAGAAATGGCAAAACTAGAAAGAATGATAAACGTGCTCGATTCCCGAGACCGTCTTTATCTTTTTACCGAAACAATGAAACAAATTAAAAATGAGTGCGAAACATGGCGGCCCCTGAAACGGTAATCATAAAGTAACGTTTCAACAATAAAAGAGGTGAAGCACGAATTCTCGTTACGAGCGTAATATGAAATTAAACACAGTACTTATCAACAGTCACAACATATTGTTCGATTTGCATCCAGTATAGTATGGGGAATGAGTTTCAGTTAACATAAAGAGAATAAAAACATCAATTTTATTTCGATAAAAGACACAACAACATCACAATTAAATTCACGCTCAAGATCACACTATAATAAAACGCATTTTCTAAACTGGGGCTATTTTCGAGAGATACGCAAGATGTAGACCAACTCGATTTTTGTCAGCGCCTGCTGCTGCGTTCCTAACTAAAACAGCAATAGTTGCACTCCTCACAATTTCTTTTCCCTGTCTTAACTGAGAGTGGAAGTAGTGAACACGTCCAAGACGATAAGCCCCTTTATGAGCAAGGTCCTCGGCATCACCCACAAGCACCAGTTGACCAAGAACTAAATTAGGATTTGGGACCAACAGTCCGCCACTTATTTCGCCCTTGCAAAGTAGGAATATAAGACTTCATCCAGTTTAACCAAAACCTATGTGCTAAAGCATAGGCGCGGGAAGTGGGGTGCCAGGGGGGGCTCAAGCCCCCCCTGAACTTTTTTTAGCCCCCCCTGAACCATTTGAGCCCCCCCTGACAATTAAAAAAATTATGCACTGAGTGCGACGTGATTAATGCTCGCAACGTACATACGTAATGAAACAAATATTTTTTAAAGTGCTTTTAACCAACGAAGAATCACTATTCTTTTAAAAATCAGTCAGTTATTATTCACTTGGTCAACGTAAAATTTGGTAAAATTTTCAATGCTTGAAGTTCATTTTTAACCGTGTTTTATATCAGCGTTTGCAAACCTTTACAGCAGTCATGGACGATGGCCCAGTAAAAGTATAATGGCTGTCAATTCTTGTAGCTGCCAAACACTTTACGCCAAACTACTCTGAATGCTCGAATGAAAGTCGCTACTGATCATGGGAATTACGTAAATCGTAAACGAAAATGCGGTGAAGTGCAAAAAAACGGTCCTCAATCCTTCAGATGTTCCGAATTCCACCAAAATTTTTGTGAAAAGCTAAAAAAAAGGTCTTCACGGCCCGGACGCGTTACATGAACTGGAAATGTTGGTGGCCAACCTGATTTGTGTACATGCCAAATTGACCCGCAATCGACAGCCAAGCATCCAAAGATCGACCGGTACATCGCGATCGACTGGTTGGGCACCCCTAATTAAGCTTATATGAGCTGGTGCAAGTTCTCTTCTGGTTGAGTTTTTTAATGGTTTTGCATTTTTTCTACCAACCCAATGAAGCGGCTAAATCACTACTAAACTGGCACCGATGATCAGTAGGCTACTCGATTAAAGGGGGATGCCATCCCCCCTGAAAACAACACCATCCCCCCCATAAAACATTTTAGCGTAAACCATTCCCTTACAACTATAATGACCATCTCTTTTTAGGTCTGCATGAAAAGTTGTAGCCTACCACCCCCCATAAGTGTTTTCACAACTCGAGCACTGCCGATGATTGTTACTAAAATTGAGCTAGTACGCCTACCTAAATACCTATATCTACACATCTCATTATGTTAAAAAATGGTTCCGTGCTTTATTTTGATTGTGTGTTTTTTGTTATTTTTAAATCTCAATGGGGCATTGTTTGTTGCATGTAACTCTGATCAGCAAAGCAAAAGTTAGATCGGGCAAATTTTGTTTGCCTACTTTTTGGTTTTGTGATTGAGGTATTTGCATTTTACAAATACATGAGTAGTAATTCGAGCATGGTTAGAAAAGCCTAATGGTAGTAAGCAATCTTGTTTTCCATGATAAAAGATTATCCTGAAAAAATTCCGGTCACTTGAGCGGCATGCAATTGATGTCTATCAAAATAGGTCTGCTGAGTGTCCTGCTCTTAAAAACGTGCGTTCGAAAAAAGGGGGGTCTGGGGGGCTTCGCCCCCCAGACGTTGACACGATCTTACTATTTTGAGCCCCCCCTGTCTAAAAAACGTTCCCGCGCCACTGTGCTAAAGCAGCAGGGCCGGCGCCAAGGGGGGACCAGGGGGACCTGGCCCCCCAATCGACATGCTTGGCCCCCCATTTAACAAGCTTACTTTTTTGAAGACAACGGCTTTTGTGCTTAATTTTAGACTTTGCCCCCCCCTCCCTAATAAACGCTTGGCCCCCCTGAGTCGACTGCTCTGGCGCCGGCTCTGCAAAGTAGCAATATAAAGAAAATATTTTCGAATATCTCCCTTGTCGTGAAAACCACAGATGGGGGTGTAACATTGCCCTGTAATCTTTTCTGTTTTTGCATATCTGTTTACGACCTAAGGTTTTGCACCAGGGTTCTCCTTTCGAAGTTGGTAGACGTCGACGACTTAATTATTTGTGTTGCTACATCGCAATAATTGATCCAGCAAGCCACTACGCACAAATATAAAATCTTGCAACAACCAATGATTTATATATAAATCGGAAACAAGTTAATGTAACGCCCGGACGCCAGAAGCGCTTTGCACATCGATGATAGTTTTTTTGACGTTTGGCTTCGTTTTATCCTTTTTTTTACTTTTTTAGGTCGGGAAACACGATGGATGTTGAATTAGTGATGTTCAATTTTTGCCCTTCTGAGTAGGCCAGAGTTCTTTGCGAAGTTAAGTTCTCGTGATATTGATGGTTCCAATTGGTGGAATTTCCCCCGATCGAAATACACAACGTACCGGCGGTTTCTCTAATTACACTGTGTAACACAATTTTTGTTCCCAGCTTGTAAGTGTTATTTCCGGATTGGTTACGTCTAGAAACCAGAGAAAACGCACATAATTTCACCTAAACTTTGCTTTTGTGAATATAAGAGTGATTTTTCGAAATTCAGCTTTTAGACTAAAATCGTGTAATCTATCGTGTAATCTCGGGTTATTTCTTGACTGTTTACGCTATCGGGGAGGTTTACATCTTGTATTCATAGTTTATGCTTGTTTAAGCAACAAATCAGGACAAAATTTTATCCTATTTACAAAGTTAACAACCTAAACCGCTTATGGCAATGCTATAGTACACTTGGATATAATAGCAAACTGTAAATAAATCACTTAGAAATGCATGGTTTATCTAGATTTCCGACCATACTTTTAAGTCACTTTCATGGATCAGCCTCCATGAGTAATCACCTATTATACTGTCCTGGGTAGCGACGTTCAAAATCTTATAGCCTATAGCCTATCCTGAAGGAAACGTTCGTCAAGTTCCTCTGAGTATGCACTCATGTTTTACATAAACTGATCCAGATTAACGTCAAGCATATGAACTTTGAAGAACACTTTGCAGTCCCTTTTGCTGCAGGTTTTCACTAATTGAGCTTTGTGATTGCCCAAAAATCCACGAACCACTGGAGCGAAGCTATTCCAAGCTGCCCTTCTGTTATCAATTATTCAAGAAATTCGCTGCAGTCTAGGATCTTTCTTATCTGTGGGCCGACAAAAATACCAGCTTCCACCTTTGCTGCAGAAATCGTGGTAAAGAAGTTTTATAGTGGCTTGAATGCGTCTGAATTCTTGTCTAATACTTAAACAAATTGTTTGATAAAGCCCAAATTTATATGCAGCGGAGGCAACAATATTTTGATGAAGTCAATTAAAGGGTCCCATTTGATGTTGCTGTACCCAACAGAATATTCAGTTCGTTTTGGACATATTCGTCTAAGATAGTGTGTAGTTGTATTTCGACTATCCCAATGCCAAAGTTAACATGGAAATTTCGTTAATTCACCTTGGAGTTCCACCAAGAATGCCACCATTCTGAAATCTCTAATTACTCGCCAATTGAACTGGTCACACTTTAGAGCAATCAGAAGAGTTTTGACATTTGTATAGTTTTTTTCAAGATGCATTGAGTGGGCAAGAGGGATAGATGGATATGTGTTTCCATTCTGATGCAATACGCCTTTTAGACTACTGCTTGAACTAATGATAAAAAGGCGCCAGTCTTTTGGAATACAAGGAATCCCAAGACCATTTACATTATGCCAAAAGCAAAGTCTATCAGCTGAGGCAAAAAACTCGAGAAGTCCTGGTGACGTTTACAGTGGTCAGTGACTCAAACACATGAATCAAGCAAGTTTCATTGTTTGTGTCTGGATGTCCACCTTTTTGATTTGGTTTGGTGCAAACAAACCAAATTAGAAAAAGTTTTGTACCGTCTGTAAAGTGTAAACTCTCTTAAAGCTGGTCACCAGAAATTCCTGTAGGTGATGAAAACAATCTCAGGTGGCCGAGTGTCAAGAGCGTCTGCCTCTGCAGTCGCAGACTTAGGTTTGATTCCTAGTCGGGTCAAACCAATGACTTCAAATAGGTACTCACAGCTCCCTGCTTGACGCTCAGAATCAAAAGGACAGTGTGAAGAACAAGCCGGCAAGTTTACTTGTGGTGCCGTTGGGAAAGGCACTTAGCGGGATTCCCCCATTTTGGTGTGGTAGACCGATGGTTGGCCACTTCTAAACGAGCTCGTTATAGCGCATTGATCGCTTTCTAGTGATAGGAGGATAAATATGCAACAATACAAACACCCGATCACTTTTGGATCATCGCTCTCGAAAGCTAAAAAGTATGGTAATCCATCGGCTTTGAAAGCCGAAAAAGTACAGACTTTCAGACTTTACAGATGATCGTTTCGGCTTTCAAAGCCGAAAAAGTACGTTTTGGCTTTCAAAGCCAAATTACTTAAGTAGACGAGCGATTAGGTTAGGGCTAGGTTAGGGTTAAGTTAGAGCACAGTCTCTACAATACCCAGTCTGGAAGGCTAGTGGAAAAGGCAGTGCCAACGCAATTTAAATTGCGCCATCTGGCGATAGCCAAACACTTTTGCAAAAGCTTGCTGGTGATCAAATGGAGGAGAGGGGTGTAGCAGGCGGTTTTTGGACATTTGGATCCCTGACAAATGGGCACTAGGACAAACGGGCACCAGGATAAATGGGCACCAGGCAAATGGGTCTCGGACAATTGGGTTACAGACTAATGGGCTCCAGGATAAATGGTCCCAAATAATTGGGGCCCGTACATTTGAGTCCCGGACAAATAGATCCCAGACATTTGGGTCCTAGACAATTGGGTACTTGGGGCAAATGGGCATTTGAGACAAATGGGCACCGAAGTAAATAGGAACTTCGGGTAAATTGGCTCTTGAGAAAATGAATATTTGTGGCAAATGAGCACTTGGGGAAATGGGCACCGGACAAATGGGCATTTGGGGGAAAGAAATAGGCTACCCCAAGTTCCCTAAAGGGGTGCTTAAGTGCCCTGTGTCCATTTCCCCAATTGTTTGCATATGGGCACCAGGGCAAATAGGCACTTGGACTTTTTGGGGAAAGGGGTACCTTAAGTGCCCTAACGGGGTATCACAAGTGCTTCTTTCCCCAAATGTTCATTTGCTCCAGTGCCCATGTGTAAACATTTGGGATAAATGGGCATAGGGCACTTGGGGTACCTCTTTAGGGCTCGTGGGGTACCCCTTTCCCCCAAATGTACATTTGCCCCAAGTGCCCATTTGCCCCAGTGCCCATTTGTAAACATTTGAGATAAATGGGCATAGGGCACTTGGGGGTACCCCTTTAGGGCACGTGGAGTACCCCTTTCCTCTAAATGTACATTTGCCCCAAGTGCCCATTTGCCCCAGTGCCCATTTGCATACATTTGGGGGAAGTGGACATAGGGCACTTGGGGTAGGTCTACCCCTTTTTCCCAAATGTTCATTTGCCCCAAGTGTTCATTTGCCCCAGTGCCCATTTGTAAACATTTAGGGAAAATGGACACCGAGCACTTGGGGTACCCCGTTAGGGCACTTGGGGTACCCCTTTTCCCCAAATGTCCATTTGCCTTGGTGCCTATTTGCACCAGTGCCCATTTCCCCCGGTGCTCAATTCCTCCAAATATATATTTTCCCCAAATACCCACTTCCCCAAATACCCATTTGCCCCAAATATTCATTTCCCCAAGTGCCAATTTGCTCCAAGCCCCCATTATCTGACCCCGCCTCCATTTGCTCGGAACCCATTTGTCTTGGTACCCAATTTTCTGGGACCCATTTGTCCTAGAATCGTCCAACCTGTATTTATTTGCGTTACTTTCATAGATCCAAAAGCAAAAAGTGTTTGGCTATCGCCAGTGGCGCAATTAAAGTTACTCCGACACTGCCTCGCACCGAAATTTCATTAAGCTTCCAGACTAGGTAATGTAAACACTGTGGTTAGAGTTAGGTTAGGTTAGGGTTAAGGTTACTAATCTAGCCCTTACCTTATCCTAACCTGACCCTAACCTAGCCCTAACCTAACTTTAACCTAACCCTAACCTAATCGCTCGTCTACTTAAGTAATTTGGCTTTGAAAGCTAAAACGTACTTTTTCGGCTTTGAAAGCCGATGGATTACCATACTTTTTAGCTTTCGAGAGCGATGAATCTGACATTTCCGAACTAAAGATTTTTCCCAAGTCCATAATGCAAAGTTTTACATTGCATGAAATTACTGAAAGTGAAGTGTCTCTTGCTACTAGCGATGTTAAAAGTAATTCGGCCCCTGGAATCGATGGCATCTCCCCCAAATTTGTAAAAATGGCTAGAGTAGTCTTGACTCCTATTTTGACTAAATTATACAATAAATGTTTGCAACAAGAATGTTTTCACGATGAATTTAAAGTGGGTCAAGTCATTCCAATTCCCAAAACATATAACACCCAAAGAACTAGGTGAATTTCGACCTATCTCTCTTTTAAACTTATTTTCAAAAATTTTTGAAAAAGTATTGAAGACTAAAATTATGGGTTTTATTGACAAATATAATGTATTACCTCCTGAGCAATTTGGATTTACAACAAACAGTTCCACCGAACTAGCAATTACCACAATTTATGATAAATTTCTTGATAATCTTGATAAAAATCAATATACATGTGCTATATTTCTTGATATCAAAAAAGCTTTTGATTCCCGTGACCACAAAATTCTACTCAAGAAGTTAGACCACTACGGTTTTCGAGGAAAAATTTGGAATTTGCTGAAATCCTATATGGAAAATAGAAAAATTGCACTAAAGTAGAACAAAAAGCTTCAAAATATTTTAAAGTGACTCACGGAATTCCACAAGGCTCTGTCTTAGGCCCACTTCTTTTTCTGTTGTTTATTAATGATTTACCTCAAGCATCAAAGTTTAATGCTACTTTGTTTGTGGATGATGCTAACTTGCATATTTCCCACCAAAATCCACACAGCTTGCAAGTAATGGTTAATGAAGAAATCGAGAAAATTGAAAACTGGATGTACTTTAATAAATTAACGTTGAACTATTCAAAGTGTTGTTTTATGATTATAAGTCGCAAGCCCCTTGATGCCTCAAAATTTAGCTTATCAATGAATAAAGTAAACATCAAACGAAGTGATTGTATTAAATATCTAGGGGTGCTACTAGATGAACAGTTAAGCTGGAAAAATTATATCCAAAAACTAAACAAAAACCTTTCAAAAATTTGTGGGCTAATTTTTAAACTAAGGCACTATGTACCTTTAATCACTCGCAAATTAATTTATTATTCCATGTTTCATTCCGTCATATTGTACTCGTTAATTAACTGGGGAAGAACTACAAATTCATATCTCCACCAGCTTGTAGTTTTGCAGAATAAATTTATTAGAGCCAGTTTATTTCTTCCTCGAAATTCTCCTACCAATTCTCTATATGTTAAATTTCAAACTCTAAAATTAAAAGACATGATCAGATTGGAATTTGCAAAGTTTATTTTTAAATTTAAAAATAACATGCTTCCATCATCATTTAATAATTACTTTATAGATCTCAACAAAGTACATAAACACAACACTAGACAAAAATCATTTGGCAGTTATTATCATCATTCTTTCAATAGCGAGTTTGGGAGGAAAAGATTACAGCACATCTGCTTACAGGAGTGGGAAACTATTCCTCTTGCTCAAAAAGAGTGCTCTTTTTCTAGATTTAAAAATAACTATGAAGCAGTTATATTTGAGCATTACTCCAAAAATCTTGTGTAACTTTATCAATTATCTTAATTGCCTGCTTATTTCAAGCACAGTGAAATTATCCAGTGAGTATAACAACTAATTTTTAAACTCATTTATTGTTAAGAAACGTTCTAGCTGAATTTGAATTATATTTGTAGGAAAATTGTCCGCCGAAAATTTCACTTGTTGGTACAGACGAATGTGTAAACTGGGTTACATTGTAAATATTGTTTTGTTTTGTTTTTTGTGCCTGTGCTGCCATTTTTTATTTTATTATACTTAGCAATTTTGCGTGTAATCGGTCACTATACTACACTTCGTATTTATGCCTGTAATCGGTGTCTAGTGTCAGATTTGCAAATCGGTGTCTAGTCTAGTCTAGTCTCAGATTTAGGTCACCTATAGAATAATAACCTTTTCTTAATAACGAATAGCTTCTACTTTTCGTTTACTTTGCTTTATTTATAAGTAGTGGTCGGGAATAGGTTTATAGCCTAATGTTTCATTTTATGATTTGCATTATTTTTTTTAATCCCAGCTATGGCAGTACTGTCTTGTAGTGTGTTATTTTTTTAAACGTTTTATGTCATGCTAAGTTTACGCCAATATGTTTACTGTAAGTATTGCTATAGTAGGTGTAGCAGACTTAGTTGACCCCTGTGGTCTTGCGCTGTTTCCTGTCTATGCTATGCGAATTTTCTAAACGTATACGGTAAATAAACTTGATTGATTGATGATTCAAAAGTAATCGGGTGATACAAACGCTATATCACACGAGTTTAGCCAAAAATCTGAACTTTAAAAAATCATTCCCAAAACCACAAAAGCACAGTTTAAAAAGAAAAAATGCGATTTTCCAACCCTTTTGGTCGTAAGCACAGTATACTAATCTAAACAGTATGCTCAATCCACACAAAACCCATTGTGACGTGGTCCACAAAAATATCTCGGAAAATTGCATGGAGGTGCAAAATGGCGGTTCTGGCAAATAACTTTTGACCGAAATGCATGTAATTAGATAGGAAAATGTTGAAAAAAGTTAAAATTCTCGTAACTTCGAGCCGAAAATGGTAAAAATAGGTTTTAAAAATGGATAGCGAGTAGAGGGTTACCTGGTGGAATGAAAAAACTGGAATTTTTATGTTATATACAAACCTAAGCTTAGTTGAAAGCTTAATATTGCTTCTTGGCATTTATATGTTTTGTTTAGAAATGAGCCATTCGTAGTGGCTTATATGATAATAAATTATTTAAAAAACTTTTCTTGTTTAAGCATTAGATAACTTGTTTTTTGTTAGTCAATTAAGAATTTTTGCTCATTTTCCAACCGATGATTCCTAAAATTGCCTAGTTGTTCCTGCCGATTCATTAATATGCGATTTTGATATGAATGTTTAGGTTACATCGTGAATTGATCGTGCTAAGCCCTGAATTTTTGATTGTGTGAACAACTTTTAAAATTTTTATGTTGATCTAATAACTTTTGACCGAAATGCATGTAATTAGATAGGAAAATGTTGAAAAAAGTTAAAATTCTCGTAACTTCGAGCCGAAAATGGTAAAAATAGGTTTTAAAAATGGATAGCGAGTAGAGGGTTACCTGGTGGAATGAAAAAACTGGAATTTTTATGTTATATACAAACCTAAGCTTAGTTGAAAGCTTAATATTGCTTCTTGGCATTTATATGTTTTGTTTAGAAATGAGCCATTCGTAGTGGCTTATATGATAATAAATTATTTAAAAAACTTTTCTTGTTCAAGCATTAGATAACTTGTTTTTTGTTAGTCAATTAAGAATTTTTGCTCATTTTCCAACCGATGATTCCTAAAATTGCCTAGTTGTTCCTGCCGATTCATTAATATGCGATTTTGATATGAATGTTTAGGTTACATCGTGAATTGATCGTGCTAAGCCCTGAATTTTTGATTGTGTGAACAACTTTTAAAATTTTTATGTTGATCTGAATTGATTTTTGGAAAATTGCTTTCAATTGTCAGTGCTCTTAAATTGCATTCGTTCAGTTTGCGCAATAACTCTTGTGTTTTCACGGACATTCCCTGTTATTTGTCTGTGAGTCGTGAACATCTAAAAATTTTTTCGCTACCCGGGGGAGAATGTAGTGATTGCAAAATATGCTTTGCATAGTTGCAATACTTTGTGTAGTCGCAATGCCTGATTATTCATCGCATAATTATTCAGCTCATGACTACGACATTCGACTTTGGAGCTTAGGCCTAATCGTTATGCAATCTCGTAGTTGATGATTTGTTATTATCCGCTTCAGTTTGATATTGTTGTTTTGATGATTACCTTTTTAGCGCTCTTGCATGCTGAGCAGGAAGTAAGCTAATGTATGCACGGATCTCTAATAACTTTGTGCCACTATATAATCTTCGACTATATTTGATTTGACACGATATATCATTATGTAATCTACCTACTAGTAATGCTGTTTCTTGAATAAAGCGCATAAAATAGACATTCCTGTTTGAAGTCAGACGACAGCTATATTGGTGACCCCAGTCGCTACAACCTGGTGGAATGAAAAAACTGGAATTTTTATGTTATATACAAACCTAAGCTTAGTTGAAAGCTTAATATTGCTTCTTGGCATTTATATGTTTTGTTTAGAAATGAGCCATTCGTAGTGGCTTATATGATAATAAATTATTTAAAAAACTTTTCTTGTTTAAGCGGGAATAACTGCAAATTTTAAAGTTGAAAAGAAATGCCGCAAAAAATTAGCAAAGTATTTTTAAATCTATTCGGTTTTGATTAGATTTATTTAAAACACGCGATGTTTTGCTGCGTAGGCCAGGGGTCGGCAACCTTTTGCACTTAAAGAGCCAAATTAGTCCGTTTGTTACAATGCGAAACCCAACGGGAGCTGCAGAACTACCGTCAGGTCCAAAAACTTCAGTTACTCCGAAAATGATTCCTAAAAACGGACTTTGTTTACCTCCAAAAGGAGCCACAACTGGGGTTCAAAGAACCACATGTGGTTCTGGAGCCGCAGGATGCCGACCCTGGCGTAGGCCTTAGAACCCAATAATAATGTTTAGGCTGTCTCCTGTTAGGAGCTCACCTGTTAGAAAGCTGAAGGCGGTTTACACGAAACTTGTAAAAATTAAAGCGTAATTATAAATGACAGGCCTACTATTTTGCTGTAGGTTTCACCCGAGTTTGTAGCAATATATTCAGAGTAGTAATAGCCTACTAAAGTTTGGCTATCCTTAATGACAAAAAAATGCTACAAGACTTCATTTCCAAAGGACTACACAAAGTCATGTGTTTTCAGGCTAAAACTGATTTTAACTTGAAGCTACTATATTGATTGATTTTTTCATTTTTATCCTCCTCTTATTAGAAAGCGACGGACTCTGTATATTGGGACGAATCCAGACTCGCCTAGGAGTTGCCTTTGTTGGTTCCGAGTTTTCTGCTAGAGTTTTGCTTCTGACTTTTTCAATTGGCTGCTGGTTAGATTCCACCAAACAGAGATAATTGTCGTGAAGCATCTTATCCAAGGAACTTTCTGTAACACTGCAAAACCATAATCTTATTTTAATCTGCAATAGTGCTATTGAATCAATACAGTGTTAGGCTTAAACTCAAAACAAAGCAGTCACAAAAATTAAAGCACAAAACTGAAATATTTACAATGAAAAGCAAAATAACACATCAGTAAAAGGATAAGAACCTTCAGCAGTAACAGAAAAAGAACGCGATAATTGGCGGTTTTTGCAAGTTTTACAAGTGTGCAATTTTTAGGTAGCCTACTTCTTGCAGCTTTTGGTTGACATCTTTATCTCGCTATTGTTGAAGTTCTGAATATAGGCCTACTGTAGTCGCATTTGAATAAAAAGTTTAAGTAGAAAAAACTTCGAAAAGTGTGGGTACGAGCAAGCTTGGAAAAGTATTTTCAACGATTCGCGCTACACTAACTTTCTCAATCTCAAAGAAGATGCAAATTGCTGAAGTGTCACAGTGATTTTTTCTCCGTAGGCAACAAACGAAGAAACTGCATCGTTTTTCATAGAAGGAACTGCATCGTTTTCCAGTGAACGACGCTACTGTTTGAAGGGAGCAGCATTGACGGTTCGAAACGAATTGAGCGTAATTTGCAGTTGCTCTAGGAATATTCCGACGATTGATTGCATCATCCCAATATAATTTTCTCATTCCTAATATTCGCACCAATTCGGGAAAATCCTTGTCTGCATTTGCTGGAGCACAGATATGGCGTGAAGTACCACAGAGCATTAAATCTTTATCAACAGTTAAGTTTAAAAAACTGTATGTTAATTATTTGATGAAACAATACAAACCAATCAATTGATTACATTATTAAATTACACTGAGTGAACACTATTGTGCTAAAATATCCACATACTGCATATGCTGATATTAGGTTAACCAAATGATTTTTTTTATTTGCTTAGCTTATTAAGCAACAAATTGTTGTTTTTAGTTTTTTTTTGTGGTTTTGTTTTCTTGTTTTACGATGTTGCGCACATATGTAAGACTAAAGCCGTGCTGGTGAGGTGGCAGCAGACTAGGTGACCGTATGGTCTTTTCGCTGTCTCCTCACCAAGTGGTTTCACTTGTACACCTACAGCTACATTAATTTGTTTATGTGTTGCCACTTGGTGGAATAAATTGACGCGAATTAAATTGAATTGAAGGTCCAATCTTTTAGCATTTTTGGCCCAGAGTTTTGAACTATAAAAATCACTTTGTAAAATGGGCACGGCAGCAACAGCATTAATCATTACCGTGAAAAAACTGAATCACCCGAGCATTTGGAAGGTAAACACAGTATTATTGTAACAATCAAGCTATTGTTGAGTCATGGGTTTTTTCACTGGGCATCGTTGTGTGTGGCCAGTCGCCTGCTAAGACGAGGGAACAACCTAGAAAAGAGGAGAAGTTTAGCTGTTCAGGAGGAGCAATGCAAATAAAGAGTCACTACAGTCTGGAATGAGTCTAGCCTGGATTGGCTGTGCGTAGCAAGGCCGACGAGACTATTGTTATAGTCGAAACATTAATTTGTCCCTTGCAAATTTCTCATCAAGTCATTGAACTTATCGCATTTTTTTCTTTTTTCTCGCAATTCAGTTGCGACATCAATTCGTGCTTATCGAGGCATATCGTCTACTCCAGACGTAACAATTCAACAATTCATGACTATTTGCATCAATTAAAAGTGAAACCTCTGCAGTTTGTGTCTTCACAATTTGTCTAGATCAGGGGTGGGCAATTATTTCAGCAGATTCGAAGGGGCCGCAATTTTCGTCGTCCAAATTACCGCCCGAAATCAAGTGAAGACTAAAAAAAAAAAATACGTCTTCACTTCTTTCGACGTCGTGAAGAGCAAAAGAGGTCTTTATATCCTCGCATAACCTGTTTTCCTCTGGATGTCTTGTGTTCGCCAAAAATATAGATGAGGAGCAAAAGAAAAAGTCTTCGCATCCGGCGGGCCGCATAAAATCGTCTCGCGGGCCGTATTTTGCCCACCTCTGGTCTAGATTGAAGCAATAACGTATCGATCAGCAAGGCAGAATCAAGCAATGAAGGAGAGAATATTCAAAAAAGGAAAGAAAAATGGTTTTAAATGTCAAAGTTTCACTGTACACTAACAGGCGTACGCCGACTTGCTTAATTAATAATTTGATGAAAAAGGTATAGGTCTATTCAGAGGTGGGCATTTTTTCTGAATAGACTGAAGCGCAGCGCAAGAAAGCACAAAATTTTTTAAAAGCAATGAAACGCAACGCAACTTGCGCAATCTGAATTTTGAATAAATCGAAGCGCAACGCAACTTTCGCAATCCAATTATTTAATTGTATGAAGCGATGCGCAACTTCCGCAATCCTTTTTTTTTAATTGCATGAAGTGCAGCGCAACTTCCGCTATTGATATTTTACAAATATAAAAGCGCAGCACAACTTTCGCTACTAATTTTTTTTTTGGCTTTAAAGCGCAACGCAATTTTTGCTTAAAAAATGCAACAAAGCGCAATGTGTGAAGAAGCGCAATTTTCAGTAGAGTCATTTTATACGTATTAAAGATACTTAAACTAAGCGTGATAAGCGGCGGTGATCATTGAATGCAACGATTATCAGTCAAACTGTAGATGGGTTTCGTGAAGATGGTAAGCAGAACGACATAAACATTTAAGGTGCAAAAAATAATCGCGTTGCCGCTTCATCACGCTTCAATAAAAGTATCCCTCAAAGTAAATTATCTACATAAGGCAAAATACAGCTCAAACAACAAACAAATGCAATTTATTTTACTTCACCGCACCTCACACAAATCCATAATACAACGTCGAAGAAATATATATTGTTGAAATTCCCGAGAAAAAGGCATCGCAAGCGAATTCAATGAATCTCATTTCTGATTGGCTGAAATCTGATATTAGAAAATAAAGCTATTTCATATCTTTCGTGCACGCTTCACCACTTGAGCATTGAGCAACTTGCGGTTATATCGGACGAAGCGCAGCACAATGAAGAATCTCAATTTTTTTACAGTTCGCAGCGCAATAAAGCGCAAGCTCTTGTATTTTATTTAGTTCGCAACGCAAGAAAAGTGCAAGCTGGTAAATCTGTTTCATTTCGCAACGCAATAAAGCGAAAGAAGCATTTATTTTAATTGAAGCGCAGCGCAAGCTGCGCAATAGCCAAAAATAATTTTCTAAAGCGGTCCGCAACTTCCGCAATTGCAAAAGTTGCGTAACTTGCGCTTTGCGCTTCAAATTGCGGAATGCCCACCTCTGGGTCTATAAGAAGCACTGCATGATTTTCGCCATTTTTGAAATGATATAGGCTACCAGCTGACCAGTAGGCCTACTACGGTGCTGGCAAGCTGGTTGCGTCAATGCTGAGCTTTTTCCAGCTGGTCATGATTCAAGACTGATGTTGGGTCAAAGAACCTGGATAAACTGTAGTTTTGCCTAAACAGCTTCTTACCGTTCTGTGTTTTTTGGAAACTGAAAGAAACTTAAGGAAGGATGTTTGGCCTTGCTGTTTAAGCAATTGAATGCTTATCAGCTAGATGACGAGCTATAATTCTTCAAATTATCCAACCACTTCTATTCCTATAATCACCACAGCAAGATATCTTGGTATAATTCTTGATGATAAGCTTTCATTTCAACCTCACATTAAATTATTAGAAGGCAAATTATCCCGATCTTTAGGAATACTGAGAAAAGTCAAACCATTTTTATCAACCTCCTGTATGCTTCAATTATATTATTCTTTTTTCCACTCTCACTTACAATATGGCATTCTTCTCTGGGGATCTACTTCTAAAACCTATCTTAGCAAAATTAAAGTGCTACAAAACAAAGCTATTAAAGTAATAGGAGGGGGAAAGTGGAGAGATCGTGCGACACCATTTTACAAAAAACTCAAAATTCTAAAAATCGTAGATATATATAAACTTGAAACTGCAATTTTCATGTACAAATATAGAACTAATAAATTACCAGCAGGTATGAATAATTTATTTCAAGAAACCAGTCAAGTTCATACAAAATGTACACGTACTGCAAACCTAAACAATTACTTCATTCCGTTTTACAGAACAAATCGCCTACAAAACTCAATTCAATATCAGGGTGCTAAATTATGGAACAGCATTGATCCAAAAATTAGAAATTTGAAGTCACTAAACCAATTCAAAACAAACTACAAATTTCTATTATTGAATGATTACTAAATTTTATCTAAACACTGCAGCATTATTAAAGTATAAACATTAGTTAAATAATATCCAAACTAAAACTTGCTTTTATATCTGTTGTTTTTTGTTTTTTATCTTTTTTTTTTTTTGGGGGGGGGGGGGCTTTGCTTTTTTGTTTTTTTTTTCTTCGACAGTTGTTATTTTATACGCTTTCTGTCACAATATAAATTACAGATTTTCAATTTATTCTGCTTTTAAGGTGGCTGCTTGACTCGAAGACCACTTTGGTCCCTTCGCAGCCTTTCCTTTGTCGCAGGCCAATTGTTGTTCTATCAGCACTGTGTTTTTGCGTCAAAAATAAAACTGATTCTGATTCTGAACCCCTTTTTTTATCCGTTGTTGGACATTTTCTTGGTCCATTATTTTTGTCTTTACGTTAAAATACTGGCAGCTCAGTTGATCATTCAAAATACTGATAGCGCAGCTCAGTTAATAATTTTAATCTAGGTGAAATTGCTGCAAAACCAATTAGATTCAAAGCAGACCTGAAGCGTAAAAAAATTGCAAAATTTGAATTGCTCTTAAAAATTTTTTTCAAGCTTTGGTCGCGAGTGTAAAACCAGAAATAACGCGTGGTGAGGAAAAAAAGTAGGCCTATATAAAATTGAATATTATTGCTGCTTCTTTCTTATTTATAACTATTTTATTATTAATGAGCTTTTTCAATTCCTTGCAAAAACTAAAATAAAATTAATTATCTTCGAAATGGTTGTAGCGGATGTGACTCCAAGACAGAGATGTACAGGAGTCGGAGTCGGAGCAGGAGCCGGAGTTAAGCAAATTTTTTCGGAGCCGGATTGGACTCGGAGTTAAGTTTAACGTCAAAACTGGAGTAGGAGTTGGAGTCGGAGTAACCATTTTTTAAAGTTATTATTGTACTGTAAACTGACCATTGACAAGAGTTACGCTCGCTGTGAGGCATCGGTTCGCGCACAGTCTCTAAACACAAGTAATCTCAACAGCATGAGGTTTAATATAAGCCTAAACTTTGGATAATGTTGTGATTGTTACGTTTGCAAAACTACTCCGAGCAACAGGAGTGAAAACAAGAGTTGGAGTTTTGATTTTTGGCGTAAACAGGAGCTGGGGGGTCATTCCATGCTCTTCGTACGAACAAAAATCTTCGGTATTCGGCATGTTCCCGAACTTTGGTATTCCATGCTCCGTTCTTACGAATACCGAACAAAAAATCTTCGTAACAAAACACGAATATTCGAAAAATCTCCCGAATAATAAAACCATTCGGGAGAAATGCCGAATAGAATCTAGATACTTTCAGACAGACTTTGTAGGTAGGCTAAGCGAGTTTAATTTTTGAAATAATAAAATAATATTGACCTGCTAATGGCTGGGAGATATTATTTTATGAACAATATGTCTGGAAGAGCAACTGCAGGACGGGAAAAACACAAGGTGAATATCTTATCTGAATGGAAGGAAGAAGAAGTTATTGCAGAGTTTAGAATTAGCAAGCAAGAAATAAAGTATGTTTGTTCTCTAGTAAAAGATGATATGGCATCTTTAGGTAGTCGCTCTAATGATGTTACGCTCGAAGAAAAAGTTTTGGTTTGCCTAAAAACTTTGGGGTCAGGGAGCTTTCAAAACTGTAGTAAGGATTTTGTCCAAGTGTCTCAGCCTACTGTAAGCAAAATACTTACTGCATTTACAAAATCCATGGTCAAGCTGGCTCCAAAGTTCATCTTTATGCCTAAGGAACTTGGCGACATTATTGAAACAAAGCAAAATTTTTATCAATTCGCTGGGTTTCCTGGCGTAATAGGCTGTATTGATGGTACTCACATTCCTATCGTTGCTCCTCATGATGATGAATTCGCTTATGTTAATCGGAAAAAATTTCATTCCATAAACGTTCAGGCAATTTGCGATGCAAATTTAGTTTTCATGGATGTCGTAGCAAAATGGCCTGGATCAAACCACGATTCTTTCATTTTGTTAACCTCTGCCATTCATGACGAATTTGAAAGAGGAAAGTTTGGAGACAGCTGGTTGCTGGGTGACAGTGGATACCCTCTAAAGCAGTGGTTAATTACCCCAATACGAGCTCCATCCACGCTTGCGGAGCGAAAGTTTAACGTCTTGCACAGAAAAACGCGTTGTTTAGTGGAACGAGCTTTTGGCGTGCTAAAAAGTAGATGGAGAATTATGGACCATACTGGAGGTAGTCTGTGTTACTCTCCTGCAAAAATTACTGTAACCTGCTGCGTTCTTCATAACATCTGTCGTCGACATGGAACTCCTATTTTAGGATCTCAGCCATTGGCGAGTCCCTTGAATGTCGAAGATGAAGATCATGGAGCCAACAACGTACCTAGTGGCTTGAGACAAAGACAACGCATAGTTCAAATGCTGTAGCTGTTGGTCTACATTTCGAAATTACTCGCGCCGCTATTGACTGTTTTGTCTAGCCTAATTATCGCTCGTAGGCTCATGCAGCAGCATATAAGCCAATAATTACAAATGTTGCATTATTTAAAAGAATTATTTTATTTTTCATCAAACACATCACTTTATAAATCACGCTTGTAGCCTCAGCCTACAATTGTTCATAATGATATTCAAGAGTTGGCAAGTTAGTTTGATGTTGCTGTTGTTGTTGTTGACTGTTTACGTACGAGGCAATTGTTGCCAAAAGCTGTTGCTGTGTTTCATTTGCTACTTTCATTTCTGTAATGACTTCACTCAATATATTGTTTGTTTGTCGAAGCTCGTCTCGTATATCTGAAACAGCACGTTGAATTTTTTGTTCAACATCGATCATCTCTTCATTTTGTTGTTCACGCTTTGACGTTTTAGATCTCTTAGCAGCTGGTGTATCCGGCGAGTGAAAACATAAGCTGACCTGACTTGAACATGCTTCCAAGTTTTCCACACTATTATCTCTTGGCTGAACACTGAACAGGCAAAAGTGCATCATTATTGGAGGATATGGACGCTCCAGTTGTATCGCAAGGCTCAGTACCCGGAATTCCAACAGTAAAAATTGGACCAATTAAGCTGGCAATCTTAAATTGTAATTCCGATGGGGTTGCAGCTGTGTTAACACCACCACCTGTCTTACTAGACTCTTTCTTAAATTCTGCTACCGCTTTTTTTGCTAGGGATTTGGTATCAAACCATTTCTTTCTGACCTGTTCTATTCCGAGAATTGGTCCAGCCCCAATACTATTTATGCTGCTGGCTATTTCAGCCCATTTTTTGTCCACCATTACTTTGGTTTTCGAATTATTAATTGACCCAGTAAGAAACTCATAGTTTTTGGCAACTAACTCCACTAAAAGATCTATTTCATCCTTATTCCATCTTCGTGGCATTTTGATACACGTATATTAGCAGATATAGAATGATAGTTTGCTTAATATTTAGGGATTTAGGTTTATGCAATTACTGTAATAGCCTAATCGGTGCTTGGCTCTACCACAGTATACTTATCTATACAGTAGGCTCGCTCCTGCAAAAACCATTGTGACGTGTGTCCACAAAAAAAACCCTCTCTCGAATCTGCTGGAGCTCTTGGTAAGCGCAGACGCTACAGCGATTTCGAAAAAAATTACTTTTTTAAACTTTTTGCAAGGAATTAAAAAAGGGTTTAACAGCAAAATAAAAGCTAAAACAGAAAAAAAGCGTCTCTAAATCTTTGAAATTCTGAACTTTTCGTCTTATTTACGCAACAGTTCTTATGCTATGCTAGGTAAAGCTTGAAATAGGCATTTTAAGTATTCCTGTGACTTTCTCTTCACTCTCTAGGTCTGCTTTGAGTCTAATTGAACCACTAGCTGGCAAAGCAACTTTACCTGGCGTCAAACTCCAAATCTTAACATTAAAACAATTTAGCTAGGTATACCACATTTTAGACTGCTTGAAAATGAATTGCTAAGCGGAGATAATCACTAACCGAGTTGGCTGAGCATTTTTAGAAACCAGGAAAAAATCTATGGATCCAGATAGTGGGCCACGAAAAAAAAACAGTCCATTCTCGTGCTGTTCGGCATTCAACTGCTCAAGCTCCAGAGATAAAAACCCTTCATTAAGCTTCTTTCGGTTTCCAAAAGATAAAAAACGGTGAGAGCTAGTGGTGGACAAAGCCATTAAAGGATTGAAAGCTATCCGTGTTCTCATACCCACTAATAAACATGAATCGAAACCAGCTGCAAATCGCTCAGCGTTGACGCAACCATTCCCGGTAGCCTAGTAGGCTAGCTTACCGGTAGCACTTGGCATACACTGCTACCTGTATAGGCCTACTTATTTTTCGAATTGGTATAGAATAAACAAGCGTCACTTTTTATCGAGGCCTTCACAATTCAACTGCTTTTCTCCTTCTTGATTCTGACCTGCCAAGTCTGAGCTATCCTGTTCGAACTTCACCTTAAACTTAGACCAGTCTTTGCTTAGACCTTGACTTTTTTTCTGCGGGTAGGCCTACTGCTTCAAACTAGCTTTATGTTATAAGGACGCTGATTGACCACTGACGTAATAGGCTTCACTTCTTCATTGTTTCGAATAGGCCTAGTTATGTATGGATTGTGACGTATACACGATATGGCTCGATAGGCTTCACTAGTTCATTAATGCGAATAGCCATATGGATTGTGACGTTTACACGATATGGCTCGATAGGCACAATATTGTAATTGCACTGAGAGAAAAAAGAAAAAGTGCTACAATTCAATTGCTGTAAATGCATATCTTTTGAAAAATAAAAATTCAATTGCTTGTTAGAGTTGAACCATAATAGATTAGGTTGAGCTAATGCAGGCAATATTACAGTTTGCATTAGTTATTCCTTTGGAGAATCATATTGTATAATTTTTCAGGTCAAGGCTCTGGATCAAAAAATCAATCAATCAATTCAACTTTTATTCCCGTACGCCAAAAGCGTTTAAATACACTGGAATCTTCTACATCAATCTACATCAATCAGAAAGACTGGATCTTCTACATCAATCTGCGGAATATTTATACAAAAATTGCAGGCTTTGCTGATTACATTTCAAGCCATCAATGCTGCTACCTTCGAATAGAGTTTTCTTGTTATTGGTGTTTTATTCTATTAGTCATTTCCATATTTTAATTTTTGCGACTGCTCAGCTTTCGGTTGCGCACTAAATGAATGGAAGTAATCACTTTATTTATTACTGGTGTTCTTTCTGTTTGATATTTTTCTGCTCAACTTTCGGTTGCGCACTAAATAAATGAAATTAACGGTACGCGTTCCACAAAACTGCATTTAGGCGAAGAATTCAAGCATGAATTATCGCATTTTTTTGTTTTTTCTCTCGGTGCAATTACAATAAACCATATCGTGTAAACGTCACAATCGTTATGGCTATTCGCATTATTGAGTAGATGAAGCTTATTGAGCCATATCGAGTAAACGTCACAATCCATATATTACTATTAAAGCAGAAGTGAAGCCTGTTTAGTCGCTGGTCACTATAGTCAATAGTCAGTGTCTTCAAAATGCAAAGCTAGATTGAAGCATGAAAAATTTGCAAGAGACAAATTAATGTTTCGACTATAACAAAAGTCTCGTCAGCCTTGCTACGCACAGCCAATCCAGGCTAAACTCATTCCATTAGTCTTTACAGTCTGGAATGAGTTTAGCCTGGATTGGCTGTGCGTAGCAAGGCTGACGAGACTTTTGTTATAGTCGATAGATTGAAGCAGTAAGCCTACCCGCACAAAAAGAGTCAAGGTCTCAGTTTAAGGTGAAGTTCGCGCAGGTTGACTAATGGGACATGCTAGACTACTGGGACATGCTAGACTACCGGGACATGCTAGACTAGACTACTGGAACTGGTTGTGTCAACGCTGAGCATTTAACGGCTAGTTTATTGGTTCAGATGCGAAAATCTTGTTTGTTTGCTTTTAATTACCTAACCCTAAATTCCTAATTGAATCGTGGGTGAATTACACGTTGAAGCAGACTGAAAGAGTGAAAAGTTACATCAATGTTGAAAATGACTGTTTCACGCATCGCTTTTGCGCAGGATAAGAAATAGCGCGTAAATAAGAAAAAATGTCATGATCTGAAAGGTTTTTGCTGCTTTTCTTTCTTTATCAGCTTTTATTATTCCTTTAGAGCTTTTTTTCAACTCCTTGCAAAAAGTTGAAAAAAAAAACATTTTCTTTTCGAAATCGTTGTAGCGTCTGCGCTTACCAAGAGCTCCATAAATTCGAGAGAGTTTTTTTTGTGGACACACGTCACAATGGTTTTTGCAGGAGTGAGCCTACTGTAAAGATAAGTATACTGTGGCTCTACTAAGTTAACTTTTAAACAAGTATTATTTCGTCATTGAGGTGAATTATCTACGTATCGGGCATAGCATTTTGTGCGAATGCCGAATACCGAACACGAACAGAGCATGGAATACCTCCGCCGAACGTTCGTGTTCTTATTCGGGAGATACGAATGCCGAACAAAAGATACGAATGCCGAACAAAATTGTCTTTGCCGAATACGAACCCGAACGTTCGTACGAATGAGCATGGAATGACCCCCCCCAGGATTGGAATAGGATTCTGTAATTTTGAACCAGGATCGGAGTCGGAGTCTCAAAAAAGCGACTCCGGACATCTCTGCTCCAAGAGCTCCTTGAGCTCGAGAGAGAGATTTCTTTCCCACGGACATATTTTTGAGAGAGTGAGCATACTGTATAGATTAGTACACTGTGTTAAGTGATCAGCGATTTTCCAACCCTTTTGGTCGTAAGTGATCAGGAAATCTTGGTTAGAACCCGGGAACAAACAAAAAATTATTTTTGTTACACAGTGTTATGGAATAGGCCTAGTATGCCATAGTTCAGTTCAGTTTATGCCATACTATTCCATAAATAGAGGGAATAGTATGGCATGGCATGTAATCGTATACGGTGTTACTAAATAGTACATGTCCGCGATGTCAACGATGTCCGCGATGTCAACGATGTCCACGATGTCAACGATGTCCACGATGTCCGCGATGTCAACGATGTCCGCGATGTCAACGATGTCCGCGATGTCCGCAATGTCAACGATCTGCGAAATTGCGATGTCCACGATGTCCGCGATGTCCCAAATAGCGATGTCCGCGATGTCCAATCTGGTAGAGAACGCAGAGCACACTAATTTATAGGTAGGCTATTTATTTAGAGCACTGAAGCACTGCAGTGAATGTAAAGTAAAACAATAAACACATCGCGGACATCGCAACATGGGACATCGTTGACATCGCAATTTGGGACATCGCGGACATCGTTGACATCGCGGACATCGCAGACATCGTGGACATCGCGGACATCGCAATTTGGGACATCGCGGACATCGTGGACATCGCATTCTGGGACATCGCGGACATCGCAATTTGGGACATCGCGGACATCGTGGACATCGCGGACATCGTTGACATCGCGGACATCGTTGACATCGTGGACATCGCGGACATCGTGGACATCGCGGACATCGTGGACATCGCGGACATGTACTATTTAGTAGCACCCATTGTATGCAGTGTTGCCAATTTAGCATTTTTTATGCTAGATTTAGCATATTTTGCAGTTGCCTAGCATATTTTTTTTTCATCTAGCATCTAGCATATTTTTTAGCATTTTTTAAATTTACTCTAGCAATTTTTGTGGTTGATGTTTTTACTAAATTTGCTTACTTCTGAAAATTCTGGAAACATTTTATAATGCATGACTAGTTAGTGTATTCACTTCAGTATGTCATATGTGCTTGATTCGCTACCAAAATTTACACCGGTATAGTTTGCTTTTTCGTTTGCTTATTGTGCTTCATTCTGCGTTGCTAGGTTGTTGTACTTTTTCTTTTATTCAAGTGCTTTTTGTGTATTTTAGACTTGCCGGCTGTTATCAGGATCAGTAGTAAGTTCTTGTCGAATGAAGCAACAGTAAGTTGTCGAATTACCTAATGATAAAACAAATTATAAGGGTGATTATACTGTTCTTTGGGGTAAAAGGCAGCATATTTCTTACATTGCAGTAGTAATATTGTCTCTAAAATTTAGCATATTTTTTAGCATGTTTTAAATAAAATCTAGCATATTTTAGCACTTTTTCAGAATGCATCTAGCATTTTTGTTACTTAGAATTTTGGCAACACTGATTGTATGGAATAGTAATGAAGAGACTGTTGTATAGTATGGCAGAATTGAACGATAGGACGTTTGAGGCACTAGAGTAACTGGGTGAAGGTGCCCATATGAAGAGTTAAATTTGGGGTGAATGGCCGTCAGGGTAAATGTGCTTCAGGGCGAAAGGACCTCAGGACAGGATGGTTAAAGCAATAAATAGGCCCTAGGAATAGGATGTTAATTTGGGGCACTGGGGCATATCCTGTGCATAAATGGGGCTCTAGGACCAATGGGTCTCAGGGCAACAGGGGATCTGGGTCTCAGCATGTTTTGGTCTCTGGGACAAACAAGCCTTGGGTTGGTTGGGACAAAAGAGTCGTTTGAAGCTCTGGGGCATATGGCCTTTAGTCTACTGTACATATAGGCCTATCATATATGGGATTCAGCACATTTGGAGTAGGCCTACTACCGATATGCACATTTACTATGCCATACTATTCCATGTATACTATGCCATACTATTCCATAAATAGAGACACCCATGTGTCAGTACCCCGATAAAGGAAAAAACCACCAGTTGGTCAAGTAGCCTCTATATACTGTTTAATATAACTAGACTGCCGTAACCCATAATTGTTATGCAGGAATACCGGTAGTCTATTTCTATAAAGCAAATATATTATAAATACAAGAATATGGTGAAAGATGATATGCGAACTTATTCCACAATTAAACTAGAAAGAGGTTCCAATGGTGAGTAGGCATCTGATTGTGTTCAAAACAGTACAGTATTGGGGCTGCTAACAGGAATTCCCCAAAACATCATGGGGTCAAATCTAGAATAAACCATTGCTGGAATAAGCTGTCAAAGCAAGGGGCTGATTGTCGAGCAAGCAAAGCGAGCGTGAAATGTGGTGACCGCTCACTTCAACAGCTTATTCTAGCGATGGCTTATTCTAGATGAGACCCAACATCATGTGCAATGCAGACATGCTCTTACCCAATGCATGTATGTCTGGGCTACACAATGATGTATTGAGGAATTCCTGTCCAACACATTATGGTGAACCATTCACTGTGGCACAGCAATATAAGACAGAGTAAAAACAATTAGCCCCCAACATGGAATATTGGACTGTGGATCTGATTTTTTCTGTTTTGTTTTGTAGTCAGTCAGTATTTTATTATTTCGACATACACTAAAAAGGGCGCATAAAGATACTTGCAATGTACCCGTACCGTATGAAACCACAACTTGATGTGCACTGTGGATGAAGCGAAAGAGCAGAGCTCACCAGGTCAGCTTCACCCACAATCTTACCTCCCACTTGATACATGAAAGAAACAAAGAAACAAACAAAGCAGCAGTATACTGTACAAAGCACATATTAGCAAGAAAAAAAATAAGAATAATAATAATTTAGCAAGCTGCATGAGCAGCAAACATTATGCGTGTTGCCCCAGCCCTGCAGACACAAACGGCTGCAATTCAGCAGCAAAGGCAGATGAGCGAGTAACACTCTAGTAGTACCACTCACACATCCACCCCCGCCACCAAACCACAACCATCCACGCCCACCTGACCAAAACAACACACACAACCCCCACAGCATCAAATACGCCCTAACAGATTAAACTAATAGCGTAAACAATCAAGTTGTCAAGTAATATCTAATATTAAGTTCTCGATGAAGATTAACAGTGTGAAGTTGCTATGCAGTTTGCAACGTACTGTAATAATTACACTGCAAATATTATTGAGAAAAGTAATAAAAAATAGTAATCATAATAATAATAATAAGTAGTAGAGAGATAATAATAAGTAACAGCTCAGATGGCCGAGTGGTATGGAGCGTCTGTCTCTTGAGCTGTAGACTGGGGTTTGATTCCAAGTCGGGTCAAACCAATGACTTTAAAATTGGTATTCACAACTTCCCTGCTTGACGTTCAGCATTAAAGGGACAGTGTGGAGAACAATCCGGCAAGTTTACTAGTTGTGCCATTGGAAAAGACACTTAGCGGGATTCCCCATCTTGGTGTGGTAGACAGATGGTCGGCAACTCCTAAGCGAGCTCGTATAGCGCATTGATCGCTTTCTTGTGATAGGAGGATAAATATGCAACCAACGAACTAACTAGAGAAATAAAGGAACGCTATATACTAGATCAGGGTTTCTCAACCTGCGGGGGTCGTAAATTTATAAAATATTTTCTTAACTGCAAAGATTTCTGAAATTTTCAAAATGACCGCGACAGTTTGAATGTCTTTTGCTCAAAATTTCAATGTGATAGGCCTACATGAAAATTTGTCCAGTGCTATTAAAAATGAAAAACTCGATGAACGTTTGAAGACATCGATTACAGAGCACCTTCAATTTTTTGAAGCTGAGTTCAAACGATATTTTTCTGAGCCTAAAGAATAAGAAGCTGGATTCGTACAAAATCTGTTCTCACAAAGAATTACAAGAACAATTTTGTGATCTTCAAAATGATCCGTCTGATACTTTACAGGAAATAGCAATCTCTCAGTTTTGGTGTGCTATGCACAAATCCTACCAACAAATATCCAAACTCACTTTTTGAATACTACTTTCATTTGCCACAACATACCTCGGCGAGAGTGGTTTTTCAGCTCTAAAACCAAAGCACGAAATCGAAGGAAAGTTTATGATGATATAAGATTGGCTTAATTGAACAGTAAACCACAAATCTATAAATCGGCTGTGCGGTTGCAAAGTCAACTGTCGCACTAACAGATGTAAAATTAAGCAGTGGTTCAAAATTATATATCTTTGAAGTGTTTTTTTGTGGTACCGTAATTTTAATCGTTTAAAAAGCAAAGTAGGAAGGGGGGTCACTGGCTGTATGAATTTCTAAAAAGGGGTCGTGAACCATGAAAGGTTGAGAAACGCTGTACTAGATTAATGCTGACAATGTGCTTTCTTGCCGAAAGTCATCAGTTGCATAAAAAAATAACTAGAAGTCAGCATGCTGAGTGTTCCCTCTAGGATTTTGACTAGTGCAAATTCGCCCAAATGATAAATTCATTGAAATTTTTGCCCAATGATTTCACTACTTTGAGGACCCCTCTTACACATTTTTTGCATTAAATTTGCTTTTCCAAGATACAAGCTACAGTCTTGCATTAAAACATTCAAGTTTGTTTAAGTTTTTCAGTTTTGCATTTTATAATCTTAATTTCTGGTTCAAAATCAGTAAAATTTACCCAAAAATTTTGCATTTTTTGCAACTCTGGAGGGAACATTGAGTACCGGTCACCTGGTCACATTTTATGATTGACTTGTGTTCAAATTACTTGTATGTAATGGAATGGGCAAGATTGACCAGATCAGCAGATGAGATTTGGGTTGTGTCTCTATTGTTCCCAATAGATTTTTGCAAATGTGCATTTGCCCTAACTCAGATCTGCTCTTGGGACCTAAGAAAATTTGGTCTGACTTTTCTTTTCGATTTAGACTTTCACAGTACAATGCTTTTCTTTTGCTCCAAATAATTTAATCTTTGGTTCAGATATGGCCAGAAATTGCCATTGTTGCTCCTCCTAAACAAAAATACAAACTTTGGAAATAGTGGTGGCTCGTGTTATTTCCTGCTCAAATAAAAGTGATCAAATTATGCGACAGTGCACCATTCATGCTTGATGCAGGAACGAGCTGGGTAAAATGAAAGAAAAACAACAAAAACTATAATGATCACAAAACGATCCACACAATTGGAGAATCCCAACGCCTAGTCATGTTAATTACAGCTGACACACAATGATGCAGGCCCAGTGACGCACCCAGGGAGAGTTTAGGGGGTCAAAACTTCCCCTTTTGAAACCGAACCCTTGTTTTTAAGTGAAGTGTCCAAATTATGCAAGTGCAGTACATGCTGTTAATTTCAAAACAGGTTTGACAGAATTTGCCCTGCATCATGCTGAAGCTAAATCGGCTGGTTGGTGTAGTAGTAAGAGACATTGTTATCAGTGTGGGCATGGGCGGATCCAGGGTAGATGCACTTCCCACCAGCGAATTTCAAACACAGTGGCGCACCCAGAGGAGGAGTTTAGGGAATCAACCCCCTTTTGAAATAGAACCCTTGTTTTTAAAGTGAAGTGTCCAAACTTTGCAAGTGCAGTACGTGCTGTTAATTTCAAATCAGCATTGACAAAATTTGCCTCGTGTCATACTGGAGCTAAATCGGCTGGTTGGTGTAGTGGTCATAGACATTGTTATCAGTGCGGGCATGGGCAGATCCAGGGGAGATGCACCCTTCCCCTCACCAGCCGTTTTCAAACATGGTTTTTGATGAATACGGTTTTTCCGTAATTTCGAACTTTTTTGGTAACCTTAAGTCCTGAGCATGCATAATCGAAAATATATGAACAAAATGCATCATATTTGGTGAAACACTCAGATTTAGGGGCAAAAAATATAAACAAAATTTGCCTAAAAATTGTCCAAAAAGTGCTAAAATAGCCACCACTAAAATAGCCACAGTTTTCCTGGGGAGCATGCCCCCGTACCCCCCTAGAAACTTTTTTATTCTCACTATACTTTAAAATGATTCTGCTTGAAAAAACACACTTGAAAATATGGCAAATTTGGGTGCCCCCTCCTTGAAACATGAAAACATTTTCAAAGGGCTTCTTACGCTTTTCTGGGTCTAACGTCTTTGTATTTAGTTAACACTCAACTAAATTCAAAATGTCATTTCTTCCCACCAAAATTTTCTGAATTTGCTCCCGAGTGCGAGATCAAGTTTTTTTAGAACCCCTTTGAAATTTTCTGGGTGCGCCCCTGTACAGGCCTATAGCAAATTTTGTATTGTAGCCTACGGCAGTGATTCTCAAATTTTTGCCCTCGTACCATTTTGAGTTTTTGTACAGTGTTGGTGCACCACTGAAGTTACACCTGACTAGAATATTTTAAATTGCAAACTATATATCATTAGATAAGAAAAGTGAGCACGTAGCTGTAATAAAGCTTTCTTCATTGTGTGCAATAGCTATGAACCCATACTTTATGCAAGCCGGACTGCACTTTTGTTTTAGACATATTCCCAGTTCTCAAATTAAAACAATTGAACGCAATTTATGGAATTTTTGTATACCGGTACTTTATTTACAAAAAGAAGAGAGCCAGTAAGAAAATATTTAAAACATTTGAATTTTCGAGACGTTTTGATTTTTATATTTCAATCATTGTCAATCTTATTCACACATGTCTATACGGTTTCAATCAAAATCGAATGTTCTATTTAAATAGGATTGACAAAGATTTAAGTTTAAATGAGAACGTCTCAAAAAATTCTTATATTTTAAATATTACTAGCTATTATTTTTGTAATTAAAATGAATTCAGTTATTGCACTATTGCTGCTTCTTAAAGAAAAAGTGCAGTAGTTTAATATGATTGAGATCACAATTACACTTCTGCCATCAATTCATTACTAATAATACATTATAAAAAATCAAAATTAAATCTTCATTTTGCTTGAGGTATTACGTCAAAGTGTGTAACTAGTGGCGGGGCTCATCTCCGCGGCTTAGCGCCTGGACTACACAGCTCCGAAGGAATGTTGCAGCGGCAGCGAGCTGTTGGCGACACTGTGCCAATTTGACCGACCTGGGATTTGAACCCCAGACCTCCCACACTGATAGCGTGTGCGCTAAGCAACTGAGCTAATGTCTTGATAATGTTAAACAAGAAGATAAAGTGTTGCGTCGTTGTCAAAGTTGACGTTAATTGACGCCGTCAACTTTTTGTTGACGCTAGCTGATGCGTCGTCAATTTTCAAAAAGTTGACGCTGGTCGTTACGCCATCAAAATTTCAGCTGTTTTAGCGTCAAGCGTCAATTTTTTTAGATTACAATACTTTTCTTTGATTTTTTGCAAAACAAGCAAGGTGTTCTTTAAAATAAAAACAGGGACTGCGTTACTCCCCTCTACTATAAGCTTAAAATTCTAAAAATATCAGAATTACGTGAATTCGAAATTGCTAAACTAATGCATCAACGATCTAAAGGTTTACTTCCTACCCACCTTTCATCTATTTTTACTGATATCTCTTCAATACATAGCCGCTCCACACGATCACAATCCCCCAAAAAATTGTATATTCCTAAATTTTCCACTTCTCGCTGCCAAAATTCAATTCGTTATCAAGGATCTATAATTTGCAACTCACTTTCACAATCATTGAAAATTCTTTCTTGGAAAAAGTTTAAATCCATCTGTTGCATACTTTTCAACTCATGCCCACTATCTATATCTGCGTAACTGCAACTGCCTGGTTTCTAGTTTCCATATTCAGAGTTTACTGCAAACCTACAGGTTTCAAAACTTCGCAATATTACTACTGCTCACTTTGTAGAAAGTAATGCTAAACCGCTACAAAATCTGAAAAATAAGTACCAGTAGTAATTATAGCTTAAATCACAGTAGCTAAGTACAATATTTTTGTGTTTTCGGTATTATTAGTGCTGTGTTCTCCTGATGTATCAGCCTGCTCGATTGTTGTGTGGTTTATATCTATAGCGTTATTATATCATTCAAATATTTTGGAGTTGGGTTTTGTTCACAATTTCATAAATTTAAGATTCAGTGAATAAAAAAATAACGTTTTTGTAACTACGTTTTGTGAAAACAAAATAGAAGTGACATTCCCTACAACAGCATTTTGTGGTCTCGCTTTTGGTTTAAGACTTAAGTGAAAAGTTGGCTGGAAGCAATATGGGTATGCTATGAAATTATGAAGTCTTTTCATTCATAACAAGATATCGGTACACAATGGGTTCTGACACATTAAGTTGGATGGTCACAGACAAAAAATATTTGTTGAATTGCCATCATAACAAGTTAGCAACTGCATAATATCTGTTTGAAAATAAAAAACTTGATAAAAATGCGATTTTCACTAACAACTCTTTTTTTGACCAAAGTTGAAGCAAAAGTCTTCTTAGAGCAGATATAAACTAGGGTGTTCTGCAACTTTTGTTGTAACTTTCAGCTTTCTACTGTTTGAAAGTAAGAAGTTATGATAAATTTTGCTAAATTTGGGTCAGACAAATCACTACAGGGAGGTAGCACGGCCATTTTTGTCTGCAGCCATGCAAAACCACTTTTAAACATGTTTTCAGACCAAATGCCAACTTGTTTGACCCGGGAGAAATTGATTTGAAACTTTTTACTCCATCCTATTGCTCGTGCTTTGATTTTTGCTTCTGTAGAAATTCTTTGCTTGCAGGTACTCTCGTTCCATCCGGCTCTATTCATGCGTTTAGTTAGTTAGTTAGTTGCATATTTATCCTCCTATCACGAGAAAGCGATCAATGCGCTATGCGAGCTCGCTTAGGAGTTGCCGACCATCTGTCTACCACACCAAGATGGGGGAATCCCGCTAAGTGCCTTTCCAACGGCACAATTAGTAAACTTTGCCGGATTGTTCTCCACACTGTCCCTTTAATGCTGAGCGACAAGCAGGGAAGCTGTGAATACCAATTTTAAAGTCATTGGTTTGACCCGACTTGGAATCAAACCCGAGTCTACAGCTCAAGAGACAGACGCTGTATACCACTCGGCCATCTGAGCTGCAGTTTATTCTCGTGAATAGATAATCGAAGTACAAAAGTGCAAATCAATAAAAGGGGGGTGCAATAACAGTTCCCCAGCAGACTAATTATTGCACTGTAATAAATTGGCCTAATATCATAATTTAAAACAAAGACTGAAAAAGAAGTGCACTGATTGTGCGCTCTCTCATAAACTTACCCTTGCACCATGAGAATGTAAGCCATTAAACCCCGAGAGACCCTGAAACGAGATATCTATTCTGCAATATTAGAGGTTTCAGGTTTGAGATATGCTGTCTCACTTAAAGCATTTAATCGAATATTATGTTTTTTAGGTCTTGGATTTAATATTCGAGGAGGGGTTGACCAGCCCTTGCTGCCCAACGATGATGGAATATTTGTAACAAAAATTCGAGATAGTGGATCAGCTGCTCTAGATGGGAGGTTAAAGGAAGGAGATAAAATAACCGAGGTTAGAAATATGTTGCTTGCTCCAGCTCTTAATCAAGATCATGTTCGCTGAAATTTGCAAGTTCTCAATTCTCTGAAATCAAGTTGGCTAAGGACGCAGCCAGCTTGTGTTATCGTCGTCCAGTAGCAATGGAGTGTCATGCATGGGGCACGAGCAAATAATAAGATAGCTGCTTACGCATCACATTCAAAGCCCATGTTACTGGTAAATCAAAGCACGAATCACGAGCAGATTGCATGTCAGGACAGGAAATAGGAAATGTGTTTCTAGCAGATAAAGTTTTAGAGGAGCAGATCTGGTTTTATGCTTTGATCAGTTAAGGGATATGTTGCATTGCTACTGGATGATGCAACAAACTTGCTGGGTTGTTCTCATAAGATAATGCTCATGGTCAAACAGGAAAGGTGTGAATACCACTCTTGAGTGTTTAACTCGACTCAGAATCAAAACCAGCTTGTGCATGTATTGAATTTTGCAAGGGCAGTGAATGTTAATGAGAAATCCCTCATGTGATCTTCGATAGTGCGACTCGAGCTCGCTCTTTTTTTGCCTAACTCGAAAGGGATCGAGCTTTGAACTTTTCCTCAACTCGATCAAAACTTATTGAACTCGGCTTCCCAATTTTGACTAAACTCTACAAAAAATGTTTGGAGTTCGCAGCGCTGTTGCTTTACACTTCCGTCTATTGCTATTATTCTCGTTAACGAAAGTACGATTGCTGCAGATCAACGGTCAGTCATTGCTTGGAGTAAAGCATGCAACTGCAGTAGATATTTTTGTCTCTGCTGGGGAACAAGTTGAGCTGCGTGTTTGGCATGGAGCAGAAAAGCATTTAGTGGTAAGTGTTTTGAATGTGTTTGAGAAGTTGTTACTGCGCTCATCTTGACTCGACTTCGGAAATGTGAACTTCATGGCACGTCTTCAAGTTGGCCTACTTATAATTTGCATTAACGAAAATCTATTTTCATGCCGATCCTTCTGTTTCATCATGCAAATGCTTACTATGCGATCTGTTTCGACCTTTACTTGTCAATCGGTTCATGAACCGTTTTCACTGTATTCGTTGATGCAGTGGCGTTAGTCCATGTTTGTTAAACACTTCTGCCACGCTCAAAGAATTCTGCGTTGAGTTACGGGATATTTCAAAAATCGCGTAGTTTAACACGCTTAACTGTAAATGAAGCTGTAAGAAGTAACCTTTCTCGCCATGTTGTGACTTTGAAATTCATGCGACCAGTCATCCCACCCAAACGTTCTTCTCAGTTGTAAAAATCGTAAGAGCGTGAACTTTCACTATTATAACATCGCGCAGAGGTGGGCATTCCGCAATTTGAAGCGCAAAGCGCTAGTTGCGCAACTTCCGCACGTGCGGAAGTTGCGAAGCGCTTTAACAAATTATTTTTAGCCATTGCGCAAGTTGCGCTGCGCTTCAAGGAAAATAAATCCTTCTTGCGCTTTATTGCGTTGCGAACTGAAAAAATATATAATAGTGTGCGCATTATTGCGCTGCGAACTGAAAAGAATCTGGTTGCTTGCGCTTTGTTGCGTTGCGCACTGTCGGAAGTTGAAATACTGCGTTGCGCTTTGTCGGATTAATTAAAGCGCAATGTGCCGGAGTAAGCAGTTTTTTGTAACTGTTTTTAATAGAATAGCAGTTTGTTTCTTGATGCGTACAATAGGCCTATAGGTCAATTTATTGTAGCAAAAATTTTCAGCTCATCAGAAATGTGGTACACTAAAGTCTTTTGCTTTTTAAAATAATTGCAAGTGCTTCAAGAGATCATTGAGTGTTGAATAAATCGTATTTACTTGTTGTTGTGGAGAACTTCGCCGCATATGCAAATTATGATTTACCGCGATGAGGTGCTTTTAACGGCACGCGACAATGCAACGTGGCGTAGTGGTTTGGAGCGTCGTTTTTACGACGACCATGATGGCAAGGTTGATGGTTCAACTCTCAACCTAGTCTCGTTGTTGCGTCCTTGGATAAGATGCTTCACGTTGATTATCTCTGCTTGGTGAAATCTGGCAAGCGGCAAATTAAATAAGTCAGAAGCAAAATTCAACCGGAAAACTCGGAAACAAAGGCAACTCCTAAGCGAGTCTGGATTCGTCCTCAGCAGCGCCTCCTTCGCTTTCTCATGATAAGAGGATGAAGATGAAGAAAGCAATCATCAGCAACGCATCTTTTTTCGCTTCTTATTTAATTTTCCTGTTCATTGACCACGCGAAATCCTGTTACAGTCACTTGCATTAAAATCGTTGTCGCGTTGTAGACAACTGCGTGCTGTTAAAAGCACCTATAAAAATAACTCAAGAAAAAATTGCATTGCTTATACATCTACTCGTTGCGCTTTATTAAATTTTTCATAGCGAAAGTTGCGTTGCGCTTTTTCTTTTGTATAAACCTCATTGCGGAAGTTGCGTTGCGCTTTAATGCAAAAAAAATTATTGATTGCGGAAGTTGCGTTGCGCTTTAATGTGAAAAAATAATTGATTGCGAAAGTTGCGTTGCGCTTCAGTCAATTTAAAAATTAGGTTGCGTTAGTTGCGTTGCGTTTCATGACTTAACAGAACTTTTGCGCTTTGTTGCGCTGCGCTTCAACCAATTTTTAAAAAATGCCCACCTCTGACATCGCGTTCATTGTTAATTTGCGGGTGTGAATGTTTGATGCATTATGGCTACACTGCTGTTTAGGCCTTCGTTAATTTTTCCGTTCATTTGTTTTTGAATTAGGATGAATATACTGTGAAACAACGGCAGTCTAGAGGAATGAGGCCAGTCACAAAAACTATCCTGCTAGTCGGAATGGTTGCCCTTGTTACAGCCGCGGTTTATTATTGGCGAACAAACAGAAGTTTTAAGTTGTGATTAATTACCGTAATGTTGCTCATATAATTTTATCTAAATTATAAGGCTCTGTTTCGAATTGCAGACCCCTCTTTATCATCATACATTTCCGCTTTTAATATTTTTTCTTGCGATTTTTATGGTCGATTAAATAAAATTACTTGTTAGTAAATGCCTTCCGATTACAGCCACATACAGACAGTTTCAGGTTGAAACTTTTCGATTTTACCGTCTCGTTGTTGGGACAGAGCAAGGCCTACGTAGGATTTTTCCCACGTCAGGTCTAGTAACAGCCACTTGGCGGTTTTGGCTCTGCGCGTCGGGGCGGCAAAATGAGTACAATGTACGCAATGAGCAAAAATATAAAAAAGAAAATTGCAAGGTAAAGTAATTTCATCCTGTGCGAGTCTAGCCTTCTAGCGGGTTTTGCTGCGCTCTTAGACTGCACGGATAAAAGACGACGCGCTGTAGTTTGGTAGAATAGTTCAATTTATTCAGTTTGAAGTTTACAGCGATTATCTAAATGCAAAAAATAAAAAATAAAGATGAAGCCAAATCTATTATGCTTGACTCACCAGACTTCTTGGGGCCAAACCACAATAAATTCAAAACACGAATACGGATCCCGCATTCAATTCAAGCAGGCTATAGGCTAATCCAAATTCTGATTCAGTTCAGAATCTTGCTTACATTGGCCTACATTGCAATTTAAACTACTTTTCTGGGCAATAAAAACATGCCTGGCATTAGCGTTAATTCTTTAACTACAAGAAAAAACTTCCCAGCTAGCCTATAAAACTAGTAAAAAAGAAAACCTTAGACTTAAACCCTGATACTCAAAACTGCTAACTAGGCTAATTCTCAACTTCTCAATCAAACCACCATAGAAACGAAACAGTAAAAAATCTCAACTTTCAGTCAAATCACCATAGAAACAAAACAGTCTAAGCACTCAGCAGCCACGTAGACAAACGCACTCAACCATAACACAAAAAAATTATTTACAAACAGAGAGGGGAAATCGACATCCCCCCCCCCCAAAAGGGAGACTGTCCCAAGTCTCTACTTTTCTCCAAGATAGATTTCCCAACGAAGGAAAGAAAACTCACACATCAAGAACGTCACTCTTCTTCATTTGCTTTGACGATGACGCATAGCTTCGTAATGGGTCTTTTCAAAGTTCCTCATTTCATTTTGACGTTCACGATTCTGACCACCCCGTGCTTGTCTGGAAACAGATCGACAACACGTCCTAAGGGCCACTCACCACGAGGCGAAGTAGTATCCACAACCAATACAACGTCACCACGCCTGATGTTTTCCCGCCGCTCCTCCCATTTCCTTCTGGAAAACAAGGTCCGCAGGTATTCCAAAACCCAGCGACGCCAAAACTCATCCGCGGCAAACTGAACTAGCCGGTAGCGCCGACCAGCATACACATCACTCCTGTCTGTGGATATAGGTGGTAAATCAATCGAATGGTTTATCCGTAGTCAGAGGTAAATCGCTGACATGATCCACTGAAACGTCCGTCAGAGGACGCGAATTGACGATCGCTTCTACCTCAAGAAGCAAGGTGTGCAAAGCATCGTCATCCATGGGCTTGCTTGGGATTATGGCGCCAAGAATCTTTTCCACTAAACCAACCATCCTTTTCCAAGCGCCCCCCCGTATGGCTCGCTCCCGGAGGGTTAAAAGACCACTTGACCCCAGACTGTCTCAAATGTTTATGAATCTACAGCTTGTTCCAAGCCTGTATTGACTCTCGCAGAATCCTTTCCGAACCAACAAAATTGGTTCCGTTATCTGGGTTTAGACACTTTACGGTTCCACGCCTTGCGACAAACCTTCGTAGAACATTATTGAATGATGACGTACTCAGATCCGGTGCCACCTCAAGATGAATCGCACGGGTGGTCATGCATGTCATGATACACCCATACCGCTTTATCTCACACCTTCGCTGTTTAATCACAAACGGGCCGAAATAATCGACACCAGTATGCGCGAAAGGTGCCTCGTGAGTCTGAAGTCTTGATAGAGGCAAGTCAGCCATAATCTGAGCTTCAGGCTTCGCACTTCTACAAAACGGACATTCCTTAATCACGGCTTTAATAGTAGCCTTGGCATTCACAACCCAGAACTTTTGCATCAAATGATTGAGAGTGGCATTCACTCCTTGATGCCCAGCAAAACGAGCATGACAGTCTCGAATAATCAGTGAGATGAGATGACTTTTTTGGGGTAATATGGCCGGATGCTTCGCTTCAAAGCTCAACTTTGCATTGGCTAGACGTCATCCAACTCTCAAGACGTTATCAAATAAGGCTGGACTCAGGTGGTACAAAACAGAAGAATGCAATAGCTTTGCAGGTTCGTTCTTACCGCTCAGCTTTGAAAACCATTCAGGAAATACCTGGTTTTGAACATAACTCACCAATGCTGATTCAGCTTGCTGCAACTCTGAGACATCAATCCGTTGCTCAACAACTGGAAGACTGTCTTCTCCCTTAACACGTTTCTTCAGATACTGCTAACAACGCAACAGCCACGCAGTAGACAGGGTAAGCTTATACCACGAGGAGTAATAAGAGATTAACTTGTCAGTGCCACAAACTTCAACATCGGATTCTTTCACCAAGCAGGATACGCTCTTCTTATGTGAGAGATCAAACTTTGCATAAATATTTCTTTCCTTTGGCGGAAAGTGGAATTTTACGGGCCAATCCGTAGGATCCTTTCTCAAAAACTCTGGGCCATTAAGCCATATTTCTGAGGCCAAGAGCTTATCAACTGCACAACCTCTTGAGGCGTAATCTGCCGGGTTCAGCTCCGAGGGCACGTGGCGCCAATCGTAGATGCACGTTTGTCTCTCAATCTGGGACCATCGATTACGCGAGAAGACTGGGAATTTCTTACTTTCAACGCGAAGACAACAAAACATCGACGAGTCAGTCCAAAACACGCATGGACAATCGGGCATTTCCAATTCCCTCTTCGCCATCTCTGCCAGTTTTACGGCGTCCAAGGCCGCTTCTAGCTCAAGACATGGAATAGTGTTCACACCAGGTTCTGCGAGCCGAGATTTCGACGCAACAATGATGCAGTGTATGCTGCCATCCATTTCTTCTACAAGAAAATAACATACGCTACCGCGAGCATAGCTAGACGCATCGGCAAACGCATGCATCTGCATGCTCCGGACTTCCGAAATAGGTTTAAAAGAGCGGGTTGCAATTTCTCTAGAAACGTCAGACCTTTTCTCCATCGCACGGCTTCTTTGGAAGGTATAAGGTCATCCCATCCTAAGCCACTCTGACAGAGACTTCGAAGCAGCAAACGAGCCTCTAATACCACAGGAGATGCCAGACCCAACGGATCGAAGAGAGAGCTAGACACTGACAGTAGGCCTCTGCGGGTGATTGGTTTGTCTGGCAATCTCACTTGGTAGCCAAAGGTATCATTAGTTACGTTCCATTTCATACCAAGGACCCGTTCGTCCACCTCAGCTCCAAGATCGAAATTGCACTTCGACTTTGCTCTATCCTCCAGCCGAACGCTCTTCATCACAGCTTCACTTGTTGACACCCATTTAGTTAAATGAAAACCACCTCGAGCCAGCAACTCATTTAAATCCCTTGCCAGCCTCGGCGCTATCCACGGCGACGAGGCAGTCGTCCACATAAAAACATTTACGAACGACATCCGAGACTTTGGGGTTATAGAGCTTCCTGTAACAACGCGAAAGCTTCACAGCTGGGCGAGGATTTTGTTCCAAACAGGTGGACCGACATACTGTGAGGCACTGGTTCAGCGTCCAAATTATTTTCTGGTACCGCTAGAAGCGCAGGGCATCACGGTCTTTCGGTGCGCATCGTACTTGGTGAAACATGCCCTTGACGTCGGAGACTATGGCGATTCTACCCGTACGGAACCTCAACAACACGCCCATCAATGAGTTTACAAAGTCAGGTCCTCTCATTAAATTTTCATTCAACGAAGTACCTTGACTTCGTGCAGCACAGTCATATACCACACGAACTTTTTCCGGTTTGTTGGCATTCACAACCGTGTGGTGAGGAATATACCAAACGCGAGAACTTGGGGCCAGCTGCTCCGAAGGAATTGCCTCAGCATATCCTTCATCGAGTAGAGTCTTCCTTGCTGTACATCTTAAAACTTGAGTCACGCCTCAAGCGTTGTTTTAACGCACTTAACCTATTCTTTGCCATGTTCAAGCTTTCAGGCAGAACCACGGCGTCTTTCCTCCACAAAAGAGGAAGCTGAAAGTGACCTTTTACCTGAGTGCATGCTTTGTTCATGAGGTCGTACGCCACGACGTCCTCAGCGGAGTAGCGCATGTCAAACTGTTGGACCTGCACATTGGATCTCAACCAGGTCATCAAATTTTCCACATCCGCAGCACCAATGCCACGTGAGGGACAATATACATCGCCTTCGTCCGTCACTATAGAATCTCTCAGTGCCTATATACGTTCAGGGACTCGTCCTTGACTCAGCAAACAGCTGACAGAGTTGCCAGCTGAGGACTGACCAGCGGCTAAACTCGAACCCTTCAGGACCCAGCCCAAGGGTGTTCTTATGGCATGGGGACTAGATTCTGGGTTACTAGCTAGTCTAGTCTCCAAGGGGAACTGAGCAAGATAGTTGTCGTTACCAATTGATAACGTCATTGTCGCCTTGTCAATTCGAGGAAGAGTCACACCCTCAAGATGTTCTAATTCATCAATATCATCGCAGAAATTTCTACGATCGGGACTGACTGGTATCTGGTGGATACGTATTACATTGGCCAGACAAAATGCATTAGCGCCATCCAAAGACTCCGCCTGTAAAGAGAACGACTCTGATTTCAGTTGTTCAGGTTTCTTGGTCTTCAATGTTTCAACACAAATCACGACCTTATTCCCATCACCACACAACCCAAGCTTATCAATCAGGCGTGACTCACAGAATGACACTTGAGGACCCTGGATCCAGTAAGGCATACGTCAAAACGTCCACACCACCACTGCTCACACGCACAGGAACAATATCCAAGCACACATGTCTCAATCGCACAGACACAGCACTACACACAGTATCACTCCCTTCAACAGAATCAGGATCCACATGGAGCAGAGTGTGGTGACTTGTACTCTTGCAAGCTTCAGTCGAGCAGTCTAGTCAGCTCCGCCTATCTTTCACAACATGTCCACCTCTTAAGCAACGATAGCACAGTCGTTTGCTTCGAACCACTTTCTTCTCAGTGTACGGCAGATCAATAAAGTCAGTGCATTGTTCCAGCTTGTGATTCCTGCTGCAATGCCAACACTTCAGCTTGTCATCCTTGGAAGTAGTTTCTACTTCTTTGGGAACACCCTTTTTATTTTTATTCGTCACATTGTCTTTGGAATTAGTGAGTGCCTTCACGTTAGATCGTGTCGAAACGGTAAAGGTATGAGCTTTTGTACGTTTAGCTCCACCATTATCGCCTCTAACGTTGGAACGATATGGGAATACAGCCTTGTAATAGATCGAGTTCGCTTCTGCAGCTTCGGTTATGACAAAATGGGCGAAGTCAGCAAACCCCGTCAGGCGTTGAGTATCAGCTTGTATACTCAAGGCCTGCGACACCCACCTTCGGCGCATTTCAAGTGGCAATTTGTCAACAAGAGCTGCTATGAATCCAACGGTGTTCATTGTGGAAGATCCGGAGAACTCTTCCATAGCTGCCAAACACCGCTTCATTAATATTTCCAGGCTCTCAGAGTCATGCTAATTGATCTTGCCAATCTCCAGTAAACGTGCCTCACAATGACGTCCAATCACATGTGGCTGACCGTACCGATCAAATTAGCTCACGCCAGACCATATCGTAACAATAACGTTTGTCCGGCCCACTAGCAAAGTGCTTGATTCTGTTATAAACCCTTTTACTGCAGTGCTGTAAAAGATATACCAGTTTGAGATCGATGCTGCGGATTCGATCAGCAATGTGCACCTTAAAACCGTTCACAAACGCCCAATAGTCAAGGGGAACCTCTCACTCGCTTCTACCGATGGGAATGTCTACTGAGCATAGTTCGCATGACAAGGCACGGGCTCTTGTCGGGTAGCACACCTGGGTTGTTCAAGAGAAGAACTTAAACCAGGAGCAACACTCTGCAACTCACCTGCAGGTTTATAATTTCTTTTAGGTTTATCCAAGCACGTCCTCCTCTGACTACCAGTATCTTTCAAGATCGGCTCAGCAGACACGAAGCTTACATGCTCTACATCATGACTCTTATCTGCACGTTGATACGTTGAAGAATTAGTCAGGTATCGATTGCAAGGACTCAATTTGGTTTCATTTCGAGATGTCGGTAGACCCAGGCCATCCCCCTTTGTGTCTGCTTGTCACTTGACAATTCAAGTATCGGCTGAAAAACTGCCGTTGGCATGACGTCATTAAAGGATCCCCTCGTAGTTCGAGAACGTCTAGAAACACTGCATACCGACTCAGGCTTCAAGCTCGGCCTCAGCCATTTCCAGCTGCCGCTCTTTCTCACGAGTAGCTCTCTCCTTTTCGTGACAGAGAGCCAGTCGCGTCAGCTGCACTTTTATCTCATTTGCTGATATCGGCAAGTAGGAGGGCTATGTTTTGAAGATTGTTTTATTTCATTTAGTTGCATGTTTATTACAGTGGAGTGAAAAAAAACTTTTTGAAAATAAAAAAGTGTAGTGTTTGCGTAATAGTGGTAATACAAAATCGGTCAATAATGTTGCTTACAAATCAATCAATCAATCAATTTTCTGGACCCGCTTATCCTTGGGGGGTCGCGGGGGCAGCAGCTCAAGTTGGAGCCTCCAAGCATCTCGATCCTCTGCAACAAAGGATAGATGCTCTGCTGGGATGCCAAGGCGAGACCAACTAAGATCTTCTACGTAATCTCGCCATCGAGTTCTGGGACGACCTCTAGGCCTTCGACCAATCGGTGTTGAACAGAGCAGTTTTTTGGCTGTTCTTTCCTGGGGCATTCGTGTCACATGTCCATACCAACGCAGTTGCGATCTTTCTAGTCGGAGAAGCAGCGATTCGATGTTTAGAGATTCACGAATATCTGCACTTTTAACCTTGTCCAACAAGGTCAAACTGCTAATTCTTCGCAAGAATCCCATTTCCGCTGCTTGAACTCGAGACCTCACTTTCTCATTCATGATCCAACACTCATGGCCATAAGTCAAAATAGGAACATAGACCGATCTGAAAATGGATAGCTTTGCCTTGGTGCAAAGCTCCCGTTTCAGTACCACAGATCGGTGGAGCTGGCGCATCACTGCACTTGCTTTTCCGATGCGGATATCCAATTCGCTATTTTGTCTGCCGTCACTTGTGAATGAGACGCCGAGGTACTTGAATTTCTCTGACTGTTTTAGTGGTACTCCATCAATTTGGAGAGAGCACTGCTTTGGTTGTCTGGACAGGCACATGGTTTCTGTTTTTGTTGTACTGATTTTCATTCCGGCAACAGAGCATGCATCCGAAAACCTGTCAAGAGCTTGCTGGAGACCATTTTGGGTAGAGTCGAGTAGCACGAGATCATCTGCAAATAACAGACGTTGTACAGTGCATTCACCGATCTTTACTCCGCCACAAGACTCACTGTTCTTAACTATTCTATCCATATAAATAAGGAACAGAATAGGTGAAAGAGAGCAGCCTTGCCGTAGTCCCACACTTACTCTGAAAGGTTTCGTCGTTGCACTGTTAACACGAACACAGATCTCGGAATGCATGTACAGCGACTTAATGGCAGTTAGTAACTGGCCATCAATGCCATACTGCAACAGCACCGCCCAAAGCTTGTCTCTAGGAATGCGATCATATGCTTTTTCAAGATCAACAAAACATGCATTGACCTCTTTTGCATATTCCCACGACTTCTCAAAGATTTACTGCAAGGCAAAGATCTGATTTCGGCCAGGACGAAAGCCACACTGAGCATCTGTTAGCTTAGGCTCGACTATTTCACGGCATTTCTTTTCAAGGCATTTGGCATAGACCTTACCCGGGACACTGATGAGAGATATGCCCCTATAATTGGTGCATTTTCTCTTGTCTCCTTTCTTGTGGATAGGTATTATCACACTAGTTTGCCATTGCTTTGGTGCTTGCCCAGTACTACACGCCACCTTACAAACACGAGTCAGCCAACGAACACCATGTATGTTCATTGCTTTTAACATTTCAGGTCTGATATCATCCTCACCAGGTGCTTTTCCAGTTTTCAATGATTTGATTACTGCATTCACATCTGCTTCGGTTATCTGAATATCTTCCCCAACCTGTTCTTCGTGAATTTGTATCGGTGTAGCATCAACTGGGTTTAAAAGATCACTAAAGTACTCTCTCCACCGATTCAAAATAGCATCTTGATCTTTCAGAGTCACACCATTTGAATCTTCGATAAAGAGAGCGGCTCGAGATCTTTTTCCACGCAAACGGCGAATGGTCTGCCAGAACACTTTGTTTGCCGTTTTGAAATCATCGTCTAACCTTTCTCCAAATTCCTTCCAGGCCCTTTCCTTAGACAGTTTAACTTTTGTGGCTGTCGTCTTACGTGCTTCAGAGTACTGCGAACGAAGTTCAAGTGATGACTTATTTGCAAGCCAGGCCTTATAGGCCACTTTTTTCGCATGAATAGCTTCTTTAACTTCTTGGTTCCACCAAGGAGTTCTTTTCTCGCTACTCTTCGTCCCTCCAACACGCTTACGTCCACAACAGTTAGTAGCGGACGTAATGACTGCTGTTCGAAACAAACACCACTCAGTTTCAATGTCTTCAGTAGAGGTCGGAAGTTCTTTGAACTTAGATGCAATGTTGTCTGCAAATGCAGTTCGTACCTCTTTGTCAGCCAATGATTCCCATTTGATTCGATAAGTTTCTCGTGGTCGAAAAGTCTTTCGTTTTTTCAAGGGTTTCAAAGCTTTCAAAGTGCAGACAACTAGGTGGTGATCAGTTGACAACTCAGCCCCTCTTTTAACACGGACATCAGACACGGTAGAAAACAAGTCCGCCGAAACGATACAAAAATCAATCAGGGAGCGTTGTCCCAGAGAGTCTCTGTACCAGGTGTACTTATGAATTCTTTTGTGCTGAAAAAATGTGTTCATTATGCACAGCCCATTGGTGGCACAGAACTGCAATAAACACCTTCCGTTCTTGTTAATGTCAGGGTCACCATGTTGCCCAATAACACCTTTCCAGGTTGCATTGTCGATGCCCACATGTGCATTGAAATCGCCCAAAAGGACAAGGGATTCTGATGAAGTTGCTTTTGCCAATGCAACCTCAACTTCCTCCAGAAAGGCTTCGTACTGTGATTCTATGTTAGGTGCGTACACCTGCAATATACACAGAGATCGCTCCTGCAGCCTTAGCTTTAGAAGACAAACCCTTCCTCCTAGTGGTACCCAGTCAACGACACATTCAGTAATGTTGGGGCTCACAAGTAAGCCAACACCAGCTTGAGCAGACATTGCTGCATCAACACCTGAGTAGAAAATTTTCCACCCATCGTTCAACTCGACAGTTCCAGAACCCCGGCGCTTTGTTGATGAAATTCCCACAACATCAAGGCGATACTGTTGGGCTTCGCAAACAAGCTCCTGCTCTTTTCCTGTCAGTGACGAAACGTTCCAGTTCCCGATAGCTAGATCCCGGCAGTTTGGTCCAACTCGAGTACGTTTTCTGTGCGCTGCCCCCATTTGCCTCCCCAAACGCTTAGCGACTGCGTTGGTGGGTTTCCGGTGACGGTCAGCTTGTGGGGGAGACTGTAGCTTATTTTTCGAACGAGTCCCTCTGCCTAAAACTCGAACGCGGACCTTTTTATCCTGCGCGCCGTCCGATGCAGCATGACTATTGTTATTACAACTTTCCATTTAGCTACAGCATTGGATTGCTACTTGGTCTGTTTCTCTCCTTCGACCTTACCGCCATGGGTGACCCTGATGGAAGTGATTAAACACTAACGACGGCGTTGCTCTAAGGATCATTGAAAAACTCAAACCTCCCCACCACGTTAAGGTGGCAATCCATAGGAGAGGGCTTACAAATAGTAGTAGTAGTGTGTTTTATTCAACGACCATCAAAGTACATAGAAACAACGCATATCACGACATTCGGCCGAAAAAAAGGTAACAGCGACAAAACGCGAACCGTTAAAGCATGCAATATACAACCCTACAATAAATTTAAAAACTAAAAGAAGCATGGTCACTGCACCTAAAGCATAATATACTACTACTACTACTACTACTAAATCATTTATTGTTAAATCGATTTCGGTTAATATACCATCTTCAGTAACTTATTCAAATAAAAAAGTGTAGTTCTAAAAACCTGACAAATGATGAAAAAACAGGAAAAAATTGATTTGGGTAAGTTGCCATCACTGGGGGTAGCAACCCTCCAAAATGTGTTTTGGGGGGTAAACATTTTGTAACTCGATAACCGCTTAACGCAGAGACATGAATTATAGCTTAAAAATTTGCAAAATGTCATGTTTGTATTATGTACCAAACAAACTTTTGTTTATTGCATTAAAAAAAACTTACGGCCAAAAAAATGTTTTTTGTGCGTTGGGGCTTTGCTACTGAGTTATAAAGAGCTGTTTTTGCAGATAGGCCTACATTGTAACCATAGAATTTGCACTTAGTTTTGTAATCTAAATGAGGCTGTAGAATTGGTTAAAGTGACATAAAAAGCCGGATTCAGCGAGTAAGGTATTGCACAGTGAACACACTTCTCGCAAACGTCAAAAATTAAAAAAAAGCCATGGATTGCGAAGGGCATACTAATTTCCATCCGTTATAAAAATATAATGTTAAAATCACATTACCTATCGCATGAAACTCTTTAAAACTTACTCAGTTAAAGTAACGATATTAAAAACCATTAAAAAGAAATACTACGCTGATCAGTTTGGTAAGTACAAAAATGAAGCCAGAAACACATGGAAAATTTTGAGAAAACTACTACCATTAAAACATAATTCTGAGTCTAATTTGACAAATTTTATTACTACTGCTTTTAATGTAAAATTAGAAGAACCACAGACAATTGTTGATGAATTTGATATTTTTTTTTTCCGGTATAGGTATTAATTTAGCTAGCCTAAAGCATTGACATCAACACGTGTAGATTCGTTTACAAATTTTCTAAGCAATCGAGTTGTATCGTCAATTTTTTCTGGAACCAACCTCCCATCACGAAATCAGCTCAATAATTAAAACCTTAGTATAAATAAGGCCATGGGGTATGGCCATCTGCACACAGGGCCGGCGGAACCGCGGGGGGGGGGCAGGCCTGGTCAGGGACCTCGCTCTGAACACCGCGGCGTTTTTTTTTCTTAGAAATGATTTTAATAGGCCTACGTATTACGACGCAATGGAAATATTAATTTGTTTGTGTACGTGTGTGTAGAGATGTAAATGTTTTTTTTGCCTTCGTTTTTTTTTAACTGTTTTTTTTGCAAATTTTATTGCAAGCGGGAATACTGATTGTGCTTTGCTATTTCCTGGCTTCTGACAGTAGGCTAATCCAATCTCCAACGGTTCTTAATCTTCGAAATCTAAGAGCTTTTTGAAGCAATTTTAAGGGTTCCGCGGTGGCCGATGGGTCATGCTCAGAGGCGTAAGTTTGTGGAAATTATGGGGGGTGATGAATCATTGCACCATTAACTAAAATGTCAAGACCGTGTCAACTTCTGGGGGTGGAGCCCCCAGACCCCCCTACCTCTGTTCTTGGCACGTTATCTCGTTTCAAAAGTTTTGAGACTTTATGATAGACTGAACAATATTTACAATATAACATGCCGGTACAGAAGATAAGCTTAACGTTTTCGGACAAATCGTCAGTCCTTCATTGCAGCATGATCAGAAATAAATAGTTGACGCATGGCAAACTAATATAAGCGAAAAGCAAAACAGCAAGGGTACGACACAACTCGTACACTAAAAAAACACAACTGGTACCCTTGCTGTTTTGCTTTTCGCTTTTATTAGTTTTTTTTTTTTTTTTTGTTATTTCAAGCCACTTAATTGCAGCTTAGGATTTTTGTGGTAGTGAAGTACATGCATCATGGATGATGACCTAGCTGAGCATCGAACCTGCGAAGCCAGCTTCGGAGCCCAATGCACCAACCACTCGGCCAACTCCATGTTTGCCATGCGTCAACTTCTTCTGATGAAGGACGGCAGCACGTGGCCGAGTGGTTGACGACAGCGCGGCCGAGTGGTTCCGAGCGTCATTTTTACGACTACGATGATCGCAAGGTTGACTGTTTAACTCTCACCAAAGCATCCTTGAATAAGATGCTTCATGGCAATTATCTCAGCTTGGAGGAATTTAACTAGAAGCAAATTGAAGAAGTCAGGAACAAAATTCAAGCGGAAAAATCGGAAACAAGGGTAACTCCTAAGCGAGTGTGGAATTCTGCATTCCTATTCATAACGTCTCCGTCGCTTTCTCGTGATGGGAGGATAAAAATACAGAAATCATCAAGGACGGTGGAGTTGTTTGAAAACGCTTAGCATATTTTCTGCATGTTATTTTCTAATTAAAAACGTTTTATGTTGTGAACATATTATCTGTTGCTACAATATAGATATTAAAGATCTCCTCTCTCCCAAACTTAGGCCTATTGTTACGGAATGAGTTTTGCACAGCCTTTCTGCGATCCTTCACTGCACTTGTTACTGGCGACTATAAGCAAGAGATTCAACCAACTTGATAAAATATATCTTTAATAAATAAAATCCAACGGAAATGTCTCCAGCGACTGCAGCAAAAATTAATCAAGGTTGACTCGACTCACTGCGATCGCGACTCCAAAACAAAATAGCTTGAGTCTAAAGAAATTAAAACGTCTTGCCAGCTCCACGTACACAAAGTGTCTGAACCGAGTGTCAGTTATAGCAGTTGACAGTGCATAATAAATGGTTGCAAAAAAAAGCGAGGAATCACAGCAGGTGGCTTTACCGCCAGGAAGTTGCAGCTGCGGGTCTAAGTGTCCGTCATCGACAAAGCACAAGCGACAAGGTTGAAATGAGGGTTCGAATCTTGGTGAGAATTATTACCAAATAAGTTTTTTAACCGTGCTGGAACACTATATGTTGTAGTAGGCTGCGAACTGATAGCAAAGATAAAGCTGATACGCTGACAGCTGCTACGAAAAATGATGAATCAAATAATATTGGAATACAATAAATATGGGACGAAAATAGCTTAAAGAGGAAAAATAAAGCCGCTGTAAATCTCAAAACTGGACGTTTCGACAACACAAATTCAGCTGTCATCATCAGCAGTGTATGCAAGGCAGTACAAAACTGTAAGAACTAGAATTTACAATTCTGACTAAAAGTAATAGCATAACCCAGGCAACGGTTCGAAATAAGTATATAATTATAACGTCATAAACCAAAAGCTAATAAAAAGACTGACGGAGTAAAATTATCAATTAAATAAGTAAAGAGGAGCGGATTTGGAGTCAACGTTAAGCAATGGCTCATATTTTTGAATAAAAAGTGACTCAAGAATTGATAAGCGTGCAGAATCACCAGAGCTACTAAGAATGTTCGGTTTGGCAAAGTCCACTTTATGGTCAGGATTGTCCATTAAATGTCGGCACACCTCGGATTTATCCGAACTGGAATGCTCCTTAAGTCTGTTAATAAGATTACGTCTAGTCTGTCCTATATAGCTAGAACCACAAGAACACGTTAATTTATACACAACCCCATATTTTATCAAGGTCTTTTGCTTATCTTTCAGACGAAAGTTGTGTCCGATGTTCCAGGTGGTGTCGATTAGTGAATGTACCGACACGCATCTCTGCTACGTGTTCTACGTTATTAGACCATTTGTATACAAATGACTTGGAAAATCGCTTAAGCTGTTTTGTCCTTGAATATGATATCTCTGATCATCTTCCTATATTTTTCTCTGTAAATAGTTCTCCCCAAAGAAATCAATTAATCCCTGTTAAAATTAGAAACATGAAGTATTTTGATAAAGAGGTTTTTCAAACTGATCTAGCCCATGCTTATGCAACATTTGAATCTCTAACTAACACCTCTAACAATGGATCACCACAAGCAGATTTTATTCAAATATTTCACAATGTCATAAATAAAAATGCACCAATGAAAAATTTAAGTCGCAAAGAGAAGCACTTTAGGCAAAAACCTTGGATAACCAGTGCAATAAAAAAATCTATAAAAACAAAAAATAAGCTCTATCTATCGGCTTCAATTAAAAAATCCAAACAATGCCACATTTGCTCGAGATTATAAAATATACCGAAACAAGTTAACTCATCTTCTCCTATGGATTGCCACCTTAACGTGGTGGGGAGGTTTGAGTTTTCAATGATCCTTAGAGCAACGCCGTCGGTAGTGTTTAATCACTTCCATCAGGGTCACCCATGGCGGTAAGGTCGAAGGAGAGAAACAGACCAAGTAGCAATCCAATGCTGTAGCTAAATGGAAAGTTGTAATAACAATAGTCATGCTGCATCGGACGGCGCGCAGGATAAAAAGGTCCGCGTTCGAGTTTTAGGCAGAGGGACTCGTTCGAAAAATAAGCTACAGTCTCCCCCACAAGCTGACCGTCACCGGAAACCCACCAACGCAGTCGCTAAGCGTTTGGGGAGGCAAATGGGGGCAGCGCACAGAAAACGTACTCGAGTTGGACCAAACTGCCGGGATCTAGCTATCGGGAACTGGAACGTTTCGTCACTGACAGGAAAAGAGCAGGAGCTTGTTTGCGAAGCCCAACAGTATCGCCTTGATGTTGTGGGAATTTCATCAACAAAGCGCCGGGGTTCTGGAACTGTCGAGTTGAACGATGGGTGGAAAATTTTCTACTCAGGTGTTGATGCAGCAATGTCTGCTCAAGCTGGTGTTGGCTTACTTGTGAGCCCCAACATAGCTGAATGTGTCGTTGACTGGGTACCACTAGGAGGAAGGGTTTGTCTTCTAAAGCTAAGGCTGCAGGAGCGATCTCTGTGTATATTGCAGGTGTACGCACCTAACATAGAATCACAGTACGAAGCCTTTCTGGAGGAAGTTGAGGTTGCATTGGCAAAAGCAACTTCATCAGAATCCCTTGTCCTTTTGGGCGATTTCAATGCACATGTGGGCATCGACAATGCAACCTGGAAAGGTGTTATTGGGCAACATGGTGACCCTGACATTAACAAGAACGGAAGGTGTTTATTGCAGTTCTGTGCCACCAATAGGCTGTGCATAATGAACACATTTTTTCAGCACAAAAGAATTCATAAGTACACCTGGTACAGAGACTCTCTGGGACAACGCTCCCTGATTGATTTTTGTATCGTTTCGGCGGACTTGTTTTCTACCGTGTCTGATGTCCGTGTTAAAAGAGGGGCTGAGTTGTCAACTGATCACCACCTAGTTGTCTGCACTTTGAAAGCTTTGAAACCCTTGAAAAAACGAAAGACTTTTCGACCACGAGAAACTTATCGAATCAAATGGGAATCATTGGCTGACAAAGAGGTACGAACTGCATTTGCAGACAACATTGCATCCAAGTTCAAAAAACTTCCGACCCCTACTGAAGACATTGAAACTGAGTGGTGTTTGTTTCGAACAGCAGTCATTACGTCCGCTACTAACTGTTGTGGACGTAAGCGTGTTGGAGGGACGAAGAGTAGCGAGAAAAGAACTCCTTGGTGGAACCAAGAAGTTAAAGACGCTATTCGTGCGAAAAAAGTGGCCTATAAGGCCTGGCTTGCAAATAAGTCATCACTTGAACTTCGTTCGCAGTACTCTGAAGCACGTAAGACGGCAGCCACAAAAGTTAAACTGTCTAAGGAAAGGGCCTGGAAGGAATTTGGAGAAAGGTTAGACGATGATTTCAAAACGGCAAACAAAGTGTTCTGGCAGACCATTCGCCGTTTGCGTGGAAAAAGATCTCGAGCCGCTCTCTTTATCAAAGATTCAAATGGTGTGACTCTGAAAGATCAAGATGCTATTTTGAATCGGTGGAGAGAGTACTTTAGTGATCTTTTAAACCCAGTTGATGCTACACCGATACAAATTCACGAAGAACAGATTGGGGAAGATATTCAGATAACCGAAGCAGATGTGAATGCAGTAATCAAATCATTGAAAACTGGAAAAGCACCTGGTGAGGATGATATCAGACCTGAAATGTTAAAAGCAATGAACATACATGGTGTTCGTTGGCTGACTCGTGTTTGTAAGGTGGCGTGTAGTACTGGGCAAGCACCAAAGCAATGGCAAACTAGTGTGATAATACCTATCCACAAGAAAGGAGACAAGAGAAAATGCACCAATTATAGGGGCATATCTCTCATCAGTGTCCCGGGTAAGGTCTATGCCAAATGCCTTGAAAAGAAATGCCGTGAAATAGTCGAGCCTAAGCTAACAGATGCTCAGTGTGGCTTTCGTCCTGGCCGAAATCAGATCTTTGCCTTGCAGCAAATCTTTGAGAAGTCGTGGGAATATGCAAAAGAGGTCAATGCATGTTTTGTTGATCTTGAAAAAGCATATGATCGCATTCCTAGAGACAAGCTTTGGGCGGTGCTGTTGCAGTATGGCATTGATGGCCAGTTACTAACTGCCATTAAGTCGCTGTACATGCATTCCGAGATCTGTGTTCGTGTTAACAGTGCAACGACGAAACCTTTCAGAGTAAGTGTGGGACTACGGCAAGGCTGCTCTCTTTCACCTATTCTGTTCCTTATTTATATGGATAGAATAGTTAAGAACAGTGAGTCTTGTGGCGGAGTAAAGATCGGTGAATGCACTGAACAACGTCTGTTATTTGCAGATGACCTCGTGCTACTCGACTCTACCCAAAATGGTCTCCAGCAAGCTCTTGACAGGTTTTCGGATGCATGCTCTGTTGCCGGAATGAAAATCAGTACAACAAAAACAGAAACCATGTGCCTGTCCAGACAACCAAAGCAGTGCTCTCTCCAAATTGATGGAGTACCACTAAAACAGTCAGAGAAATTCAAGTACCTCGGCGTCTCATTCACAAGTGACGGCAGACAAAATAGCGAATTGGATATCCGCATCGGAAAAGCAAGTGCAGTAATGCGCCAGCTCCACCGATCTGTGGTACTGAAACGGGAGCTTTGCACCAAGGCAAAGCTATCCATTTTCAGATCGGTCTATGTTCCTATTTTGACTTATGGCCATGAGTGTTGGATCATGAATGAGAAAGTGAGGTCTCGAGTTCAAGCAGCCGAAATGGGATTCTTGCGAAGAATTAGCGGTTTGACCTTGTTGGACAAGGTTAAAAGTGCAGATATTCGTGAATCTCTAAACATCGAATCGCTGCTTCTCCGACTAGAAAGATCGCAACTGCGTTGGTATGGACATGTGACACGAATGCCCCAGGAAAGAACAGCCAAAAAACTGCTCTGTTCAACACCGATTGGTCGAAGGCCTAGAGGCCGTCCCAGAACTCGATGGCGAGATTACGTAGAAGATCTTAGTTGGTCTCGCCTTGGCATCCCAGCAGAGCATCTATCCTTTGTTGCAGAGGATCGAGATGCTTGGAGGCTCCAACTTGAGCTGCTGCCCCCGCGACCCCCCAAGGATAAGCGGGTCCAGAAAATTGATTGATTGATTGAAGTTAACTCATGTTAAGGAGCATGCTAAAAGGCTATATTACAATCAGTTAATACAAGAAAACATGCATAATTCCCAAAAAGTCTGGAAAACAATTAATGAAATCCTGAACAAAGTACCTAAAAGGAATAACTTACGTATACACCAAATTCTTGACAACAAGGGTGTGATACATACAGATCCACCTGCAATTAGCAACACATTTAATAATTATTTTGCAGAAGTAGGACCATCCATGGCTAAAGACATCCCTCCCGCAAAAAGTAATTACATTAATAATATAACAAGTACACCATACTCTTTTTACTTAAGCCCAATTACAGAAGAAGAAATACATTATCATATAAGAAACTTAAACAGTAGAAAATGTACCGGTATAAATAACATTCCAATAAAGTTTATTAAAATTGCCTCAGTTGTTATCACACCTATATTAACTAATTTATACAACGTTTGCATATCTAAAGGGATTTTCCCAGATATCTTAAGAATTTCTCAAATAACTCCAATCTACAAAAAGGGGCCGAAGCATATGTGTTGCAATTATCATCCAATTTTCTTGCTTTCACCTTTTAGCAAAATTTTTGAGAAATGTCTATACAGCCAACTTATCAATTATCTAAATAAAAAAAATCTAATAACAAGTAGTCAGTATGGTTTCAGGTCAAAATACTCGTGCTCTATGGCTGTATCCAAAATTAGTAGTGAAATTATAAAAAGTAGGCTATACATGATAGGAAAATAACTTGTTCAGTATTTATTGACCTTGCCTAGGCATTTGACACTGTTGATCAAGAAATTTTGTTTAAAAAAATGCAATTGTGTGGAATTCGTGGAATAACACTTCAGCTGTTTAATAGTTATTTGAGCAATCGAAAAATGTTAACGCTTGTTAATGGTATATCATCAAGGATGAATGACGTGACATGTGGAATCCCACAAGGATCTACATTAGGTCCTCCTTGTTCCCATTATATGTCAATGATCTACCGTCTGTAACAAAATTCAACGTAAAATTATTTGCAGATGACACAAACTTAACTATGTCTCATTATAAAGATGAAGAGCTACAAAATAATGTGAATAATGAATTAGAAAATATTTGTGATTGGATGAGATGTAACAAATTATCAATAAACTTTTCTAAAACTGAATATATACTAATCTCAAGAACAAAAACTAAAACTTGATTTGAAATAAAGATAAATAATCACATCATTAAACAAAACAGTTGTTCAAAATATCTAGGTATCTACATGGATGATAAGTTGACGTGGAAAAAACAAGTAAGCAGTGTATGTTCTAAAATAGCACGCGGTTGCTGGGCCTTGGCGAGGTTAAAAAACTGTGTCAATCAGAATACCCTGCTTAATGTGTATTATGCAATGATCCAAAGCCATATACAGTATTGCATATTAACATGGGGCGCTGCTTCCAAAACTACATTAAATCCCTTAATAAAATTACAAAAACGAGCTGTTCGATTAATCACTAATAGTAGGTACAATGCACATTCAACACCTTTGTTCAAATCCTTGAATTTATTAAAAATAGATGACATCCATAAACTCGAAGTTTGCAAACATATGTATCAAGTAAACTCAAAACAATATGCAGGGGTAAATCCATCAGCATACATTCCATTAAAATCAATGCATTCCTACAACACAAGAAAACGAGTAAATGAAAATTACTTTTCAAAGAGAACTACATCTAAATTTGGCAGAACAAATATTGAAATACTTGGACCAAAATACTGGACAAGTGTCCAAAGTAATCTGAAAAATTACTCCTTACGAACATTTGCAAAATTGTACAAAGAACACGTAATTACGCAGTACTAAATTCAAATTCCAGTTCTGCGAAAGGCAAAAATTTTAAATTTCCAATTTATTGCAGCTTCCTCAATAGGTGATTCCTATATACTGAGTATGTGTGTTATTTATTTATTTATTTTAGTTTTTTTTTAATTTTTTTATTTTAGTTTCTTTTGTGTGTATCTAGTCAAACAATTTGTTTTGAGTTAAACCAAATTTCAAAGACGTTGCGAAGATGGTGGTTGACTTAGATAACCTTATGGTCTTTTCACTAACACCTCGTCAAGTCAATGACTTCATTAATTTGTTTACGCATAGAATGTGATGGTGCTTGACAAATAAACTTGTTGTTGTTGTTCTTGTCGATAATCCGTAGAATAACTCGGTTCCATGTCTGCTTTTCCACTAAGGCGGACAGCTCTTTCTTGAGTTGCATTGACATGTCACCTAAAAAGGGCAACCGAGCAATAACTGTTCAACAATTTTTACGTTTTTCAAGGTGACTCAACATCTTGTCATATTTACGATTAAAAAATCTCCTGACACAACTATCTAAAAATTAAGCAGGATAGCCATTGCGACCAAGCATAACCTTGATATTATCCACCTCTGCACAAATGCTTTCATAAGAACTACAGATCTTGTAAGCACGATCGAGCAAACAATTGACCAAGTTATATTTATAGCGGCGTGGTACAACTCGCTCGCATCATTTTAAATAATATTAATTAAAATGGTCACTAATTGTGACGAAACTTTACCTCACAAAACCCTATGCCGCGTACCACCCAAAGGTGTTACATTGCCGTTGCGTACCAGGTACCACCAAGTGATCGAGGATTTTAACTTACTCAAAATTGATTGTAAATTAAAAAAATACCGTTTACGACTCCATATTTAATGTGAGAATGGCACTTATTTCTTCGCAACCGGATGATCAATGCGGGGTTGGACCGAGCTTTCGGCACATCGGAAGCCATGTCCAGGTGCATAAAGACGATTTTGACCTGTGGTTTTGATGCTTGTCATGGTCCATACTGAATGTATTCAGGGTTATACTTTCGCTTTGACATTTTTGTGAAAAATCACAACTAATTGAAGGCTTAATGGATATTGTTGAAAAATCGTGAATATAAAGTGCAGCGAGATGTTGTGCGCGGCAACACGACCTCCACTGGGACTACCAAAAAGTCTGGGAGTCGTGTTGCCGAGGTGGCCTCGTGGGTGTATTAGGTTTTGATAATAGAAAATAATTCGGGGATATTGAAAAAACGTCGTCTAACCGAGAGTGGTCTTGTTATTAGGGTGGTCACCAGCCGGGGTCACGGTCTTGTAACTAGGGTGGTCACCAGCCGGGGTCACAATGCATAGGCAAATATAAAACGACCCAAGAAGCCAACGCGCACTTGTTTTCAGGTTCTCTTGTCATGCTTAGCCATATCGCTGCAGCTCTGCTTGAAAGCTACATACCTATTACTAAGTCGATGCCATAAAATTGGAACAAAGTGCGTGAGAAAGGAACCGGCAAGGTGGTAATGGTGTTGTCATAAACTACTCAACAATGCTGTTTTCCAACAACTCGATAAAACTTTAAACTTATTTCTACGTGAAACGCCAAAGTTTGTCGCGTACCACCCGAAACGGCCTTGCGTACCACAGGTTGAGAACCACTGCTCTAGCTGAACCCGTGTTGTTAGCCTTTGATAATAGGCCTAGTTTTCTTTTGCTGCTAGTGCTGACGATTATAGCTTACCTTTTAAGCATTTTGTTGAAATAAACAAATTAACTTTTACACCTTCAAAAAATGGGGCCAAGCATAAGCGATGCAGGGGGACACGGTGCCATTGCCCCCCCCCCCCCCCGTTTCGCCCGGTAATAATAATGTCTATAATTTCTCAAACTAATAATGACAGCAGCCTCCTTTCACTTTAGCCAAGCTTCTGCTTTTAGACATAAGCTGAAAAAATACTTCTGCATTGTCCATAGTGACTGCATGTCCTTTTTCGATAAAAAAGTACTGGTATGCTACAGCCTAATGAGTGTTTTTTACGTAAAAATTCATTGGCGGCTGGGAGTTCACCACAAGACCCACGGCGGTGCCCGGTTGTGCCCCCCTTCGCCAAATTCTGGGTGCGCCGCTGATGGAGGCTCCAGAGCACTCCACCACTTTAATCCGGCACTGGCAGGGTGGCGTTTTCAACGAAAGCCAGGGGCCGCAGCTACATCTTATTCTCCTACGCCACGGCTAGACACTCTGTCACACTGCACAGTATCGATTCATCATCTCGTTTCCACGTCTAAATCTTGTGTCGCTTTGAAGAGCAAAACCAGGTGCAAGCGACCACCCGTAAAAAGATGCGTAGTGGGAAATGATGCGCGCGAAGGCGACAGAGCAACGACCGATCGGCTGTCACATCTAGGCCTGCATATCGGGAGATTCACAAAGTTCTTTCTTGTTTTTGCTTTATCCATACTTTGAAAATAACATTATTGACAAAAAGCAGTCACACTCTTCTTGAGAAAGGTAGATTTTGACAAAGAAAATCGAAAAAGAAAGAGGCAAATGATAAAAGCTTTAGAATGCGAATGCTGAAGTGTCACTTCGCGATCCACTATACAAAATATCGCCTTTTGCAAAAATTATCAAATCGACGCTGTTGCTTCATTGTTCTACTCCGATGGTGGACTGTAACGTTGGAGTTGTCTCTTGTGACGACGACTCCTTCCTGAATTTCCTTGGCGTAATCCCTTTCCAACGCGATCCAATACACGAGAGGACGCTCGTGCACTGGTAGAACTGGTCAAAAGAACAAAAAGAACAACACTTTACAATATTTTCTTCATCGGTATACTTTGGTCATAGATTCGAGTAGAACTTCAAAAGTTTCTCACAACTTGCTTCCTCTTAGCTCTTCTGTAATAATTACGTCACTCAGAATAAAGCAGCTATGACAAGGGACGTAATTAACATGCCGTGGACGAGTGACATTCGTAAGTTAAACCCTGCAGTGACCCCCACAATCAACACGAGTTGCGAGCTAAACATTAAACAGCTCAGATGGTCGAGTGATATAGAACGTCCGTCTCGAGCTGTAGACTCGGGTTTGATTTTGAGTCGGGTCAAACCAATGACTTTAAAATTGGTATTCACAGCTTCCCTGCTTGTCGCTCACCATTTAAGGGACAGTGTGGAGAACAAGCTAACTAGTAGTGCCGTTGGTAAAAACACTTAGCGGGATTCCCCCTTCCTGGTGTGGTAGACAGATGGCTGGCAACTCCTAAGCGAACTCGTAGAGCGCATTGATTGCTTTCTCATGATAGGATAAATATGCAACTAACTAACTAACTTTTAGTACATTTGATTTAATACTGTGAAAGTGAATCGTGTGACATGACCTACCTATTGTGTATCGTGCCGAGTCGAGACTGAATGCGGGTATCTGATGTGGAATGGTCGTTGGAAGTGTTTACTCTCTCAGACATATCCCTGCAAAACTAACTGGTCAATGTTGAATAACAGGGAACAAAGTCCGTATAACTCACGTATAAGTTGAGCGAACCATTCGTTACATCATTAAGCGACAATGGAGCAAAAATGTGTCCAAGACAATCGCCTGTCTATCTTTCGTATTGTGAAAACGCTTGAAAATGTTACAAAAAAGGTCATAAAATTTTAACTCCATCATGAAGCTCTTGACTTACGCTATCTTTTAAAACAAATTTAAAGAAAATTGGTTGTGTTTTAGGCACTCTACATTGTAAATAATTCGGATAGAGATACAAATTTTAACTTCACTATGAAATTAGCCTGGCTATTGGTCGTGGTTTTTCAAACTCTTAAAACTTTTTCGCTAGAAAATGATTGCGTCAATTGTTTTAAACCCAATGTAATAGGAAGCTTCACTGGATAGAACTAAATTTTTCCAACCATGTTAGTTTGGTAGTGAGGTTGTTAACTTCTGTCGTGCTTCACCCTTGGACTTTGGACCATTTGTTAAACGAAAAATTCAATAAGCAAAATTCAACCGGGAAAAAATATACCGGTATCTATTTTACTTTTTGATTTCACTGTTTCATATCCATTAACATAGGTCTACGTCGTTTCATGGCCGCAGCTTCTTGATTTTTAAACCCTCGGCTTTTAAAATCGAATATTGTGGGCCAGAATAAAATTAACTAGAGGCTCGTTTTACACATAGTCCAAGGGTGAAACATGACAAAAGTTAACAACCTCACTCCAATCTACCATGGTTGTAAAAACTTAGTTCTATACACGAACAGTAAAGTCTACTTTTACATGAGGTTTAAAACAATTTACGCAATCATTTTCTAGCAACAAATCTTTAAAGGCTTGGAAAACTACGACCAATATAGCTAGGCTGCTCATATTGAAGTTCAAATTTTTGTAATTGAATCTATTTAATTTGAATCAAACAAAAACTTTTACTTTTTGCAAATCTACGCTATATTTATGCTCTTAAAATAGCAAGAAATGCTGCTAGCGTAAAAATAGCTTCAAAATTTACTACGTAGCCTATGTCGAATTATTAACCATGTAGATTGTAGAGTGCTTAAAACACCATCAATTTTCTTGAAATTTGTTTTAAACGTTTGCTAAAATCAAGAGCTTTACGATGCAGTTGAAATTTTTAAAATCAAACGAGCATAAATAAAATTATGACTTTTTTTCGAACACTTCCAAACGTTTTTACATTATAAAAGATAGGCAGGCGATTGTCTTTTTGGACACATTTTTTGCTCCATTGTATCTGCTCCATGCCTGTCTGCGCAACTTATACGAAGTTATACGGACTTTGACAGAGAACACTAACGCCTTCAACCGCTTATAATCTACTCAACAACGAGTTCACCCAACCGAGCTCCAATCCATGCTTGCTTTCAACTTAAACTTTACCGGAAAGCTTTCACTCGTTGCGAGACTCGATCCGCCATCATTGTTCCAAAGTTTGTCACATCACAGTCGTCTGAACTTGAATCGCTGTTTAAGTCTTTCACTGAAAGGTTGAAACAGTTTAACTTTCCATAAAATCGACCGATCGCAGATGATTGTGCAATCTTCGAGTCAATTTTCCTAAATCGATATCAGCGGCGTTGATTTTATGCAACCCATAATTATTTGTGAACGCTTTACACAATTCAAACGACTTTTCACCACATAACGCCCAGGTCCTAAACGACAAAAAAAATTTTGCGTGCAACGACCAAAACTTTGCATACTAAACACATTGCACGTGGTGCGATCTACATCGAGTCAATCTCAACATTGCATGTGGTGCGATCTACATCGAGTCAATCCCAACATTGCACGTGGTGCGATCTACATCGAGTCAATCCCAACATTGCATGTGGTGCGATCTACATCGAGTCAATCCCAACATTGCATGTGATGCGATCTACATCGAGTCAATCCCAACATTGCATGTGGTGCGATCTACATCGAGTCAATCCCAACATTGCATGTGATGCGATCTACATCGAGCCAATCCCAACATTGCATGTGATGCGATCTACATCGAGTCAATCCCAACATTGCATGTGATGCGATCTACATCGAGTCAATCCCAACATTGCATGTGATGCGATCTACATCGAGTCAATCCCAACATTGCATGTGATGCGATCTACATCGAGTCAATCCCAACATTGCATGTGATGCGATCTACATCGAGTCATACATATTGCATATGATGCGATCTACATCGAGTCATACATATTGCATGTGGTGCGATCTACATCGAGTCAATCCCAACATTGCATGTGATGCGATCTACATCGAGTCAATCCCAACATTGCATGTGATGCGATCTACATCGAGTCAATCCCAACATTGCATGTGGTGCGATCTACATCGAGTCAATCCCAACATTGCATGTGGTGCGATCTACATCGAGTCAATCCCAACATTGCATGTGATGCGATCTACATCGAGTCAATCCCAACATTGCATGTGATGCGATCTACATCGAGTCAATCCCAACATTGCATGTGGTGCGATCTACATCGAGTCAATCCCAACATTGCATGTGATGCGATCTACATCGAGTCAATCCCAACATTGCATGTGATGCGATCTACATCGAGTCAATCCCAACATTGCATGTGGTGCGATCTACATCGAGTCAATCCCAACATTGCATGTGGTGCGATCTACATCGAGTCAATCCCAACATTGCATGTGATGCGATCTACATCGAGTCAATCCCAACATTGCATGTGATGCGATCTACATCGAGTCAATCCCAACATTGCATGTGATGCGATCTACATCGAGTCAATCCCAACATTGCATGTGATGCGATCTACATCGAGTCAATCCCAACATTGCATGTGATGCGATCTACATCGAGTCAATCCCAACATTGCATGTGATGCGATCCACATCGAGTCAATCCCAACATTGCATGTGGTGCGATCTACATCGAGTCAATCCCAACATTGCATGTGATGCGATCTACATCGAGTCAATCCCAACATTGCATGTGATGCGATCTACATCGAGTCAATCCCAACATTGCATGTGATGCGATCTACATCGAGTCAATCCCAACATTGCATGTGATGCGATCTACATCGAGTCAATCCCAACATTGCATGTGGTGCGATCTACATCGAGTCAATCCCAACATTGCATGTGATGCGATCTACATCGAGTCAATCCCAACATTGCATGTGATGCGATCTACATCGAGTCATACATATTGCATGTGGTGCGATCTACATGGAATCAAGCACATTGTATGTGATGCCATCTACATTAAAGAACCCAGTGAAAGGTTTACTACACACAAATGCTGTTAAGAAAACTGCCATCAATGTCAAGAACTTTAACATTTAAGATAGAAATTTAAATCCAGCTAAAACCCGGATTCTCGCGAAAAATTGACTCAACTTTCACATGTGAAGTTATTATAAAATATATGCACATTTTCAATGACGTGATTAAATAAAGCACCTACCTGTGGACGAGATGAGAGTTTCATCTTCTCTCCTTTTTTGCTCATCTGGTTGCTCCACACGACTACGCTTTGCATCATCATTGTCTGGGTTCAAACTTCGAAACTCTTTCATTGCTTTTTTCTTTTGATATCTAAACACGCCCCGACGTGAAACTAATATTAGCGTTGAATTAACTCGTCAATTTTACACTGTCTCTTCTACAAAAGGTCTGATTTCAATTAACTGAAACATTAACTGAAACGATAAATATCGGCTGACCAATATATCGGTCAGCCGATATTTATCGGCCGATATATCGTATCGGCTGTTTTCTACCGATAAATTATCGGCAATCAACAAAAACGTTTTATTTACGATTTTGCTGATAAATGCAAGGTTTTTCGGCGCTTTTGCGCACACATTCAAGCACGAAAACGACGTTATAACTATTGATTAAAAACAGATAGGAACTTGAAATTTACAGGATTGGTGTATCTTAACAGGTTCTTGCATTGTACCAACTATAAATGCTTTATGTCACTTGACTCGGGGTTAAAGGTAAAAAAATTGATAAAATTTGCCAATATTGTGCAGTCTAAGGCTTTTGAACTGCTGAAGCCAGAGACTTGAAATTTTCAGGGATGGCAGATCTCAATGTGAACTTGTGTCTACCAACTTTTGGAAGTGGCGGTCAACAGGTTAAAGGTCAAAAAACAAATTTTATCAAAACAGAAGCGAAGTCTTCAGATATCAATTATCGGTATCGGCCTTTAAATTTTAAATATATCGGTATCGGCCTTTAAATTTTAAATATATCGGTATCGGCTAAAAAAAATTCATATCGGTCGAGCTCTAAATTACAAACCTCTGCCTATGGACGAAACTCATTCAAATAACTGATTGGCCGCACCGAACTCAAGAATAGCTTTGAAAAAAAAAAAACTGTTTGCCCGAGAAGCTTCCGTGATGCACTAGTCAGTGGGTAATTGTGTCAAAGTGAGGACGAGAAGTAAAGTCTGGAGTTTTACTGTTTGATGAATAACACTTTCAGACGTTTGCCACCGCTTCACAGACGCTCAAAACTGCTATTTATGAAGCTTGCTTTTTGTCTTCACTTTGATGCGATCATCTACTGACGAGTGTGTCAAGGAAAGTTTCTGGGACAAGGAATTTTTTCAAAGCTACACTACGACAAAGCGTGTCTTGAAGCCTATAACGCAAAAACAGAATTTTTTGAAAGCTATTCTTAATTCATTTACCAAGAACAAGTAGCATGAGCAAATCAATTCAAGAGACATGAATAGCATACCTGCGTCGATAACTGGATGTAAGAAGACCTTTCGCACCTCCATAATGCGGGTTTCCGTGTTCCACGTAATATTTACTCTTCTTCGCTGCAAATTTTTCTTTACGATCTTTTATAGTTGCAAAGCGGAAGTGAAGGGAATTTTTGACCTGATTTTTTTCAAAAGCTTCTCTGCATTTTCTCAGGGGATTCACAGGAATAACATTTTCGGGCTGGTAAAACACTCATTTTTACACAACAGCAACATCATTGCTCATGCTCACATTCATCAAACACTCTTTATAACACACCAGCAACATTATTGCACACATTCATTAAACACTCATCATAACCAGAGATGGAGTGTTCGAGTACTACTCGAGTATTACTAAAGTAAGTACTCGAGTACTACTAGAGTACCACTTTTGGGGTACTCGTACTTGCAACCCCTGGCACTCGGATAGTACTCGTACTCGAAGGTCAATGCACTCGGTACTCGGTCAAAAAAAGCGCCGAGTACACGAGTACGTTTGGCTTCCGCTAGAAGTAACAAATTAACAAGATGAACTTTCGATATCAAACTACAGCCAATAAAACCGTAAATAAATTGATGCGCCTTCTCAACATCCCAAACACTGTAAAAACGAGTTCGCTAATGTTTTTGCGACAAACTTTGAGCTGTTACAACTTAAGAATTGTTCTTTTGCCAAATTTGTAAAAGTACTCGTACTCGAACTGTTTTACGGTACTCGTGCTCAAGTACATTTTTCAATATCAGTACTTGTACTCGTACTCGAAGTTTTTTGCTGTACTCGTCCTCACAAGTTGAGTACTCGACTCCATCACTGATCATAACACACCAGCAACATCATTGAACACATTCATTTTATCTGGTGTGTAGTTAAATACCTGCGAGTTTTCAATCTCCATTTTTGATTCTGAAAATTGTAAAGATAGTTATGTCAGAGCAATTGATTGTTGCATGAAGCGGTACAACCATCAACAAATACTTATTTGATTTATGATTGGGATGTGCTTATGAATCAGGCAATGGTTTACGATTATCTCGGAACCAAATTTACTGCGTGTTCGTTTTATGACCCCCACATACGGTTATTAAGGTGGTTTCCTGGTGGAATCACTTGCTGCAAAGCAAGCTCAGATGGCCAGATGGCCGAGTGGTATGGAGCGTCTGTCTCTTGAGCTGTACATTCGGGTCTGATTCCGAGTCGGGTCAAACCAATGACTTTAACATTGGTATTCACAGCTCCCTGCTTGACGCTCAGCATTGAAGGGACAGTGTGGAGAACAAGCCGGCAAGTTTACTTGTTGTGCCGTTGGGAAAGGCACTTAGCGGGATTCCCCCATCTTGGTGTGGTAGACAGATGGCCGGCAACTCCTAAGCGAGCTCGTACAGCGCATTGATCGCTTTCTCGTGATAGGAGGATAAATATGCAGCTAAATAAAATAAAAAAAATAAAATAAAAGCTCTGCACCACACACCAAGTCAAGCACAGCTGCACCAAACCATTTTATCAACGAGTCGATGCACTGTAGACAGTACATAGCATTCGTTTATCGAAGCTTCATCAAACCAACTAACCTGTATCGTTGCCAAGGTCCAGATCATCATCAAACGAGGCACTCAATTCCACGCCTGCAAAGTGCAATTCATCGAAGAAAGCATAAAAGTTACGTCTTTGAGTTCAAACTAGCCGTACATGTCAACGGTATCGCATGACGGGTAGTCATGCCTGATTTTGGTACACCAAAATTTTGCCTGATTTTGGTACCGAGACCAATAGCGAAAAAAAAATTACCGATATCGATCCCTGTCTAATGGAACATCGATACTTAACGTAACATTGAATTTATAAAAACTGTCACGCAATGTTGCTGCTTGTTAAAATTCACCATGCAAAGATAGGTGCCATAAAAATATTTAGCTGAGGGTAGACCAATGCAAGGGTGTGACATGGATCAAAGATTTTATATTATATAGAAATAATATCCATAATTCCTTGGCCATACTGCCTACAAGTATGGTTATAACTTCAGCCTACCATACACAAAATCGTCTAGTCAATAAAATGTAATTTTTAAAAGCAAACACTTTCTACTCGCTTTATTGATTTTTTGAATTAGCACAAAATATACTAATATTATTGCAAATCCCATAATTTTGAATTTCAAATTGGTGATATGCCACAGCAACCGATCTGAAAAAGTTAGCCTAAATACCACATGCCATTTGGGCTCACTTTTGCAGAATGTTTTTTTGCATCTAAATTTACAATAGAGTGCAATGTAATTGTTTGTTTTTTTCTTTTTGAACATGTAGAGTGGTGAGCGTAGACAATGGATAGTACTTTTATGCTTTGTGCAGTCGACCAGGAATTTGGTGTACATTGCATACTAGTCTCATTGTCTAAGCTTAGCGGGGTAGTGCCTCCGCGGGGCGCCACACGGGCAACGGTCCAGACTGGCCGGCTAAACTACTTCAGCAACCCTGTTGCCTTGTAGGGCATGCCTTTTTAGGCAAAGGCTAGGCCCACTGCGTGGTTGGCGTCAGCAAGGGCATGCGGCCATAAAATACATACTTCAATAAAACCTCATGATCATGCGAAGAAAAATTTTGGCCTTCAGTCCCCGGCAGCCCTTAAGTGGGTAGTGGGTGCTAAGAATTCCCGGGTTGAAGAATCATAAGGAGAAAGTGGAAAAACATATTGGAGTAAGATTTGGAAGCTGGAATGTAGGCAGTATATTTGGCAGAGGAACGGATGTGTGCGAAGAACTGAAAAAGCGAAAGGTGGATGTATGTTGTTTGCAGGAAGTGAGATGGAGAGGTGAAGGAGCTCGCTTTTTTGGCGTCAAGGGAAGAAGGTACAAACTATGGTTGTGTGGAAATGATGATAAAATTGGAGGCATGGGTATATTGGTAAAAGAAGAACTGTGTGAGAAAGTGGTAGAAGTCAGAAGGTGTGACAGAGTCATGGCCATTGGATTAGTGTTTGAAGAAGAGGTGGTGAGAGTAATATGTGCTTATGCACTACAAAGTGGAAAACCAGATGTTGAGAAGGAGAGATTTTATGAGGAAATGGCACGTGAGTGGAGCGTGGCAAACGAAAATGAATTGGTGTTGAGATTAGGAGATTTCAATGGCCAGGTTGGGAAATGTGTGGAAGGATTTGAAGGTATACATGGAGGATATGGAATAGGGAAAAGAAACGCAGAAGGAAGATCGTTACTAGATTTCTGTAATCAGAAAGAGTTGTGTGTAGCAAACACTTGGTTCAAGAAGAAGGATAAAAGAAAGGTGACTTACAGTTCGGGTGGGAATGATACAGAAATAGACTTTGTTCTAGTTCGAAAGGAAAAGAGGAAGTATCTAAGAAATGTGAAAGTTATCCCTGGGGAATTGCAACACAGGCTAGTAGTGGTGGATGTGGAGGAGCAGAAATTGAAGAAGTCAGTGAAGAAGAGTAAAAGAGTGAGATGGAGGGTGTGGAAGCTGAAGGAAAAAGAGATCAAAGAGAAATTTGAAGAAAGAATCAGAAAATTGGTGGACATTGACATTGGTGGACATTCAAAGGATTCGTGGGATTTTATAAGAATGGAGTTTTAAAGGCTAATGATGAATTGTGTGGAGAGACGAAAGCGAAGGGTGATCGGGGAAACACATGGTGGTGGAACGAGCAAGTAAAGGATGCGATAGATCGGAAAAAGAAAGCGTTTAAGTTGTGGTGCACGAATAGATCTGCCGAAAATAAAAATAAGTACACGAAGGCCAGAACAAAGAAAGTAATTGCGAAAGCCATGAAGCAAGAGGCTGAAGAAGAAATAAATGTGCTATGAACCAAACCAAAGGACGTTTTTAAGTTTGTGAAGTTCATGAGAAAGGAGGGAAGGGACATAGATGGTGGAGGTTGCATGAAGGATAAAGATGGAAGACTTGTAGTCAGTGAGAAAGATCCTGGGAAATTATGGAAAGAACGCATGGAAAAGATCATGAATGTGGAAAATAAATGGGATCAGATGGTAGAAGAAGATATGGTTGAAGGACCAGTTGAAGCAGTAACTGATGAGGAGGTGATGGAAGCTTTGAATAAGATGAAGTTGGGAAAGGCAGCTGGACCCTCAGAAGTAAATATGGATATGACAATAGCAAGTGGAACGTTTGGTGTTGGAGTAATGAAGAAGCTTTGTCAGAGAGTGCTTGATGGAGAAGGTATGCTAGAATCTAATGGAAAACAAGCGTTGTTGTTCCAATCGTTATAGGAAAGGGGGAGGTGATGGACTGTGGAGCATACAGTGGGGTAAAGCTGCTGGAACATGCAATGAAGATAGTGGAGAGAGTGTTAGGAGAACAGAATGAGAGAATTGGCAATGATAGAGAATAAGAGAAACGCAATTTGGCTTTACGCCAGGGAAGGGCACGACTCATGCGTTGTTTATTCCGAGGAGAATGCAAGAGGAGTTTCGTGGAAGAGAGAAAAAGTTGTACATGTGTTTTGTGGACTTACAAAAGGCATTCGATAGAGTACCGAGAAAAGTGATGGAATGGGCATTAAAAAAGAAAGGATTGGGAGAAGTGTTGGTGCAAGCAGTGATGAGTTTATATGAGGCTTCAAGGACGAAAGTTAGAGTTGGATCAGAGGCGTCGGATGAATTCGGGGTAAAGGTTGGTGTGCATCAAGGGTCTGTCCTATCACCACTAATATTTGCTATTGTGGTTGATGTTGTGACAGAGCATGCAAGAGAAGAATTGTTGAATGAAATTTTGTACGCGGATGATCTCGTGCTGATGAGTGAAAGTTTGTAGGAGTTATGGGAGAGGTTCCAAAGGTGGAGAAGAGCATTGGAAGGCAAGGGATTGAAAGTGAATGTTGGAAAGACTAAGATGATGGTGAGTGGAACGGAAGGTGAAATTACATCGAGCAAAACAGATCCTTGTGGAATATGTGGGAAAAGGGTTGGGTCTAACGCTGTGTGTTGCACACAGTGTATGAGGTGGATACATGGAAGGTGCACCAAGATGAAAAAGGTGACCTGCAGTTCTGCCAGAGATTTTGTTAGCAGAAGATGCACAGATGTTGGAGATGGCACGGAAGAACCAGTGGAGGTATTATGCGATGAAGTGGAGACTGTGAAGGGATTTCGTTATTTAGAAGACAGGCTGAATGCTAGTGGTGGGTGTGAAACTGCCGTAACCTCAAGAGTAAGGATCGGATGGATTAAATTTAGAGAATGCAGAGAGTTGTTACGTGGAAGGTTTTCTTTGAGAATGAAAGGGATGGTTTATCAAAGTTGTGTAAGATCGGCAATGTTGTATGGAAGTGAAACATGGTGCTTGAGGGAAAGTAAAATGGCAATTTTGAGAAAAACTGAAAGAGCCATGATGAGGTCAATGTGTGGAACAAAATTAGTGGATAAAAAGAATACGTAGGAGCTGATGGAGATGTTGGGTTTGAAGAAAACGTTAGATAGAATGGCAAAAGTGAATGGAGTAAGATGGTATGGACATGTGATTAGAAGAGAAGATGATAATATACTTAAGAAGGCAATGATGATGGAAGTGAATGGACAGCGAAAGCAAGGACGGCCAAAAATGACATGGAAGAGAGTGTGAAGAAAGTCGGGTTGAAGATTGAAGAAGCTGCAGATTGAACGAGATAGGGGGAAGGAGTGAGAGCGATCGCGGAGGGGATGAGATGTATTCGACCACCTTTGGTGACGATGAAAAAACCGAATTAAAACTGGATTGCAATCCAGGTAAGCAAATATAGTTATTTTAACCACTAAACTTCAACTAATAAATTTTGCAGATAGTCTTGTGTTACTAATTTTTTTAATTACTTTTGAATGTTTGTTGCTGGTTACTACCATTTTCATTGTCAAATCTGCTTTCAAAGAATCAGTATCGCACCAGTAATTACAAGCATTTTTGACCGATCTGATACCAATGCCGATACCCAAAAAAACACCAATTATACCGTTTTACGATACCCCAAAAAACACTGATTATACCGACAACCGATACCAATTAATCGGTACATCACTAATGGCGGGTTCGATTCACGGCTGGAGCCGATCACATGTGACATGTATATCGGGTGACTGCTGACTCAAAAAAACGCAAGTCACACTCACTCAACTTCTTTTTAAGTTTGCGCTAATATCATTTGCAAACAACCTCCTCTGCTTAGCAATAAATACATAAAAAGTTACCCAAACATAAAGTATCCTAACAAAGATCGCATAATTTCATGTGCTTTTTAATAAGCATGAAACAAATCCAATTTTCGTTATACGCATCTCATGGTATTACACAGAAACGCGGAATGAGTGTCAGAGCGGCTTAGCGCCTGGGCAATACAGCTTCGCAGAATTGCAGCAGCGGGGGCGAGTCGTTGATTCCGTGTCAGATTTGACCCGCCGGGGAATCAAACCTTAGATCTTCTGCATTACAGTGTCTAACAACTGAACTAATCGACTGGCAAACTACTCAGTAAAACACAGTGTTGATTATGTGTGCGCAGTGCATCGATTGCATGTGCGCAGTGCATCAATTGCATGTGCGCAGTGCGTAGATTGCATGTGCGCAGTGCGTCGAATGCATGAGCGCAGTGCGTAGAGTGCATTAGCACAGTGCGTCGATTGCACCTGCGCAGTGCGTCGACTGCGCATGTGCGCCATTTGAGAGGTCAAACTCTATCACCACCAGAGTTGGGCAGTACCGCAAAACTTGTTCAGTACCGTTATCGATACCGTCAATACTTTTTGAAAGATGTACCATTTTGGTACCGTCATTACTTTTCAGACTGTTTTACTCGATATTTCGGTAACTTCTTTTGAGTAAACTTAAGAGAGCAAAAGTGGAAAACTTAATGGGTTTTTCTGCAAAAAGCATCTTCAAAAAGTACCGCAAAACCACGTTGTTGCAGAGCAGTGGTCAGCAACTACTGGGCTTCAGTCCCGTGCGAGGCATGTTACGGGTCCGTATGCGTTTTCAGAATAAATGCTTTGAATTTGAAACATTTTTATAACGTGGGACGCAATTTCAGAGGCCAACGAATTTTTGCGGTTTTCACATAAAAAACACTCATTTTAGCATACTTATTCATCGAAAAAGGGCATGCAGTGAGTGCAATAACTATGGACAATGCAAAAATGTTTTCGCAGCTTATGTCTTAAAGCAAAAGCTTGGTTAAAATAAATGAAAGGAGGCTGCAACCATCATTAGTTTGAGAAATTATAGACTAAAAGTTAGATTTTAGGATCTTGTTACAGGGCCAAAGGAGGGGGGGGGGGCAGGGCACCGTAGCCTCCCCCTGCGTGCGCCTATGACGTCAATTCGCCTGTAACGGCAGTTTTTTAAAATTCCTTAAGAGTTGCAGTTGCAGACGAATTCTACTACCAATATTGTTAACAATTGCTTTCTGAATAGAAATAAATTCATTAACAATGGGAATCAGTGTTTCAAAAAGTGCTGGATAACTAAGTTCAGTTAGAGCAAATAAACAAATTTACTCACCACAGATTAATAACATCTATTTAAAACCCACACTCTGTTTCACCCAAGAGGGATCATCAGGGGTATCTTATTCAAATAAAATAAATTCCAACATTTTGTTGCCATACAAGATAAGGTGAAACAAACTGTCCAGTTTTAAATAGATGTTTCTAAACTGTGGTGAATTTGTAGAAAGAAATTCAGATTTATTTGCAACATGCCTACTGAATGATCTTTCAAAAACTTTTACAAATGTGTTGCAAATAACGAAATTTTATAAAAGTCATAAAAAATTCCTCAACGCCAGAGCTGGCCAAATTGCGGGCCGCATGCAGATATTTTCTTTTTTGCTCTTCACCGATTTTTAGTGGAAAAATAGTTAGTCTACGAACGTGTTGACTTTTTTTGTTTTTGCTCATCAGTGCTTTGTAGGGGCAATTTGGACCCACACTTTCCAAAAAAGTGGGATTGTGAAAAAAGGGTTGAATATCACTGGGGTATCTATATGGAAAAATGTATTTCTGTGTCATTGGCTAAAAGTAAAATTATAGACTTGTAAATTCTGAGAAAAATGTAGATTTTGATTCATCTAAAAGTTCTGAGTATGCTGCTACTGATACACCAACCTCTACTGAAAGTAGCATTAAAAATGAAAACATTCTCCTTCAACACAATGATGAAATTCACACTGCATGAACCTTTGCAACATTTTTTTCGTTTGCAAGCAAGGCAAGCTCTTTTACGTCCTTAGTATTGTTCGAATGCAGCAACGTAGCCAGATAAGCAGGGGTGCGACAAAAGTTTCTGCTCACCAGGGCAAGTTTTTGATGGTGATACTCCTTATACCTAGCCTCATAACTAATGAAGGAAACCACAACAGATTTATCATACATGTTGCCATACATGAGAATCCTTGTTTTAGTAAGCGTGCCGCTGTCGCCTTGTTGATATAACTGACGTACTCGCTAGCAGTATCAAGATTTGCGTGAGACTACAATTCAGATCTTACACTAGCACCACATGCGACGAACAACTTGATAAGGCTTTAATTTCGTTGCTTTGCAAGACGAAAACCAAAACAAAAATTGATTTTTAAGAAAAAAATTTTGGTTTCAAAAGTACCGAAAATTAGTACCGAGCAACGATATCGTCGTTACTTTTTTAAAATGTATCGTTATCGATACCAGGGTACTTTTCTAGCACAGTATCGATACCGATATTGTCGTTACTTTTAAAGTACCGAGTGCCCAGCTCTGATCACCACACGTCCCTTTACGAAACATGGTTCTGCCAAGGGCCTTCCATGACCTCTGCAACTTGCAATGCATCCGTGATACTGCAGGGACAAGTACAATTTTTTATTGCAAGAATACATGCTTACCTGACACAGCTGTACATTATCAGCTGTTACAGCACCGACTTTGGAAGCGAACTCTGGTGTTAGTCTTTCACCTTGCTATCACGTATTATTTTCTTTCAGCGCATTTAATTAGCTTGAGCGCTGCACTGTTTGCACAGTCTCGACTGTGATGTTGGCTGTTAGCGCGCCGCAAGCAGTCCACTGCTCGCAGATCACTGTTCAAGATAGTTCTTCTTTTGTTGGTCACGTGCTGTGCACTTCTCGCTTTACTGTGCGGTCAGTCATGGCTTTAGTTTTGTTCAGTTTAGTTGGCGGAAGGACGTCTTTTTTACATTCAAATATAATCGGTGCACGACGCAGTTGTAAGTTATTTATTTTATACCCGAGAAACTTTCAGTTGTTTTTTGCCTTTGAAAGACTTGAATCCCTCGCTATTTTTACCTGATTTACCTGAACCTACCTGCCTTTCCTTACCTATTTCCCCTTGTCAATGAAGGTTAAGCAATGAAGGCTTGTATACCAATTATAGGCTAAGAGAGTGAAATCACTCTCTTAGCCTGTAATAGCTAGACTGGATAGATTTTGGAATAATTACCAGTTGTCACAGTCATTATAGCATAATAATAGGCTGGCTTCCTATAGTGGGATGATGAATTAATCGTAACATATATACGAGAAATTCGGCTGCTCCGGCGTCAGATTACGATGGCCGAGTGGTCAAGGCCGTGTTTCCGGTTAAGACTCGCCACAACCATTGGGCTGGTGATAGGTCACTAGTCGGTGCAAGCGTGGGTTCGAATCCCAATCGTAATCAGATTTTTCTGATTACGTTTGATTTGACCTTCGATCTTGGTGAGTTAGATTCTAGTTCAATTCATTAATTGAAATTCTATGTATTTCCCCTTGTTTTTATATCGCCGTGAGAGTTTTTTAGTTGTATCAATTAATACAGAGTTGTTCTATTTGTTCTTCTCTGGTGATTCTCAGAGGTTCAGTTCAGGCAGCAAGTGGATTGATCTAAAGAAGGTGCAAGCCTGCGCTCCTCTTGAGCCCCAGGTTATAGGCAGGGCCAGTCTATAACACCAGCACATTTCCATACTAAAAGTAATCATGAGTTAACTAACACACTTTTACACAGGTGTGAATTGCATCTTACTTGGAGCGGAAGCAATTTCATGAGGAAACGCTATCATTTCCATACATATTCTTGCATCCTCAGATTTGTTCCAAACCACATTACAAGAATGATCATCGATCCATTCAATATGGTGGGGATTGGTGCGTCCAAAATACCTACACAAATCAAACTACATGACAGTTGCAAGCAACTACTAATGACTTCCCGTTAAAACTTTTTAGAGGCTCAAACATCCATCAGGGTAATGCCATAATGTAACATAATTACTAGTTGTTGATATTCGGAAGCTTATAACCTTTTAACTGCTGCTCGTTTAACCGATGCCATTTAAAAACTGCCTTTCCGACCAGCTTTTAATTGTTGATCACGAAGATAAGCTCTTTCTTCTAGTGGGACTTTTAGATTTGCTGGGCAAAGGCAAAGAATATGCCCTTGTTTGCAGCCCGAGCTTGCAATAAACTCAAGCATCATTCCACGACACACTTTCCAGCGGACAAGTAGGCTACAGGCAGATTTATCAAAAAGTTTCTTTATTGTGTTATCAAGATTACTTTTCGCCCGGACTTTAGCTTGTTTACGGTTAATATCCTTCACCGAATTCAGAAAGTCTTTTACTTTCTGCAGATAGCTTTGAAATCAAAGAAAGTCGAGGATTTACTGCCTGCCAGATCGAAATTAAGTCATTACTGATGCGTAAAATGAAATCCCAAAAAGATAGCTCAACTTCAGTCATGTTAAGATAATAATAAAATTGAATTAATTGTTTGTAAGTGCTGGGTTCGGTTTTTGAGAGATTGCAAGAGCAACTTCCATAATATCGCTGCTCGCTTTGTCTTCAGGTTAAATGTAGTTTATCTTCAAGCATTTTTAACCAGGCAGTATAAAATAATATCTTAAAATAAAATTTTAAACATATCCAAAAAAGGAGCAAAAATAATAATAATCTGCCATAACCAAAGAAAAAATAAAAAATAAAAAAATTAGTCAAGTGACTTACTAATCTATGATAGCGCTTGTGGGGTGTTATAAACTAACACTTCGCTGAACTAATAAAAAGTATAGCAAAAAACCTTTACCGCAATCAGTTTGCAATATTTTAGTTAAATCATATACCGGTAGTTAATTTGTTATATTTTAGGGCATTTTTTTTGCTAAAGCAATGAGTTATTGCAGTTAAACTTAAATCCCTAATGATTTTCTATGCTTTTACGTTACGTTTTAATCTATAGTTACGTTACGTTTTCATCTATATTTACTTTTTAATCTATATAACAGCTCAGATGGCCGAGTAGAGCGTCTGTCTCTTGAGCTGTACATTCGGGTTTGATTACGAGTCGGGTCAAACCAATGACTTCAAAATTGGTATTCACAGCTTCCCTGCTTGACGCTCAGCGGTAATGGGATAGTGTGGAGAACAAGCCGGCAAGTTTACTTGTTGTGCCGTTGAGAAAGGCACTTAACGAGATTCCCCCATCTTGATGTGGTAGACAGATGGCCGGCAACTCCTAAGCAAGCTCGTATAGCGCATTGATCGCTTTCGCGTGATAGGAGGATAAATATGCAACTAACTAACTACATTGATTCTTAAATATCCATAAGCTGATCTTGCATTTTGATAGTGCAAGCTGTTCTGCGACCAACCAGATTGCGTTCAATCCTATTTATACGAGAAGTGTTCAGAATATGCATTCAATCCTATTTATACGAGAGGTATTGAGAATATTACTAAAAAACATGACTTTGATCGTTTGTTGTGTTTCATTTGGGAGCAAGAAGTGAGGTAATGCGTTTCCGATAACCTCAGTGATAACTTTCTTCCAAGTTTTTTTGATAAAAAAATGTGCTCATATTCATCGATTTAGACGATTTGAAGGAGTTCGGAATAATATATATTATTGATGATGTTGGGATAAAATAACTTTTGCGGATAATCAATTTGCGATAGTTTATTTGTAATGGCATTACCTTTTTTGGGACGCAACAGTGATCTGTTTCAATAATGTGCCGACGGCGTAGATTTTCGCTGTAGTTTTGCAGTCGCTTTCTCATAGTGTGACGTATCAGTGAACCATCTGGTTTTTCCGCAGCTTCGTATATCACTATTATTGTCAAGTTGCTAGTTGTGATGACGATGTAGATTTCTGCTGTAGTTTGGACTTCAATTTTCAACATTTAATGACACAATTTAAATGACCAAGAAAATGAAAATGTTAAATTCAAAACATTGGCGTATTTCTTGTCCACAGAAGTATCCGTTTTGAATTGTCACGTTGCGCAAGTAAGGAAAAAGGAAATGCGCATCGCGCTTGCTTTAACAATTTCCACGAACGGCGCTAACAATTTACGCTTTTCAAAATGAAAAGGAGCGGAGGCAATTGCACTTAAAAGTACTTCCGCAAGCAGTTAATTAATTCAAAAACAAAATAACAAGCTTGGCGAATGTTTCTCATGTATAATCAACTACTGGTATTTTATTTCACACTGATTTTCAAAATCAACCTGCCCTAACCCCATACAGAAGATTTCAAGTTTCTATCTATCTTCGTTTAGATTTTATGAGTTTTCGTAAATTTTATCAGTTTTTTTTTATATTTGACCCCGAGTTACGTAACATAGAGCGTTTACAGTTGGTACAGTGCAAGCATGTGATAAGACACACCAACCCTGAAAATTTTAAGCTTCTACCGTTTTTAATCAATAATTATAAGCCTAACAACATATTTGCTCATTTGACCTTTAACCCAAGTTATGTCACATGAAGATAATCACTGTGAATATTTTTTTTATCCTCATTGAGATGCATATACTCTACAAAAATGAAGGTCCTACCTGCTGCTGGTCACAAGTTATTAGCGGTCAAGAGGATTTCTTTTCAATTACTTTGATTGACGTGTGACCTTTAACCTGCTGACCGCTACCCCCAAAAGTTGTTAACCACAAGTTCACATTGAGGTCTATCATCCCTGAAAATTTCAAGTCTCTAACATCAGCGGTTCAAAAGCCTTAGGTTGCACAAAATTGACAAATTTTACAGTTTTTTACCTTTGACCCCAAGTCATGTGACATGGAGCGTTTACAGTTGGCACAGTGCAAGTTCCTGGTAATGCACACCAACCCTGTAAATTTCAAGTTTTTATCTGTTTTTAATCAATAATTATATGCCAAGTAACATAAATGTTTATTTGACCTTTCACCCCAAGTCACGTCATATGAAGATAATAACTGTAAAAAGTTTTTTACCCACGGGAGATGCATATACTTTATAAATTTGAAGGTCCTACCTGTTGCCATTTACAAGTTATTAGCGTTTGGGAAGATTTCTTTTTAATTTGTTTAATTACCTTTTACCTTTTGACCTTTAACCTCTGAACGGCCACCCCCCAAAAATTGTGAAGACACAAGTTCACATTGAGGTCTATCATCCCTAAAAATTCCAAGTCTCTAGCATCAGCGATTCAAAAGCCTTATGCTGCACAAAAAACTTTGGAGATTTGTTTATTCGACTTTTGACTCCAAGTCACGTGATGTAAAGACAACTAGATGGCAGCTGCAAGCACCTGCTTATGGCTTCCCGATAAAGCTTTCTAGGGACCCAAACGTCTAAGGGAACAGTAGAGTGACTTCGCTTTTACAACTTAAAAAAAAAATCGTAACAAAATATGGGTGGGCATTAGCACACAAAAAGTAAGTTTAAATTCCTGTAGCCTGTGCTCCATCAACTTAATATTGTAACAACTTCTTACACTGCTATAATACTGTGATCGAAATCTCAATAAAACTAATATCCTTGAATTTTTTCACCTAAACAGTGATAAAGCTACGCAAAAAATCAAATCTTCATTATACTCGCCGTATTTCGCCGAAGCGTGCAACGAGTGGCTTTCTAGGGACTCGAAGATCTAAGGGAACAGTAGAGTGACTTCGCTTTTACAACTTAAAAAAAATAACAAAATCGTAGCAAAATATAGGTGGGCATTATCACACATGAAGTAAGTTTAAATTCCTGTAGCCTGTGCTCCATAAACTTAATAATATTGTAACGACTTCTTACATTTCTGTAGTACAGTGATGGAACTCTCATAAAACTATTATTCTCGAATTTCTTCACGTGTGCAGTGATAATTAGGGCCATTTTTTGTACCTAAAAAAATATATTTTTGACTTTATTTTAGTAAAATTTTGACTTTATTTTGACTTAACCGCTTCCGCTTATTATTTATGTCTTGTTGCACGTTATTAATTAAATATGTTTCATAATCTGCAATTTACATAAGTTTTTAAAGAAAAAGGTAGCCTACTTCGAACATTTTCTCCATTACTCAGTGTTGAAGCTAATGCAACAAAGCGACGCATGACGTTAAAACCTAGGATAACGAGCCATTGTGTGTACCGGTATCAGTTAGTGTGTAATACAAAAATTGCGTTGCTATCGCAACTGTACTGTACAGTATGTCTATGATTTTTTTTAACGAAAGCCACGCAGTATAATCACGAGGACGTTTTATAGTAATATAGCATCATATATTTTTTTACATTCTTCACATCAAAATTTCTGTCTTTTCTCAGTAATTTAGAAACGACCTCTTAACATAGAAAACGACCTCTTAACAGCAGCAAAGGTTGGCTGGGCTTTTTGCAATAGTGCGTTGCTTGTTGGATCAATTGTCAAGTTGGTACAGTTTATTATTGTTTCTAAATCAGAGTTAGATAGTCGTTTGTTAATGTAGTCTTTAATTGCGCAAGGATCATCATCGAATGGCATATTCTTCAGCAGTTCGTATGCTTGGGTTATCGTGCAGGCACTTCCTTCCAAGAACTCTACGTTGGCTGCTAGAGTCAGGTATTGATTTATTTTAACCAAGTCCGACACCAAACCTACCACATTGATAGCGTCTTTTGCTCTGCTGACTAAGAGGCCTGCACTTGTCCAATTGTTGACTATGGTACGAACAGCTGGAAGGTTCTCACTATAATATATGGCAGCTCTAAGCCAAGTTGCCCATCTTGTAATTACAGGGTTAGGAGGAGATGGCAGACCAGCATCATGAAAATCTTTCTTGCGATCTTTGTTTTTGATTGTTGCTGCCTTGATCGTTGCTATTACTTCATCAATATTTTTATAATGAGCACGCACACGCATAGCGCAGTTATGTAGTAAGTGCGCAACGCAGGTGACATGCATCAAAGAAGGGTATAATTCCTTTAATGTCTTTCCAGCCGAAGACATGTACCGAGCAGCATCAGTCAAGAACAATGAAAAATTCTCGCGTTTTATTTCAAGTTGTCGCAATATGTCATCTACAATGTGCAGAATAATTCTGCTATTAACATTGCGACCGCTGTCAAGTGGATGGCAATTAACGAGGAACGTCTGATTTGGAGCATCTAAGCTGCCCAGAAGCACACTAATATACTTTTGTTTAGCAACCTCTGCTTCATCCACAATCAAAAAAAATGTTTTCTCACGAAGTAATTTTTGAATTTGTTCCTCTTTTTGGGATGCCAATTTAGCAATACATGCCCGGGCTGCAGTCTTCGAAGGCAATGCTTTTCCCATTGTAGCAAACAGAGACTTTAAAGATGGATGGTTCAGTTTATGGAGTGGGATATCTGCAGCTAAGAATGAAGAAACAACCTGTTCCTTGAAGTTTACTTGATCGAAATGTAAAAAGGTTTGCTTACTTTGAGATTTGCTCTTCGTCTCCAATTTTCCTTGGTGTTGCTTACTTTTTCGGTGGCTTTCCACAAAAAAACTTTTTGTCGCATTTGACTAACACGTTGCAAAGGTTGCATCGCAAGTCGCCAGCAGGAGTCGCCGAAAACTCATCCGGATATTCCTGACAAGTTTGCCTAACTTTCGCTATCGAAGATTTGGTTTGTTTTGGCATTCTTTGCTTTGCAAGCTACAACTTAAAAGACCACGTGTAAAGAGCGCAAGGCTTTTATAGGATTAGATTAATTGTCTAACAATTATGTATTTATGCATCAACAACGACGTTACATGCATAATAAGTGCTATTTCCATCTTAATTACCGCACGCATTATTGTGACGATAGTGCGAATATTGCAACTATTTCAAAAGTTTAAAATCAAATAAAACTGCGCATAAAATTTTAATAGCAGCTCAAAAATTCAAAAAAATGATAAAAAAATATGTATTTGTTCGTTTTTGCAAGGAAATGTTTGATAAAGACAATTTTGACTTTATGCAAAATTTTGACTAATAAAATCTACCAAAACAGACTCCTGAACACCTGAAACGAACGTTAGTACACATTTGGTCATGCAACAAGGTCCTGAAAAAATTTTGACTTTATTGACTTTAGCGGGCCCTAGTGATAATGCTACACAAAAAATCAAATCTTCATTATACTAGCCGTAATACGCCGAAGCGTGTAACGAGTGGCGGGGCCCATCTCCGCGGCTCAGCGCCTGGGCTACACAGCTTCGAAAAACGTCACGACGATGGCGAGCCGTTGGCGGCACTGCGCCGATTTGACCGACCTAGAAATCGAAGCCCAGACCTCCCGCACCGATAGCGTGTGCATAGCAACTGAGCTAACTGGCTGGTACAATGCTACACAAGTCTGCAGTAAAATCATCTTGCTTGTCGGACATTTTAAGCAAGCTGGCAAATCTTGCAGTAAATTCAAACAAAAAACGCGATGATTTTTGAAGGATTTGTGCTGCTGCAAGGACGACTGCACTCACACAAAATGAAATTAAATCATCGAGCTAGTGTTCGATTCTAAGGGCAACAAATCGCGGCATAAAACTCACTTTTAAAGCAGCGATTGCAGTGCTTAACAATCTGCGCAAAAACTGAAGGTGCAATATTTCGCATAAGACTTTGCTCAAGGTATTGCAGATAAATCAATTGAATTCAATAAGGGACGACTTGTTGATAAGTTGAAACTTAGAAGTTAAAACTTAATACATACTTATTAATGGCAACCTTCTAGCAACTTAAAAAGTAAAACGACTGATAAACCAAGACTGCTCTCATTAAATAAAAGTGCTGTGACTACTTCAACGAAAACTTTGACACTCATCAAGTTACAGCCAAACAGTTTTGAATTTGTCCACTTACCCAATTACATAAGGCGTGAATGAAACACACCAAACACGTGCTGATTACAACGAATTTTGCAAAACCACAAGCCTAATGATCTGAGAGCGGACTATGCTAGCAATTAATTCAACAAACTCGTCGCCGCAATGCGAAGACAGTTTCAATGCGAGGAATCCGCGAAGCTAAGTCATGAGTCCAATGCACCAACCACTTTGCAAACTCCCATGTGCCCCCTTATTGCTGCTTAAAAAGTCAGTTTAAACACAAACTCATACCGCTCACTCACGAATAAAAAGTTTTAAGCTAAAATAGCTGGAAAACATGTTTCCATACTGTCCTCTAACGGATAAAAAAATTTTCTTGAATTTGATGAGGTTTTCTGAAATTTCACGTTTTTTACTTTTGACTCCAAGTCAGGTGCTCTGGGGTAACCCTTCAATAAATTGATCTTTTTGTTACCCACATTGAGATTAATATCCTCCGATAATTTGAAGGAATGAAGGTCCTAGCTGTTGTCATTCAAAAGTTATGAGCTTGTGAATATTTTCCTATTTTTGACCTTTGACCCCAAACCACTTGACCGCTACCCCCCAAAACTTGTGAGACACAAGTTTACGTCGAGGTCTATCATTCCTGAAACTTTCACGCCTCTAGCATCAGCGGTTAAAAAGCCTTAGGCTGCACAAAATTTGGTGTTGAAAAAAAAAAAAAAGAAAAAAAAGAATTTTTTGGAAACAAAATAATTTTTTTTCTAGAAAGTGGGGGGCTGTCGCGGAAAGTTAGGGCGACCAAGGTGTAGACCTAGGTGGGACACACATTTGAACTCTAGGTCACTTTTGAATCGGAACAGTAGGTTAGCAGGTAGAGCTGCTGGAAGTGTCAAAAAGTGCAGAAATGGCCAAGTAAAAACAATATGGCTTCCCTTTTCGGGAAGCCATAATTATTGTGCATATTTTGTTCCCCACATTGATATGCATATCCTGTGAAAATTTGAAGGTCCTACCTGTTGTCATTCAAAGGTTATTAGGTTTTGATAAATTTCGTTTTTTGACCTTTGACTTGTTGACCGCCACCCCCCAAAATTTGTCATAAACAAGTTCACATTGGGATCTACCATCCCTAAAAATTTCAAGTCTCTCGCTACGGTGGTTAAAAAGCCTTAGGCCGCACAAAAAATTGTTGAAAAAAAAAAGAAAAAACTAGATGGCAGATGTAAGCAACTACTAATGGCTTCCCATTAAAACTTTCAAGGGGCCCAAACATTAAACAGGGTATAATTACACTGAAAATTTGAAAACTCTAGTTTTTTTTCGGTTTACTTAAGAAGTGAGAGGAGGTGAGGGAAGATGTGGGAAAGTGTGGGGGGAGGTCTGGAAAGGTGTGGGGAAGTGCGTTGGGGTGTGGGGAGAGGTGTGGTACTCTTCCCCCCTTCCTCAACACCCCCCAACTCACCTCTTCCCGCACTTGTTCACACTCCCTAGACCTCTCCCAACATCTTCCCACACCCCCCTTCTTTTCACCTCTCCCCACCCCAAAACAATTCCCACACCTCTGCCCACACTCCAAACACACCTCCCATGTTTACCCCACTACCCACACCTCCCCCACATTCCAACACCTACCGCACATTTTTTAACACCTCCCCATATTTCCCTCACCTCTTCCCACACTTCTCCCCACCCTCCACATCTTGATTCCCCCACGTCATTTCCCCACTCCCCAACAAACTTCCCACCCCTTCCCCCACACCACAGCACACTTTCTCACACCTCCCCAACATTTTCTCACCCCCCCCCCATACTATTCCTTCATCTCTCCCCACATTTCCTCCCACCTTCCTCCATGCTAACACACCTCCCCCCACACCGTAACACATTTTCCCACACTTCCTTGCACCCCATTCTTCCCTTACATTCCCCCTACCCCAACACATAACACCCCTATACCAAAGATTTCCAGTTATTATAAGCTGTCATATACTCAACAGATTTTTTTACCTTTGACCCCAAATCACGTGACCTAACATGCCCAATCGTGAAACACTGCAACACCCCTTGATGGCACGCTTGCATTTAAAATTTTAAAACTCTAGCTTGTTCGGTTTAGTTTGCATATAACTGACAAGTTTTTTGACCTTTGACCCCAAGTCACGTCACCTGGTGTGCCCGATCACTGTACACAATACCCCTATACCGAAAGTTTAAGGGTTCTATCACTATTCCCTTGGATATTATGAGATTTCGTACACTATATCACCTTTTTGACCTTTGACATTAAGTCACACCATCAGATTTGCCCATTCACCTAACACAGTAAAACCACAATATATATACCGAAGAATTCAAACTTCTATCTATCTTCATTCAGATTTTACGAGGTTTCATAAATTTTATCACTTTTTTGACCTTTGACCTCGAATCACGTGACCTAAAGTGTCCAATCGTAAAACACTGCAACACCTCATGCCTGCCTGATGCCTTTCACAATATATTGGCTTTTGGGTAGATTTTTTTCGAATTTCTTTAATTGACTTTTGACCTTTAAGCTGTTGACCGCCACCCCCCCAAAATTTGTTAGACACAAGTTCACATGAAGGCATATCATTCCTAAAAATTTCAAGTCCCTAGCATTAGCGGTTCAAAAGCCTTAGGCTGCACCAAAAAACTGTTGAGATTTGTTCATTTGACCTTTGATCCTAAGTGACGTCACAAAAAAATAAATTATTGTGTATATTTGTGTTCCCCAATTGTGCCTCATTCAGACTTTTTGTTTCCCACATTGATATGCATATACTATAAAAATTTGAAGGTCCTACCTATTGCAATTCAAAAGTTATTGGCATTTGAAAAATTTTGTTTTTTGATCTTTGACCTTTAACCCGTTGACTGCCACCCCCAAAAAAGTTGTTCGACACAAGTTCCCATTGAGATCTACCATACCTGAAAATTTCAAGTCTCTAGCTTCAGAGGTTCAAAAGCCTTAGGCTGCACAAAATTGGTGTTGAAAAATAAAAGCAATTTTTTTGGGTACAAAATAATTTGTTTCTAGAAAGTGGGAGGCTGTCGGGAAAAGTTAGCGTGATCAAAGTGTAGACCTAGGTGGGACACACATTTGAACTCTAGGTCACTTTTAAATTGGAACAGCCATTTAGCAGCTACAGCTGCTAAAAATTCAAAAATTGAGAAATATGCGAAGTAAAAACAATATTGGTGCGGCATAAAAAAATCTACACAAACTATTGACACAAGAATCCACTACTCAATATGGTAAGAATTGGTGCGGCCTAAAAACCTACACAATATATTGACACAAGAACCCACCATTCAATATGGTAGGGATTGGTACGGTCAAACTATCTACACAAATTATTGACACAAATACAAGAATCCACCATTCAATATGGTAGGGATTGGTGCGGCCTATATCTACACAAATACAAGAATCCACCATTCAATATGGTAAGGATTGGTGCGGCCTAAAAATCTACACAAATTATTGACATAAGAATCCACCATTCAATAAGGTAGGGATCATTTAATAAGGTGCGGTCTGAATATTCTGCACAAATGCAAGAATCCACCATTCAATATGGTGGGAAGTGATGCGCCCTAAATATCTACACAAATACAAGAATCCACCATTCAATCAAGTGGCGATTAGTGCGGCCTAAACATCTACACAAATACAAGAATCCACCATTCAATCAAATGGCGATTAGTGCGCCCTAAATATCTACACAAACTTTCGACACCAGATTTAACATGGTATGAATTGGTGCGGCCTAAATATCTACACAAATACAAGAATCCACCATTTAATATGGTGAGCATTGGTGGCGGCATAAATATCTACACAAGTACAATAATCCACCATTTGATGTGGTAAGGATTGGTGCGGCCTACATATCTACGCAAATTTTTGAAGAATCTGCCATTCAATATGGTAGGGATTGGTGCGGCCTGAATATCTACACAAATACAAGAATCCACCATTCAATATGGTGGGGATTGGTGCAGCCACTACACGCACGGAACAAGTTTAAGGGGAGAGGTACATAATAGCTTTTATCCCTCCCACTTTTTGTTGCCAACATACATAGCATTTATCGATACACAATCACATGTATAGCATGTCATACCGTCACTAGAGGCGCAAAAAACTTCCAAAGCAAAGCTTGGTCAACAAGCCGCTTTGTACGTATTGATGTCAGAGACACAGCGAAGGTCCAAGACCATTTTGTTAAGGCACATCGTGATATATTGATGGAAGTATCTAGTCAAGATATAGCCAAAGAATTTGTGAGAGCTAATTAATGATGTAGCTAAGACGCAGTGTGTTTGGCAGATTTTAGACCCCAGCAGAAGTTCGCTTGTAGCTTAAAAGTTTATGTAATTGCTTATGAATGATGGCTACTTCCTTCCCTATTTTTATGACTCGAGTTTGATTATTCAATGTTTCACTGATTATATTTATACCAACATGTACCAGCAGTCCAGTACTCTATCAATTGTGTTCACTTTCAGCGAGCCTTCAATTCACGGCATGTGTTATGCTCATATGTATACATAGCATTTTCTTTTCACATAATACTGCTTTTTTGTTGAATAAATACTGCAATTTTTATTCATCGACTAGAAAGAGGCCGTAAAAGCAGATTTCATTTGGAAGTTTATTGATCCTATACCTTGTGGTTGCTATAAAGAGCATATATCCATCTCACTTTTACCTCATCGGCTTTCCTTTTTTCGGAAAAATAGCATTTTTAGTTTTTACTCATCTTTTTGATTTGGTTCGCCAAATTGACGCAAAAGCACAACACTGATTGCTATGTCACCCGAGGAAAAAGTTGCTGTCGCGTTTTCTAGTTGAGGCGAATAAAAAGCGCTACAGCTAAGACCTCGAGTGGCGTCGCAATCGCCGTTGCCTGTTGTGCTTTTAAAGGTTCAGGTACGTCAACGTGGCAAACGAAATCAGAAAGATGTGTAAAAATAGAATAATTTCCAAAAAATGGAAAGCCGATGAGGTAAAAGTCAGATGGACATATCTTTTTCATAACCAACTCAAGACGTTAATCATTAAACTCATAAAATGTAAAATTGCCTTTGCAGGGATTTAAACTTAGGACCACATAATCAACGTCGGCGTTCTATAGTACCGGGAGTATTCAAGCGATATACTTCAGTCAAGAGCATGTACGATGTAGCCTATCACACAATATTTCCCCTCCCTCCACTTTTTAAAACCAAACTCAGTCCAAGAATACAAGAATCCACCTTTCAATATGGTGGTAATTGGTGCGGCCTAAATATCTACACAAATTATTGACGAGGTTTCGAAATTTGCCGAAATTTTGCAAAAATTATAAGAACTCGAGGGTTTTGAAGAGGCTTTCACTAAAACAAAGCACTTGTTATGCTTTAACTTCAATGATAGTCATGTCAAGTTTGAAAAAAAAATTGCAGTATGTTTTCGTGGTTTCATAAATGAATTTTAAAAGAGACAAAAATGTAACTGATAACATTAAATAGTTTTCTAAGGATGTCATCAAGATCGCAATAACAAATCTGTCTACCATGATCAAATATAGCAAACGCATATTGTGCATGATGTAGATCAAAATTTAAAATTACAATGCTCACGCAAAAATATCGCTTGTGTTCATGGAATCGACTCCTTGAACGTGCAGAGCTTCCAGACGAATGAACTCATCATCATCCACTAAAACATAAGACCATCGGTGAACAGAGGCAAAATATGGAATTGTTAACATACAAATACTTTAGTCTTTTCTTGATTAACCAATCTAGTTGACAGACATAACCCGAATAGACAAAATAAAATCGGATAATTGGGCTAACTAAAACACTGCTAGTTACACCACACGATATTAAGCAGTGGCGCACCCATGGGGGGTTGGGGGGTGGAAACCTCCCCCCTTTTGAAACCGAACCCTTGTTTTTGAAGTGAAGTGTCCAAACTGTGCAATTGCAATAAGTGCTGTTATTTTGAAACAGATTTAACAGAATTTGCCTCACATCATACTGAAGCCAAATCGGCTGGTTGGAGTAGTGGTAAGAGACATTGTTATCAGTGCAAGCAGGATCAGATTCGGGGGTGTGGGGGGATGCATCCTCCCACCAGCCATTTTCAAACATGATTTTTGATGAATACAATTTCTCCATAATTTCGAACCATTTCAATAATAATAAGCATTACGCCCAAAGCACGCATAATTGAAAATGTACAAACAAAATGCATCATGAGTTTAACTGCAGATAGTGTACACTATTTCGACTTTTCAAGTCTCATCAGTGCAGTTTGCTGACTGACACAACCAGCGCTTTAAAAAGCGGGGAAAGCATTTTCTACTTGTGGTTCCGAACTTGGAATACCGCAATGTAGAAAATGCTCTCTGCGGAAACGATTCTCCCGTGAAAACAACAGGAGGTTGTCAGATCAGTAGTCAGTTACATCAACATAAACATATGACATGTACTTAACTGCAGTTAGTGTATACTATTTCGACTTTTATACGCCTATTTTTTATACTTTTTTATCCGCCTCTTTTTCACCTTTTTACGAAAGAATCATTTCCGCAGAGAGCATTTTCTACAGTGCAATATTCCAAGTTCCAAACCACACGTAGGAAATGTTTTCCCTGCTTTTTAAAGCGCCGGTTGTGTCAGTCACCAAAATGCATTATATTTGGTGAAACACTCAGATTTGGGGGCACAAAATTTGCATAAAAGTTGTTAAAAAAGTACCAAAATATTCACTACAGCATGTAAATTTTCAAAAATTTTCCGAAAAGTTATATACAGTCAAAGAATGTTGAATCAATCCTAAAAAAAACACTAAAAATGTATCAACAAAAAGATAAACGTCACAGTAATATGGTTATTTTAACAATATCGAATATAGTCAATTGAGGTCATGCGCGCAAAACTTAAATTCATTGTATTGCGTGTTTCATTACATAACTTTTATAAACGGCATTACTTTCAATGCTCTTTCCTTTTTCATCTTCTAGAACACACATTTCTCGCCAACTTAATAGAATATGAACAAAATTTTTAAGCGCGTTCGGCAGTGCCAGTAGTTTGGCGGGAAACACCCAAAAATGCGGGAAAATCAAGTTTGCGAGGGAGTTTCGTAACTTTGCTATTATTTCGTCACAGACGACAAAAACCGAACGTTCTTTTGTGCAGTAGGTGTAGTTTAAGACGCATTAGATAGCGATCAAGTTTGGAAAAATTCCAATTTAGTTTCTTCCAGATATTCTACAAAGCGTGCATTCAACCTGCTATTTATCAAAAGCGAAAATGCGCGTTGCGGCCAAAAAACGCAGTTCGGGGGAATTTGGGTCGGGGGGATTGGGGTCAGGGGGGTTGAGGATGGGGTCAGGGGAGTTGGGATCAGGGGGGTTGGGGTCGTGGGGTTTGGGTCGGGAGGGGTAGATTGAGGGGTTGGATGGAGAGGAGTTGGGGTCGGGGTCCTAGATCGTGACACCATCCTTCTTCCCACACTTCCCCGCACCCCCACCTCCCCTTTTCCCAACCCCAACCCAACACCCATTGCCTCCACCCCACCACCCTTTCCACACTTCTCCCCCCACCCCAAGCACATTTTCCCACACCCCAAACACACTTCCACATACCTACTCCCCATACTTTCTCAACACTCCTCACACCCTTTCCCACCCCAACACCCTTTTCCCCCTCCCCACCACCCTTTCCACACCTCTCCCCACTTCCTAAAGACATTTTTCCACACACCTACTCCCCATACTTTCCCACATCCTTTTCCCCCACCCCAACACCCTTTCCACACCTCTCCCCAAACACAATTTCCCACGCCCCAAACATACTTCCACACACCTACTCCCCATACCCCACACCTCCCCATACTTTCCCACGCTCCCCACACCCCCAACACATCTTCCACATCTTCTCTTACCTGTCTTCACTGCCCCTACACATTTCCCCACTTTTTCCATATTTCCCCCATACTTGACCCAACTTCTCCAACAACCAAAAATTACCCCATTCCCCCACCATCCATACTCCCCCAAATTTTCTATACTCTCCCATGCTCCCCCCCCCCACCCCATTCTTCCCCATTACTGCTTTTATGCCTATTAGTCCTATCAGTCATTTGCGGACTGCAAACTGCATGTAAACAAGTAGTCGTAGCGAATTCAAAAGCAAATAGAATTGGCCTACGTCACAAAGCTCTTTATAACAGACCACGTAAATGGACTTATCAACACATAACACGCTTTGGAATGCGCGCACCATCATTGCAATGCGCTTGCCGCGCTTTAGCCAAAAACCGTGAAATGCGCGGATTGTGCGTATAATTGCCGCGTAAGTAACTGTAGGGAGTTGGCGATCCAATTTTTTTTGGAAAAGGAGGTCTATGCAATGATGTATTTGTAGGTGCGTTTTCGTTTTTTCTTCTTTAGTGTAAGCGAAGCTACACCGTTTTTTTTTAGAAAATGCACGCGCATTACCCCAATCGACTATATCTATAGTTTTTAAAAGTAAAGAATATCAATTTTTCGAGCAAAAAAGTAACGGAAGTCATTTTTGATAAAAGAAAAAGAAAGTAAAGGAGATCCAATATTCGATACAGAAATAGTAAAGGACAACGATATCGATTATCGGATTTCAATTGATATTTCCAACCCTGATTGTGGTGTAATCATGTGCAGCAACAAATACAGCAGTCCTTCTACATTCTTTTTCATTTTTGCAGCAATCAATACAAATGCTATTTGACTCTTGGGACTGTTGCAGAAACTCTTGACACTGAAAAAGTCACATTGACATTCTCGCATTTACAACCTTGTAAAAATGTTTTCTTCTTGCGAGAAGCGATATTCAAGTGCACGGTTGCCTTTCTTAACCTATTTTAAACTGAGTAGCAAGGCAGGTTGTTGTAAAGTTTGCTTTGTTAATAAATCATTAAGCAAAACAAAGCATAACGAAACTTAATTCTTTCTAAGAACTGGAAGTTGAAACTATGTAAGTATTATACCTAAACAAATCAAATAACATACGTGATCTATTTTTATTAAACTTTGACATATTATTGAAGGAAATTTGAGATTTTGCCAGCAACTCTTCAGGTGTTTCCACAGATTTTTTCTCACAAGATATAAGTGGAGATTGAAATCTGGCCGCTCGTTTCTTCCTTCTAGTTTCGGCCTCTTCAAATGACAATCCCAAACTTGCAGCACTATTAACCAAATTATTCTCATACAATTTCTACAAAAATAACGAAGTTATCAGTTAGGTTAAATACAATCGTTTGAAGTGTAATCAAACTAAATTCCAAATGAATTATAACTGCAACCACTCGACCAGCGATACAGCATGTTGTTTAACTCATTGATATTTTCAATAAATTTCACCAAATCAAAAATTGATTTGGAAGAGAGCAGCAATTCTTTGTTAATGATTTATTCTCGACTAAATTTTTTTTAGTCTTCACACTATTCCTTTACTGGTGAGCATTGAGCAGGGAAGCTGTGCATTAGCATTTCTTTAACTCAGATTCATTTTATTTTATCGCAAAAGCGGGAATTATACAACATCACAGTAACACTAATAATGAACAAATAATTAAACATATCTAGTTCAAAGAAACAAGAAAAGCAAAACGGAAATAAAAGAAAACAGCAAACGTACGTCAAAAAGTACCGTATAAGTAAAATAACACAGCACATGGTGAAAAATGCAATTCCAACAGGGAAGCTGTGAAGTGACAGTCCAAGGGCCTTCAAGTCAATCAACCACCCTATCTGTAAGCTTTTGGTATGTAATTTTAAAAAGTTTAATCAATCGAAGGTCAACAATAAACATAGTTGTGGGAAGTAGGGAAGAGAGTTTAATTGCAATGTAAGTGCATTTTCAGTTGTATACGGTAACAAATTTGTTGTAATTGTTATTTCTAATGGGATCGAGTATTCTATTCCAAATTTTTGCTCCTACATATCTGATGAAGTGCTGTAGTCTTTCAGTTTTAAATCATGGAATATAATACCGGTACTTTAGTCCTGAGGTATTGCTTCTTGCATTGAGAGAACACACTTCAAAGATTCGAGTGAAGTATTGTGAAAAAGATGTAGGGAGTTTTGTATCATAAAATATATATCATAAACCGTACATTTTTTTTTATGTAGTTGCATATTTATCCTCCTATCACAAGAGAGCGATCAATGCGCTAAACGAGCTCGCTTAGAAGTTGCCAGCCATCTGTCTACCACACCAAGATGGGGGAATCCCGTTAAGTGCCTTTCCCAACCTCACAACAAGTAAACTTGCCGGCTTGTTCTCCACACTGTCCCTTCAATGTTGAGCGTCAAGCAGGGAAGCTGTGAATACCAGTTTTAAAGGGGTCCTACTAAACACCGCAAGGAACTACAAGGTGCTTTTAAACCTTCAAAATGCTTGAAAACACTACAAGGTACTTTTATAGCTACTACAAGGTAGTTGAAAACACCACAAGAAACTACACGGTACTTTTAAATTAAGTACAAAGTAGCTGAAAACACTACAAGGAACTACAAGGTACTTATAAACCAACTACAAGGTAGTTGAAAACACCACAAGGAACTACAAGGTACTTTTAAACCAAGTACAAAGTAGCTGAAAACACTACAAGGAACTACAAGGTACTTATAAACCAACTACAAGGTAGTTGAAAACACCACAAGGAACTACAAGGTACTTTTAAACCAAGTACAAAGTAGCTGAAAACACTACAAGGAACTACAAGGTACTTATAAACCAACTACAAGGTAGTTGAAAACACTACAAGGAACTACAAGGTACTTTTATAGCTATTGCAAGGTAGTTGAAAACACTACAAGAAACTACAAGGTACTTTTATAGCTATTACAAGGTAGTTGAAAACACTACAAGGAACTACAAGGTACTTTCAAACCAACAACAAGGTAGTTGAAAATACCACAAGGAACTACGAGATACTTTTAAACCAAGTACAAAGTAGCTAAAAACACTACAAGGAACTACAAGGTACTTTTAAACCAACTACAAGGTAGTTAAAAACACTACAAGGTACTTTTATAGCTACTACAAGGTAGTTGAAAACAGCACAAGGAACTACAAGGTACTTTTAAAGTGACTAGTTAGTTGACTAGCTCCATTTTAAACCAAGTACAAGGTAGTTGAAAACAGCACAAGAAACTACAAGGTACTTGTAAATCAACTGCAAGACTTTTATGGTACATGCAAACCAACTACAACCCCCCGACCTCAACTTCCTGACCCCAACCCCCTGACCCCATTTCCCCCAACCCCTCGATTCCACCCCCGACCCCTCGACTCCAACCCCCCCGACCCCAACCCCTAACTCCAACCCCCTGAATCCATCCCCCCCGACCCCAACTCTCCTACCCCCCCAACCTCCGATCCTGGTAGTGCCTTGTAGTTCTTTGCACTGTTTTCAGTATCTTGTAGTTCCTTGCGGTGTTTTGTAGGACCGGTTTTAAAGTCATTGGTTTGATCTGACTCGGAATCAAACCCGAGTCTACAGCTCAAAGGACAGACGCTGTATACCACTCAACCATCTGAGCTGTTAAATTAACATGAATACAGGTGATCCCTTTATATGTGTTTCAGTAATGCATATAATATCTGGATAGGCCTACCAATATGGGACAAAGATAATAAAAATGAAATATCGGTAAACTAGAAAATCCAAGTTTTTTTGTAAGGATCTGATATTTGTATAATAGAGAAATTTATACCGGTATACAACAATGCAGCAACCTAGTGGGACTTTGCCGTCACTGTTCCCTCTAAGATTTTAGCTAGTGCAAATTTGCCCAAACATTTAAAGGGTGTAATTCAAGGTCTGGAATAGTTTTTGTTTAGGCAGAGGTTAAGGTTACGTGACATTTGTCTCTTTGGTTTATTTTAATATCCCTTCACGCTTCCCCGATTGTACGAGAGCGTGACAAAGTAATACAATATACTAAAGAGGCAAATGTTACTATCACGTAACTTTATCCACTTCCATAAAATTAACTAAAGAGGCAAATATTTTGGTCACGTAACTTTAGCCATTTCCTTTTGTTTAAGATAAGAGTTTCCTTGGTAAAACATTTGGTAGAGTCTATTTTGCCGTAAATGACGTCACAGGTTTTTAAGTACCATTTTGTGCTAGATTGCCACGACTTCTCGATAGCTCAGTGGATAGAGCGCAGAGTATAAGGGGAAGCGCTGAACTAGTTTTGGGTTTGATTCTTGTCGCGGCTTTGATTTGTTTCGCTTTGGTGGCTTTGGTTTGGATCGCTTCAGTTCAATTTGGATTCGTGTGACCTGGGGTTAACAATCAAGCTCGTGAAGACAGTAGAATAGAATAAGATATACGGTACAGTAATATTCATGCGACATGGGGTTATGGAGCTGCGGTAAAATAGACCTAAAAGCTATTGTGCAGTTAACAACAAAATAGACACTGCCAAAACATTTTTATTTGGCACAAAAAAACTTGGGCACTTTCCACAAGTCTAATTTGCTTTTCAATCATCATGACAATGTGCAAAAATTGAAATATTTCGCCCAAAATTTCTCATTTTTTTAAATTTCCCATCTTAGGAGAGTACAGTATTGCCGTTAACGGCAAAATAGTGGGAATTGTAATCGTAATCAAATTTTATTGAGCTTTATTTGTTCTTTCTACGGGCTAATTTAGCCTGAAGTAAACTCATTGATTGATCTATATGGGCCTACTGACTACCAGTATGTTTAATACCGGTAGCCTAAGATTTTGGAGGGTCAGATTCAAGTTAATATTCACTAAATAAAAATCCCAGCTGAAACTTACTTTTCGCGGAAAAAGATCAAGACGTCTCTTTACTTGAGTTGTTTCCGAACTCAACGGCATTTCCTCTGATATATCATTGTTATATTCAATTTCTGGCAGATCTTTTTCCCCTTCTGCATTATCAACAGAAATGGTCAAATTAGGAACCAATGAATTTGCCTCTCCAACTTCAACAACTTGAATATCAGAAGACATTTGATCTGTGATGTTGGTAAGCTGCTTAGCAGTTGGTGTACAGTGTCAGATAGATTACTACCAGTACCGGTACTGTACTGGTATATACAGTGGTAGGATAAAGTAGGCCTACTACTGGGACCACAATCACAAAGAACTAGATCAATAAAATGAACAAGTTATTCCAAACGCATGGCTTGGAAATCACATCCAAAACTAACCTCACACTGCACACAAGTCAACTTCTTGGACGACTGGACATTAGGGTGATGACTAAAAAAGTTTTTTGGAAATTTCAAAACTCCTGATGTGGGATAGGATGAACTTTTTTATGTAATAAACGAAAATGGGGTTGATTTTTCATTTTGTTAAAATAAGGTCCCCGACCATAAGACTTTTTCGCACCCCATTTTCCATTTTTTGGCCATCTTTTGTCAACTGTAAGAACATTGCAGCAAATTATGTACTAGTACTGATCTGCTGATAAGTTTATGGGGACAATGCTCCTTGTCATTTGACAGCTTTTAAAAAAAAATTTGTTCAAAACGGACAATCAGGGCCAGAGATATAAACAATTTGGTGTTCAGATATCAAACATCATCCACTAGTTGAGAGGATATGGTAGTGTAATGATTTACTGGCAAGTTTAGTGTGGGGCAATGATTTGTGTGGTAACGGGGTGTTACTACTTGGTAGTAGGCGCAGGCTAGCCAGTAGGTTTAGCCTATACTCTTTTAAATGTGCCCCACTTGCAAAAGCGCAACTTCGGCTGTAGCCGCGTGTGAACACTCTCGATGGAAATGGATGGAAGGCCCATTAGGTAACAGTAACCCTTTGGTAGACTAGCTGCTGCGCAGTAGCCTACCAAACTCTTTTAGGGTTGCTGGGAAAAATAGATTGCCAAATGGATTACTAGGAGACTTCTGGATCTTCTTTTCTTCCATTTTCGGGCAGTAGTTCAACAGCAACTTGCAATTAAAATTTAACCAAAAAAACAATTAATCAGAACACACAGAGCACCCCCACAAGCTAGACCTTCTGAATGCCGCCAGCTGCTGTCTTTTACACCACTATAATTCTGGCAGAATAAACGAGAGAATCGAAAAAAAAAAGAAAAAAAGCGTGTCGTGTGCAAAACTAACGAGCGGCAAGCGCAAACGTGCCGTATGCAAAAATAAAAAACGGCAAGCGCATCCTGTCTATTAATAACTGTCTGAATTTGAACCGCAGTACAGGCTCAATTAAGCATGCACAAGCAGCAAGCGCATCCAGTCTAAAAATAACTGTCTGAACTTGAAACGCAATACAGGCTCATTAAAGCGATTAAGCATGCACGCTACTAAAAATAAGATGAAACGTCCAAAAATAATAATATTGTTACATATTCCCCAACGAAATCAACATTTCCAAAAAAATCATCCTGAAAAACATGAAATCACTTTTTACCTCATGCATTGTTTAATCTAGAGCAAATTACCTTTCACATGAATATTGTCAAGTTGATGGCAAAACAACACAAACACCATCCGAACGACTTTGAACTTGACTGAAAAATCGAAAAAAATTATGTTTTTTTGCTAAAACGGCAAAAGTTGGGGTCCAATCAAAGTACTTTTGTGACGTTTTCCGACAAAAAACTTACGAACTTTCAATCATCATTGCAAAGAGTATGAAATTACCTTTCACATGAATATTGTCAAGTTGATGGCAAAACGACACAAACACCATCAGAACGACTTTGAATACGACCGAAAAACGAAAAAAAAATAATGTTTTTTTGCTAAAACGGCAAAAGTTGGGGTCCAATCAAAGTACTTTTGCGACGTTTTCCCCCACAATATTGCCATTACTTTAATACTCTTTGCAAACAGTATGAAATTACCTTTCACATGATCATTGTCAAGTGTGTGGCAAACTGCTACAAACACCATCAGAACGACTTTGAACTTGGCCGAAAAACCAAAAAAAGTTTTTGTGATTTTTGCTGAAACGTCAAAAACCGGGGTCCAATCAAAGTACTTTTGCAACGTTTTCCGACAAAAAACTCACGAACTTTCAATCGTCATTGCAAAGAGTATGAAATTACCTTTCACATGAATATTGTCAAGTTGATGGCAAAACAACACAAACACCATCAGAACGACTTTGAACTTGACTGAAAAATCGAAAAAAAATGTTTTTTTGCTAAAACGGCAAAAGTTGGGGTCCAATCAAAGTACTTTTGTGACGTTTTCCGACAAAAAACTCACGAACTTTCAATCGTCATTGCGAAGAGTATGAAATTACCTTTCACATGATCATTGTCAAGTTGATGGCAAAACAACACAAACACCATCAGAACGACTTTGAACATGACCGAGAAACGAAAAAAAAATAATGTTTTTTTGCTAAAACGGCAAAAGTTGGGGTCCAATCAAAGTACTTTTGCGACGTTTTCCCTTACGAAATTACCATTACTTTAATACTCATTGCAAACAGTATGAAATTACCTTTTACATGATCATTGTCAAGTGTGTGGCAAACTGCTACAAACACCATCAGAACGACTTTGAACTTGGCCAAAAAACCAAAACAAGTTTTTGTGATTTTTGCTGAAACGTCAAAAACCGGGGTCCAATCAAAGTAATATTGCGACGTTTTCCGACAAAAAACTCACGAACTTTCAATCGTCATTGCAAAGAGTATGAAATTACCTTTCACATGAATACTGTCAAGTTGATGGCAAAACAACACAAACACCATCAGAACGACTTTGAACTTGGCCGAAAAACCAAAACAAGTTTTTGTGATTTTTGCTGAAACGTCAAAAACCGGGGTCCAATCAAAGTAATATTGCGACGTTTTCCGACAAAAAACTCACGAACTTTCAATCGTCATTGCAAAGAATATGAAATTACCTTTCACATGAATACTGTCAAGTTGATGGCAAAACAACACAAACACCATCAGAACGACTTTGAATACGACCGAAAAACGAAAAAAAACTAATGTTTTTTTGCTAAAACGGCAAAAGTTGGGGTCCAATCAAAGTACTTTTGTGACGTTTTCCGACAAGAAACTCACAAACTTTCAATCATCATTGCAAAGAGTATGAAATTACCTTTCACATGAATATTGTCAAGTTGATGGCAAAACAACACAAACACCATCAGAACGATTTTGAATACGACCGAAAAACGAAAAAAAATAATGTTTTTTTGCTAAAACGGCAAAAGTTGGGGTCCAAACAAAGTACTTTTGCGACGTTTTCCCCCACAATATTGCCATTACTTTAATACTCATTGCAAACAGTATGAAATTACCTTTCACATGATCATTGTCAAGTGTGTGGCAAACTGCTACAAACACCATCAGAACGACTTTGAACATGACCAAAAAACGAAAAAAAAAATAAGTTTTTTCGCTAAAACGGCAAAAGTTGGGGTCCAATCAAAGTAATATTGCGACGTTTTCCCCCACAATAATGCCATTACTTTAATACTCATTGCAAAGAGTATGAAATTACCTTTCACATGAATATTGTCAAGTGTGTGGCAAACTGCTACAAACACCATCAAAACGACTTTGTACTTGGCCAAAAAACCAAAAAAAAATTTTGTGATTTTTGCTGAAACGTCAAAAACCGGGGTCCAATCAAAGTAATATTGCGACGTTTTCCGACAAACAACTCACAAACTTTCAATCGTCATTGCAAAGAGTATGAAATTACCTTTCACATGAATATTGTCAAGTTGATGGCAAAACAACACAAACACCATCGGAAGAACCTTGAACTTGACTGAAAAATCGAACAAAAAATAATGTTTGTTTGCTAAAACGACAAAAGTTGGGGTCCAATCAAAGTACTTTTGTGACGTTGTCCGACAAGAAACTTACGAACTTTCAATCATCATTGCAAAAAGTATGAAATTACCTTTCACATGAATATTGTCAAGTTGATGGCAAAACAACACAAACACCATCAGAACGATTTTGAATACGACCGAAAAACGAAAAATAATTATGTTTTTTTGCTAAAACGGCAAAAGTTGGGGTCCAAACAAAGTACTTTTGCGACGTTTTCCCCCACAATATTGCCATTGCTTTAATACTCATTGCAAACAGTATGAAATTACCTTTCACATGATCATTGTCAAGTGTGTGGCAAACTGCTACAAACACCATCAGAACGACTTTGAACATGACCAAAAAACGAAAAAAAAATAATGTTTTTTCGCTAAAACGGCAAAAGTTGGGGTCCAATCAAAATAATATTGCGACGTTTTCCCCCACAATAATGCCATTACTTTAATACTCATTGCAAACAGTATGAAATTACTTTTCACATGAATATTGTCAAGTGTGTGGCAAACTGCTACAAACACCATCAAAACGACTTTGAACTTGGCCAAAAAACCAAAAAAAAATTTTGTGCTTTTTGCTGAAACGTCAAAAACCGGGGTCCAATCAAAGTAATATTGCGACGTTTTCCGACAAAAAACTCACGAACTTTCAATCGTCATTGCAAAGAGTATGAAATTACCTTTCACATGAATATTGTCAAGTTGATGGCAAAACAACACAAACACCATCAGAACGACTTTGAACATGACCGAAAAACGAAAAAAAAATAATGTTTTTTTGCTAAAACGGCAAAAGTTGGGGTCCAATCAAAGTAATAATACGACGTTTTCCCCCACGAAATTACCATTACTTTAATACTCATTGCAAAGAGTATGAAATTACCTTTCACATGATCATTGTCAAGTGTGTGGCAAACTGCTACAAACACCATCAGAACGACTTGGAACTTGGCCGAAAAACCAAAACAAGTTTTTGTGTTTTTTGCTGAAACGTCAAAAACCGGGGTCCAATCAAAGTAATATTGCGACGTTTTCCGACAAAAAACTCACGAACTTTCAATCGTCATTGCAAAATGTATGAAATTACCTTTCACATGAATACTGTCAAGTTGATGGCAAAACAACACAAACACCATCAGAACGACTTTGAACATGACCGAAAAACGAAAAAAAAATAATGTTTTTTTGCTAAAACGGCAAAAGTTGGGGTCCAATCAAAGTGCTTTTGCGACGTTTTCCCCCACGAAATTACCATTACTTTAATACTCATTGCAAACAGTATGAAATTACCTTTCACATGATCATTGTCAAGTGTGTGGCAAACTGCTACAAACACCATCAGAACGACTTTGAACTTGGCCAAAAAACCAAAACAAGTTTTTGTGATTTTTGCTGAAACGTCAAAAACCGGGGTCCAATCAAAGTAATATTGCGACGTTTTCCGACAAAAAACTCACAAACTTTCAATCGTCATTGCAAAAAGTATGAAATTACCTTTCACATGAATATTGTCAAGTTGATGGCAAAACAACACAAACACCATCAGAACGACTTTGAACTTGGCCGAAAAACCAAAAAAACTTTTTGCGAATTTTGCTGAAACGTCAAAAACCGGGGTCCACTCAAATTGATATTGCGACGTTTTCCGACAAAAAACTCACAAACTTTCAATCGTCATTGCAAAGAGTATGAAATTACTTTTCACATGAATATTGTCAAGTTGATAGCAAAACAACACAAACACCATCAGAACGACTTTGAACTTGGCCGAAAAACCAAAAAAAGTTTTTGTTGATTTTTGCTGAAACGTCAAAAACCGGGGTCCAATCAAAATAATATTGCGACGTTTTCCGACAAAAAGCTCACAAACTTTCAATCGTCATTGCAAAGAGTATGAAATTACCTTTCACATGAATATTGTCAAGTGTGTGGCAAACTGCCACAAACACCATCAGAACGACTTTGAACTTGGCCGAAAAACCAAAAAAAGTTTTTGAGACTTTTGCTGAAACGTCAAAAACCGGGGTCCAATCAAAGTAATATTGCGACGTTTTCCGACAAAAAACTCACGAACTTTCAATCGTCATTGCAAAGAGTATGAAATTACCTTTCACATGAATATTGTCAAGTTGATGGCAAAACAACACAAACACCATCAGAACGACTTTGAATACGACCGAAAAACGAAAAAAAACTAATGTTTTTTTGCTAAAACGGCAAAAGTTGGGGTCCAATCAAAGTACTTTTGTGACGTTTTCCGACAAAAAACTCACGAACTTTCAATCATCATTGCAAAGAGTATGAAATTACCTTTCACATGAATATTGTCAAGTGTGTGGCAAACTGCTACAAACACCATCAGAACGACTTTGAACTTGGCCGAAAAACCAAAACAAGTTTTTGTGATTTTTGCTGAAACGTCAAAAACCGGGGTCCAATCAAAGTAATATTGCGACGTTTTCCGACAAAAAACTCACGAACTTTCAATCGTCATTGCAAAGAGTATAAAATTACCTTTCACATGATTATTGTCAAGTTGATGGCAAAACAACACAAACACCATCAGAACGACTTTGAATACGACCGAAAAACGAAAAAAAACTAATGTTTTTTTGCTAAAACGGCAAAAGTTGGGGTCCAATCAAAGTACTTTTGCGACGTTTTCCCTTACGAAATTACCATTACTTTAATAGTCATTGCAAACAGTATGAAATTACCTTTTACATGATCATTGTCAAGTGTGTGGCAAACTGCTACAAACACCATCAGAACGACTTTGAACTTGGCCAAAAAACCAAAACAAGTTTTTGTGATTTTTGCTGAAACGTCAAAAACCGGGGTCCAATCAAAGTAATATTGCGACGTTTTCCGACAAAAAACTCACGAACTTTCAATCGTCATTGCAAAGAGTATGAAATTACCTTTCACATGAATATTGTCAAGTTGATGGCAAAACAACACAAACACCATCAGAACGACTTTGAACTTGACTGAAAAATCGAAAAAAGGTAATGTTTTTTTGCCAAAACGGCAAAAGTTGGGGTCCAATCAAAGTATTTTTGTGACGTTTTCCGACAAAAAACTTACAAACTTTCAATCGTCATTGCAAAGAGTATGAAATTACCTTTCACATGATCATTGTCAAGTTGATGGCAAAACAACACAAACACCATCAGAACGACTTTGAACATGACCGAAAAACGAAAAAAAAATAATGTTTTTTTGCTAAAACGGCAAAAGTTGGGGTCCAATCAAAGTGCTTTTGCGACGTTTTCCCCCACGAAATTACCATTACTTTAATACTCATTGCAAAGAGTATGAAATTACCTTTTACATGATCATTGTCAAGTGTGTGGCAAACTGCTACAAACACCATCAGAACGACTTTGAACTTGGCCAAAAAACCAAAACAAGTTTTTGTGATTTTTGCTGAAACGTCAAAAACCGGGGTCCAATCAAAATAATATTGCGACGTTTTCCGACAAAAAACTCACAAACTTTCAATCGTCATTGCAAAAAGTATGAAATTACCTTTCACATGAATATTGTCAAGTTGATGGCAAAACAACACAAACACCATCAGAACGACTTTGAACTTGGCCGAAAAACCAAAAAAACTTTTTGCGAATTTTGCTGAAACGTCAAAAACCGGGGTCCACTCAAATTGATATTGCGACGTTTTCCGACAAAAAACTCACAAACTTTCAATCGTCATTGCAAAGAGTATGAAATTACTTTTCACATGAATATTGTCAAGTTGATAGCAAAACAACACAAACACCATCAGAACGACTTTGAACTTGGCCGAAAAACCAAAAAAAGTTTTTGTTGATTTTTGCTGAAACGTCAAAAACCGGGGTCCAATCAAAGTAATATTGCGACGTTTTCCGACAAAAAGCTCACAAACTTTCAATCGTCATTGCAAAGAGTATGAAATTACCTTTCACATGAATATTGTCAAGTGTGTGGCAAACTGCCACAAACACCATCAGAACGACTTTGAACTTGGCCGAAAAACCAAAACAAGTTTTTGTGCTTTTTGCTGAAACGTCAAAAACCGGGGTCCAATCAAAGTAATATTGCGACGTTTTCCGACAAAAATCTCACGAACTTTCAATCGTCATTGCAAAGAGTATGAAATTACCTTTCACATGAATATTGTCAAGTTGATGGCAAAACAACACAAACACCATCAGAACGACTTTGAATACGACCGAAAAACGAAAAAAAATAATGTTTTTTTGCTAAAACGGCAAAAGTTGGGGTCCAAACAAAGTAATATTACGACGTTTTCCCCCACGAAATTACCATTACTTTAATACTCATTGCAAACAGTATGAAATTACCTTTCACATGATCATTGTCAAGTGTGTGGCAAACTGCTACAAACACCATCAGAACGAATTTGAACTTGGCCGAAAAAACCAAAACAAGTTTTTGTGATTTTTGCTGAAACGTCAAAACCGAAGTCCAATCAAAGTAATATTGCGACGTTTTCCGACAAAAAACTCACGAACTTTCAATCGTCATTGCAAAGAGTATGAAATTACCTTTCACATGAATATTGTCAAGTTGATGGCAAAACAACACAAACACCATCAGAACGACTTTGAACATGACCGAAAAACGAAAAAAAAATAATGTTTTTTTGCTAAAACGGCAAAAGTTGGGGTCCAATCAAAGTACTTTTGCGATGTTTTCCCTTACGAAATTACCATTACTTTAATACTCATTGCAAAGAGTATGAAATTACCTTTTACATGATCATTGTCAAGTGTGTGGCAAACTGCTACAAACACCATCAGAACGACTTTGAACTTGGCCAAAAAACCAAAACAAGTTTTTGTGATTTTTGCTGAAACGTCAAAAACCGGGGTCCAATCAAAGTAATATTGCGACGTTTTCCGACAAACAACTCACGAACTCTCAATCGTCATTGCAAAGAGTATGAAATTACCTTTCACATGAATATTGTCAAGTTGATGGCAAAACAACACAAACACCATCAGAACGACTTTGAACTTGGCCGAAAAACCAAAACAAGTTTTTTTGATTTTTGCTGAAACGTCAAAAACCGGGGTCCAATCAAAGTAATATTGCGACGTTTTCCGACAAAAAACTCACAAACTTTCAATCGTCATTGCAAAGAGTATGAAATTACCTTTCACATGAATACTGTCAAGTTGATGGCAAAACAACACAAACACCATCAGAACGACTTTGAATACGACCGAAAAACGAAAAAAAAATAATGTTTTTTTGCTAAAACGGCAAAAGTTGGGGTCCAATCAAAGTATTTTTGTGACGTTTTCCGACAAAAAACTCACGAACTTTCAATCATCATTGCAAAGAGTATGAAATTACCTTTCACATGAATATTGTCAAGTGTGTGGCAAATTGCTACAAACACCATCAGAACGACTTTGAACTTGGCCGAAAAACCAAAACAAGTTTTTGTGATTTTTGCTGAAACGTCAAAACCGGGGTCCAATCAAAGTAATATTGCGACGTTTTCCGACAAACAACTCACGAACTTTCAATCGTCATTGCAAAGAGTATGAAATTACCTTTCACATGAATATTGTCAAGTTGATGGCAAAACAACACAAACACCATCAGAACGACTTTGAACATGACCGAAAAACGAGAAAAATTATTGTTTTTTTGCTAAAACGGCAAAAGTTGGGGTCCAAACAAAGTAATAATACGACGTTTTCCCCCACGAAATTACCATTACTTTTATGTTTATTGCAAAGAGTATGAAATTACCTTTCACATGATCATTGTCAAGTGTGTGGCAAACTGCTACAAACACCATCAGAACGACTTTGAACTTGGCCGAAAAAACAAAAAAAATTTTTGTGATTTTTGCTGAAACGTCAAAACCGGGGTCCAATCAAAGTAATAATGCGACGTTTTCCGACAAACAACTCACGAACTTTCAATCGTCATTGCAAAGAGTATGAAATTACCTTTCACATGAATATTGTCAAGTTGATGGCAAAACAACACAAACACCATCAGAACGACTTTGAACTTGACTGAAAAATCGAAAAAAAATAATGTTTTTTTGCTAAAACGACAAAAGTTGGGGTCCAATCAAAGTACTTTTGTGACGTTTTCCGACAAGAAACTCACAAACTTTCAATCGTCATTGCAAAGAGTATGAAATTACCTTTCACATGAATATTGTCAAGTTGATGGCAAAACAACACAAACACCATCAGAACGATTTTGAATACGACCGAAAAACGAAAAAAAATAATGTTTTTTTGCTAAAACGGCAAAAGTTGGGGTCCAAACAAAGTACTTTTGCGACGTTTTCCCCCACAATATTGCCATTACTTTAATACTCATTGCAAACAGTATGAAATTACCTTTCACATGATCATTGTCAAGTGTGTGGCAAACTGCTACAAACACCATCAGAACGACTTTGAACATGACCAAAAAACGAAAAAAAAAATAAGTTTTTTCGCTAAAACGGCAAAAATTGGGGTCCAATCAAAGTAATATTGCGACGTTTTCCCCCACAATAATGCCATTACTTTAATACTCATTGCAAAGAGTATGAAATTACCTTTCACATGAATATTGTCAAGTTGATGGCAAAACAACACAAACACCATCAGAACGACTTTGAACATGACCGAAAAACGAAAAAAAATAATGTTTTTTTTCTAAAACGGCAAAAGTTGGGGTCCAATCAAAGTAATAATACGACGTTTTCCCCCACGAAATTACCATTACTTTAATACTCATTGCAAACAGTATGAAATTACCTTTCACATGATCATTGTCAAGTGTGTGGCAAACTGCTACAAACACCATCAGAACGACTTTGAACTTGGCCGAAAAAACAATAAAAGTTTTTGTGATTTTTGCTGAAACGTCAAAAACCGGGGTCCAATCAAAGTAATAATGCGACGTTTTCCGACAAACAACTCACGAACTTTCAATCGTCATTGCAAAGAGTATGAAATTACCTTTCACATGAATACTGTCAAGTTGATGGCAAAACAACACAAACACCATCAGAACGACTTTGAACTTGACTGAAAAATCGAACAAAAAATAATGTTTTTTTGCTAAAACGACAAAAGTTGGGGTCCAATCAAAGTACTTTTGTGACGTTTTCCGACAAGAAACTCACAAACTTTCAATCATCATTGCAAAGAGTATGAAATTACCTTTCACATGAATATTGTCAAGTTGATGGCAAAACAACACAAACACCATCAGAACGATTTTGAATACGACCAAAAAACGAAAAATAATTATGTTTTTTTGCTAAAACGGCAAAAGTTGGGGTCCAAACAAAGTACTTTTGCGACGTTTTCCCCCACAATATTGCCATTACTTTAATACTCATTGCAAACAGTATGAAATTACCTTTCACATGATCATTGTCAAATGTGTGGCAAACTGCTACAAACACCATCAGAACGACTTTGAACATGACCAAAAAACGAAAAAAAAATAATGTTTTTTCGCTAAAACGGTAAAAGTTGGGGTCCAATCAAAGTAATATTGCGACGTTTTCCCCCACAATAATGCCATTACTTTAATACTCATTGCAAAGAGTATGAAATTACCTTTCACATGATTATTGTCAAGTGTGTGGCAAACTGCTACAAACACCATCAAAACGACTTTGAACTTGGCCAAAAAACCAAAAAAAATTTTTGTGCTTTTTGCTGAAACGTCAAAAACCGGGGTCCAATCAAAGTAATATTGCGACGTTTTCCGACAAAAAACTCACGAACTTTCAATCGTCATTGCAAAGAGTATGAAATTACCTTTCACATGAATATTGTCAAGTTGATGGCAAAACAACACAAACACCATCAGAACGACTTTGAACATGACCAAAAAACGAAAAAAAATAATGTTTTTTTGCTAAAACGGCAAAAGTTGGGGTCCAATCAAAGTAATAATACGACGTTTTCCCCCACGAAATTACCATTACTTTAATACTCATTGCAAACAGTATGAAATTACCTTTCACATGATCATTGTCAAGTGTGTGGCAAACTGCTACAAACACCATCAGAACGACTTTGAACTTGGCCGAAAAACCAAAAAAAGTTTTTTTTGATTTTTGCTGAAACGTCAAAAACCAGGATCCAATCAAAGTAATATTGCGACGTTTTCCGACAAGAAACTCACAAACTTTCAATCATCATTGCAAAGAGTATGAAATTACCTTTCACATGAATATTGTCAAGTTGATGGCAAAACAACACAAACACCATCAGAACGATTTTGAATACGACCGAAAAACGAAAAATAATTATGTTTTTTTGCTAAAACGGCAAAAGTTGGGGTCCAAACAAAGTACTTTTGCGACGTTTTCCCCCACAATATTGCCATTACTTTAATACTCATTGCAAACAGTATGAAATTACCTTTCACATGATCATTGTCAAGTGTGTGGCAAACTGCTACAAACACCATCAGAACGACTTTGAACATGACCGAAAAACGAAAAAAAATAATGTTTTTTCGCTAAAACGGCAAAAGTTGGGGTCCAATCAAAGTAATATTGCGACGTTTTCCCCCACAATAATGCCATTACTTTAATACTCATTGCAAACAGTATGAAATTACCTTTCACATGAATATTGTCAAGTGTGTGGCAAACTGCTACAAACACCATCAAAACGACTTTGAACTTGGCCAAAAAACCAAAAAAAAACTTTTGTGTTTTTTGCTGAAACGTCAAAAACCGGGGTCCAATCAAAGTAATATTGCGACGTTTTCCGACAAAAAACTCAGGAACTTTCAATCGTCATTGCAAAGAGTATGAAATTACCTTTCACATGAATATTGTCAAGTTGATGGCAAAACAACACAAACACCATCAGAACGACTTTGAACATGACCGAAAAACGAAAAAAAATAATGTTTTTTTGCTAAAACGGCAAAAGTTGGGGTCCAATCAAAGTAGTAATACGACGTTTTCCCCCACGAAATTACCATTACTTTAATACTCATTGCAAAGAGTATGAAATTGCCTTTTACATGATCATTGTCAAGTGTGTGGCAAACTGCTACAAACACCATCAGAACGACTTTGAACTTGGCCAAAAAACCAAAAAAAGTTTTTGTGTTTTTTGCTGAAACGTCAAAAACCGAGGTCCAATCAAAGTAATATTGCGACGTTTTCCGACAAAAAACTCACGAACTTTCAATCGTCATTGCAAAGAGTATGAAATTACCTTTCACATGAATACTGTCAAGTTGATGGCAAAACAACACAAACACCATCAGAACGACTTTGAACATGACCGAAAAACGAAAAAAAAATAATGTTTTTTTGCTAAAACGGCAAAAGTTGGGGTCCAAACAAAGTACTTTTGCGACGTTTTCCCCCACAATATTGCCATTACTTTAATACTCATTGCAAACAGTATGAAATTACCTTTCACATGATCATTGTCAAGTGTGTGGCAAACTGCTACAAACACCATCAGAACGACTTTGAACATGACCGAAAAACGAAAAAAAATAATGTTTTTTCGCTAAAACGGCAAAAGTTGGGGTCCAATCAAAGTAATATTGCGACGTTTTACCCCACAATAATGCCATTACTTTAATACTCATTGCAAACAGTATGAAATTACCTTTCACATGAATATTGTCAAGTTGATGGCAAAACAACACAAACACCATCAGAACGACTTTGAACTTGACAGAAAAATCGAAAAAAGATAATGTTTTTTTGCTAAAACGGCAAAAGTTGGGGTCCAATCAAAGTACTTTTGTGACGTTTTCCGACAAAAAACTTACAAACTTTCAATCGTCATTGCAAAGAGTATGAAATTACCTTTCACATGAATACTGTCAAGAGTATGGCAAAACAACACAAACACCATCAGAACGACTTTGAACATGACCGAAAAACGAAAAAAAAATAATGTTTTTTTGCTAAAACGGCAAAAGTTGGGGTCCAATCAAAGTAATAATACGACGTTTTCCCCCATGAAATTACCATTACTTTAATACTCATTGCAAAGAGTATGAAATTACCTTTCACATGATCATTGTCAAGTGTGTGGCAAACTGCTACAAACACCATCAGAACGACTTTGAACTTGGCCAAAAAACGAAAAAAAGTTTTTGTGATTTTTGCTGAAACGTCAAAAACCGGGGTCCAATCAAAGTAATATTGCGACGTTTTCCGACAAACAACTCATGAACTTTCAATCGTCATTGCAAAGAGTATGAAATTACCTTTCACATGAATATTGTCAAGTTGATGGCAAAACAACACAAACACCACCAGAACGACTTTGAACTTGACTGAAAAATTGAACAAAAAATAATGTTTTTTTGCTAAAACGACAAAAGTTGGGGTCCAATCAAAGAGCTTTTGTGACGTTTTCCGACAAAAAACTCACAAACTTTCAGTCATCATTGCAAAGAGTATGAAATTACCTTTCACATGAATATTGTCAAGTTGATGGCAAAACAACACAAACACCATCAGAACGATTTTGAATACGACCGAGAAACGAAAAAAAATAATGTTTTTTTGCTAAAACGGCAAAAGTTGGGGTCCAAACAAAGTACTTTTGCGACGTTTTTCCCCACAATATTGCCATTACTTTAATACTCATTGCAAACAGTATGAAATTACCTTTCACATGATCATTGTCAAGTGTGTGGCAAACTGCTGCAAACACCATCAGAACGACTTTGAACATGACCAAAAATTGAAAAAAAAATTATGTTTTTTTGCTAAAACGGCAAAAGTTGGGGTCCAATCAAAGTATAATTGCGACGTTTTCCCCCACAATAATGCCATTACTTTAATACTCATTGCAAACAGTATCGAATTACTTTTCACATGAATATTGTCAAGTGTGTGGCAAACTGCTACAAACACCATCAAAACGATTTTGAACTTGGCCAAAAAACCAAAAAAAATTTTTGTGTTTTTTGCTGAAACGTCAAAAACCGGGGTCCAATCAAAGTAATATTGCGACGTTTTCCGACAAAAAACTCACGAACTTTCAATCGTCATTGCAAAGAGTATGAAATTACCTTTCACATGAATATTGTCAAGTTGATGGCAAAACAACACAAACACCATCAGAACAACTTTGAACTTGACTGAAAACTCGAACAAAAAATAATGTTTTTATGCTAAAACGGCAAAAGTAGGGGTCCAATCAAAGTACTTTTGTGACGTTTTCCGACAAAAAACTTTCAAACTTTTAATCGTCATTGCAAAGAGTATGAAATTACCTTTCACATGAATATTGTCAAGTTGATGGCAAAACAACACAAACACCATCAGAACAACTTTGAACTTGGCCGAAAAACCAAAAAAAGTTTTTGAGATTTTTGCTGAAACGTCAAAAACCGGGGTCCAATCAAAGTAATATTGCGACATTTTCCGACAAAAAACTCACGAACTTTCAATCGTCATTGCAAAGAGTATGAAATTACCTTTCACATGAATACTGTCAAGTTGATGGCAAAACAACACAAACACCATGTTGGTAACTCGTATAGTTACAAACCACAAGCAAAAACTTCTTTCTCGGGTAATTATTGCCTTAAGTAAATTTTGGTCACACCAACTGCACTGATGAGACCTGATAGGTCGAAACAGTGCTCACTGTCTGCAGTTCTGAAAAACCTGTATACTTTGATCAAGAGTTTGTTCATACCTATGCGATGTAGCACATGGGATGCCTGTGTGACATAACGCATAGGATTCTCAACAAAGCACATAGGAATGAAAAGTTACTGCGTACCTGTGTGATATAGCATGTTTTCTAAGCTGGTTTGTCAATCCTTTATGACTTAGTGCATAGGCTTTACGCAAAATAAAACCTATGTACTTTGACCAAGAATTTATTCATACCTATGTGATACAGCCCATGGGATCGTTAATAAGGCTGTAGTACATAGGAAAGTAAGGGTTTACGAATGGCACCCAATATTTTGCAACCATGTTCTGCTCCTTTAATAACAAGCAGCTGTTGAGCTCTTTTTCAGAAATGAATTTTTCTTCCAGTTTGGTTCAGCAGACTTTAGGATGAGAAGCTGCTCTATTGGAAAGGTTTGTCGCCGGCGGTAAGCCAAAGAATAACACTACTATTATTTGCAGGTAGTGGTGTGGTTACACTTGAGATCGATTGCTTTACGATTGTCTGATTTCAGCAATCGGTGAGAAGCGGGTGGGAATCGTATCGCTATCGACAAGACAAATTTCAAACAAAGTTAAAAACTTTTTAACTCTTGCCGTCGATTCTCCCCAATTGCCGCCGTTTACCGCCAATTGTCTTGCCGATTGCGATACGATTTCCTCCCGCTTGCGGAGGTGAGACAATCGTAAACTAATCGGCTTCAAGCGTAACCATGATACAGTATAAAGCAGAGGCGCCGAACCTGTGGCACGCGTGCCAGATGTGGCATGCCGCAGAGTTTTTTCTGGGTCGCCACTTCATACTTAAATCTTGATTTCGTCCCTTTTTTGTAAATCCGGCTCTACTTCAACCTCAAAGCTTTATGGCGCAGTTTACCGGCTAGATTAGGGTATTGCAACCTTTTGTTGCTCATGGCCCCTGAAAGTGCTAAAAATATGGCGGTGCCAACAGGCCCATTAAGTTTTGTTGAAAGACCAAAGTGAGCTCAACAACATGATCAGGAGATCCTGACGTTGTTTTCTCGCCAATCTCTGAGGCCCACTGAAAACAGCGCCGTGACCCACTGTTGGGCCATGGCCATAGGTTGAAAACCTCTGGTCTAGATTAATTAGCGTTTGTTATGAACGAAGATGTGTTTGTAGTGGAAAAGTAGTCTATTATTATGTAATGCATCTTGACTTGAAAACACTCGTACACTGCTGCACGGTTGGTCTTCGGTTTCATGTGAGTTCCCTGCTTACATGTATAGTGGGCGAAATAGGTGTTGCAAGTTAATGAAGCTTCAATAACCCGCCCACTAGTTATAAAATCTTTGTTTTGTGTAGTGTTTTAAGTTTTGTTTAACCGTAATTTACTTCCGTGGTGTGTTTAACAAGCAGGTGTTTAACTCTTTTACAGAAATAACTTTGCCTTCAGCTATCGACTTGGAAAGTTCCATTGCCGGAGATGGGTGCCCAAAGAACAAATATCATTATTTGCAGGTAAAGGAGAAAATCTTCTCTTCACTTACGAGTCATGTTAAGTGAGACTGAGGGGTAACTCTCTTAATGCAATGACGAAAATCAAGAACAGTAGCCTACATCGGAATCTCAGATGGCCGAGTGGTATAGAGCGTCTGTCCGTATAGTTACAGAGCGTCTGTCTCTTGAGCTGCAGACTTGGGTTTTTGATTCCGCGTCGGGTCAAACCAATGACTTTGGTATCCACAGCTTCCCTGCTTGACGCTCAGCGTTAAAGAACAGTGGAGAACAAGCCGGCAAGTTTACTTGTTGTGCCATTGGGAAAGGCACTTAGCGGGATTCCCCATCTTGGTGTGGTAGACAGATGGTCGGCAACTCCTAAGCAAGCTCGTATAGCGCATTGATCGCTTTCTCGCGATAGGAGGAAAAATATGCAACTAAAAACAAAAAAAATCTCGCTAAAACCCCAAGCCATGCTTGCTACCAGAAGATCGATTGGTGTGAAATAATTAAAATTTGACAGCAAATGCCCTGCGAGAATTGCAGCTTAACGTTTGCTTGAAGATTGTATTGCAGTGGTTCTCAAACTTGTCGGAAGTATCGAACCCAACAGGTGTCATGCAAGCATACATCGAACCCTTAATTATAACCAGGAGCGGATCCAGAAAATTTTAGAGGGGGGATGCAGTTTTGAATTAGGTTGAATGTTAAATGAGTCTAAACCGGAAAAGGGCATAAGCTCTTTGAAAATGTTTCACGTCAGGGGCGTATTCAGAATATTCTTAAGGCGGTGGAGGGTGGCATAAAATTTTTACATTTTTTAAGCGTACTTTTTTTTCGGGAAGTTAATTTAAAGCAAATTGAGGAACAAAAATATGGCTCTAGGGGGTCCGGGGTATGCTTCCCCGGAAAGTTTTCAAAAATCTAGACACTGTAATGGCCATTTTAGCGCTTTTTGAACAAATTTTATGGCAAATTCTGTTTAATTTTTTTGCCTCTAACTCTTAAGTCCTTCACTAAATATGATACATTTTGTTCGCACATTTTTGATTTATGCGTGCTTAAGGCGTAAAGATGATTGTTATCAAATAGGTTTGAAATTATGGAAAAATTGTATTCAGCAAAAACAGCGTTGAAAGAGTATGGTGGGGGAATGCATCATTCCACGCAGAGATAGTCATTTACTACAACTGTATGCCTTTTTGCAAAAACTTATTCTGATCTTGGCCGAACCCCTGCTACAGCCTCACCGAACCCCTGGGATTCGGTCGAACCCAGTTTAAGAACCACTGTTGTATTGTAATTTTAATATTTTAATTTTACTCTTGTGAACTCCCTCCGTAATTCTGTTTTTAAAACTTCTTTGGGGTAAAGTGCAAAGCAACATTTTTGACTTGAACAACTAATTGTACCTCAAGCGTGATCTCGCAACGCTTATTCCGAAGAGAAGCGCTTGCTTTCAAAATCAGATTTTCCGGCACTAACCATTGAATCATAATCTATTTGTGTGTTAATATTGCCTACTGAACAAGCTTGTGCTCAATTCGCGTCGTCTATTACTGCGACTGCTAAATTTGTGGATTTGCGGTCCAAAATCAATTTCAAGCGAATGCTAGCATCGAACTCCAGCAATGTGGTTTAAATTAAAACGTCTTTTAAAACAATGAAGACCTAAACTAAGGAACACTGCCTATTGTGAAAATGTGCGTTACATGTTTTTTTTTTCATTTTTTAAGCGTTTGAAATCTCGAGATCAATCTTGGCAGTTTGATTTTTCAGAGTTCGAGTGAAGTTTTAACTTAGCATCTACTTTATTTGATTTAATATCTGATTGCCCAAACAAATTATCCATATTTAATGAATGGAAAAGAAACGCAACAATTTTAGGGCAATGGTAGCACACACTGCTCAAACGCCACTTTGAGTTTCGATCCAAGTTAACGAATTATGCAACCAACATGAGAAGCCTATTCAGTATATCCAGCTGACCAGTAGTATGCTTACATTGCCTAGTACCCAGGAGTTTGTTTATATTTTTAAATCATAGGTTAGGTTAGGTATGCATTTAAATAACAAAGAGACGGTAACCTTTGTTTATAGTTTGTAATGATTTTGTTTTTAAAAGAAGATGGAAGCCTTTCATTTTTACACACAGGATTGCTGCTCCGTCTCGAACACTTCTGATAAAAGTCTTTTTCTCACCAAGTCAATCTTAAATGAAGCTTTCTATCTCGAAGACAAACTGTCCTTAACCAAAAAATGCGAACGAAAAGCAATATAAAAGTATTGAAAACGTGAACCATCCATCTTCATTTATGTAGAAATGATTGATTTGCAGGCGCCCTCGCAGAAATAAGAGTGGGGAGGGGGCAAATATTGACATTTTGACGTCAAAACCATAGTTACATAAACACAAATGCAACTGTATTCCGGGTCTTTTTTGTATGTATGATATATCATTAAGTAAAACCCACAACTTCAGGTACAGCGAAGCATCCATTTCTGATTTGCTTTGTACTAAATTTGTGGATGTCAATTTGCACGGTCTTATATTTGATGTGTTTTAGTATTGCTCACCTAGTCTTATGTCCAATTGCAGCAATTAGTCTCAGGTCTGTGCTGTGAAGCGAAATTTTTAAAACAGAAAATAGCTCAAAAGCACAACCCCTTTTGTTAGGGTACCCCTGTCATTATCTTTCGAAATGGTCGCACAGAAATTTTTTGTGTATTTTCTCATCGTTGTCGCTTCCTCATTCTTTCTTCAAATGAGAAGTGAAGTACGATGACAATAAAACTACCCCTCCACCCCGTTCTTAGGAGAGGCAACCCAGAATACTGACCACGCCGACTGTGAAAACGTAGTTTGCAATTTCTTTTTTGTTTATCACCACCTCAATTGAGCTCTGTCTGTTGTGTACCACCATTTTTCAATGTGCGTTAAAACAAAAAATAATTTGCAATTATTCACCTAATTCGCAATTTTTTCTGCTTTATAATCAAGTGTTTATTAACTTACGTAATTTTATTAACTTATGATCTATATACCATATCACACTTAATTTATTAGTAGGTGGTCGCTTGAATAGAAGACCTGTCCGGTCCCTTCGCGACTTTCCTTTGCCCAGTTTGCCAACGGAGTTGTATTATCAAAGGGGAACTGAAGTGCAAAATTTTTTTTTCTAAAGGTGATAAAAAACACGACAAATTGAAAAATGATAAACTTGTTAAAAGTGTTTAAATGCTTTTAGTTAAGGAAAAATCGGCGTTTAAAAGTTAATACGATTTCTCATAAGTGTACGTTTTACGCATTGATGCTTGAAAAAGTTACAGCCGCGATGTTCGGCCTTTGGTTAGACAGAGAGATTTCGGCTGTCGAACAGTGCCGTCGCAACTTTTTTACACATCAATGCGTGAAATATATACACTCATGAGAAATCACATTAAATTTTGAACGCCGATTTTTTGTTAACTAAAAGCATTTAAAAACTTTTAATGTCATTTTTGACTTTATCGAGTTTTTTAATACCTTTAGTAAAAAAATATTTTTGCACTTCAGTTCCCCTTTAAGCAATAAGCATGCTTCTATTTTATCCAAACCTTAACTTTTTGTTTCATATTTACTGTTTAAACTTACGTTTTGTTATTGTGGTACTTTCACTTGTTGGCGAAAATGCGCTTTTGCGTTCTAGCATGAAATAAACTTGTTTGATTGATTGATTAGTTCGACTACAAAAATATTTTTTATTTTAATAGCAAAAAATTCGCAAATGGAACGACAGGTAGTAGTAGGCCTACTGTGTTTGGCTTCGCGAAAATTTGCCGAGTTGACCACAATTGTGAGCAATATCTTTGCTGCGGGGTCATGATCAGGGCCCCTGGGAAGACATATACTTCGGTTTCCCCTTTTGTCCTGTCGACCTTTTTTTTAAAAAATCATTAGATTAAGTGTTTGGAAGTGAATTGAAGCATATTTCGTTATGTATACCTCCTCTCATAATCTTCGTAATGCGCGACCGAAATTTTAAGATATTCCTTCGATTGTAAACTTCGTGAGACATCTTTATTGTAAATCCTAATTAAAAATCGTATTTTTTAAATTGTGAGCATTGATGCGTTTACCGATATGAAGTTAATGGTTACTGCATGTACATTGCACTACTTTAAAATAAGGCACACAACAAGCAGACTACTGGAGTAGGGTAGTATGCTAAATCCCTGTAGCAGTGAGATGACTAACGTATTTGCTCGTTTTGTAGCCCGGGCCCTTATTTTTTTCAACCAAACTCACTACCTAGCCTTTATTCAAACGGGCCCTTATTCAAGCACGGGCGCTTGTTACTTTCAAAGTAAAATTGTGCACAAAATTTTTTCTGTCATCGGCCATCATGTGGGGTTCAATATTCTGAATGAATGATTGGTAGACAAATGGCAGCCTTTTATACTATCAGTTCTTCGCTTTTGGCAGGAAAGTCTGCTTTGTGTTACGTAATGAATGCTATCTGTTATCTATCTTCTCATCTACCAGCGCTTAAAATTTAACAGCGTTGTGACAAAAGCGCTTCTTATTTCGTAGCGTTCTCTACCACTGAAAAATCAGCATTTTTACCTCGGGCGGGCCCTTATTTTATTTAGGCCCGTATTTAAGCACGGGCCCTTATTTATTTTTATGTTCTGTTCACCCGGGCGGCTTTTCAAACGGGTCTTTAATTAAGATCGGGCGGTAAAACGAGCATATACGGTAAACTCATGGGTGGCTGCTAAACTCAGAGCCGTAGCAGCCGCTTCCTAAACCCCCAATCGAAGAAGGTACGCTGCCCAAAAGGTCTTAACGGACGCAAAGTTGCATCAATTCAAATACGAAGTTTTGCTTTGCGAACTGCGTTGAATGGGTTTTTTTGCACTCATATTCTATTGTTCAATTTTCAAATTCTTCGCTATCGGTTTCTTTTAAATAACGTCATAAACTGCGTAATAATGTCATAAAAAATATAGTGTGTGCGAAAGTGCGCGTAGGACTTAAAAATGGAGGCCCATACAGAGTTGGATCCATGTAATTTTGAATTTAAATTCATTTATCAAAAAATACAGATATTCAAAATCATTTACACCTTATGAACAGACATAAAATTTTATTCTCCTATTACGAAAAAGCGACGGGGCGCTATACGAGCTGGTTTTAGAAGTTGCCGGCCCTCCGTCTGTCACATTTAGATGGTAAATTCCTGTATAGCGCCTTACACAACGACACAACAAGCGAACTTGCCGGCTTTGGTCAAGTTCAAAGTCGTTCTGATGATGTTTGTGTTGTTTTGCCATCAACTTGACAATGGTCATGTGAAAGGTAATTTCATACTCTTTGCAATGAGTATTGAAAGTTTGTGAGTTTTTAGTCGGAAAACGTCGCAAAAGTACTTTGATTGGACCCCAGTTTTTGCCGTTTCAACAAAAAAAACATAGTTATTTTTTTGTTTTATCGGCCAAGTTCAAAGTTGTTCTGATGGTGTTTGTAGCAATTTGCCACACACTTAACAATCATCAAATGAAAGGAAATTTCATACTCTATGGAATGAGTATTAAAGTAATGGCAATTACGTGAGGGAAAACGTCGCAATAGTACTTTGATTGGACCCCAACTTTTGCCGTTTTTGCAAAAAAACAAAATTTCTTTTCGTTTTTCGGTCAAGTTCAAAGTCGTTCTGATGGCGTTCGTGTTGTTTTGCCATCAACTTGACAATTATCATGTGAAATTAGCTCAGTTGCTAAACGCACGCTCTCGGTGCAGAAACTCTGGGGTTCGATTCCCGGACCGGTCAAATCGGCACAGTGTCGCCATCAGCTCGCCGCCATTACGACGTTTCTTCGGAGCTGTGTAGCCCAGGCGCTAAGCCGCGGAGATTGGCACCGCCACTCGTTACACGCTTCGGCGAAATATCGCAAGTATAATGAAGATTTGATTTTTATTTTGATTCGCAATAAGTATTAAACCAGAGACAATATTGCGGGGGAAAACGTTGCAAAAGTACTTTTAATGGACCCCAACTTTTGCCGTTTTAGCAAAAAAACATTAAGAATATTTTGGCTTTTCAGTCAAGTTCAAAGTCGTTCTGATGGTGTTTGTGTTGTTTTGCCATCAACTTGACAATATTCATGTGAAAGGCAATTTCATACTCTTTGCAAATAGTGTTAAAGTAATGTCAATATTGTGGAGGAAAACGTCGTAGTATTACTTTGATTGGACCCCAACTTTTACCGTTTCAGCAAAAAAACATTATTTTTTTGTTTTTTCGGTCAAGTTCAAAGTCGTTCTGATGGTGTTTGTGTTGTTTTGCCATCAACTTGACAATATTCATGTAAAAAGTAATTTCATACTCTTTGCAATGACGATTGAGAGTTCGTGAGTTTTTTGTCGGAAAACGTCGCAATACTACTTTGATTGGACCCCGGTTTTTGACGTTTCAGCAAAAATCAAAAAACTTTTTTTGGTTTTTCGGCCAAGTTCAAAGTCGTTCTGATGGTGTTTGTAGCAGTTTGCCGCACACTTGACAATGATCATGTAAAAGGTAATTTCATACTGTTTGCAATGAGTATTGAAGTAATGGTAATTTCGTGGGGGAAAACGTCGTATTATTACTTTGATTGGACCCCAACTTTTGCCGTTTTAGCAAAAAAACATTATTTTTTTTTCGTTTTTCGGTCATGTTCAAAGTCGTTCTGATGGTGTTTGTGTTGTTTTGCCATCAACTTGACAATATTCATGTGAAAGGTAATTTCATACTCTTTGCAATGACGATTGAAAGTTCGTGAGTTTTTTGTCGGAAAACGTCGCAATATTACTTTGATTGGACCCCTACTTTTCCCGTTTTAGCATAAAAACATTATTTTTTTTTTGGCATTTTCAGTCAAGTTCAAAGTCGTTCTGATGGTGTTTGTGTTGTTTTGCCATCAACTTGACAATATTCATGTGAAAGGTAATTTTATACTCTTTGCAATGATGACTGAAAGTTCATGGGTTTTTTGTCGGAAAACGTCACAAAAGAACTTTGTTTGGACCCCAACTTTTGCCGTTTTAGTAAAAAAACATTATTTTTTGTTCGATTTTTCAGTCAAGTTCAAAGTCGTTCTGATGGTGTTTGTGTTGTTTTGCCATCAACTTGACAATATTCATGTGAAAGGTAATTTCATACTCTTTGCTATGACGATTGAGAGTTCGTGAGTTTTTTGTCGGAAAACGTCGCAATATTACTTTGATTGGACCCCGGTTTTTGACGTTTCAGCAAACATCGCAAAAACTTTTTTTGGTGTTTCGGCCAAGTTCAAAGTCGTTCTGATGGTGTTTGTGTTGTTTTGCCATCAACTTGACAATATTCATGTGAAAGGTAATTTCATACTCTTTGCAATGACGATTGAAAATTTCTAAGTTTTTTGTCGGAAAACGTCACAAAAGTACTTTGATTGGACCCCAACTTTTGCCGTTTTAGTAAAAAAACATTATTTTTTTCGATTTTTCAGTCAAGTTCAAAGTCGTTCTGATGGTGTTTGTGTTGTTTTGCCATCAACTTGACAATATTCATGTGAAAGATAATTTCATACTCTTTGCAATGACGATTGAAAGTTTGTGAGTTTTTTGTCGGAAAACGTCGCAATATTACTTTGATTGGATCCTGGTTTTTGACGTTTCAGCAAAAATCAAAAAAAACTTTTTTTTGGTTTTTCGGCCAAGTTCAAAGTCGTTCTGATGGTGTTTGTAGCAGTTTGCCACACACTTGACAATGATCATGTGAAAGGTAATTTCATACTCTTTGCAATGATGATTGAAGTAATGGTAATTTCGTAAGGGAAAACGTCGTATTATTACTTTGATTGGACCCCAACTTTTGCCGTTTTAGCAAAAAAACATTATTTTTTTTTCGTTTTTCGGTCGTATTCAAAGTCGTTGTGATGGTGTTTGTGTTGTTTTGCCATCAACTTGACAATATTCATGTGAAAGGTAATTTCATACTCTTTGCAATGACGAGTGAAAGTTTGTGAGTTTTTTGTCGGAAAACGTCGCAATATTACTTTGATTGGATCCTGGTTTTTGACGTTTCAGCAAAAATCAAAAAAAACTTTTTTTGGTTTTTCGGCCAAGTTCAAAGTCGTTCTGATGGTGTTTGTAGCAGTTTGCCACACACTTGACAATGATCATGTGAAAGGTAATTTCATACTCTTTGCAATGAGTATTGAAGTAATGGTAATTTCGTAAGGGAAAACGTCGTATTATTACTTTGATTGGACCCCAACTTTTGCCGTTTTAGTAAAAAAACATTATTTGTTTTTCGTTTTTCGGTCATGTTCAAAGTCGTTGTGATGGTGTTTGTGTTGTTTTGCCATCAACTTGACAATATTCATGTGAAAGGTAATTTCATACTCTTTGCAATGACGATTGAAAGTTTGTGAGTTTTTTGTCGGAAAACGTCGCAATATTACTTTGATTGGACCCCTACTTTTCTCGTTTTAGCAAAAAAACATTATTTTTTTTTTGGCATTATTAGTCAAGTTTAAAATCGTTCTGATGGTGTTTGTGTATTTTGCCATCAACTTGACAATATTCATGTGAAAGGTAATTTCATACTCTTTGCAATGACGATTGAAAGTTCGTGAGTTTTTTTCGGAAAACGTCGCAATATTACTTTGATTGGACCCCGGTTTTTGACGTTTCAGCAAAAATCACAAAAACTTGTTTTGGTTTTTCGGCCAAGTTCAAAGTCGTTCTGATGGTGTTTGTAGCAGTTTGCCACACACTTGACAATGATCATGTGAAAGGTAATTTCATACTGTTTGCAATGAGTATTGAAGTAATGGCAATATTGTGAGGGAAAACGTCGCAAAAGTACTTTGTATGGACCCCAACTTTTGTCGTTTTAGCAAACAAACATAATTTTTTTTTCGTTTTTCGGTCATGTTCAAAGTCGTTCTGATGGTGTTTGTAGCAGTTTGCCACGCACTTGACAATATTCATGTGAAAGGTAATTTCATACTCTTTGCAATGAGTATTAAAGTAATGGCATAATTGTGGGGGAAAACGTCGCAATATTACTTTGATTGGACCCCAACTTTTGCCGTTTTAGCAAAAAAACATTATTTTTTTTTTGGCATTATTAGTCAAGTTTAAAGTCGTTCTGATGGTGTTTGTGTATTTTGCCATCAACTTGACAATGATCATGTGAAAGGTAATTTCATACTCTTTGCAATGACGATTGAAAGTTCGTGAGTTGTTTGTCGGAAAACGTCGCAATATTACTTTGATTGGACCCCGGTTTTTGACGTTTCAGCAAAATACACAAAAACTTTTTTTGGTTTTTCGGCCAAGTTCAAAGTCGTTGTGATGGTGTTTGTAGCAGTTTGCCACACACTTGACAATGATCATGTGAAAGGTAATTTCATACTCTTTTCAATGAGTATTAAAGTAATGGCAATATTGTGAAGGAAAACGTCGCAAAAGTACTTTGTATGGACCCCAACTTTTGTCGTTTTAGCAAACAAACATAATTTTTTTTTCGTTTTTCGGTCATGTTCAAAATCGTTCTGATGGTGTTTGTAGCAGTTTGCCACGCACTTGACAATGATCATGTGAAAGGTAATTTCATACTCTTTGCAATGAGTATTAAAGTAATGGCAATATTGTGGGGGAAAACGTCGCAATATTACTTTGATTGGACCCCAACTTTTGCCGTTTTAGCAAAAAAACATAATTGTTTTCGATTTTTCAGTCAAGTTCAAAGTCGTTCTGATGGTGTTTGTGTTGTTTTGCCATCAACTTGACAATATTCATGTGAAAGGTAATTTCATACTCTTTGCAATGACGATTGAGAGTTCGTGAGTTTTTTGTCGGAAAACGTCGCAATATTACTTTGGTTGGACCCCGGTTTTTGACGTTTCAGCAAAAATCACAAAAACTTTTTTTCGTTTTTCGGCCAAGTTCAAAGTCGTTCTGATGGTGTTTGTAGCAGTTTGCCACACACTTGACAATGATCATGTGAAAGGTAATTTCATACTGTTTGCAATGAGTATTGAAATAATGGCAATATTGTGGGGGAAAACGTCGCAAAAGTACTTTGATTGGACCCCAACTTTTGCCGTTTTAGCAAACAAACATTATTTTTTTTTCGTTTTTTGGTCATGTTTAAAATCGTTCTGATGGTGTTTGTGTTGTTTTGCCATCAACTTGACAATATTCATGTGAAAGGTAATTTCATACTTTTTGCAATGATGATTGAAAGTTCCTAAGTTTTTTGTCGGAAAACGTCACAAAAGTACTTTGATTGGACCCCAACTTTTGCCGTTTTAGTAAAAAAACATTATTTTTTTCGATTTTTCAGTCAAGTTCAAAGTCGTTGTGATGGTGTTTGTGTTGTTTTGCCATCAACTTGACAATATTCATGTGAAAGGTAATTTCATACTCTTTGCTATGACGATTGAGAGTTCGTGAGTTTTTTGTCGGAAAACGTCGCAATATTACTTTGGTTGGACCCCGGTTTTTGACGTTTCAGCAAAAATCGCAAAAACTTGTTTTGGTTTTTCGGTCAAGTTCAAAGTCGTTGTGATGGTGTTTGTGTTGTTTTGCCATCAACTTGACAATATTCAGGTGAAAGGTAATTTCATACTCTTTGCAATGACGATTGAAAGTTTGTGAGTTTTTTGTCGGAAAACGTCGCAATATTACTTTGATTGGATCCTGGTTTTTGACGTTTCAGCAAAAATCAAAAAAAACTTTTTTTGGTTTTTCGGCCAAGTTCAAAGTCGTTCTGATGGTGTTTGTAGCAGTTTGCCACACACTTGACAATGATCATGTGAAAGGTAATTTCATACTCTTTGCAATGAGTATTGAAGTAATGGCAATATTGTGAGGGAAAACGTCGCAAAAGTACTTTGTATGGACCCCAACTTTTGTCGTTTTAGCAAACAAACATAATTTTTTTTTCGTTTTTCGGTCATGTTCAAAGTCGTTCTGATGGTGTTTGTAGCAGTTTGCCACGCACTTGACAATGATCATGTGAAAGGTAATTTCATACTCTTTGCAATGAGTATTAAAGTAATGGCATAATTGTGGGGGAAAACGTCGCAATATTACTTTGATTGGACCCCAACTTTTGCCGTTTTAGCAAAAAAACATTATTTTTTTTTTGGCATTATTAGTCAAGTTTAAAGTCGTTCTGATGGTGTTTGTGTATTTTGCCATCAACTTGACAATGATCATGTGAAAGGTAATTTCATACTCTTTGCAATGACGATTGAAAGTTCGTGAGTTGTTTGTCGGAAAACGTCGCAATATTACTTTGATTGGACCCCGGTTTTTGACGTTTCAGCAAAATACACAAAAACTTTTTTTGGTTTTTCGGCCAAGTTCAAAGTCGTTGTGATGGTGTTTGTAGCAGTTTGCCACACACTTGACAATGATCATGTGAAAGGTAATTTCATACTCTTTTCAATGAGTATTAAAGTAATGGCAATATTGTGAAGGAAAACGTCGCAAAAGTACTTTGTATGGACCCCAACTTTTGTCGTTTTAGCAAACAAACATAATTTTTTTTTCGTTTTTCGGTCATGTTCAAAATCGTTCTGATGGTGTTTGTAGCAGTTTGCCACGCACTTGACAATGATCATGTGAAAGGTAATTTCATACTCTTTGCAATGAGTATTAAAGTAATGGCAATATTGTGGGGGAAAACGTCGCAATATTACTTTGATTGGACCCCAACTTTTGCCGTTTTAGCAAAAAAACATAATTGTTTTCGATTTTTCAGTCAAGTTCAAAGTCGTTCTGATGGTGTTTGTGTTGTTTTGCCATCAACTTGACAATATTCATGTGAAAGGTAATTTCATACTCTTTGCAATGAGTATTAAAGTAATGGCATTATTGTGGGGGAAAACGTCGCAATATTACTTTGATTGGACCCCAATTTTTGCCGTTTTAGCGAAAAAACTTATTTTTTTTTTCGTTTTTTGGTCATGTTCAAAGTCGTTCTGATGGTGTTTGTAGCAGTTTGCCACACACTTGACAATGATCATGTGAAAGGTAATTTCATACTGTTTGCAATGAGTATTGAAATAATGGCAATATTGTGGGGGAAAACGTCGCAAAAGTACTTTGATTGGACCCCAACTTTTGCCGTTTTAGCAAACAAACATTATTTTTTTTTCGTTTTTTGGTCATGTTTAAAATCGTTCTGATGGTGTTTGTGTTGTTTTGCCATCAACTTGACAATATTCATGTGAAAGGTAATTTCATACTTTTTGCAATGATGATTGAAAGTTCCTAAGTTTTTTGTCGGAAAACGTCACAAAAGTACTTTGATTGGACCCCAACTTTTGCCGTTTTAGTAAAAAAACATTATTTTTTTCGATTTTTCAGTCAAGTTCAAAGTCGTTGTGATGGTGTTTGTGTTGTTTTGCCATCAACTTGACAATATTCATGTGAAAGGTAATTTCATACTCTTTGCTATGACGATTGAGAGTTCGTGAGTTTTTTGTCGGAAAACGTCGCAATATTACTTTGGTTGGACCCCGGTTTTTGACGTTTCAGCAAAAATCGCAAAAACTTGTTTTGGTTTTTCGGTCAAGTTCAAAGTCGTTGTGATGGTGTTTGTGTTGTTTTGCCATCAACTTGACAATATTCAGGTGAAAGGTAATTTCATACTCTTTGCAATGACGATTGAAAGTTTGTGAGTTTTTTGTCGGAAAACGTCGCAATATTACTTTGATTGGATCCTGGTTTTTGACGTTTCAGCAAAAATCAAAAAAAACTTTTTTTGGTTTTTCGGCCAAGTTCAAAGTCGTTCTGATGGTGTTTGTAGCAGTTTGCCACACACTTGACAATGATCATGTGAAAGGTAATTTCATACTCTTTGCAATGAGTATTGAAGTAATGGTAATTTCGTAGGGGAAAACGTCGTATTATTACTTTGATTGGACCCCAACTTTTAAAAAAAGATTATTTTATTTTCGTTTTTCGGTCGTATTCAAAGTCGTTCTGATGGTGTTTGTGTTGTTTTGCCATCAACTTGACAATATTCATGTGAAAGGTAATTTCATACTCTTTGCAATGATGATTGAAAGTTCGTGAGTTTTTTGTCGGAAAACGTCACAAAAGTACTTTGATTGGACCCCTACTTTTGCCGTTTTAGTAAAAAAACATTATTTTTTTTTCGTTTTTCGGTCATGTTCAAAGTCGTTGTGATGGTGTTTGTGTTGTTTTGCCATCAACTTGACAATATTCAGGTGAAAGGTAATTTCATACTCTTTGCAATGACGATTGAAAGTTTGTGAGCTTTTTGTCGGAAAACGTCGCAATATTACTTTGATTGGATCCTGGTTTTTGACGTTTCAGCAAAAATCAAAAAAAACTTTTTTTGGTTTTTCGGCCAAGTTCAAAGTCGTTCTGATGGTGTTTGTAGCAGTTTGCCACACACTTGACAATGATCATGTGAAAGGTAATTTCATACTCTTTGCAATGAGTATTGAAGTAATGGTAATTTCGTAGGGGAAAACGTCGTATTATTACTATGATTGGACCCCAACTTTTGCCGTTTTAGCAAAAAAACATAATTTTTTTTTCGTTTTTCGGTCGTATTCAAAGTTGTTCTGATGGTGTTTGTGTTGTTTTGCCATCAACTTGACAATATTCATGTGAAAGGTAATTTCATACTCTTTGCAATGATGATTGAAAGTTCGTGAGTTTTTTGTCGGAAAACGTCACAAAAGTACTTTGATTGGACCCCAACTTTTGCCGTTTTAGTAAAAAAACATTATTTTTTTTTCGTTTTTCGGTCATGTTCAAAGTCGTTGTGATGGTGTTTGTGTTGTTTTGCCATCAACTTGACAATATTCATGTGAAAGGTAATTTCATACTCTTTGCAATGACGATTGAAAGTTTGTGAGTTTTTTGTCGGAAAACGTCGCAATATTACTTTGATTGGACCCCTACTTTTCCCGTTTTAGCAAAAAAACATTATTTTTTTTTTGGCATTATTAGTCAAGTTTAAAGTCGTTCTGATGGTGTTTGTGTATTTTGCCATCAACTTGACAATATTCATGTGAAAGGTAATTTCATACTCTTTGCAATGACGATTGAAAGTTCGTGAGTTTTTTGTCGGAAAACGTCGCAATATTACTTTGATTGGACCCCGGTTTTTGACGTTTCAGCAAAAATCACAAAAACTTTTTTTCGTTTTTCGGCCAAGTTCAAAGTCGTTCTGATGGTGTTTGTAGCAGTTTGCCACACACTTGACAATGATCATGTGAAAGGTAATTTCATACTCTTTGCAATGAGTATTAAAGTAATGGCAATATTATGAGGGAAAACGTCGCAAAAGTACTTTGTATGGACCCCAACTTTTGTCGTTTTAGCAAACAAACATAATTTTTTTTTCGTTTTTCGGTCATGTTCAAAATCGTTCTGATGGTGTTTGTAGCAGTTTGCCACGCACTTGACAATGATCATGTGAAAGGTAATTTCATACTCTTTGCAATGAGTATTAAAGTAATGGCAATATTGTGGGGGAAAACGTCGCAAAAGTATTTTGATTGGACCCCAACTTTTGCCGTTTTAGCAAAAAAACATAATTGTTTTCGATTTTTCAGTCAAGTTCAAAGTCGTTCTGATGGTGTTTGTGTTGTTTTGCCATCAACTTGACAATATTCATGTGAAAGGTAATTTCATACTCTTTGCAATGACGATTGAGAGTTCGTGAGTTTTTTGTCGGAAAACGTCGCAATATTACTTTGATTGGACCCCGGTTTTTGACGTTTCAGGAAAAAACACAAAAACTTTTTTTGGTTTTTCGGCCAAGTTCAAAGTCGTTCTGATGGTGTTTGTAGCAGTTTGCCACACACTTGACAATGATCATGTGAAAGGTAATTTGATACTCTTTGCAATGAGTATTAAAGTAATGGCATTATTATGGGGGAAAACGTCGCAAAAGTACTTTGATTGGACCCCAGTTTTTGCCGTTTTAGCAAAAAAACATTATTTTTTTTCGTTTTTTGGTCATGTTCAAAGTCGTTCTGATGTTGTTTGTGTTGTTTTGCCACACACTTGACAATGATCATGTAAAAGGTACATTTATATCCTTTGCAATGACGATTGAAAGTTCGTGAGTTTTTTGTCGGAAAACGTCGCAATATTACTTTGATTGGACCCCAACTTTTGACGTTTTAGCAAAAAAACATTATTTTTTGTTCGATTTTTCAGTCAAGTTCAAAGTCGTTGTGATGGTGTTTGTGTTGTTTTGCCATCAACTTGACAACATTCATGTGAAAGGTAATTTGCTCTAGATTTAACAATGCATGAGGTAAAAAGTGATTTCATGTTTTTCAGGATGATTTTTTTGGAAATGTTGATTTCGTTGGGGAATATGTAACAGTATTATTGTTTTTGGACGTTTCATATTATTTTTAGTAGCGTGCTTGCTTAATCGCTTTAATGAGCCTGTATTGCGTTTCAAGTTCAGACAGTTATTTTTAGACTGGATGCGCTTGCTGCTTGTGCATGCCTAATTGAGCCTGTATTGCGGTTCAAATTCAGACAGTTATTAATAGACAGGATGCGCTTGCCGTTTTTTAATTTTGCATACGGCACGTTTGCGCTTGCCGCTCGTTAGTTTTGCACACGACACGCTTTTTTTCTTTTTTTTTTCGATTCTCTCGTTTATTCTGCCAGAATTATAGTGGTGTCTTTTACCGCGTATAATCCGCACCCGCGTATAATCCGCACCTCTCTTCTTGAGCCAAATTCTGAGGGAAAATTGATTACCCCGCGTATAATACGCACCCCCTTTTTGGCACTGCCCCCGTGAAATTTTCGAGAGTGGCCCGTGTCTTCCCGCAATGACACGCATCGCCGATCTCGTCGGAGCGCGGACAACAATCCCTCTGGGCTGTCTAAACCATCGATCAATATCTTAGCAATTAGGTTATAAAAATTGAGACGACCCCCTGCCATGACCCCCTGCCAAATGAAGGGGGAATCGGCGAATCCCCGAATATCGCCCATCGGATGACTTGGGCCCTCTCGGCCACAGTGAATTTGACGGTTGGAAAAAAAGCAAAAAAATGTTACCGCGTATAATACCCCAGTTTTGAGGCTCATTTTGGGGGAAAAAAGTGCGGATTATACGCGGTAAAAGACGGTACCTCTATTTATAGTTGTTTTTTTTTTTTTCAACATCGAAATGGACAATGACGTCACACACAAAATTGGCCAATTGCAGCGAAGCGGGAAATATTAATATTTTCGTAAAGATGTAATATGAAGGAAGTTGTAAGATGAGCATGGTTGCACTGCGGCGCCAGCGAGCCCCCGCTAGACATAAAGTTAAAAATTAGGCGAAAACTTCTATTATGCAAATGAGACGTCGAAATTGACGTGTTTGTGACATCATCATAGCAAATGACTTGAAATTCACAGTTTAAGCATTTGTATGATTAGACGTAAAACATCAATCAATTTTCTGGACCCGCTTATCCTTGGGGGGTCGCGGGGGCAAGTTGGAGCCTCCAAGCATCTCGATCCTCTGCAGCAAAGGATAGATGCTATGCTGGGATGCCAAGGCGAGACCAACTAAGATCTTCTACGTAATCTCGCCATCGAGTTCTGGGACGGCCTCTAGGCCTTCGACCAATCGGTGTTGAACAGAGCAGTTTTTTGGCTGTTCTTTCGTGGGACATTCGTGTCACATGTCCATACCAATTACCAACGCAGTTGCGATCTTTCTAGTCGGAGAAGCAGCACTTCGATGTTTAGAGATTCACGAATATCTGCACTTTTAACCTTGTCCAACAAGGTCAAACCGCTAATTCTTCGCAAGAATCCCATTTCGGCTGCTTGAACTCGAGACCTCACTTTCTTATTCATGATCCAACACTCATGGCCATAAGTCAGTATAGGAACATAGACCGATCTGAAAATGGATAGCTTTGCCTTGGTGCAAAGCTCCCGTTTCAGTACCACAGATCGGTGGAGCTGGCGCATTACTGCACTTGCTTTTCCGATGCGGATATCCAATTCGCTATTTTGTCTGCCGTCACTTGTGAATGAGACGCCGAGGTACTTGAATTTCTCTGACTGTTTTAGTGGTACTCCATCAATTTGGAGAGAGCACTGCTTTGGTTGTCTGGACAGGTACATGGTTTCTGTTTTTGCTGAACTGATTTTCATTCCGGCAACAGAGCATGCATCCGAAAACTTGTCAAGAGCTTGCTGGAGACCATTTTGGGTAGAGTCGAGTAGCACAAGATCATCTGCAAATAACAGACGTTGTACAGTGCATTCACCGATCTTTACTCCGCCACAAGACACACTTTTCTTAACTATTCTATCCATATAAATAAGGAACAGAATAGGTGAAAGAGAGCAGCCTTGCCGTAGTCCCACACTTACTCTGAAAGGTTTCGTCGTTGCGCTGTTAACACGAACACAGATCTCGGAATGCACGTACAGCGACTTAATGGCAGTTAGTAACTGGCCATCAATGCCATACTGCAACAGCACCGCCCAAAGCTTGTCTCTAGGAATGCGATCATATGCTTTTTCAAGATCAACAAAACATGCCTTGACCTCTTTTGCATATTCCCACGACTTCTCAAAGATTTGCTGCAAGGCAAAGATCTGATCCATTGTGCTTCGGCCAGGACGAAAGCCGCACTGAGCATCTGTTAGTTTAGGCTCGACTATTTCACGGCATTTCTTTTCAAGGCATTTGGCATAGACCTTACCCGGGACACTGATGAGAGATATGCCCCTATAATTGGTGCATTTTCTCTTGTCTCCTTTCTTGTGGATAGGTATTATCACACTAGTTTGCCATTGCTTTGGTGCTTGCCCAGTACTACACGCCACCTTACAAACACGAGTCAGCCAACGAACACCATGTATGTTCATTGCTTTTAACATTTCAGGTCTGATATCATCCTCACCAGGTGCTTTTCCAGTTTTCAATGATTTGATTACTGCATTCACATCTGCTTCGGTTATCTGAATATCTTCCCCAACCTGTTCTTCGTGAATTTGTATCGGTGTAGCATCAACTGGGTTTAAAAGATCACTAAAGTACTCTCTCCACCGATTCAAAATAGCATCTTGATCTTTCAGAGTCACACCATTTGAATCTTTGATAAAGAGAGCGGCTCGAGATCTTTTCCACGCAAACGGCGAATGGTCTGCCAGAACACTTTGTTTGCCGTTTTGAAATCATCGTCTAACCTTTCTCCAAATTCCTTCCAGGTCCTTTCCTTAGACAGTTTAACTTTTGTGGCTGTCGCCTTACGTGCTTCAGAGTACTGCGAACGAAGTTCAAGTGATGACTTATTTGCAAGCCAGGTCTTATAGGCCACTTTTTTTGCACGAATAGCTTCTTTAACTTCTTGGTTCCACCAAGGAGTTCTTTTCTCGCTACTCTTCGTCGCTCCAACACGCTTACGTCCACAACAGTTAGTAGCGGACGTAATGACTGCTGTTCGAAACAAACACCACTCAGTTTCAATGTCTTCAGTAGAGGTCGGAAGTTTTTTGAACTTGGATGCAATGTTGTCTGCAAATGCAGTTCGTTCCTCTTTGTCAGCCAATGATTCCCATTTGATTCGATAAGTTTCTCGTCGTCGAAAAGTTTTTCGTTTTTTCAAGGGTTTCAAAGCTTTCAAAGTGCAGACAACTAGGTGGTGATCAGTTGACAACTCAGCTCTCAACTCAGTTCTCAAGTTCTCAACTCAGTTGACACCTCTTTTAACACGGACATCAGACACGGTAGAAAACAAGTCCGCCGAAACGATACAAAAATCAATCAGGGAGCGTTGTCCCAGAGAGTCTCTGTACCAGGTGTACTTATGAATTCTTTTGTGCTGAAAAAATGTGTTCATTATGCACAGCCCATTGGTGGCACAGAACTGCAATAAACACCTTCCGTTCTTGTTAATGTCAGGGTCACCATGTTGCCCAATAACACCTTACCAGGTTGCATTGTCGATGCCCACATGTGCATTGAAATTGCCCAAAAGGACAAGGGATTCTGATGAAGTTGCTTTTCCCAATGCAACATCAACTTCCTCCAGAAAGGCTTCGTACTGTGATTCTATGTTAGGTGCGTACACCTGCAATATACACAGAGATCGCTCCTGCAGCCTTAGCTTTAGAAGACAAACCCTTCCTCCTAGTGGTACCCAGTCAACGACACATTCAGCTATGTTGGGGCTCACAAGTAAGCCAACACCAGCTTGAGCATACATTGCTGCATCAACACCTGAGTAGAAAATTTTCCACCCACCGTTCAACTCGACAGTTCCAGAACCCCGGCGCTTTGTTGATGAAATTCCCACAACATCAAGGCGATACTGTTGGGCTTCGCAAACAAGCTCCTGCTCTTTTCCTGTCAGTGACGAAACGTTCCAGTTCCCGATAGCTAGATCCCGGCAGTTGGTCCAACTCAAGTACGTTTTCTGTGCGCTGCCCCCATTTGCCTCCCCAAACGCTTAGCGACTGCGTTGGTGGGTTTCCGGTGACGGTCAGCTTGTGGGGAGACTGTAGCTTATTTTTCGAACGAGTCCCTCTGCCTAAAACTCGAACGCGGACCTTTTTATCCTGCGCGCCGTCCGATGCAGCATGACTATTGTTATTACAACTTTCCATTTAGCTACAGCATTGGATTGCTACTTGGTCTGTTTCTCTCCTTCGACCTTACCGCCATGGGTGACCCTGATGGAAGTGATTAAACACTACCGACGGCGTTGCTCTAAGGATCATCGAAAACTCAAACCTCCCCACCACGTTAAGGTGGCAATCCATAGGAGAGGAGACGTAAAACATAGTGAATAAAATTACAGAGACGGCAAATGCTTTATTTTGATAAATTCGCCACATATAGCTTGGCCCCAGATTTTGAGTTATTGTAAAAAGGTGGCAATGACGAGAAATCTAAAACAGGAAGGCAGAAATGAGCGCTGCAAAGTTGCGTGAATTTATGACAAACTTAGGGAAGTTCTTGGCGACAGTGGAAAGTTAAGATGTAAGCGAAAATTAAGTAAGTAAGTTGTTAATATGTTAATATGGAGTAATGTGACGTAACTATTAGAAAAATTCACAAAAAACTAAAACGGTTTTAGGCCTACACAAAACAGGGTAGCTGGCGCATTCACGGATGTTGTATTGACTGCGTGAGATTATGACGCAGTGAATGAGAAGGGCAACATAAACAAATAAGGTGGACACGGAAAACTGGCTTATGAGAAATGAGCATGTATGTCTGCGTAGAATTATGACGCAGAAGAGAATTAATGATGTGTAGCCTACTTGTCGCGTGAAATTACGATGCGAAGGTAATCATGGCGTAATGGTCCTGCGTGAGATTATGACGCAGCACAAAAAGGTAATGACGTGGCATATGTAACATTTTTTCGTAAAATATAAAAAATCAATAACAGTAATGGTGTGTGTCTGTTTGCGTGAAGTTATGACGCAGAAAGTGAACAATAAACAAACAAATGGTGACACGTGTAATGAGTGTTTGTGGTGTTGTGCATCGAAGCGAGTCGCGCGCGTGACGAAATCGAAACGTAACATATGTGGATGGAGATGGTTTAGGAGATGCATAATATGATGGAAATGGGACAGAGTTTTCGAAGTGGGAGGACATTGATGTTTGATCGAGTCGCCGACTGGAAGAAAGGATGGCTTGCATAGAAATTGGTGGAATCGAACTTTCGACGTTCAAGCGATTGACTTGTTGCGTTTGACAGGAATTTGCAGGATGGATTGCTTTGCAGTTCGCAGCCGACGTAAATGAGAGATTGGATTGAATTGATTGTGAGGTAACAGCATAATTGGATTGCGTTGCAGCACTTACAGAGTGGGAGGACTGAAATGTTCGCGCGTGATCACATCGTTGCTTCGAATGACTTCGTGATCGAGAAAAATGTCCGTGCATGGATGGATGATGTATCGGTAAAAAGAAAAAAAAATTGGTTAAAATATTTAAGTTCATCAAACACTCGACGATGGGGCATGACATTTAAGAACGATAAAGTAAAATTACGAAACAAAGGACAATTACACTATCCAATTATGTTAGGGACAAAACATGTTACCAAACTTATTTACGAGTTACAATTAAACGATTGCAATGGACAAACGTCAGCATTGACAATAGGCACAAACACTTAACAACAGCATGACATTTACAAAAAAAAGCATGAAGACAGTCGAGCATAAATGGATAAATAAGTAGTGAGTACTAGCTTGAGGGGGCGTCTTGAACCCTCTAGGTCTTAGACAAGAGTGTGGCTCTCCACTGCATTCGCGGAAAAAATAAGGGGCGGGCGTGCGTACAGGCAGCGGAGGAGCTGGCCTGCAAGTTAGGCGTTGCCTGTACGAAAATCTTTTCGCAAAACCAACTAAAAAAAAGAAAACAGCAAACGAGTCAAAACAAAATAAACAAGCGGGGATGGAAGGTTGGTTGAAGTGACGTGACCGTGACTGCTACCCCCCCCCCAAAAAGAAATAATGAAAAAAAAAGGATGCTGAAAGGTCAGGACTAACATGGCGGTATATCGTCAGGGCAGCGGAGCGTTGTAAGGTAAGTGTCAAATGCACAGTGAAACGGGAATGGTGCGTACGCGAGTGAATGACGTATGATGCGTACGCGAGTGAATGACGTATGATGAAATGATGCGTACGCGAGTGAATGACGTATGATGAAATGATGCGTACGCGAGTGAATGACGCATGATGAAATGATGCGTACGCGAGTGAATAACGTATGATGAAATGATATGATGTAATTGTGAGTTTGCGTACAGCTGTATGACGCGTGTTGATGAAGACAAAAAAAAAACGGAGGTCGACCCGACTCCTGGAAGGTGATCAGTTTCCCGAAAGTGGCCTACCTGATATGTGGTGGTCCTCCAAGAGGTGATCAGTCTCTCGGAGGAACCGAAGGGGAAAAGATGCGTGGTTGGAGCGGAAATGAATCGGTGGCCCCCCTTACCTGCGTTGTTTGCAATAGAGGGGCAAAGGTAAAGTTGCAATCCGCATTAGAAATAAGGCTAGATTATGAGCGAAAACCCGTAGCAAAAGGTGGAAATGGAAAATGAAAAACTGGAAAGTTAGAGTAGTTGTGATATTGAAGGGAGTGTAACGTTTCTCAGAGCGTGATAAATTGAGCGAAACGTGAGGGATTTTTGATTAGTCTACCGCTTTTAGTGCGAGTTTCATGGCCTGTTCTTACTTGAGCGTCATCGGCTATGGGAAAGTGGTTGATGGGGTTGTAATTTTGAGCTTGGCCCCAGCTACTTGAGCCTGGCGTGAGATTGACAACACCATCATTGTCGAACTCATTTGGTGGCTCTAGATGATCAAGTAAATGCGCGGTTTTAAGCCTATCAACACTTATGACGTCAATGCGTTTGCCGAGATCGACGGTGAAATATTTTGGGGCTTTGCTTACGACAAAATAGGGCCCAGTGTAAGGCCTGTCAAAAGTAGAGCGAGCGTTGTCATTGCGTACAAAAACGTGAGTGCATGTAGTAAGAAATTTGTCGAGATGCGACTTGGGCTTGGTGTGGTGGCGTGTGGGCGGGGCTCTTACTGAGTCCATGAATGCCTTTAGGCGGGAGGCGTATCGAGTGTGTGCCTGTTTAGTGGTTGGCTCGAAAAACTGGCCAGGAAGACGTAGCGTGGTCCCGAGTCTTAGCTCTGCTCACGAAATGCCGGTGTCCACATTAGGACTTGCACGCAGACCCAATAAAACAAAACCCAGGTAGTGGTACCAATCATAGGGATTTTGCTGCGCTTTAAGAGCGGCTTTTAGCGTGCGGTGCTGCCTCTCAATGAATCCATTGGCTATGGGGTAATAACTGGTGGTATGTATCAATTTACATCCCAAAAAATTGCAAAGTTCCTCCCAAACACGAGAGATAAATTGTGAACCACGGTCGCAGGTAATTATTTGCGGGCAACCAAAGCGACTAACCCAATTCAATGGAAAAGCGGATGAGCATGCCTCTGTACTAGAGCGATTTAGATACTTTTTATTGGTGATTAGTTTTGATTACCCATTTTTAGCAATGAGCAGTTCGTTTATATGCACTCAGACAGATAAGAGGCAAGGATGGCAGTACGGTACGGTACGCTTCATTTTTCAGCAAATAGTACGGTACGCTTGTACGGTACGTAATTATTGCTAAGGTACGGGTACAGTACGTTGGTACGTGTTATAAATATGCGTACTAAACGTACCTTACGTACCGTGCCATGTGGTACGGTACGTAACTTGGTATTGTGAAATTTTGTGAACAAAAAGAACAAAGCTTTTATTGACGTACAACATTTCCAAAAACAAACATAAGTAAACGGTAACATTACACTCTGTAGCAATACTTTGGTTGGTTTCCTGAATCACCCTCAACTTAGAACTCCACAGAAAAAAGTGATGATTACGTCGCTGAGCTTGATAAAATTCGTGAAGTTGGTGATAACTTCATAGTCAAATTGCATAAATGTCGTTTCATTCAAACAACGAAATCTCCAAGAAGTACGGTGGCCAGACCAACGTACGCTAAAACGATTTTTGGTCTGACCAGCATAAACCAACGTACGCTAGTCAAATTGCATAAATGTTGTTTCATTGATGATGATTTATTAAAGCATATTTCTGGCATTAAAAAGTATGATACTGCATATAAAAGAACCTCACACCCTGAACATAGAGGTAACTACCGTAAAATTCCTGGTCCTATTGCCAAGCACTTCGCGTGTAACCAACCAGCATACGCTCATCCTCTTTTCAAAATCCACAAAATTTCTCCTAATGACCTACAAGATATTTCTGTTTTTGACATACCTGTTCGTCTATTACAATCTGCTGGTTTCATTACCACTTCACGCTTCACGGCTTCTCTGGAATTTCTACTACAACCTATTAGCGAAGCATTTTGTAAATATAAATTTGATGAATTTTGCCGCGATAGCAAGCAGTACTTGGAAGAGCTACAAACTTGGAAACTCGGCTTTTTTCTTCTCCAACGTGTTCCCATGATCAAAACCTTTACATTGTAGCAGGAGATGTTAAAGCCCTCTACCCCAGTCTGTCTCGTGCAACAGTTTTATCTGCTATCCGATTTGCACTTGAACATTGTTTAAATTTTCCTCGTAATTGCATTTCTATTATAATTGAATTATTATCCCATTGCCTGGATAGTGTCATAGTTCAGCACCTCGACTCCTTCTACGATCAGAAAAGTGGAATAATCACGGGCGACAACCACTCGGTGTCAGTTGCGAATATAACTTTGCATTATATTCTATTACCTGCAGCCGATACCATCAATCGTGCAGTAATCTTTAAAAGATTCATCGACGACATCGTGTGGTTGTCCTACGATCTGGACACTACCAATGAGATACAAAATTTAGTGAGTTTTACTTTTGAAGAAAATGAACTTGAAGTTCTTTTTCGTCGGATTTGTACAGAAGAAAATCAACAACAATCACGCATGGAATTCCTTGATGTAGAACACCAAATCGACAGGAAATCAGTTGCTGGTTTTTTCACCCGAGATTATACTTAACCTTCCGCAATGGAGCGTACTTTCCTTCATGGTCAATCCCATCACCCTCCTGCAATATTTAAATCCATAGTCTTCGGCGAAGCTGTGAGACTCCGACGACTCAATGAACAAGATGAAACTTACCATGAAAGTCTTTTAAAACTTCGGAATAAATGTGCTCGTTTCTCTTTTAATATGAATATGGTAGACGATTTGCTCAGTCAAGCCTCCACATGGACGGAACGCTTTAAACCAAAAAATTTTCACAAAGTCAACAAGCCTTTGGTTTGGGCCTCCCCATACAGCACCATTCTTTCCCTTACACCCAAAGAAAAGGAACTAAACCCCAATGCTATGATTACTTAAACAGCCCTCTACCCTACAAACCATACTTACGAACTATAAACAAATCTCCCTCAACTTGTCGGGCAATATTGGACAGTCTGGACCATGTTCGAAATGTGCTTTATGCGGTAATTTTGCAAATCACAAAAACATGGTGGTTACCACATCTTCGTTTTCTAGCAAGGCAGGTCGTTTGTTTCTTCTTAAGCGGCGTCTTGATTGTACAAATTATGGGATATATGCCGCAAGGTGTCGTATTTGTGCCGAGTTTTATGTTGGTCAGACCAAAAATCGTTTTAGCGTACGTTGGTTTGGCCATCGTACTTCTTGGAGATCTCATTGTTTGGAGAATCGGGACAAAGCAGCGCTACTCATACATTTCAAATCCAAACATAATAATTTCGTTGATTTCAATACCAAAATTTACGAATGCTACGAAGTCATTTTTTTACAAGAACCTCCAGTCGATAAATTAGACTATTTTGAAAGTATATGGGTTTCGAACTTGGATGCTAAAATCAACGTTGCTATGACCTCATTGCCTAAAATCAAATAGTTTCCGCTTGTTTTTCGCACTGTTTTCGTGTTTCCGCTCTTAATTTGACACCTGCTGTTTGAACTGTGACACATCGAGATTACAGGCTTTACTGTGGTTAGATTTTTTTACCAAATTGAGTGTAACGTTTTGACCAGTCAGTGTATTCAGTTTTGAGTATAACATATTGTTCTAGTGTACTTAGTTATTGAGATATATATATTTTTTTTAGATGACTGACGATGACCTTTGAGGTCGAAATCGATTTTATCTTTTACTAGTTTTTAATATACTTTTTAGTATACTTTTTACCAAATTTTATCTGAGGCTGGTTTTTCAGTTTTACTTGATATAGATTTATTACACTCTGTAGCTTCGGAAATATGCACATAGGAGAAGGCGAAGGGAGCAAAGTTCATTTAGGTCGCTGCCACCTAAAGTGCAGAAGATGAAGGACCGATGGGACAAAAACACTGAATGATTAATTATATTGACAGCGATACAGAATTGATAATGTGTAGTACACCATCAGTCCTGGCGGTAATCTTGAAACTACGGACTTGGAAAAAAAATAAAAGTAACCGACGAGGTTTTTGAAGCACAAAGCAGGAATTAAAAAACGTAAGCATGCAATTATACAATTTTTAAATGTTACAATTAGATTGTCCCTGAAAACTAATTAGTAATTACAAAAAAAAAGGTTAATGCTCTTGCAAAACTTTTAAGTTATATACAAATAGTTATGGCCAGCAGTCAGTGGACAGAAAACTCCTCTGGGGCCTTGCACAAACAGTAGTAGTAGTAGTAGTGTCTTTTATTTCTGCACCGTCAAAATAAATTAACACAGCAATATAGGATTTCAAATACAAACGGACACAGAAAAGGGAAGAAGCGACAAAACGACTATTTTTCATTTAGAATATTAATATGCGGCATTACAAATTCACAATAACAGGTTGCAATTATACATGGTATGCATCCACCGTGAATTTCAATTGAGAGAGGATTCATGAGCACAACAAAAGATGCTACCGGTAAGTCATTGGAGAAGTCTCTTTTGGTCTTCTGACGTCCCTTTAGTAGTCCTGGCTTCCTTGAAACAGGGCTGGGTGGGGTGCAGACTACCAATAGGCTTATAAGAGAAATTTTACGCAATGCGCATTTCAGTGGACAAGTTCGGACTTGTTCATAACGTTCTACTGTCACCGAGCAGCAATATTTTCTGTCGTAACCTACAGTATTTGGAAAGCAATTAAAAAAAAGAAAAATTCGGCTAATGTTTACTCAGCTTTTACAAAATGTAGGAGCTAGCTGCGGTTCCGATCGCCCACATGAATTGTATCGATCAGTGTAACTGGGATCAGGGGCGGATCCAAAAATTTTTTTAGAGGGGGATGTGATTTTATATTAAGTTGAATGTTAGCTAAATACTAAGACGTTTAGATTCGAAAACGACCGTACATAAGCCCTCTGAAAATGTTTTGTATCAGAAGCGTATTCAAAATCTTTTTCTGGGAAGGGCACCAAATTTTGTCATTTTTTCAAGCGTAGTTATTTTTTTCGGGCAGAGTTAATTTTAAGCAACTTAAGTAACAAAAACAATTCTAGGGGGGACCGGGGACGTGCTACCCCGGAAAATTTTCAAAAATTTGCATATTGCAATGGCCAGTTTAGCGCTTTTTGTACAATTTTCAGGCAAAGGTAGTTCATATTTTTGGCCCCTACCTTTGAGTGCTTCACCAAATACAATGCATTTTGTAGGCTACGCACAGTTTTGATTATGCGTGCTTAAGGCGACTAGGGCTTATTGTAATGAAAAGGTTCGAAATTATGGAAAAATTTTATTTATTCAAAGCATTGTTGACTGGTGGGGGGATGCATCCCCCCCCCTTGGATCCGCTCCAGACTGCGACATTGCTTTTCCAGACTGATGATAACCGCGTTAGTCAAGGTAGGATGCGATATGTTCTATTCTATTCATACGGTAGAACATCGCTGGCGACTTGGTAGTTACGAGGACACCACAGGTGTTCGTATTGTAGCTGGAAAACTTGTATAGGGTTCAATTACCGATTAGGTCGCATATTGCAAACTTTAACGTATTTATAAGCATTGCAATAGCACTTAGCTAACTTGGCGTGCATCCAAGAATGGCGGTAGGTACGGTACGGTACGTAATTTTTAGGTACGGTACGTTTTAAGGTATGGTACGTAATTTTAGGTACGGTACGTTTTAAGGTAGGGTACGTTTTAAGCGTAGGCCTACTGTGTAGTGACAATCAACAAAATTTTAGATCACAATACCTTATCGCAGTGGTCGGCAACCTTTTTTTAACGCGGCCCAGATCACCCTTTCAATAGCTATTGAAGGCCCACTACATTTAAAACCTCGACTACAAAACAAATGAATTATACAACACGACTACTAACTACAAAATGAAGAAATGATGCGTTGTTTTAAAAGCGAAGAAAATGCAAACCGCGTGCTTTTTTTTCTACTCGCTCGCATCGATAGAACTGAAGAAACAAAGCGAGCATTGCATGAAAGATATACAGACACACGGCATCTGTTTTTGTGCATGGTACCACGGGTTTTGCTTTTGTAGCCATGCACCAAAATCAAATTTTCATTATAACTCGCGGTGTTACGCCGAAGCGTGTAACGAAGCCCATCTCCGCTGCTTAGCGCCTGGGCAACACAGCTCCGAAGAAATTTTACAACGGTGGCGAGCCATTGGTAACACTGTGCCGATTGACCGGTCCGGGAATCGAACTTCAGACCTCCCGTACTGATGGCGCGCGCTTAACGACTGAGCTAACCGGCTGGTGTAGCCATGTACGCCTGGGAGAAAAAGAATTGGATTGTTTCACGCGAAAAGCATCAAAGGGAAGGTTGGCTTACTTTTTACTCGCAGCTAGCATGCGGCCCACAAAGATTTTGCAAAAAAAACGAATAGCCCGCGGCCAACGAAAAATTGCTAAAAGGTCAACAGTTGAGCGGCGGCCCACAGGTTGCCGACCACTGCCTTATCGGCTTCATCGGACCGGTGCAAGGCACTTGCACGATCTACCATTCGAGCATGGCATGAAAAGTTTATGGAGACTGGCAGTGTGTTGCAGAGACAGGGAGCTGGCCGACCTCAAATATCAGAAGAAGAAATTGAATCTGTGCAAGTGGCAGAGGTGGGCATTCCGCAATTTGAAGCGCAAAGCGCTAGTTGCGCAACTTCCGCACGTGCGGAAGTTGCGAAGCGCTTTAACAAATTATTTTTAGCCATTGCGCAAGTTGCGCTGCGCTTCAAGGAAAATAAATCCTTCTTGCGCTTTATTGCGTTGCGAACTGAAAAAATATATAATAGTGTGCGCATTATTGCGCTGCGAACTGAAAAGAATCTGGTTGCTTGCGCTTTGTTGCGTTGCGCACTGTCGGAAGATGAAATACTGCGTTGCGATTTGTCGGATTAATTGAAGCGCAAAGTGCTGGAGTAAGCAGTTTTTTGCAACTGTTTTTAATAGAATAGCAGTTTGTTTCTTGATACGTACAATAGGCCTATACAGAACAGAACAGTTTATTTTGTTGCTTTTACAATCAATCGAATAGTACATATTACAGCATAAAAATTACACAAGCAACAGGCTGCTGCGAAGGGACCATTGGTCTTCGAGTCAAGCGGCAGCCCAAAATGCTTAATGATCAGCTTAATAAAAAAGGTAGCAAAATAAGTTAAAATATAAAAGAAGTAAAAAGGTTGGTTAAATATTGGCAAGTAAATTAAATCAGAGATATATACGATAGCAGGTGACTGAAAACGTAGTTTATAGTGAGTAGTTTAATATATAATTGTGTCAACATTATATTTATTTAAAAGAAGGCTCTTGTAATTTTCTTTGAATTTATTAAACGGTAGTTTCTTAATTTCAAATGGTATATCATTCCATAATTTTGCCCCAATAAATTTTATTGATCGTTGAGTTCGAGCAGAATGTAATCGGGGTAAAAAGATATCGTTATTGGAAGAATGGCGTGTTGCATGTGTCGAAACTGCAGAAATGTATGTAAAGTAGTGGTTAAAATTGGTTGGCAATTTCTTACAAGTAAACTGATGCATAAACTTAGCAATTTCAAATCTGAATAAATCTTCAAGTTTTAAGATCTTATATTTATAATACTGCGGTGTTATACTGTTTCTGATTGGGATATTGGAGATAGTTCTTAAGGCCTTGTTTTGGAGTTTTTTGAGTTTGATCAAATATGTTTTATAGGTAGAACCCCATACTGGAAGAGCGTAGAGCAAATGAGAATGAACTAAGGTGTAGTAAAGAGTTACTAAAGTATTACAGGGAAGATAATAACTTAACTTTGAAATAACTCCTACAGACCGTGAAATTTTGTTTTCAAGAGACTTAATATGTGATTTGAACGATAAATGATCATCAAGAATAATAGGTCAAAGGTCAATTTATTGTAGCAGAAATTTTCAGCTCATCAGAAATGTGGTACACTAAAGTCTTTTGCTTTTTAAAATAATTGCAAGTGCTTAAAGAGATCATTGAGTGTTGAATAAATCGTATTTACTTGTTGTTGTGGAGAACTTCGCCGCATATGCAAATTATGATTTACCGCGATGAGGTGCTTTTAACGGCACGCGACAATGCAACAAGGCGCAGTGGTTTGGAGCGTCGTTTTGCGACGACCATGATCGCAAGGTTGATGGTTCAACTCCCAACCTAGTCTCGTTGTTGCGTCCTTGGATAAGATGCTTCACGTTGATTATCTCTGCTTGGTGAAATCTGGCAAGCGGCAAATTAATAATAAGTCAGAAGCAAAATTCAACCGGAAAACTCGGAAACAAAGACAACTCCTAAGCGAGTCTGGATTCGTCCTAAGCAGCGCCTCCTTCGCTTTCTCGTGATAAGAGGATGAAGATGAAGAAAGCAATCATCAGCAACGCATCTTTTTTCGCTTCTTATTTAATTTTCCTGTTCATTGACCACGCAAAATCCTGTTACAGTCACTTGCATTAAAATCGTTGTCGCGTTGTAGCCAACTGCGTGCTGTTAAAAGCACCTATAAAAATAACTCAAGAAAAAATTGCATTGCTTATACATCTACTCGTTGCGCTTTAATAAATGTTTCATTGTGAAAGTTGGGTTGCGCTTTTTCTTTTGTATAAACCTCATTGCGGAAGTTGCGTTGCGTTTTAATGCAAAAAAATTATTGATTGCGGAAGTTGCGTTGCGCTTTAATGCGAAAAAATAATTGATTGCGAAAGTTGCGTTGCGCTTCAGTCAATTTAAAAATTAGGTTGCGCTAGTTGCGTTGCGTTTCATGACTTAACAGAACTTTTGCGCTTTGCTGCGCTTCAACCAATTTTTAAAAAATGCTCACCTCTGGCAAGTGGCATATACCAGAAGCCCTACAAAGTCTATTCGCAGGCTTCTACCCTATGGCAGATCCCACGCTCCACTATTCACAAAGTTTTGCATAGAAATTTGCGACTTTGTGCATATACAGTTAAGTGCAGTTACTGCAAGCCCTTATAAAGCCAGAAGATAAGCCACGACGAAAAGAATTTGCAGTGACGATGTTACACATCCAGGATTTTTGAAATTCAGATCCAGGATTTTTGAAACGTGTTTGTTTCAGTGACGAGTCAACGTTTCACGTTTCTGGATTAATAAACAGACACAACTCAAGAATATGGGGCTCGCAAAATCCGCATGAAACCTACGAGCTGGAACGAGACTCCCCTGAACTAAATGTCTGGTGTGGAATCATGCATGATAAAATTATTGGTCCATTTTTCTTCGCTGGAAATCAATTGCAGCTCAAATTTATCGCGACCTTTTGACAGATCTATGTGTCACCACAATTTGAACAGTATCAACCACTATAGTTATTTTCCAGCGGGACGATGCACTCCCTTATTGGGGTCTTGCAGTTCATCAATTTTTGAATGACACATTTCCAGAAAGATAAATTGGACGTGATGGTCTTATTCCATGGACGCCTCGTTCCCCTGATATCACACCATTAGATTTTTTCGTGTGGGGCTATGTAAAGGATATCGTTTATCGAACCAAAGTCAAGAGACGTTGGTGATTTGCAACAACGAATCATTGAAGCACTTGATACAGCCACTGTGGATATGTTAGCAAGAACATGGCTAGAAATTGCATGTCGATTGGATATCCTACGTGCGACTGATGGTGCACATGTAGAAGTATACTAAAGCATCTACGTAAATTTGAAGCATTTACCTTTACTATAAAATAAACCAATTGAAAATATCTCAAAATGTAAGACTGTGGCGAATTTTTGAAATTGTAGCGATAAACTATGCACACCCTGTACAATGACATGTGCAATACTCTGTCATGTCAGTCTTGCGATTTGACGCTGATTGCCTTGTTTTATTTAAGAACTTTTTTTGTTTTTGACAACTGCAAAGACAAAAAAAAACAAGGAAAAAAACACGGTTTTTTTACATCTCTAGGCAAAACGTTTATGGGAAGGCGTTTTACCCCATCCATTATGTACGCCTATCTTTTTACGAGCCACTACCACGCGGTGAACGGAGAGCGTTATTGAAAGCTTGTTTGCGAATTAACTTCATTTTTGTTTCTGAATAATAAAAAGAACAGTTTTAATCAAAAAATACCCAACAAACAGCAACGACCACTTGAAAAAATTTAATCCTGAAAATTAGGATAGGTCTTTGCCTGTCGACTCGCAGTTTTGACAAATGAATGAAAGATTTCTGAGTGTACACTCCTAGTGGGTCTACAAATTACATACTATAGACACTAGATCTACAGTATTTCTCTCTTGGCCTGCTGTTACGAAAAGGCTCTTAAGCGCGGCCATTCCTCATCCTCTAAAATGTCAACGTCATACTTTCGTTTCAAAAGTTTACACTTTTTTGTGGTGTTAAGTCGTACAAAGATAGGCAGTTTGAATCGTTAGTGAAAGGGGCCCAGCTCCCTCCACTTCTTCCATTTGCTCTCCTTTCTATTTCAGCGATTTAGTCAATGGTTTAACATTGTAGTCCTAGTGTCTTCTATAGTTTTGCTAATGCTCTCCTTTTCCAAAAACATTTTCCTGGCCCTCTATTTAACATAGCCTGGCGCCAAGCCAATACCTTGAGGAAATTTTAGGTTTCATTACAACCATTTTTATTTTTAGGACAAAACATATCGGGTGGGGTAAAACATTTTTATTTTTAGGACAAAACATAAGGAGGCGTTTTACCCCCTATGCATAGTAGGCTTTTTACCCCAAGGGCAGCCATTTTTCATCAACCTGGATTCGTCAGGTGCTTCAGGCAATTTATTAAAACTAACCAACAAAACCTAAAGGAATCACAGTAATCTCTAGCGTAAAGTTGTTACAATTCGCCTACATAGGCCTACCTTAAAAGCGGCACCATACCTTATCAGTAAACCCAATATGCTTGTAACAAGTCAGTAGAAAATTTATAACTTATCATAAAACTTTACCAGCTCATTTATCTTTCTCTCCAAACGCCCCTACAAGCAGCGCAAGTACATATTTTGACAGAAGGGTAATAGGCTATGACGTTATAATTCCAGTATAGGCTATTTGCTAATAAGGACCATAGGCTAGAGATGGCTCGGGCTGACTTTTTTGAGGCCCAGACCGCCCATGGCCCGGAACCTCTAGGCCAGTAACTGTAACCGGCCCGGCAACTCATACTAAAAATAAAGCCCAGCCCACCCAAAAGCCCATTCTCTTCACGAACCTTCAGTCACAATAATCAAACTTAAAGGGATTTTAAGAAGTGCTAGCGGCTCGTTAGCGGCCCTGTAACACACAAAGATAGAACCGGGCCGTTAGCAGACCAGTAAAAAGACCGGTAAACGGCTCGTTGGCGGGTCTCTTAGCTTATCGTGCCATCTCTACCATAGGCGTTTTACCCCGAGTAGGCTTTTTACCCCACTTTACCCTATGTAGGAGTTACATTGGACAAATTATTTGGAAAACGCATTTTGATAACATTGTTACACGATTATCTAAAGTCTGTGATGTATATAATTTATAAATTGCGATACCTCGTCCCCATACTTCCACTCTAAAGTTGATATATTATAGTATGTTTAACTCAACCCTCCAATATTCTTTGATCAACTGGGGTAGAGCGTGTAAAACTCATTTACAAAAAATATCAGTCTTGCAAAACAAAATTATAAGAGCTTGTCTATTCTGTCCCAAACACCATCCTACCGTTGGCATATAGCCCAAATTTGAGGTTTTACGTCTTGAGGAGATGATTAACATGGAGTTTGCCAAATTTATGTTCAAATAATTCTAACAAAATGCTTCCAAAATTGTTCGATTCGTATGGGAAAAAATTCCGTCAAAAGATCGAAACGTCTTGTTCAAAGATAAGTGTCAGGCAAAGTATGTAGATTAAGTAAAAACGTATAGCTGTTTGACATTATCTTTGGATAATTGTGTTTGTCTACAGTACTGTGTTAACATTTATTTTTGTTTTAATGCGTGAACGCTTTGTTATTTCAGTATTTTTTTTATATGTAGGCTACATCTGGATCAAGTTTTTTTGTGCCTTGTTTTGTAACATGCTTTAAGGTACAGCAGATTCAAAGATGACCAAATGGTCTTTCGCTGTTTCTTCCAGCGCATGTCTCATAAAGCGTTTGGACAAAATAAACTTGACTTGACGACATTAAAGTTAAAATCCGGCTTAGCATTTTAACGCCCCCTTCCCCCCCTCATTGAAAATTCCTGTCTACGCCACTGCTCGTTTTTGTATCGGAACCTCTCCAACTCTCCAGTCATATTCAAATTATAATTTTAATCGCACATCAGAAAGCATCTAGGCTACTCCATTCAAAAACCGTCGATGCTTCTTTGTTAAATATCATTGTTGTATTTAGTGGGTCCGTGTTACATAGGCCTATACTTGAAGGTGAATCAACAATAAATTCTGTTCAGTTCTAACGCTCAACCAATCTGTTTTGCCGAGAACCCCAAGCAGGAAAACAAGTGACAAGAAAATATTATTTTAAATACGCCAGAACAATTTATTGAACGGAAACTGAAACTAAGCATGAATTATATTTCATCAATCTCTAAACAAACTTGTCGAGTTTTGAAGGCTCAGCAAGCATCTGGACATAGATTAGAAGTTATCGTGTTTTGGAACATCAGCACGCGATTTCGATGCTCTTCGCGCCATTATCCAAAAATATAAAGGAGGAACAAAGTTTCGAATCCATACTGCCACCCGGTGGTGCAACGGAGCTATAATCTTTTCGTCAACGCGCGACGCAACCATTTGCACGATTTTAACGGCAACATCTTCAGGCTTATAACCAGTTGCAGTCGTGGAATCTTCCCTCCCGTAAACTGATCCATCATCTAATGACAAAACGACATTTCTGGGTGGTTCTTTAACCAATGAAAATTTTACTCAAAATCGATTTCTCATTACACTCGCGGTATAGCGCCGAAGTGTGTAACGAGTGGCGGGATCCATCTCCGCAGCTTGGTGCTTGGGCAACACAGCTTCGAAGAAACATCGTAGAAGTGGCGAGCCGTTGGCAATACTGTGTCCGATTTGATCAACTCAGGAATCGAACCCCTCACCTCCCGCATAGCGATGTGTTTAATAACGAAGCTATAAAATTACCACCAACAAAACTATGCCAGCAGACTTACTAGTGAGAGCATTAAGAGAAAGTTTGGTCCGAATGTAACTAGGATTCACCACACTCACGAACACGTTGCGATCAACCAACTCGGCGCGAAGCGAATCATAGAATGCTTGGCAGGCATGCTTCGATGCGGCGTATGGCGCACGATAAGGTTGAGCGATTTTGCCCTGGGAAGAGGGTCATTATCTGTAGCAAGCTACCGCTGGCGCCATCTTGCAGCTGCATTGTGTAACCTATTAATTTCACACAAGGGGGGCTAGAAAGTGCGATCGGTTTTTCAACATCAAGGTGCCGAGCACATGAAGTTGGCCGAGTGGTTGGTGCGTGGGGCTACGGAGCTATAGTTTCTCACGGATTCGATGTTCAACTAAATCATCTTCCATGATGCATGTGCAGTAGGCTGTAATTCACTAAATTGATGCTGCCATCATTACGTGGCTTAATCGAGGTGCCAGGGCAAACAACCAAATTCTCGGTAGCCTACAGTACCAATGCGGTAGATGCGTGGCTGCCAGGTAATTTATAGTCTCTTCTTTTTGGAAATGTTGAAATTTAATTGAAATACAAACAAGCCTTTAACTTCATTGGGCTTTTTTGACTTATCTTCAATTTTTACAAGCTTAGGTGCTCACCAAGTAAGAAACTACAGTTCAATTCGTAAGACACGCAGCGGACTGGGATAAATGTCTATAGATTACTTGCATGAAATGACCAAATCAGCAACATGCAACCGACATTCCTCACTTGTACGATATAAGGCTCCCGCTACTCTACTCTGAAAATTGTTGGCGGAGCATAAATTCTCCAAAAGAAAATGGCTATAAGTCTGATCCCACAACAAAATTAAACATATAGCCTATACAGCACCAGTTGTTAGGCTGTCGCTTATACTTGTGCAAAAGATGACACGAAATCATTCTACCACTCACTTGCACACTTCCTACTCCGACAACGTGGCCTCCCCCACTGGCAAGCATATAAGGAAGAACGCATTTGGTCATAGCAACTTGTCCGAAAAAATTCACCTTCATTATTTTCTCATACACCTCAATGTCGGTTTGCATGACGTCACCTCTGTAGCTGATACCAGCGTTATTGATCAAAACATCGACGCAGGAATCGAAACCAGGAAGCGTGCGTTCCAGAGCTGGCGTGATGCTGTTTACGTCGGAAATATCCAACGGCATCACTTCAACTTTCAGTGAAAACCCGCACTCACTCGCAGCGAATGAGATGAGATCTTTTTTGAGCGATTTAAGTTCGTCCACTTTTCGCGAACAAATAATTAAACGCGATTTTTGTCGACAAAATGCATAGGAACAGGCCCTGCCTAATCCTGAACTAGCTCCCGTTATCAGTACAACTTTATCATGAAAAGAAATTTGTTCTCTGTTTCTCAAAACGAAAATGAGGTAAAATGAAATGCCAAGAACCACAACATAACATCCCGTTAGTGCTAACATGATTCTCTGAAACACAAAAAAATACTACAATCAGCGCTTAGCCTTTTGGCTGATACAAACACAGAGATATTGGTAGGCCGTGAAAGACTTACTGTACCAGGTAAACGCTGTGACAACCAATTCTCCGACTGGCTTCGCCCCTTGACCGCTCATAAGGAGGACTCAGGTTCGAGCCTGGTTACATCGGCTCCTCATATTTCAACTGGTTGATACCATAGATATCGAAGAGAAAGACTCCATAGCGCATCGCTGGTCGAAAAAGTAAAAGAATTTGAAGCAACGCCATCAAGGCCTATGCGTTGCTGGTTACCCGAATTGGCGTTAATGAGTGTCTGGCAATAGTTAAAAACAACACAAGAACTGTTTGGCCGAAATATTTTTATGACTTTAACGTTATTATGAAATCATTGATTGATTTGAAATCACTGAAATCGACAAAGTGTTTATTATGACTAATTGTATTATGTAAAATTGCGAAGTATCTTCTTGTTACGGTACCAGTATATGTCATAAGGCAATACAGCAGTTAGTTTTGAACAAGTACTTTTGCGTCCAAAAAAATTGTTTGTTGATTCATACATTAGTTCTTGCTGTGAAAGTGACTTAAATAATGTGATGTGCTCTGTCCCTGTTATGTTTTATTGCATCAGCTTTTCTTGAGTAGTGCCAGTGGACCCGACCAAATATCAGCTTACCATCTATGCTACGCTGACACTAGTATTACTTTTTATCTCAGTAGTTTATTTAACATGTGCATTATGCATGGTATTATTCCTAGTAGCTGTTTAAGATCTATCATTGTTCCTATTGTTAAAGATAATAATACAGACTTGAAGAATGTAAACAACCACCGACCGATAGCCTTGGCTACTACGCTATCAAGTTGTTTGAGTGTTATATTTTACATCAAATTAAGCCTTTCTTACCACTGCAGACAACCAGTTTGGCTTCAAAACCGGTCACAGTACGGATACGGGTGTTTTTTTTACTAAAACAGAGTGTTAGTTCGTATGTTAAATATGATACTCCAGTGTTTTCTATGTTCTTGGATGCTTCCAAAGCATTTGACAGGGTAAGTTATACCATTTCAAACTGTTTGAAAAGTTTATAATGCGAAAAGTGCCTACATGTTTTGTTCGTCTGTTTGATTATTGATACAGACATCAAACCATGCAAATAAAATGGGACAATTGTTTCGCCATCTTTCGTTGTTTCTAATGGTATTAGACAAGAAGGTGTTTTGAGCCCGCATTTATTCTCCGTGTATATTGATGATTTATCGGTAGAACTAATAAAATCAAAGCTGGTTGTTATATTGGAAATTCTCTTCTAAATCATATTTTATTGCTGATGATCTGTGCTGTTTTTCCCCAAGTCTTGATGGGTTACAACTGATCGTTGATGCATGCTCTGAATTTGCTACTAAAAATGATATTATCTTTGACTGTGAAAAATCTTTTGGCATCGTAATGTTTCGACTATAACCAAAGTCTCGTCAGCCTTGCTACGCACAGCCAATCCAGGCTAAACTCATTCCAGACTGTAAAGACTCTTTTTTGCATTGCTTTACCTGGACACCTCGACTTCACCTCTTTTCTAGGTTGTGCGCTTTTGGAATCTATTTGCTCCACTTGGAAAAAAATTTTATGGTACACCTCAATCGACTCTTAATTCGAAAATTGATTTTGTTGGATCTGTTAAATACCTTGGGGGAGTCAACATATCTGCAACTCATTGACTGATGACGCTGATATCGCTAGACAGGTTCGATCTCTTTATTGTTATGCCAATATGCTGAAGCATTGTTTTCTTAGATGTTCAACTACTATTAAAAATCTCCTTTTTCGAGCTTACTGTACTTCTTTTTATGCTTGTCAACTTTGGTGCAAAATAAATACATCCAATAAACAAACAAAATAAATCCAATGCGGAATAGATGTTTTTCAAACTTTTTCTATTATTACACCAGGGTGCCAAGGGCCTAAAATGGTGAATGTTCCCGTCTTTGAGAAGATACATCATTATGACCAAAACCGATAATCTTTTTCGAGCTTAAAAACACGGTTATAACTTATAGGGTCAATGTTTTAATTTCGATGCAATAGCTTTTGTAAGTATATTTTTAAAGATATATATATTTTTTTAGCTGCATTTCTGAATCTGTTCCTGCATAGTAACAACGGAGTTTTCTAGGATTGTAAACTTTTTGCAGTGGTCTTGCCTACATATGTTACGCAAATCGGAAATTAAAGGCCGCAGCACGCTAAAAAGGCCAGAACATTTTGCCAACTGCAGACTTCTAAATTTAGCGATTTTGGTGAGATATTACAGTATTCTGTCACCGGCGCAGCCAGAAATGAAAAAGGGAAGGGGAGGAACAATTTTCTTCATGGAATTACCATACCGCTAAGAGGGTTTCATCCAGATGTGTTAGGTTTCATACAGATCATTAGGTTGAGTATTTTACTCGGAGATACCACAGTTTAATCACTTTTCTAAATCTGCAACTTAAAAGGGGGGACTGGTCCCCCTAATCCCCTTCCCTGGCTGCGCCGGTGGATTTGGTAGATACTTGGGGGGGTATAGCGCTGGTTCTAACGAGGCAGAGACAGCAATGGCCAATGTACACATCAAGCATCACACTGTATCTTTTGACAGAGTAGAAATACAAGACACTATTTCACTATGCATAACTTTTATCCGATTATGTCACAATCCTTTACCAAACCACAGATTACCAACTTTACACAATCTTAATAAAAAGATGATAGTCAGTATATATAAAATCATTTTACTAACGTTTCCGTAAAAACTTATGCCATCTTCAGTGTAAAAACTAGGATGGTATTACACTGAAGGTGGTACAAGTTTTTTCTGAAACGTTTGTTAAATGATTGCAAATATACTGACTATCATCTTTTTATTAAGATTGTGTAAAGTTGGCGATCTGTGGTTTGGTAAAGAATTATGACATAATTGTATAATTTGTCATAATTCTAATTTTGGTAAATTATCTTATTTTGGTAAGAACTATAATTTTGGTAAAGAGGTTGATTTCTAGTACCATGAAGCTGCAAGGTACAGCAACCAAAAAAACTGATGCATTTTCACTAATTTATTTACACTATTTACAGCATTAAAAGATGCTACGAACGTTTTCGACTCTACATTAGCCCTTGTCAAGTATTTTTCTACAGTAGTCACACGATTAACTTTTAATGCTAGGAACAGATTGAAGGTACGATTAACTAAAGCTGCACACTACTTTTTGGCTAAACTTTCCACTTTATCAATGCTACACGTTACTAATGCACTGGTTTAAGAACAGAAATCATGACAAAAAAACTAAAACAATTATTACGCTATTAAACAAGTTTATGACCTAATATAACGAGAAAAATAGTGATTGTTTGCGACACCGAGCAATGCAAGCACGACTTGGGCCGGGTGTACACTAACGCTTAGTGCACGAAAAAGGGTAACCGGTTATCATTTTTTTCGTCCTTCCAGACTCATCAGGTGCACAACTACGAGAGCCAAAGCTGGCTCTAACTAAACTAACAAAAATCGAAGCTTATATACAGCATGCTGATCATAAGGACGCGGCAAGACAGAAAGCGCTCGAGGTCCAAAACTTGATTGCAAACTCCAAGATTTCGTAAACCGCGGAAGCACTGCGAAGCAGATATGACGAGAAAAATAAATGCGTTGAATTGTGTTAAGCCCATTTAATCTGCAAAACTTTTAATAAAAAACTTGTAATAAAAAAGATGCATTGCCAGCGTAAAGTTGGCGATTAAGACTAGGCGAAAATTTCTTGATTAATTGGATAGAAGCTACGCATAGCAAAATAGTGTCCTCTATTTCCATACTGGCAACTTAATGATGAACGCTATAAGATACAGTGTAATGCTTGATGTGTACATTGGCCATTGCTGTCTCTGCCTCATTACACCAGCGCTATATCCCCTCCCCCCACTATCTACCAAATATACCGTAATATATCACCAAAATCGTTAAATTTAGAAGTCTACAGTTTGGCAAAATGTTCAGGCCTTTTTAGCGTGCTGCGGCATTTTAATTTCCGATTTGCGTAACATATGTGGGCAAGACCACTGTCGATTTCCCCGAAGATTTTTGTTGTTTTTAGTATGCATGTGACATACGACGAATGATCGTTCGTTGTGTGGTCTATGACGTCATAATGCGTGGTGTTTGTCTGGTTTGCTTTTGGTTAGTTGCGTATGAGCGTTTCAGGGATAGGTTAGACCAGTTAGGTTTGAAGTTTTTTACTAGTTAGGTAGCTTAGGCAAAACGGGAAATTTAGGGGTTAGGATAGGGCCGTGTCATGAGGCATAGTTTGGTACTCTTCTCGCCCTTTTTGAGTAATTTGTTCAGAATCAGTGACCGTAGTGCTGTGGTAGCTGCACACTACAGTACACAGGCTAGCGCTGCAGCGGCCAGTAGGATAGAATTTTGAGCTCTAGTGTTGAGCTGGTTCTTTTGTGTTGGATGCAAAATCCCAGGTTTGGCCAAGAATTTGTTGGCAAGTTTGTTTGTTTTGTTGATACTGCTTTGATATCGAGACTCTTGCTCTTTCCTGGATACAGAACCGGTAGGCTACGGTTTTCGTTCTTTCCTTTTTTTGTGTGCGACGTACCGACTTGTGTACCGGTATAGTTTCAGTGCTTGTGAATCTAATTTACGTTTTTGCGTTTGACTGTTTGACCTATGATCGGTGTGGTGGCTTACTATCCATTTATTTACGCAGAAACCGCCGCCCCCTGCAGCTGTCATCGACTTTCTGCGCAAGGCGCGTATTCAAAATTTTCAAATAAATTAAATTTCTGTTAGAAGAGCGGTGGAACGTGATTGCCAAACCCGCGCGTGCTCAGATCTAACAACCACAGCAAAAAGCTTACAATCCTAGAAAATTTGTTGATACAATGTAGAAACAAATTTAAACATGCAGCTTAAAGAAAGCAAGTTTATCGAGATTAAAACAGTGACCTTATAAGTTATAACTATGTTTTGAAGCTCCAAAAAGATTTTCTGTTAAGGCATCTTCCCAAAGGCAGGAACATTCACCATTTTAAGCCCTTGGCGCCCAATAGTGTAATAATAAAAAAAGTTCGAAAAAATATCTATTCCAGTTTAGATCTATAACTTACGCATAAGTATTTGTTCAAAAGCGTATGACGAGAAGCTAACCGTAACCTTACGAAATATACCTTAACAAGTAGATATTTTGTACTGTTTAAAACATGATACTGTAGCGCACGCGCTAACCCAGCCGTGACTACTAGCGTAAGCAAGACAACCTTCAATCGTCAGCAAACACGCAGTTGCTACCACAAGTGAGAAATAATTCGACAATCGTTGCCATTCTACAATCACATTACAAGCTTCCCGGGAAATGCCAAAAGTACTTCGACCACAGAACGACGTTCTTTTGACCGTTGCGCTACAGAATGGTGACCCCCGACGTTGTTTCTCACTTGTCTCCACATCTTCAATCAATCAATTAATCAGCTGACGCACCTCTCTCAATCAATCAACTCTTAAGCGACGACCCACAGTGTCTCACTTCTTCAATCAACAGCCGGGGGAGGAAAGTAACGCACGCACCGACTTACCGTGACTACGACGCAATCATAACGTTCAATCGTCAGCAAGCACGCAGTGGGTACCACAAGTGAGAAATAATTCGGAAATCATTGCGTTATATATCAATCGAAATTTTACAGTTACAAGTTCCCGGGAGCATATTTCTCTTTGGTTCTACAGAAAACTATTAGTTTCTTCTATTACCATCACTCTACCCCATCCCGAAGTAGACATAAGGGCATAAAATCAAACCTAGAGCAGCATCGAACCTCCACCCTTTGCATCGCAGTTCAGCATACTGACCGATACACCACGCGGTTGTTGCCGAAATCAGTGCAATTTTTCTGTTTATACTCATTTCGATTGAGCCCTATCTTTTTCAGTAGAACCATTTCGAAATATGCTTTCCGGGAAATGCCAGAAGTACTTTGACTACAGAACGTAGTTCTTTTGACCGTTGCGCAACAATACATTTAGTCATAATAAACACTTTGTCGATTTCAGTGATTTTAAATCAATTTCAGTGATTAACATGAACCGATCAAATGGCCGAGTGGTACAGAGCGTCTGCTTCTGGATCGGTAGACTTGGGGTTCGATTCCGAGTCGGGTCAAACCAATGACTTTAAAATTGGTATTTACAGCTTCCCTGCTTGATGTTCAGCATTTAAGAAACAGTGTGGAGAAAGCCGGCAAGTTTACTTGTTGTGCCGTTGGGAAAGGCACTCAGCCGAATTCCCCCATCTTAGTGCGGTAGACAGATGGCCGGCAACTCCTAAGCGAGCTCGTACAGCGCTTCGTCGCTTTCTCGTGATAGGAGGATAAATATGCCAACAATAATATAAAAATAATAAATCAATAATTTCATGATAACGTAAAAATCATTGAAATATTTAGTTAGTTGCATGTATATCCTCTTATCATGTGAAAGCGATCAATGCGCAATCTCTCCCAACGACACAACAAGTAAACTGTTGTTCTCCACACTATCCCTTTAATGCTGAGCGTCAAGCAGGGAAGCTGTGAATACCAATTTTAAAGTCATTAGTTTGACCCGAGTCGGAATTGAACCCGAGTCTACAGCTCAAAAGACAGACGCTCTATACCACTCGGCCATATTTCAGCCAAACAGTTCTTTTGTAGCTGTTTTTAACTAGAGCCAGACATTCATTTTCGCCAATTCGGGTAACCAGCAACGCATAGTCTAAATGACGTCACTTTAAATTGTTTCATTTTCTCTACGCGAGTTTCTGCGGCAATGCCAATGCGCTATCTAGTCTTTCTCTACGATATTGATGGTTGATACAAGTTCACTTTTTCTTCAGTCCGTACTTTGCGACCGTAAATTTGCTATGGGTTATCAAAGATTTTGGTTCGTAACTTTTGAAATCCGCAATTTTGTAAACTATGTTTCGTAAATTCTGTAAACTTTCTTTCAGCCAGTTTCAAGCTTGATGCCGAGTCATGCTTGGTGGCATACGGTTTGTGCGAGGTAGGCATCAGCAGAGTCGCTTGATCTTAGATTGATACGATACACAGATAAAATCAGGGCGAGGCTACAGCCTTGGAAGCGGCCCGGTCACAGCGAGGCTACAGCCCTGGGAGCGCCCCAGTCAGGGCGAGGCTACAGCCCTGGGAGCGACCTGATCAGGGCGAGGTTACAGCCTGGGAGTGGCCCAGTCGGGACAAGGCTACAGCCGGAGAGCAGCCCGGTCGGGGCGAAGCTACATCCTGGAAGAGGCCCCGTTGGGTCGAGGCTACAGCCTGAGAGCGGCCTGGTCAGAGCGAGGCTACATCCCTGAGACCGGCCCGGTCGGGGCGAGGCTGCAGCACTGGAATCAGCTTGGTCAGAGCGAGGCTACAGCCCTGAGAGCAACCCGGCCACGGCGACGCTACAGCCTGGGAGCGGCTCGGTCAGGGCGAGCCTGTGAGAGGCGCAGTCAGAGCGAGCCGAGGAGCGGCCCAGTTGGGGTGAGGTTACAGCCTGGGAGCGGCCTGGTCAGGGCGAGCCTGGGAGCGGCCCGATCAGAGCAACCCTGGGAGCGGCCTAGTCGGGGCGAGGCTACAGCCTGAAAGCGGCCCAGTCAGGGCGAGCCTGGGAGCGGCCTGGTCAGGGCGAGGTTGCAGCCTGGGAGCAACCCGGTCAGGGCAAGCCTGGGAGCGGCCCGGTCAAGGCGAGGCTGTAGTCTAGGAGCGGCTTGGTCAGGGCAAGCCTGAGAGCGGCCAGGTCAGAGCAACCCTGGGAGCGGCCCGGTCACGGCAAAGCTGCAGTCTGGGAGCAGCTTGGTCAGAGCGAGCCTGGGAGCGGCCCAGTCAAGGCAGGCTACAGTCTGAGAGTGGCCCGGTCAGAGCAAGCCTGCGAGCGACCCGGTTAGGGCAAGGCTACAGTCTGGGAGCGGCCTAATCAGGGTGAACCTGGGAGCGGCCTGATCAGAGCAAGCCTGTAAGCGGCTAGGTCAGGGCGAGAGAGCGGCCCGGTCAGAGCGAGCTTGGGAGCGGCCCTATGAGGGCAAGGCTTCAGTCTAGGAGTATCCAGGTCAGGGTGACGCTACAGTCTGAGAGCGGCGCGATTAGGGTGAGCTTACACTCTGAGAGCGGCCCAGTCAGGGTGAGCTTACAGCCTGGGAGCGGCCCAGTCAGGGCGAGCCTGGGAGGGCCCGGTCAAAGCGAGCTTGGGATCGGCACGATTAGGGCAAATTTGGGAGCAGGCCGGTCAGGGCGAGCTTGGGAGCAGGCCGGTCAGGGCGAGCTTGGAAGCGGCCCGATTAGGGCGTGCCACGCAAGAGGTCACGAATAAATCGCGTCTTCTACAGCAAACGTCTGCTGCCAACGTCAAAATCGTCCCGACCAATTAGTCCCACACTTACCCAAAGAGTGAGAAATAGGGTTAGAAATTCTTTTCCACGAAGAGTGCATCCAGTCAACCCTGGACCCAGGGAGAATTATTCCCCACTATATTTCAATGAAACAATTCAACTCCAAAATGATGCAAGATAAGCATCTTAGACAGGACCGTATTCAAACAATGAGAGGCCCTCTGAGGCTATTTCTATGTTTTCCACTGTAAGTCGGTGACGACCAAACGAAAATCTTCTTCTTGTCTGCAGATGTCGCGTCTTCATTGAAAATATCGGTGAAGACCAAAAAAAGCTCTTAGTTGTTCGCGATGAGACCCCGCATTTTCTCCGAGGCCCTAGGCGTCAGCTTGCTTAGCCTATACGTAAAATCCGGCCCTGATCTTAGAAAAACAAGAAGGTTTAATGTCATGGATGGGCAAATTAATGCAAAAAGTGAAGAAGTTTCCACTTCCGTTAAAGCAAATACGCTGAAAGAAGTCAAATAAACCACTCAAAGACACTACTACTACTTACTACTCCAATCGGAAATTTTTACAAGCGGCATTCATTTCAAAAGAGTACAAAATTTTTACAAGAGTAAAAGATATTACTTCTATGCAAACAAATTTTTGCCAGGGGCGTATTCTGACATTTTCAACTAACATTTTTTTCGCAAAATATTTTTCTAATTTTTGTATTATTATTTTTCATTGGCCGGTTAGCTTAGTTGCTAAGCACACGCTATCGGTTCGGGAGGTCTGGGGTTCGATTACCCGGCCGGTCAAATCCAACAGTGTTACCAACGGCTCGCCACCGTTGCGACGTTTCTTCGAAGTTGTTTAGCCCAGGCGCCAAGTCGCGGAGATGGACCCCGCCACTCGTTACACGCTTCGGCGTATTACGGCGAGTATAATGAAGATTTGATTTTGAATTTTCATCGGCAGTTTTTTGTCAAAAAATAATTTTTACCTTAAAATAGTTTAAAAAATTAACAATTGCGATTACCATAAAGTTTTTTGCTGCTTTTATTGTTTACCGTTTTTGATCTCATCATTAGAATCGTAGCATTCTTCGCCAGGTTTTTGGTAGCGAAGTCAAGGACTATAAAGCAATAAGAATTAATCAAACGCTAACAAGCACTAAGCGTTAAGTTAACGCACAATGTAACGGAACTTCTTTTGGTCCGTACATTTCAAAAAGCATGTTAATGAATGAAAAGTTGATAAAAAATTAGCTTCGCTATCACCGAAATTGTGCTCACCTCCGCTAAACTTAAATGAAAATTTCGGGATTTTTTGCGCACCACTGAGTCAAGGCCATGAAACCTAAACAGACCACTTTTAGACTAGCATTGCACGACAGCAAGGGGACGTTGTGCATCTGAACCACAATTCATTGTCGATTCCGGAAAAACACAACTAAATGCAGCAATAAAATTCAAGGCAAGCATTTTCTAGTCTAGTTATTTCCTGATTTTGATAGGCGATCAAAAATTATAATCAAAGTAACGGATTATATCCAATGGAGGGATAACATTTGTCAAATCGCGAATCAGTTTAAATACAAAAAGTCGAAAATAAGCCAATATATAAGCACAATTTAAGCGGGTTAACCCACTTACGTCAGACGCAAACTTACGTCGCTTTGCTTCGGTAAGCTTTGCCGGTTGGAAATTACTTGCTAGCAACAGGTAAGTTCAAAACCCGCTAAAATGCACGTTGAAAGAACAGCTGGTGAAACTAAAAAACTTCCGTCACTGAAACTGAAGCATGTAACCCGCATAATCAAACCCGCCAATGTAAATACGCCTTGTGACGTATGGTTGAACAACATGCTTCTCAGGGTGGATTAGATTGGCAAAATTACTTTGAATTGGGGCGCGGGCGGCAAAAAAGCAGAAACAAAAGATGAAGCCAGACACACCAGCAGTAACCATCATTCGTATTAGGGTTTTCCAGGATTTTTTTAACTTCCCGGGAAACGGGAAAATTTCAAAATAATTTCCGGGAATCTGGAAATTCTCGGGATTCCCGGTTTTTTCCCGAGAAATTTTCCCGAGCTTGATTATTTTGTAATTTTTTCTGATTTTCGTCATTTTAGATTTAATTTTTAGCATTTTGTTATGTGGTTTCGACAAACTTAGCTTGAGTACTTCAATTTGTTCGACAAATTGACAAAAAAATTTTCATCTCACAAGCTTTTTCGTCTTTAAAAATATTGCGAACTTTAAAAAATAATATTTAGTAAGCAAAAAAAATTAAAAATTTGCAGTAACGCATTATTTATGCCGGAATGATAGATATCAGCACCACTGAAATCCTTACTAATGTAAAAAAAATTTCCCGGGATCCCGAAATAAACTTTCCGCGAAAATGAAAATTTTAAAACCCAAAATTTCCCGGGAAATTTCCCGTTTCGATTTCCCGGGAGGAAACACTAACTCGTATGACAAAATGGTAATGGAAAGATGACTGCCGCAGTGATGTCCGAGCCAAATCAATTACAACACTGTACTACAATGTTGTAATTTTTCAAGCAACGCTTTTTGTCAACTACATTTCTGTGCTTTGCTCTTTAATCAATCCGACCTTCAATGCACAAAAACGTAGCTAGTTGACAAGTTCTACCAAATTCCTTTGATGCAATTTTGACAGCGCAAATTACTTATGGCAGTAACCTCAAAACGTTACTTATCTTCCAAGTGATTTTCTGGTGTATTTTGAAATTTCAATGAACTTTTTGCATAAAGTTAAAAATTTTTAGGAGCAATAACCACAATTGATTCAACTCTAATTGGCATCCATGTGATGAAAAACCTCCACTTTCTGGACAATCCTACGCAGGTTTTCTCAAAACCCATGCGGGTGATCTCAAAACCTCAGTGGAATGATTGGCCAAAACCGAGGCTGCATTGCATCCACACTTCGATCAAAGCGAGATTGCAAATTGGTTTCCATTGAAACAATCGAATCAGCACAATCACCATATAAAGTAACAAGAGCTTCATATCGAGATTGATGTGGCTGGGAAGTAGGTGGAGCATCAGTTGGGAGAGGCAGTTCAACGGGACCTTGGGTATCCGGAACGTACTCGGCTTCAGCTTCTCGTCTTCGCTGTCTAATGTCTTGCAATTGACGTTGGTGGGCAGCGCTTTGCTGAAGAAAGTGTTGCAGTTGTTCAATCGCCTTCACATCTTGATCTGAAGAAGTTGTGATTCTCGAAGTTTGAGCTTCCTCAGAAGACATGCTCCGGTTCATCACAGCTTTTCTACGACGACTGACAATTTGATCAGGAGATTCGTCGTTGCCAGTCCAATCATCATTCACCTTGTTCACCGACGAGCGCAGCCTCCGTTCGCATTCGAGCATAATCGGGTAAAGCTTTGATTCAAACCACAACTCCATTTCACACTTTCCTGCACGACCAGGCATTCTAATTATTCATATATCAGGCTGCAAATATGAGACAAGTTAATGCACGCCGGAGATTTGGCAATCGTCGGAATAAAAGAGATATTCACGAGGGTAGCAATGCTCACATTACGTTCAAAAATATAGTATTTTGTCCTCACCTAAACCTTTCAAGCATTTGCGTGATGACGATTGATGCAACGTCGTCATCCTTTTAAAAACAGCAATGCATCTGTTTGGCTGGTCAATGACATCATAAAGAAATGACCCATTTTTAGGTTATCTCCATTCATTAAAGGTTAGGGCTATGTGACGTAACAATGAGCACTCAAATTCCCAACAAAACTTCAAGCACGTACGGTGACACGCACCAACTGGGTTGTGCAATGATAAATATTGTCTTAAACGGTCTGGAACCAATAACAACTATACCAAAGAGTGAGGAGTTCTCTAAATCAGGGACGATCTCATATGAGCATGAAATATCGCTGCCGTATCGCCACGAATTCTGGTCCAGTAGGTCCAGCCAAGTGCGAAAAAACTTCCAGCGGAAAGCTCAGAAACAAAGGCAACTCCCAAGCGAGTGTGGTTTCGTCTTATGCATAGCGCCCCCATCGCTTTTTCGTGACAGGAGGTTAAAAATGAAGAAATCAATGAACAAATCATGCTTAAGCAGGGCCGGATTTACCAATAGGCTAAGCTGAGGCCTAGGGTCTCAGGAAAACTGAGAGGCCTCATCACGAACAACGAAGCAGGACTGCGAACTCGATCGTTTTTGCCGAACTCGAACTAGAAAAAAAAAACAATCGAGTTCGAGTTCACTAATTGAGTGTTTTCAATTTACTGAGTCTAATCTCCCAAAACGAACTGACAGTTGATTTTGTGCTATGGATTGAATGATTGCAAATTTGAAATTTTGGTACTGACACTGTACTACAAGTGGCTGATTCCATGTACTCTGTGGCAAGGCTGCAAACAAACTCGGTTAAAAATCCGTCGAGTTTGCAGCCCAGCAACGAAGACTTTTGTTTGCTCTCCACCGATATTCACAGTAAAAACAGGGGATCTGAGAACGTGTAGACCTTTTTTTTGGCTCTTCCAATCAGTGTGATCAAATAACTTAGGGCCTCTCATTGTTAAAACCCGGCCCTGGACCTAAGTTCGACCCAGTGGAGAGCTAGCACGCTAACGAGTTTTCTTTCTTTTCAGTGCAACAACTCGACCAGCTAGGCTTTGTCAAATACCTTGTCATTAGTGCCGGAAATCTGGCTTCAATGGCCAATTGGTCAAGCCAAGTTTACAACCCAGATGGCCGAGTGGTAAGAGCATTCGCTTCGGGAGCTGTAGACTGGGGTTTGATTCCCAGTTGGATCAAATCAATGACTGTAAAATTGGTATTCACAACTTCCCTGCTTGACGCTCAGCTTCAAACGGAGAACAAGCATGCAGGTTTGCTTGTTGTGCCATTGGCAAAGGCACTTAGCGGGATTTCCCCATCATGGTCTGGTAGACAGGTGGCCGGCATCTCGTAAGCAAGCTTGTTATAGCGCTTTGACCGCTTTTTTGTGATAGGAAGAAAAACGTGCGAGTCAACACAAAACACAATCAAACACAGTGTCACCAACGGCTGCCACCGCTGCATCATTTCTTCAAAGTTGTGTTGTCCAGGCACCAAGCCGCGGAGATGGACCCCGCTAGTCGTCACACGCTTCGGTGTAACGCCATAAGTACAACAACGATTAGATTTTGATGTAACTTTCAACAAATCCATCATCGTATATAACCTGGCAAAATCAAAACCTTACAAGATTTGTGCTTTTCAGACTGACTGAATCGCGCAGATACCTTCCTTCCCCGCAGGTACCTTCTTTCCCGCTGTACACCTGGATGAACAAACCTCAAGTATTTTAAACTGAACTTAATTTTTTCTGGCCTGTTCATGAACTAAATTTGAGTTTGAGCTCATGGTAAGGGCCTACACTAGTCAGCTCTGAACCTCATATCATACATCTCTTTAACCCTAAAAAACTGGCGAGAATTGTTTAAGTGCGTTGATCGCTTGAAAATATGAATATTTCTGCATCAAATGCCCCCTAGTAAAATGCAAATTTTCCCAAATCCAGACCTTCGCCATAGATCATTGCCAAATTTACCTTCTCTTTATATCTTTGAAAACCATTGTGTTTGACCAATGCATCATCTGTAGTGCAATAATGCAATGTCTAATCAGTAGTACCTCTATCATACGGAGTGAAATACCAAACTTGACTGCACGGAATCTTTCAACGAAAGTTAACGCATTTTATCGAAATCGTTTTGTTGCTCACTACAGATTGATCGCACGAAACGTATTAATTGCTGCTTGCTATCATCCAATGATTGTTGGATTAAAATAAAATTTGAAAGGAGTTCTGGATTTATTGCAGTCAAGAACATTTTTAATTTCATCTTGATGTAAGGTCATTCCATGTGTAATCACAACCGCTAGCCTTCCATACTTTTGCCTTAAATGTATTTTGCTGAACTTTCATGAACAAAACCATCAAAAAAGTTTGTTATTTATCTTGACTACTTGAGTTATGACGGTTTGAAGTTCTGACAACTAGATGAAGTTTAAAGAGAAAATCCTTGGTCACGCTTGATGATTTTTGCTAATTTCTTTAGTCCTACAGCTAAAATAGTGGAAAAAACCAACTTAACTTTTTGATAGGCAAGAAACCCGTTTTTTTTACACCAAAATTGCTTCAGAGCACATCTGAGATGCGAAAAAAGTTATCGAGTGAAAGTATAGGTTCTAGGACAGATTACGGAAAAAGCAAACCAGTTCAAAATTTTGTTGCAGAATTATGTGGTGCAAGCTTCATATTTGTCTAAAACAAAGTTTGAAAACGTTGTTTTCTGTATTACTTCAGAAAATTATCTATAAAATTAGCCTTGAGTGCCAATTATAGCAATTGTTTGTTGTTGTTTTTTTCGTTTTGAAATCTTTTTGCAAAACCCAGATTGAAAAGCATGCTAATAAGCATTATATTAAGATTTTTTTTGAGTTCAGTTAAAACAGTAAGAAATGAACATTCTGCTTGACAAGACATATTTGTTGCAACAAGAATAGTTTAAGAACTCTCACACCTGAGAAGGGCAACGTGTGTCCCGCGGGCTGCATACATCCCATTGCCACTTTTTGCTTGGCTCTTCTTTTTCCAACTATTTTCTCTCAAATGAAGCTATGTGAGAGTTCACTGTTCATCATGCTCAAACTTTTTGTTTGAAAACATGCATCCAGAATAATAATTTGAAAACGTTCTTTAATTACTTGATATTTTTCAAGACGCATGGGATGAGTAACATCTTGAAATATTGGGTAAACAAGTAATGTTTTCAATTATTCCGGCTGCATGTTTTCTACTGAAGTAGTAAGAAGTTCCAAATATTGTGCTGCGAAGTTGGAACTTTAGCTTTTTTATTTCATATTGAAACACAATTATAGTATCTCGCAACACTGATGCAGGAATCGCTCGCATAAGTGTTTAAGAGAAAGAAAAAGGCTAGACCAGTCAACTGTGAGGGTCTGTATGGTGATGTCGCAGTCTCCACAATGTCAAAATTTTATTTTAGCATGGATGTGTCTGTGACTATTAGCAGTGCAGCCCCCCAGTAAACATCAGATTTTGAGAAATAGCCCTTGTGTTACAAAGGTTGTCCACCTCATTCTTACATCTGTACCTGGTTTATAATCTTCTGCTATTGCATTTTTTAGATGAAGTCAAGATCTATTTAAAGTACGGTACCCTGGTCAATTATAGCAAATTGCAAAATTTAATTACCAATCATTAATAGTAAAGCAATTTGTTCTCATCAGCAATACAATCTGATAATTATTTCAGAAAATTTTTAGCAGTGTACTTGCACTTCAGAGTAACTGTAAAGCATTTTGCAGTTGGGCTGCAATTACATGAGATAGTACAACATGCAAAAACGAATTAGATATTACAATTACTGCAGCATATGAGTGAGCAAATGCTAGTGGCAAGTCAAAATCAAGATGATAATTTGATGAATAAATAACTTAGTTAAAATGTAGATTTTTTGCCCAACTGCCAGGAACTCAACCGAAAAATGAAAATAATTCTTGTGCTTGCAACTTTGCTCAATGCATACTTGTAATAATTAAAGCACTCGCATATGATCAAAAAAGGGATGCGAAAGAGCTTATTCCAATACATTATGGAACATACTAAAGCACTAGCTATTGTCTAAAGCAGGGGTCGGCAAACTTTTTCGCATGGCGAACCGATTTAAGTCGAAATTTTTTTTTTGGACCGGCCTTAAAAATAAAGATAAATAATATTCAGCAATTAAATTTTGTTTCAGCTCATATTACAATAGTGATTCATTGAAAACCATCAGCTTGTTTTGTAGCAACCAGACTCTCCCATCTTGAAATGATGGGACTCAACGACACCCCCCTAATGAGTTCCTTAACGTTTTCTGATGTTGTAGCTAGTAGGTCCCTCGTTATCGACGCCAGACTCATGGTGCTGATCTATTTTCAAAAAATCTAGGAAAAGATGTTTGTTTTTCACTCATTACTATCAGACTGAAAATATTTATGCCAAAACTTTAGAACTGTAATATTTCAGGTTATAAGTTTCAGTAGGAATAATTTATTTTAATTCCGACTATAATTTTGTTTAATATTTCTAACGTTATTTTCCTACCATCTCCCTCATCAACCTAATGCAGCTAACAACAACAAAGCCACAACAATTACTGCTAGTTACATTACATCACGCACTTAACAAAGATATTAATTAGATTTATTGCCCAGGGTTCCCACACGATTTTAAACATCAAATTCCATGACTTTCCATGACCTTTTTTATGCCGTTCCATCACTTTTTAGAACAATTATTGCACCTTTTTTACGTTAATTTATGTAAGCTACACTCCACATATAGTGAAACAGGGCAATGAGCACCTGTTTTTTGGAAAGTTTGACTTTGCGGTTGCTAGGCAACAGATACACTTTTTTTGTAAAAAGGAAGTACATGCATAATCTACAGTCAACGCAAATATTAGGTCAATCGAGTGCATACTCTTGCCACGTGACATTTAATTGCATGATTTGTGCTTTTGACTTAAAATGGCTAATGAGTAATGCACGCATTTAAACGCGCGAGAGCGCTTTTGAAAGCACATGATTTTATTTAATAAGTACAAAAGAGATGGATTGTTGAGTCTTTCACATTTAAAAGCAACAAATCGCCACCAAAGGTGTTGTTGGGATGCATTATCATACTAATTATACACACTTTGACAAGTTTTAAGAGACAGTTTTACAGGCAGTGATGGGCACGATAAACCATTTTGTTTTTCCAGATTTTTCGAGAAAAGAGAGGAGTTCAAGAACTCTGCGGTGGCATCAAACAAAACAAAGAGATTTTATTAAATTGCAACAAGACTTTACGAACACCATGTGTTTTTTTTATAGCGCCAACTCGGTAACTTTACTCTGTGTGCAATTGTGCATAAACAACAGTTCATCGCGATAATTTATCGACGATAACAAATTATATTACAAAAGTGAAAGCAGTAATCGATAAATCAAAACTATTTTGAGCGATAACAATAATCGTTGAAAAATTATTGCTGATAAATTATCTCGATAAATGCCCATCTCTGTCTAGGGGAAATAATAAACCTTTAACCATTTCAATTTCGAAGTTTGAACATCGAAAGTTGGAATTACACCAAACTAACCGTTTCTTGGAAAGTAACTATTTCACACAAGACATTAATTATTGAAGTTACGGAATTGGATTTCCGATAATTTTTGGCTTACAGTTTTGTTTTAACCAGAAATAATTGAACCACAACTACTTAATGTCGGAAGTTTGAAAATCAAACTTCCGACCCCCCTGCCCTAGTCTTACTCTCATTCAAATAAACTGATTACCTTATTATTGCACTCAAGTAGTTTTCTTTTCCTTACATAATTTCTATCCTACCTGTAGCACGTTGGAAAAACGTTTTCACGCATTTTCGTCAAAACTCGATCTTGCGGTGCAAAGCAGCAATTTTGACCAATTAGAATCGAGTATTTCTTTTTCTTGTCATCATGTGATTATTAGTGATAAATGCTAGATATCGATAAAACATCGGAATTGATAGCTGTTGCCATTTTGGTAGTTTCAAAATCGAAATGCGAACTTTTATTGGGTTGAAATCGGGTGCGCTGAGAAACGACGCTCTGGAATGCGACCAAAAAACGCAATTGAAAACAGTTTCACGTGATTTTGTTAAGGAAGGATTAGGCATTCCATATGTAGTTTAAAAACTAAATTTGAGTTGGTAAAAGGTATGATTGCGCTTTTCACGTTTTTTTTGTACATTGCGCTTTACCCTGTTTCACTATACACGTTGCTTCTGTGGAATTGATTTTAGAACGAAACTAAACTCGAATGTTGTGTCTTCTACGAGCTGGAAGCCGAAGGAATAAAAATTTGACTACTTGCACATCCCTGATGCATACGTCTCGCATTTGCATTTGAAGCTTGTGCAATTAGCCACGACTTAACTTTTGTTAAGCTTGCTCGTTGCGCATTAGCAGTGTAGCATGTCAACCATACCAACATTACTAGCTACATGTATCTAAATTACATCAAATTTATCATTCAACCATCGAATCAAAACAGAAAACACTATGTATTGCAAACAACTAAAACCAGGCTATAAAAACTACAAAAAGTGATGTGGAAGAACGTGACAATAGTTTCAACAAGAGGGACAGTTAATTATATTATTCAGTTGTTTTCAACGACTGTGCAGCGGTACACAAGTGTTAGATTGTCATTGGTGTGCCGCAGGATTTAGTTCATAAAAAAAGGTTAAAAATTATTGGGTTTTACGACTGCAAACATTGCTTTTAAAAGTATGTAAGGAACGTTTCCATCTCATAGCCTGACGTGCTGAGTAAACTATGCAAGGTCACAGCTGATTATGCGTTAAGCCTTGTCTCCACTTGACGTAAAAACGTTAGCGTAGCGTAAAATTCTTTGTTTATTTAAGTTAGTTGGAAAAACGCTAGCGCAAATGTGATAGCACGCTCAACGCGGAATCTTCAACGTAAAACTTTGCCTTTTTAGCAAAGTATTTTTCTAACGCTTTGCGTTTTGCATTCTGTGATTCTGAGAATAACAGTCAAGTCTTAGCCAAGGTTAGTAGAAAAACAGTGTTTTGAGACTCCTGCGATATTTGCTTGGACATGATTCCATGTATATGGAAAAGACTAGGTCTAGACTTGGCGTTAGAACCTTAGCTATTTCAAGTTTTAAGCCTATTTAGCTTGAAAAAGGCAGGTAAATAGGCCTATACCCTAGGCAGAGATGGGCAATTATCGAGATAATTTATCGGCGATAATTCATTACTGATTATTGTTATCGCTCAAAATAGTTTTGATTTATCGATTACCGCTTTCACTTTTGTAATATATTTTATCGCCGATAAATTATCACGATAAACGATCGTTTATGCAGTGTTCAATCTTCAAAGTTAGTAAGTTATCGTTATGGAAAAAGTACACGGTGTCCATTAAATCTTGCTGCAATTTTAAAATCTCTCTGTCTTGTTAAATGCCATGACAGAGTCCGTGAACTGCTCTCTCTTCTTGAAAAATTTAGAAAAACATTTTTGCAATATGATTTACAAAAAAAATTTTCGTCAAACACATCGAATATTTACTGCAATATTTATCGGAAAAATTTATCGACAATGATTTATCGACTACCAATATTGCTTTAAGAAATTGAGATTTATCAATTATCGGTATCGCCCAGGGCTTTTTTAGAATTATCGATTATCGTTATCGCTTTTGCACAAAATGGCTTATCGTGCCCATCACTGAACATAGGCTTGTTGGCAAACAGTGTTTTGGGGCCTTTTTGTCTTTTTTGCATGAACAAGTGAGAGGTTTTTATATTTTTTTTAAAATGATTATAAGCTAGATGCTCACTCATTCAATTTGCATGGCATAATATGCTAAAAACAGAGGTAGACCTAGGTTTATGAGCATATCAGTGCCAAGTCATATGTAACCCTATCCAGATTAGTCTAGAGTGCCATACATAACCAGAAAACTTTTTTCAATTCTTTAGGCTGATGTTTGATTCATTGGTAGATAAAGGGTCTCACCCCTTTAAATTTTAATTATGATGATGCCGTCACATACCGGTACCGGTAGTCTAATAAGCTATGGGCAGATAAATAGGCAACTGGAACTGGATGATGGTTAAAAATTCTCGGTATGTAGCCCTGTCCAGTGAATTACAAAGCCAATTGTACTGTAAGCAACTACATAGTTCTTTTAAAGATTGGTTTTGATTGAAATACCATGTGTATTAATAGGTTTATAGTAAATCAGTACGGGTAGCTTAAAGCTGATTTGTTTTTTATTTGCAGTTTGGTATGAATAGGTTTTTTCAGCAGTTTGTCTACAAATAAAAATAGACAAGTCAGAAAAATTTGGCAGAAACCATACCCTTGGAATGAAACTTAAAGCTTATTTCAGCAGTTTAAAAACACCCAATTCTATAGAGTTTATCCAATGCTAGTTACCAGCAGCCTCAACACAATTTTTTAAAAATATGCTTGGAACAACGTTGCTGAGAAACGTGGACCAGAGAATAGTAACTATCTACCAATCTGCTTTCAGTAATCCAAAGCTTTTCCTCATTATGTCTCATAGTTAAGTTTTTAAGTTAATCTCTGTGTAAGCGACTTACACAGCAAATTGGTAAGGTAGCATAACGATGCACCGGTATGTAAATTCTGGCCCAGTTTTCGCAGTATTGAGCCAGCAGCTCTGAAACTACTTGACGAGTTTATCAATGCTATTTTGGGTATATTGCAGTTTTGCTAGCAAAGCTTTATGTGTTTGTTTTTAAATGAGAATATGTAAGAAGCTGTGGAAAAACTTCAAGAAGAAGATCTGGAAACTCGAGTACAAATTTATTTTGCAAAACTGGCAGATGATATTTAACAGCAAGCTGTTATTTAAATGATCAAACAACTGATTTAGTGTTTAATTTGCAATATACGCTTTTGTTAATATAAATGTGCAGAGTAGTGTTGCTGTTGTATTCCAAGACTAGTACAGTAGTAGGATGAGCACAATGTTTCAAAAGTGTGTAAATTTTTGAAAAAGGCTGACCAGCACTGGTCTAGTCTACTGCTTAAAACTTCGATATACAGAAGCATTGGCTTCCAAAATTGCAACATAGAAGCGTTTTTCTTTGTTTTTTTGGTAGGCTAAAGTATTGCCTTTTGTTGGTTATTTAGTTTTTCATAATTCCATAAACAAGATTTTTATTGCGAAGTTTGCATGGAATGATTTATCTCTTGAATTGGCAACGTCACTCCTGGTCATTCATTACGGCAGTAGTAGTAGCGCATAAAGGACTCAGTGATGTCATAATAACCAAGAAGGTCAGAAAACAAAAATCAGCGTGAAAATGACGTAGGCAGCGCTGACTGCATTTTGCAAGTGTAGACAGATTTCACACTGAGCGCCCAGCATAGAAATATTTTTATGTCAAGTGTAGACGAGGCTCAACACAGAAAAACGATATTAATGCAAAGATGTCAAAAACATGTGAACACTATCGCCATGCTATTGTTCTTGAAATTTCGCTCTCAATTACTTTGCTGTTATTGACACCAAGTATTGTCAAAAAGCATTAGCAGTTAGTAGGCTACATCACTCTATATAAATTATCATGTGATCAAAACTTAACTTTCACAAGAAACAACTACTCTAGTACACTGGTTCCCAAGCGTCGGTCTGCGCACCAGTACCGGTACCGATCTGCGTTAGTGTTTTAACCAGACCCCAAAACATATTCTTCCCACAACTCATGCAAAGCAATTCAATCACCTTTGGCTTCAGCAAAAAAACAGCAAAGAAATCTATTGGATTCCTCGTTTGTCTCCCATACTGGCATCTTAAAACTGCAACGAATTTCTTACCAACTTTGATTTTGTTCGACGGTATGTTCATAAATTGACATTATTGTTTGAACTGATTGAAGTTTTGCCTTAATTTTTGTGCTTAACTATGTAGCCAATGCCAAAATCTTGAGTTATTTTCTTCCATTAATTTAGCTGATGGTTAACAAATGCGGTTGTTAACTTCTGAAATATGCCACACAAATTGCAGATATTCGCTGCCAGTCTGTGAACGTTTTGCTTAGTTTTTACCGATTCGCTGATGTATGAAGATTGGGAACCACTGCTCCAGTAGTTAACATTAAGCCATTTTGGACTCTTGCTTACGCTCTTAATTATTGGAGTAATATGAGGATGAAGGATACCAGTAGCTGTAAACACTCAGAGATATTGGCAAGGCAGCTCGCCGGCCCATTGTTTGTGGCTCTTTTTTTGGACAGTAATATTGTATCGTGACAGTGTACAAATTTTTATTCACGCAAATCGTTTTCTCGCAATTGTTACAAATTGTTATTGATGTGTATTGCTTTCTCACAATAGTTATTTTCAAAGCTAACTGATTCTAACAGTGTGTTTTGGTGCCTACAGGTCAGACCTGTAGGTGAACTTTGGTATTAAGCGTAACTCGAGTCCAGGGCAGTAGGCCTACCAAAGCACTAATTTTATTTCACAATTTTTTGTCGTTTTGAACATTTTAATTTCCTTAGTTTGACAGGGAGAGAAGTTAGGTTCAGCGTAATAAGTACATCGGTACTTTTGGTCAGCTAAATTACTAGTCGAGTTAATAAGTACATCGGTACTTTTGGTCAGCTAAATTACTAGTTGAGTTAGCCCTAGCCCAAAGTTATACAGACGATTCCTTGCACTGTGTTGATTCCTCGTCACACTGATGATGAAGTCAGTTGGCTTCGAAAAATAAGGATTGTGCCCGTGGCTGCTCCTCCTCTCCTGCGTCCCAAGGATAAAAAATTACCCAATTTTGAACATGGAGACAGCAATGTGGTGCTAGGGGCAAATTCAGGGGGGTCGGGGTGCATCCTCCCATCCATTTTTAACAATGTTTTTAATGAATAGAATTTTTCCCTAAACCTGAACCTCTTCGATAAAACAAAAAATTTCACCATATTTCTAAGTGCCCAGAAATCAAAAAATAGCTAACAAATGCATCATACCGGTATTAAGTAAAGAACTCAGAATCAAGGGTAAAAAGTTTTACTAACACTTGCCTTAAAAGTTGTTCAAAAAGCACTAAAAAGGTATGTAAATTTTCAAAAATGTTCCCAGGTAGCATGCCCCCGGACCCCCCTAGAGCCGTTTTTGTTTCTCAGTTTGCTTTAAACTGACTCTACTGGAAAATCTAAGCTTCCGCTACCGTAAGGAACTGGTACTGTTAGCGAAGAAGGATAGTAAGACGTGATGTCTCAGTAAACTATTAAATAAAAACAGGCAGAGCACACGCTAACTCAGCCGTGACTATAACACAATCAATCGTCAGCAACAAGCACGCAGTTGGTACCACAAGTGAGAAATAATTAGAAAATCATTGCGTGATATATCAATCGAAATTCCACAGCTACAAGCTTCCCGGGAAATACCGGAAGTACTTCGAACACAGAACGTCGTTCTTTTGACCGTTGCTCCATAGTCCGTAAATAACTAGTCTGGAAACTTCTCGTTTTTACTGCCATCTAGTGGCAGTGGCCTCGCCAACTTACTGGAGTACTGGATTTACAGCGAGCACATTGGCAGTGAGCTACTGTAGAATCAGAGGCTGACATACAGTAGGTCGACAGTAGAACTAAAAACCTTATGGAACCGCATGGAACTATTCATAAGACAGTATTGGACTAGATGGAGCCGAATGAGACCATAAGGAACCAAAGAGGAACCACATGGAATAATATATGAGACCGAATCGGACCCCGTGAAACCATTTGTAAGACCGTATGGGACCGAATGTAACCACACGGAAACATGTATAAGACCGCATGAAACTATTCATGAGATTCTAGGACAATTGGGCACCAGACAAATGGGTCCCGAACAAATAGGTCTCCGACAAATAAGCTCCAGGATGAATGGGTCCCGGACAGTTGGGCACCAGAACAATTGGGTCACGGACGAATGGGCACGAGGACAAATGGATCCCGGACAATTGGGTTCTGCACAAATGGAGGCAGGGTCAAACCAGAAAGTGGCGCCACTTGAGGAAGTGAATTTGGAGTAAATGAATACTTGGAGCAAATGGGCACCAAAGCATATGAGCATTGGGGCAAATCGGCACCGAAGTATAAATGGGGACTTGGGGCAAATTGGCACTTGGGAAAAGTGAATATTTGGGGAAATGAGTATTAGAGGAACTTATACATTTGGGGGAATTGGGCACCGGGGAAATGGGCACTGGTGCAAATGGGCACCAAGTCAAATGGACATTAGGGGAAAGGGATACCCAAAGTGCCCCAACATTCCTGTGCAGATTTCCCCTCAAATGTTTACAAATGGGCAGTGGGGCAAATGGGCACCAGGACAAACGAACATTTAGGGGAAAAGGGTACCCCAAGGGCCCTGGGCTCATTTCCCCAAAATGTTTACAAATGGGCACCAAGGCAAATGGGCACTTGGGAAAAGATGTACTTCAAGTGCCCTAACAGGGTACCCCAAGTTCCTTATGCCCATTTTCCCCAAATGCTTACAAATGGGCAGTGGAGTAAATGGACACTTAGGGCAAATGGACATTTGGAAAAAAAAGGTACCCCAAGTTCCCTAAAGGAGTATCCCAAGTGCCCAGGGCCCATTTCCCCAAAATGTTCACAAATGGGCAACGAGGCAAATGGGCACTTGGGGTAAATAGACATTTGGGGAAAGAGGTACCCCAAGTGCCCTATGCCCATTTTCCCTAAATGTTTACAAATGGGCACTTGGGGCAAATGAACATTTGGGGGACATTTGACCCCAAGTGCCCTAAAAGGGTATCCCAAGTGCCCTAGGCCCATTTTCCCGAAATGTTTACAAATGGGCACCTGGGGCAAATGGACATTTTGGAAATGAGTACCCCAAGTGTCCTGCGCCCATTTTCCCCATTTTTTTCAAATGAGCAGTGGATAAAATATGCATTTGGGGCAATTCCCAGGCATTTACCCTACTGCCAGTTTTGCCCTAGTGTCCATTTGGGAAAAATGGGCACAATTAAGGCATTTAGGGTACCCCTTTCCCCCACAAGTCCTCTCTCCCCAAAACTCGAAGTGCCAGTTTTCCCCTCTGCCCATTTCCAAAAGTTTTGGGTGAATGGGCACAGGGAACTTGGGGTACCCCCTTTCTTCAAATGCCCATTTGCCCCACTGTCCATTGGCAAATTTGGGGGAAATAGGCACAGGGCACTTGTGGTACTCTGTTAGGGCACTTAAGGTACCCCTTTCCCCCAAACGTCCAAGTGTCCATTTGCCACAGTGCCCATATGCAAACATTTGGAGAAATGGACACAGGGCACTTGGGGTACCCCTTTAGGGAACTTGGGGTAGCCTCCCCCTTTCTCCCAAATGTCCATTTCCCCAAATGCCCATTTGCCCCAAGTCCCCATTTACTATGCGGCCCATTTGCCTCGAGTGCTCTTTCGCCATTTGCCTGGTGCCCATATGCCCCAGTGCCCATTTGTCCTAAGTGCCCATTCACCCCAAGTGCCCGTTTACTCCAATTTTTCCTTATCTCCAAATGCCCATTTGCCATTGTGCCCATCATTTCCCCAAATTCCCATTTTCCCCGGTGCCTATTTGCCCCAAGTGCCCAAAAGTCTGGGACCCATTTGTCCTGGACCCATGCTGTCCAATTCAATCCCATGCAGTCTTATAAACGATTTCTTGCGATTCTATTCAATTTAATGCGGTCTTACATAAACGGTTCCTGACGGTACCACATGGTCTTATAAATGGTTCCATGTGGTATCCTTCAGCCCCATAGATCTCATGCGATCTCACAAATAGTTCCATTTGGTCCCATACGGTTTTTGGTTCTACCGCAGTTTATACCCAGCCGTTATTAATGAAATGCAACCACATAGATTTTGACTGCACCAACTCAGTGTGACCACCGTTACAAGATGGCGGTAAAAACACGATCTTTATGGCGCTTTTGAATTTAGTTTCCAGACTAGTTATATATGGACTATGGTTGCGCAACAAACCAACAGTTGATTTACTGCTGATAATATGGTGTATCGCTGTTACTTTTTATTAAACAGTTTTGTTCGTTGCGATTGTGTTCATACTCCAAACAGAGATTGCGGCTCTGCCTTGCTTTTGTATTATTGCATGTTTTTAGATGAGATTATGCAAGAAGCTGTGGAAAAACATCAAGGAAAAGAGGATCTGGAAACACGAGTACAAATTTATTTTGCAAAACTGGCAGTAATGCTGTTTCTAACCCTTTCAGTCTTCTATAAAGCTAACCACGTCTAGCATATAACTAAATAAGAGTACCGTATAACTTGAAATTTAATTATCTAAATTTACCAATAAATCAAGGAATCCTAACTAACGAATATGGAGCAGGCACCACCAAAAAGGTTTAACTGCATATGATACTTGGTACAAGGATAGCTAATGTTATTGTAGTTTAGAAATTGCTGATTAGCATCATAGGGAGGATTGAGAGACTTGTTTCAGCTTTGTGGTTCACAGCACCAGTAGTATGAAACAGAAACAAGCAAAACTGCGCCAACACAAACAACTCCTTTTAATCTCAGTGCTGAAAAAATTAGAGCTTGACCGATATATCAGTCAGCCAATATTTATCGGCCGATAACGAGGTTGGTCGATATATCGTATCGGCCGTTTTCTACCGATAAATTATCGGCAATCCACAAAAACGTCATATTTACGATTTTGCTAATAAATGCAAGGTTTTTCGGCGTAGTTGCACACACAATCAAGTACAAAAACGATGCTTTAGAAAGTGCGTGCATGCACACTCAAATGACAACAAGTATGACCTTCAAATTTTCAGAGTACATGCATACCAATGTGTGAAACAAAACTATGCCCAATAATTATCTTCGACCTTTGACCTGGGGTAACACTTTGGACCTTTGTAATACTACCGACCTTTGATCTGGGATAATTGTTTTCGACCTTTGACCTGGGGTCAAAGGTCGAATAAACAAATCTCAACAGTTTTTTGTGCAGCCTACGGCTTTTGAACCGCTGATACTAGGGACTTCAAATTTTCAGGAATGATTGACCTTGATGTGAACTTGTGTCTAACAAATTTTTGGGGTTGGCAGTCAAGAGGTTAAAGGTCAATTAAGAAATCTTTCCAAACGCTAATAACTTGTGAATGGAAACAGGTAGGACCTTCAAATTTATCAAGTATATGCATCTTGATAAGGGTAAAAAAATATTCACAGTGAATATCTGCATGTGACGTTACTTGGGGTCAAAGATCAAATAAGAAAATATGTTGTTTGAGTTATAACTATTGATTAAAAACAGATAGGAACTTAAATTTTTACAGGATTGGTGTATATCTTACCAGGTTCATGCATAGTACCAACTCTAAACGCTCTATGTCACGTGACTCGGGGTAAAAGGTCAAAAAATTGATAAAATTTGCCAATATTGTGCAGTCTAAGACTTTTGAACCGCTGAAGCCAGAGACTTGAAATTTTCAGGGATGGTAGATCTTAATGTGAACTTGTGTCTAACAATTTTTGGGGGGTGGCAGACAACAGGTTAAAAGTCAAAAAACAAATTTTACCAAAACAGAAGCAAAGTCTTCAGATATCGGTTGTCGGTATCAACCTTTAAATATCAAGCATCGACTAGAAAATTCATACCGCTCAAGCTCTAGAAAAAATGGTGCATTCTATGTTCTTTTACCACGTGGTTAAGACTTGCAACGCTGGCGTGCGATAGTAGATTTGTTGCAGCAGTGAAAGGTGTCAGTTCAGCTGTTTAAGAAGCAACTTACAGTTTAAATTCTACTTACATTCTATTTGAATAAGGTACATGGAGTAAGGTTTGTTAAAGATTGTTGCCTAATATCTTAAATTGTGATAAATAAGCTTCATAGTTTGCTAAAGTGTTAATTATATTGTCTTTCAAATATAATACTATCTGATTATATCCACTGTACGAACAATCATTGCGATGAGTCACCAACATTTCCTCGATGAGATTGCTACCAAGATGGATGGAGTGTACAAGCAACTGGATGAGTATAAGGCTGACTTTGTAACAGCATGTAATACAACACCAAACCCAGTTGCTGCTGCTTTTCCTTCTTTTTCAGGTAGGCCTGCCAACTTGGAAGAGCAATGGAAGCGGCTTCAAGATCTGTACGCTGTGGTCGATGATTTAAAGGCTCTAGTCTGTTCTACCCAGGATAGGATTCAGAGTGCTGAAAAATCTATCGATGATCTTGAGCAGTATGGTCGATCAAACTGTCTCATCATCCATGGAGCCAAGGATGTTCCAAAAGAGGGGAAGTACCTAGAATGTGAAAATTTTGTGTGTGACTTAATCAATGAGAAGATTAAACCGGAAACACCATTGCAGGTCCATGATCTTGATATTGCCCATCCCTTGCCTGCTCGTAAGGGAACCCCGGTAATCATCAAGTTCCTCCGGAGAACTCAACGCAACTACATCTACGCGAAGAAAAAGATCTTGAAGAGTTCTGGATTGGTCATCACGGAACCTTTGACAAAGCGCCGCCTGAAGCTTCTTGAAGCTGCTAGGAGTGCTTTTCCGTGGAGATCTGTGTGGACCATGAAGGGAGATATTTATGTCTTCCACAACAATAGAAGACAGGTGATACATGATTTTGATGATATAAATAAAATTAAGTCTAAACCTGCTTATGCTCGAGCTGTTTCTGGGTAAAATGTGACTAGTTCAATACATAAATCTAAGGATAGTCTTAATTTTAAACCTTCAATACCACCTATAATTTTCTGGACATTTTTTTGTTGTTGTTGTACAATGATTTGTGTCAACATCAGAAATCAAATTATTGGTTATTCATATTAAATTTCTTTGGCAAAGCTCATGTACCGTACCAGCGTCAACTTGCTTATTGGCTTCAGCAAAAAGGCTTCCTTACTGTTCTGCTATAGTTACATAGTTTTCTTTTATTTATTTCTGTTTGTGTGAGTGTTTTTGTTTTTTGTTGTTTTTTTTTTAATTTTTTAGTTGTTTACTTAACTTATATATTATATGCCCAAAGCAGCAAAATCCTCAATTACCTTCTGTAAAATCTGTGAAGCACCAATTTCAAAACGACAGAAGTACCAGTCTTGCTGTGCCTGTAGTGCAGAATTTCATCAAAAATGTATCAATCACTTGAATATAACCTCTCAAATGAAACCCTTTTACAATGATTGCCTATGCATCTCGTGTGCTGCAGCTACCTTGCCATTTTTTTCCTTAACCGACAAGGACTTTTCTGAGTTGTTTCATGACCCTAAATCACCACTACCTTCTGCTGATGACCTTAATAGATTACTGTCAAATGTGCCCAATCATTTTGATCATGATCTTGATGACGCTGATAACATGTTTCTAATTAATAACCAATTGGATTCCTATCTAACTGTTCAAGAAGTTCATAAGCTTTTATCTGGAAAGAATGAAGAATGTAGTTTTAGCACTATATGTGTAAATGTTAGATCTCTCAATAATCCTCACAATTTTACTAAATTCGAAAGTTTGATTGCGGGTTTAGATTATCAGCCTCATATAATTGCAGTAAATGAAACATGGGATAAACCCCACACTACTGGTCAACACATGAATCTAAATGGATATATTTATATATCTAATCCTAGAGTTGCCAGCCGAGGCGGTGGTGTTGGAATGTATATTAAACAGAGCTTAATTTTTACTCCCTATGCCGAACTTTCAATCATGCAAGAAAAACTTTTCGAATCTCTATTTGTTACTATACATTTTGAAGGTAAAAGGCTGATATGTGGCACTGTTTATAGACCTCCTCGTAATGATAACTTGGGGCTAAATGGCTTTTTCGATTCTATTAAACTGGGATTAGGTGAACTAAATAAAACCAAAAGTAAATGTTTCCTGATGGGAGACCTTAACCTTAATTTATTAAACCTCTCTGATAAAAAGACTGAACAATTCACAGATATCATGTTTAATTACAACTTCTACCCCTTGATCAACAAACCTACTAGAATCACTGACTCGAGCTCTTCTGCCATTGATCATATATGGACCAATGTCTCAAATACTAGTATCAAAAGTGGTATAATTGCGCATTGTGTGGCTGATCACCTACCAGTCATACAAGTATCAAATCTTGGAAAAATCAAAACCAACTCGGTTTCTAAAGTAAGGTGTTATGCTCTAAGTAACCTTAAAAAATTTAGTGCTTCCTTAGAAAATGCTGACCTTTGCAATGTAGAAAATCAAGATAATCCTGATGACTGTTTTAAGAATTTATATGATTTGCTAATTGAAAAATTTGAGAAATTCATTCCCCTAAAAGAATCTTCTAAAACAACCAAACATTCTGAGTGGTATGATCGTGAACTGAGACGCCTAATGTTAAAAAAAGATAGATTGTATAAAAAATATCTTCTACGGCGTGACCTGACTTCTAAGAACCAATATCATAAGATTAGAAATATGTATTTTCATCTTATCCAGTTAAAAAAAATAGAGTTTTATCAAAAAAAATTCAAGAACTTTTATAATAATGTAAAGAAAACGTGGCAGTATATAAACAGTCTTCTTGGTAGAACGTCTTTAAACAGTGCCACTTCATCCTTTTTTATCAATGGGAAGAAAACTTGTGACCCTGTACCAATAGCAAATGAGTTTAATGACTTTTTCTCTAATATTGCTATTAATCTCGTAAACCAACTTCCTAAACCATCTATACCCTTTCAAGAATACCTAGCACCAGCCAATCCTTCTTCCATTTTCTTTTATCCCACCTCCCCCTATGAAGTAAAGCAGATTATTAACAAAACATCCCCGAAGCATAGCTCACGCTGGGATGAAATACCACCTGTTGTATTAAAGTATTTGCCTGATAATATCATCAACGCTTTGACGTATATCTTTAATCTGTCCCTTTGTCAGGGTAAATTTGTCACCGCTTTCAGACACGCTAAAGTAGTGCCAATTCACAAAAAAGGTGATGTTCAGAATTTAAACAATTATAGGCCAATTAGTTTGCTGTCTAGCTTCTCAAAAATTCTCGAAAAAATCGTTTACAAGAGGCTGTATTCATTCTTCGATCGCTTCAACTTGTTTTCTAATTCCCAGTTTGGGTTCAGAAGAGGTCACTCCACTTCTCATGCTAATTGTCTGCTTGTTGACAAAGTCGCTGCATCATTCGAAAAAAAGCTTTGTACTCTCAGAATTTTTCTTGACCTCTCGAAAGCTTTTGATACTATTAACCATAAAATTCTCTTGCATAAACTTGATCATTATGGCATTAGAGGCACAGCCTTAAACTGGTTTGTGAGTTACCTGACTGGACGCACTCAACAGGTTTGTTACAACGGTGTTGCTTCTTCCAATATTAATGAGATAAATTTATCGGTGCCTCAAGGTTCGATTCTTGGCCCTTTATTATTTATTATTTACGTCAATGACTTCCCTAATTGCTTGAAATACGGAACTAGTTTGTCGTTTGCTGATGATACAAGTATTTTTATCAGTGGCAAAACGGCCCGAACGCTTTTCGATAAAGGGAACGACGAACTCTGTAATATCGATAATTGGCTGGGCGCCAACAAGCTCTTCCTAAATGCTAACAAAACAAAGTGTGTATATTTCAAGACTGCTAACTCCAAGACTCCCCCCAGTGATCTAAATTTAGTAATAAGAAACATTCCAATTGAAAGAGTGTCGTCAGTGCGAGTGTTAGGAACAATAATTCATGAAAATTTATCTTGGAAGGAGCATATGCTAGCTCTTAAGAGTAAATTGCGTGCTACCTTGGGTGCCGTGATTCGAGTCAAACCTTATCTCAATAAACATTCTTTATTATCGAATTATCATTCTCTGGTAATAAGTCGTATTCGCTATTGTATAATTAACTGGAACCATGGTAATTCGATAATCCTAAATCAACTTCAGAGTATTTGTAATAAATTCATTCGACTGACTTTAGGAATAAGCCGTAATGAAGACGTCTTGCCACTGACGAAACAGCACAACTTACTAACAATTAACGATATATTTAAATATGAAATGGCTGTACTTATGTTTAGATTCCATAACCGTACTCTACCATCGGCTTTCGATCCTATTTTCCAATCCAAGTCGACTTCAATTACAACTCGAAGCAATAGTCGCGTAATCCCAATAAGCTGTCGTAGTACTGTCAGTCAGCAATCAATTAGATATATTGGTCCCAAAACATGGAATAATATCCCGCTACCTATTAGAGAATCTAAGACAATCGCCGCGTTTAAGAAAAAATTAAAACAGCACCTTTTAAATAGCTACTAGCTCTTCCTTAACCCTGCCTGCATAGGTTAAATTGTTTCGAACAGAAAACTGCTTTCTGCTATTTTTTCAGGTAACCAACGTCGAGCCCTGTGACTTCACCTAACTTCAAACCCACCGTCGCTTTTGGACATTTGTATTTAGCTATTTTAGGCCTAGATATGGTGAGATGGCAGGATCTATTGCATGCCAAATTGTACTCGGTTCTTCTTGCTATGCTTTCGGCTCCCTCTCAAACAGCATAGCAATTCTTCTTCTTCTTTTCTTTTTTTTTTTTTTTTTTTTATTTTTAATTTTTTATTATTATTATTATTATTTATTATTATTATTTTTTTTTTTTCTTTCGTTGTTTATTAGCTCTTGCCATCTTGAGAGACCACCAGTTTCCTGAAACAGTCTTGCCCCCAGATTCGCAAACAACTTCATCTTGTCAATTTTATTACACAATCTCTGTACACACTCCTGCAAGGGATGCATAGTCATAGTGCATTGTTAAAATCCTAATAAAACTATTTCAATTACGAGATATAATTTTTTTTTATTTTCATTTGTGATAGTTGTCGTAAATCTGCGGTCATGCTGGACAGGATTTCTTTAGGTAGGTTTCTTTGCCTGTCTGGCCTTTTGTGGTTACTCTATGGTCTCAACAGCGCTTGGTATGGGGTTAGGTTGGGACTCTCTTCTTTTCTAGATGCACTGTGATGACATTGAGTAACCTCGAAATGCCGTACACTGTTATGGTTCCTACCATTGCACTATATCATAGCGGTGTTGGAGCTGTGGTCTCTCCAGTGTCTTTTTTTATCTCGCCGTCATATGTTTGCTTTTTGTTCTTTTTTACCCTATTTTAAATTAATCGGGTGTTGCGACCATGCCTACTAATCCCCTCATCTTCAAATTTCACTTTCGCTAGCATGTTACAACGTTAATCGTTTTGTCGCTTCTTCCCTTTTCTGTGTCCGTTTGTATTTGAAATTCTATATTGCTGTGTTAATTTATTTTGACGGTGCAGAAATAAAAGACACTACTGCTACTACTTAAACAGACAAAATTTTGCAAGGAATGAAAGACAAGCTGGATAAAGTTATTTCTTTGGTTACCAATTTAATTTAAAAATTCGATGCATTAGATTCTAAAGTTGAAAAGCTAAGCAAGAAAATGGAAATCTTTGAAGAAACAGTGAATGACAAATTTGCTCAAGTTGATTAGGAACTTAAGTGTAAAGCTCCAATAGCCAAGTGCAATAAACTGCAACAAAAAATTTCGTCTTTAGAAGACCACTAGATGGTCTTTGCTCTGACCTGATAAAGGATGCTCTAATGAAAGAAAGTTATGAGAAGCGACTGAACATCTTGGTGCATGGTCTACAAGAAGCGAATTAGCCATGGGAGAAAAAGGGTTAGGGTTAGAGTACGAGTATTACAAGCTCGAGTACAAGTGCATTTTGATTTTTTGCAGTTAAACTTTAACTTTAAAATCAAAAATAAAACACGATGTTGTGTTTTTCCATTTCATTTCGCTAATATCTCAAAAACTACATGCGACAAAATTTTTTGCGTTTAGTGAAGAGACTAAACATCAAATAAATGCAATAAAAAAAAATCAAAAATTTGGCTACGTTGTATTCTTCCTGAAAACGGCAACAGTCTTGGGTCACTTTCATTTAAATCACTTATTTTGGTGAAAAAACAGGAACCCCAACAAGCCAGCAAATGTCCAGGGGTCGGGGTATACCCTAAAAATCGCAACAACTTTTATGTATATAAAGGAACGATTGTGACATCTCAGAGAAAAAATATCAAAGTACTCGTGTACTCGACTGATTTTTAGACCGAGTCCGAGTACTTTTAGGTACAGGTACTTTTTGAGATTAGGGGTTGAATGCACCAACAGCGGATTAACTTTATCCTCAATTAGAATTAATCGCAGATAACTTAATCCGTGAATAAAATTTAAGGAAAAATGGAATGCACCAACATATTCAATTCGGCGATTAAATTATCCTCAGATTAAGCAGATTATCCACTGATAATCTCAATTTTGCTGAGTCAAACTAGGCTAAACTGCTGGTTTTATGCAAGTTTTTGGAGGCTGCTACTAGTAGCCTAGTTCGTGGTTGTTTAAGCACAATGAACACAATGGATTGAGAACAAATTAATGTTACGCACAGCCAATCCAGGCTAGACTCATTCCAAACCGCAAAGACTCTTCATTTGTATTGTTCATCCTATAAATCTCAACTTCACTTCAATTTTTTAAAAGAATAGGTTTACCGATGAGTGGCATGGAAGTTTCAAATTATTGGTTTCATTTCAACATTTTTTTTATGCGAAAGTTTGCAGCAGCAAATAACAAAAACCAACAAAATGTAACGATTGACTGGATTTTTTATCTCTCCTCTTGTGGCTTTGCCTTGTACTGTAGTTGCGCTCGACAACATGAATCAAAAACAATACGCACGATTGTTACGAAATCAATGCAATTAATGAGCATGGTTGTCTGTGCATAAAAAGGTCGGTTTAGTAAGTCAGCATAGGGTCGCGTGCAATCGCTCACCCAGTAAAACAAAAAAAAACAGACGGACGTAATTAATTTATTAGACTCAAATCAAATACTTAAGATAGATAGCCCATCAACAACGCAGGATTAGGCTACTTTTCAGTTAGGCTTATATACTTTGAAGTGGCAATATACCCTGCTAGGCTTCCAAGATAATGGCACCGCATTAACCATTGCGGGTCAGTAAAACTGCTATTGTTCATTCTAGATTGCGTTCTTGTCAAATAACGACTAAAGTTTCAGCTTTGATGCTTAGCCTAGCCTATTATCTAGGACTAGGTAGTAATAGGTTAAATAAAGTTTATCTACTGTTTAATCCATCGAAACCCTAGGATTAAAGTTTAGCCTATTTCACTGTTTAATCCGCTGTTGAACTTAATCACGCTTGGTGCATACCAAATTCGATTTAATCCTCAGATAATCCATGGATAAGTTTAATCCAACGATTATCCATGTTGGTGCATTTGGCCCAAAAAGTTTCGAGTACAAGTACTCAGAAAAGCTGTACTTGAGTGTAATGGAGTACTCCATCACTGGTGAGTACTGAGTGGTAATGGGGTCGTTGTTTTTTCTACCTATTTTTTGGTTTAAATAAGCACCTATTTGTATAAATTTGTTTGTAGTGCAAGATGGAATGACGCAACGAGACTTTTAACTAGTTTGATATATTTTTTTTTTTTTCAACAAACCTTTTTATTTTGATTAAATGCATTTAAATTACATCTCAATCAAATTATGCCTTTCCTGCACTAATACTGTTGATTACCTTGCTTCGTCAATTTGATTTGTTCGTGCTTCTTTTTAGCTTACTGCACCTGCCTGCCTCACTCATTGATGAGTAGCCTCAGTGATTCTTTTAGAGTAGCCTCGGCAATTCTTTCCGATAACCCTTTAACACAAACTGACTACGTTTACTCTTTTGCTGCTAATTTTGAATCCTTCCCAAAAACCAACAATGCTTACATTTTTTCCACTTTTTGTTTCAACATGAGGTCACTTTGCAACCCAAAAAACCTTGATAGCCTAGAGTGCTCAAGTCTATGAATTTTTATCCTACAGTTTTAGGCATCACGGAAACCTGGCTAAAAGAAAATTCTCGCCATCCCTGCAGCACTGAATTACCAAACTATGCATTTTTTCTAAATCTAGATTGAAATCTAAAGGCGGTTGCATAGGACTTTTCATTTGTAAAAATATAACTTTTGAATCAGTATTCGACGAAATTATACTGAGCAAATTTAACATTATGGTATATCCCTAACATTTTTTCTCTTGTCCTTGGTAAACTGAAACGTGAAAAAAAAACGATCTTTTTATCGGGCGATTTTAACCGTAATTTGCTTGATCCTGATTTGTTAGTGGACGAAATGTTTTCAAATGGGTTATTTCCTTTAATTGATAAACCAACTCGTATCTCCACTACCGCCACTCTCCTTGATAATATTTGGACCAATATGCATCCATGCAATGCCGTTTTTACTGATCCAATCTCCGATCATTTTGCAATACTTCAATGCTCTCAGTTTCCTGTCTCCACCTTGCACACTTCAAATACTGAAAACATTAGAATTTTTAACAATGATAATATCCATCGCTTTCAAGAAATGTTAGATGATGTTAGTCGGCATAAAGTTTATGAGCAAAATGACCTTGATCTCGTTTTCACGATGTTTGTAGAAAAAATACAAATTAATTATAATGAAGCCTCTCCCATTATAACCCGCATGAAGCTAAAATCTAGAATTTGCGGCTGGGTTGATGCCGAACTTCATTCGCTGCAAAAAGAAAAACAAACTGTGTATGGACGATCTTTATGCAAACACGATCTCGAATCGCAATTGGCATATCACAGAATTTGAAACCACTATAAGAGTCATAAAAACAAAGAAATCTCAATATTTCCAAAAACGCCTTGCTTCTTGTCGAAACGACTTAAAGCAAACCTGGAGTGTAATCAATGGCATCATTGGCAAAAAGTCTTCCATTTCGCCAAATTGCATAAAAGGTGATGACAAATTGCTTACTGACTCATTTGAAATTGCAGAGTCGTTCAATGATCATTTTTCTTCCATTGCCAGTAAACTAACAACCAAACTGAGTTCACCTCCCAGCCCTTCGAACCTGAAATCCAAATCTAATTCTTCTAAAATTTCTTCCTTTTTTTCACGCCACCAACTGCCTATGAAGTTAAATAGATTATCTGCGATATTAAACCCCAAAACAGTTGTGGCGTGGACAAATTCCCGACCTAACTCTTACGGTATCTGCCATCTTTTACTCTTGAATTACTGGCACGCATGTTCCATCAATTCCTTTCTACTGGTAAATATTTCTCGATTTTTAGAGTTGCAAAGGTTACGTTAACATGCAAACATGGTAACGCTCAAATGGTTTCAAGTTATCATCCAATAAGTCTGTTAAGTGCCTTCTCCAAAATATTAGAGAAAATAGTACATAAGCGCATCCTATCTTTTCTTAACCAAAACAATATCCTATCCAAGTTACAATTTGGCTTTAGAACTACCTTTTCAACCCATTTAACTTGTTCCTACTTGTCCTCCAAACTCCCTATCTTTTTAATGACAATAATCTAGTTTTGGCCATCTTTTTAGACTTAAAAAAAGCATCTGACATTCTGGATCATGGTATAATGTTTACCAAGCTTAGAAACTATGGCTTTCGCGATGTCGTTAACGACTGGTTTTGTAATTATTTCAACAATCGCAAGCAAAAAGTTCGTATTAATGACAAAAACTCAGATGTTCAGCCTATTTCATTTGGAGTGCCGCAGGGTTCTACTCTTGGCCATCTTTTGTTCTTAATCCATTTAAATGATTTATTTTAAGACATTGATTATGAAACCACTTTGCATGCAGATGATGCAACGGTTGCAACAACCTCCTAAAAAGTAGCAACACTTATATTAAATTTATTTGCAATTTTAATCGTCTTTCATACAAATAATTTCAGAGCTGCTAGAACTGATAGTGTACTACATTTTCAAAAAAATTCCTAAAAGTGGCACTGGAGCCTAATTCTTAAAAATAAATAATTTTTTGAAGTAATACAAAAAACAATGTTTTTACACTTTGTTTCAAAGACGAAGCTTGCACAACATGCATATGCAAAACAACTTACAACCAGTTTGCTTTTTTCATAATCTGTCCGAGAATCCATTCTTCAACCTGAGAACTTAAAACTTAGTGTAATTTTCACATAGCTCAGATTTGTTTTTGTTTTATATTTTTTTTTTCTTTGTTTTTGTTTTATATTTTTTTTTCTTTGTTTTTTGTTTAGTCAAGTGTTTATTTGTGCAATTGTATAATCAAAACATTTTGTCATACTTCCATTTGGTACAGGTGGTGGCTGACATAGAAGACCGCATGGTCATTTTCACCATCTCCTGTTGCTGTATTTCAGTATTATTTGTGATATGTAATCGTTCGAGTTGAGCACAAAATAAATTGATATGATTGATTGATTACTCAAAGCAATTTTGATGTCAAAAAACGAATTACTTGTTCCCCAAAAAGGTAAGTAGATTTTTTCCAGATTTTAACTGTAGAACTGCAGAAATTAGCAAAAATCATCAAGTGTGACCAAGGATTTTCTCCTTAGACTCCACCTAGTGATCAAAACTTCAAACCGTTATAACTCAAAAAATACCGTAGTCAAGATAAATAACAACTTTTTTGATGGTTGTTTATGAAAGTTCAGCAAAATACATTAAAGCCAAAAAAATTCAAGACTAGTGATTGCAAAAGTTAAAAAAATTAGTTGATTACATAAGTTATGGAAAGACCCTGTGTATACTTGGTACTAAAACATTTGCCACAAAACTCTCAATACGTATCAACAATGGCATGGACACTGCTACATCTCTAGCAAGCTTCCCAAGGGCTTAGTGAATTTCACACAAATCTTTTCCAATGTATTGACATATTATAATACGTTGTGCCACTGCAAGTTTAAAGTGTTTATAAGCCAAAACTACACAGCTATGTAATGAACACTCCCTAAGTGTTAAACAGCATAACTGTGCAGTGACCTACCGGTACCGGTACTATCATTTGCACAATGAAACCTATTCTTAGCACACTAAAAACACTGCAATGTTTCACATCATTTTGCTGTGATTATGAACACCTCTTTAGAACAGATAAATCTTACAAAAAGCACCACGTATATATTCCACAAATTTTTGCATTTTTTTTGATATGTGTGAGGCTTTCTCGACGCAATTTTAAATGTTCATGTTCGGGTCATTCCATGTCAACTGATCCAAGCCATTTAACCCATGGTCTCATTTTTCTTCCAAATTTGGCATGTAATATCTTCAACAGTACAGGAACAAACCAAAAAAAAATTTTTCGAAATTGGTTAACTACAAGCGAAGATAGAGGAGTTTAAAAATGATTGTTTATGTGATCACTGAAGTGGAACACTTTTTCTCGAAATTGTCCTACACTGCAAAAGTGAACCATAAATCAGTGTAAAAACATTGTTTGTGACTTTTCATGCATGCAAGATGTGGAAGGAGGGCAATTAGACACTTTGTGATGGTTATTCCTGATGTATCAATGCTTTGGGGCTATTTATGGGGGTTTTAGCATATGGATGGAAGCAAAACCATGCATGCGTAACATAAATTTCAAACGCAAATATCTTTATGAGCACACTGCCTAAAAATTTAATTTTGGTTTCATATGAAAGCTTTGCTAAAGGAGCATCTGTGGTGCTAATATCAAAAGTGTTATCTGCGTTGATATTTTCTATGTTTAGAAACAGTTTTATATGTGCTGGCAGTGGTTTAGAGCGAAATTTGCATGACGACCATGATTGTAAAGCGTTGTAACTCGCATTCAAGCATTGTTATTGCATCCTCGGATAAAATTTTTCCCAGAAATCATTATTTTTAATTAAAGGTTTTTAATCAAACAGCAAATTAAAGATTCAAAGTTTAAATGGAAAACTTTAAACATGTCAATTTTCATCCTTTGTATAATGCCTTTATCGCTTTTGCATGAAAGGAGGATAAATGTGAAGAAATCAAATCAAGGGGATGGAGTGCCTGCTGCTAATGCTGCAGGCTTGAGTTCGACGAAGACTATTGAGTTGGTGCTTACAGCTTTCTTCCTTGCTGCCCAGCACTAAAGGGGCAGAGCGAAGGACAGACCGGCGAGCGCACTTTAACTGTTTTGTTGGGAAAGGCATTTTATGGGTTGCCCCATGGTTATGTAGTAGACAAATATCAGCTTGACTCAAAAGACCGCAAGAAACCTTTACTGCGTCTTAGCTGAGTACACGAGGTGAATAAACTAAACTATGCTTATAATCAAACACTATAATCTGTGATAATTTGGATTTTTTAAATAGTTCTTAATTACAAACATTTTATTAATGGAAAAGTGCAGTATTGGAATCTTGCTGGATGAGAAATGTCATAAGAAAACACATTTTTATTAGCATATATTTATATGTATTTATCCTCCTATGCGAGAAAGCGATCAATGCACTGCACGAGCTCGCTTAGGAGTTGCCAGCCATCTGTCTACCACACCAAGATGGGGGAATCCCGCTAAGTGCCTTTCCCAGTGGCACAAGTAAACCTGCCGGCTTGTTCTTCACACTGTCCCTTTAATGCTGAATGTCTTTAATGCTGAATGTCAAGCAAGGGAACTGTGAATACCTATTTCAAGTCATTGTTTTGACCCGACTTGCTCTTACCACTCAGCCATCTGAGCTTTTCTCAAAAACAAGGTTTAGTTTCAGTAAATACCCCCACTTCAGAAGAAATTGAGCTTCTTCAATTATGACTTGTTGAAGATAAGGGCAAGCAAGGAAATTCATATTCTGTTTGCATCAAAGCCATAAGCTATCACTGTGGAAGAACTCTAGTTTTTAATGCATTTTTCCGGTATAATTTGTGGGCGTATTAGTCTGTTTCTTGTTTAGCAGCATGATTCTAATCAAATACTTGCATAGTGTCCTGCTTTAATAGCCAGGCACATGTTTGTTTCATGCCACTTTCACTTTTTGATTAGATCTGTACATACAGTATACTTATTGATGCATTCAAAATTATCTTCCTCTTGGCAATTTTTCTGTTCTTATCAAAATTTTTCCTTTCGGTGAACTGTCAAATTTGAAAAAAAAATACTCCTACCAATATTAGCTGCCAAGTTTGCGTGTCTTTGAGAAACTGCCTCTTTTGTGCTAAGTAATCTGAGTCTTGAATTTTCTGAGCAGATACCGGTACGTGTAGGGCAGATGTGGGACCAATGAGCCATTTTTCACTCTTTGCTTTCTAACTCCTGAATTTGTAGGTGTTAGCAAACTAAATTTTATATTTGAGTAGACCAGTAGGTGATGAAACTCCACACTGAAGTTGGGCAAGAACAAACATGTTTTAGTTTAATTATTAAAAATTTAATTTTTTTAGAAATGGCTCATTGGTCCCCTTAGTTTGTGGGACCAACGAGGCACGGTGTGGGACCAATGAACCACTAGAAGGAAGCTGCAGAAACAGTTAGATCTACGATGAAATGAAGTTTTATCACAAAAATAAAACTAAGAAGTAAAATCAGTGTGGCAAAAATTAAAATCATTTAAGAATGAAATTGTAACTATGCGTTCTCATGCTTATCTAGCAATGCATAGTCAGTGAAAAGGGCTCTACACTATCTGCGCCATTCCCTTTTTCGAGTTTACGCTATGTCTTTGTCTTTTTCATAGGTGCGACCTTTTTTTAGTCTAAATCATTGCACAGTAAATAGATTAAACAAACAATTTATCAACAAAACTAACCATGCAAAACTCACAAAAATCTATCAATCACCCTTGAGAATTAGATGCCATAACGAGCCAAAATAATATATAATTTGAACACATTAGCTAAACACTTCGTAGTAGCAGCTGAAGATAGCGGTGAAAGAATTTGAATTACTGTATATGTCACTTTTCTCAGCAGTAGCCAGATCATCAACATCAGGGACGACAAAATTGTGGTTAATCTGCTAAGACTGTTTTAAGATTTTAATTTCATAATCATCTTCGCCATCAGGACCACTAAGTAGCAGTCCAATAAAATGTCTGAAGCTCCCAACTACAGAAAACACTTTAACAATGACATAGAGGCCTGCCTTAACTATGTCCACATCCCGTGCATACCAAACTGCCACTGGCTCATTGATCCCTCTTTGCATTGGCTCAAAGGTCCCACAACTGAGTAGGCACAACATTTTACTAACTGGCCGCTACCTAATAGGGTATATGCTTCTGAGCAAGGCAAAATCTTTTTCTACATCAAATAAACTTCAAAAACAAGCAATACCATGCTACCTTCTGTTTAAAAACCAATCATCGACAAAAAAGCTTATGAGCCAGTAGAAAAGGTTCCTTGCTTGCACACGTGTGGATGATCATAACTCGATCAAAACCCGGATGTAAAACTTCAAAACTACCGGTATTTTGAATCAATTCCTAAAAGAGAAAGAAAATTCACCAAGAACTTTGCGAGAAATCAACTATGGTCATTGGTCCTACCCTGATCAAAGGTCCCACTTCTCCCCTACGTCTATCTCTTAACTAGCAATAATTATTGACAGACGATTGTCCAATTTTTGCAGTGTACGTGAAGTATAGATATTTTAAACAGGACCCTTCATGTTTGTTTTGTTCTGAATGCAACTATCATCCTATTTTTTGCACTCTGTTCTCACCCAGTTATTACATACTTGCACAGTTTTTTGATCTGATGTTATCATCTTATTTGTTACAATGTTTTGTTACTTTTTTCGATCTTTGTTCTTTCTTACTGTCTGATTAAAGGGGAACTGAAGAGCAAAACTATTTTTTCAGAAATGGCGTTAAAAATTACACTGAGTTCTATACTGACTGCAGAAATTTTCAATCATTTTAAATTAACCAGAAATTAAACGTTAAACTTGTGATCATGATGTCATGGAGGTCTGTACGTTCCGCACTACTGCACGCATGCAACTACGCAAACCTTACCGCTGTCTGTAATCCACGCGTTTTTCAATGACGTAACAGACCTCCATGACGTCATGATTACAAGCTTAACGTTTAATTTCTGGTTAATTAAAAACGATTGAAAATTTCTGCAGTCAGTATAGAACTCAGTGTAATTTTTAACGCCATTTCTGAAAAAACAGTTTTGCTCTTTAGTTCCCCTTTAAAGTGCATCTTAATATTTTCTGTAATTAATTTGTAATGGCTGTATGGATATAAAAGATACTAACCAACAGTTAGAATATCGAGCATTCGTTTTGTGCCTCCCCCTCCCCCCATCTCAGCATCTTCTGAAATTAGTCAGAAAGACTGTCACCACATTCCACAGCTACCAACATGAAATATTAATCAGCGTTCATGCAAGAAAATCACATTTATTGTAGAAAATGATTTCTCATATGTAGCATTTTCGATAAGCGCTTTGACAGAAGTTAGCCTTAGATTGAAAATTGCATTTTTCAAATACGAAAAATATAACATCTGAGAAAAATTATTTTTGTAATCTCTGCATCAAGAGCTTTCAAATGAGCTATTACTTGCAATTATTTGACGTGTGCTCATAGAGATATTGAACTTTCAAGTATGCATTACGCTTGAATGATTTTTGTACCCCCCAAATTTTTGTTAAAGAAAAACTAAGATAAGGACGTAAATTTTTGCGAGTTTTCATGATCTGTAGATAGTACACACTAATAACTTATGTTTTCAGAATTTCATAACTGAAAACTTCATTTTTAACATAACATTTATTTTGTCAAAGTTGAGATATGAAAATTGGTACGACTGTTCTGCTTTGCTGCACACAAAAACAGCCAAAATTGCATAAGCTGTGATTTTTTTATTTCTTGTTCGATTTTCGTCAAACTTAGTTTTTTAAAATCAGAAGAAAAAGTTCTACCTGCTTACCAAATTTGAACAAAATCTGGAGCATTGGGTTAAAAAACCTAAAAATTTTGGATCAACTGACATAGAATGACCCATTTACTGATTGACTTACAAATTAACTGCTCTGTTGCCAGCACTACGTTTTGCTCAAGCATGTTTTAACACTTTATCCATGACTGATTTATTTCTAATTTAAAAGTCAGAGCTGAATTACGCCAAAAAAGTTTTTTGTTGCTTTCTCAGAGCAAACATTTTCTTTCCATGTAATTCAATTCAAGTAATTCAGGTTTGCACGTTGCATCAACCTACCAATCTTACAGAACCCTCCAGATAAACACTCATAAAAAATCAATTTTGTAGCCACCAAGTAGCTACCGGTGTTACCAAATAGTACATGTCCAAGATGTTCCACGATGTGCAAGATGTCCGCAATATCCAAGATGTATGCAAAGTTCACAATGTACAAGATGCCCGCAATGTTCAAGATGTCTGCAATGTCTACAATGTCCAAGATGTCTGCAATGTTTACGATGTCCAATATGTCCCATCTTAGAATATATGAATGGTATTGGAAGTGTCTAGAGCACCAGCTAACCTTTTATAGACACAAACAAGCACTTTGGTGCGGTGTTACTAAATAGTACATGTCCACAATGTCTGCAATGTCAACGATCTGCAAAATTGCGATGTCTGCGATGTTCACGATGTCCCAAATAGCGATGTCCACGAAGTCCAATCTGGTAGAGAACGCAGAGCACACTAATTTACAGGTAGGCTATTTATTTAGAGCACTGAAGCACTACAGTGAATGTAAACAATTTCGCACATCGCGGACATCACAACATGGGACATCGTTGACATCGCAATTTGGGACATCGTTGACATCGCGGACATAGCAGACATGTACTATTTAGTAGCAACCCTTTGGTGCAGCAGCGTTTCGGTAATGGAAACCGGTACCACGTAACAGCATCGTCATATAGAGAAACAAACAAAACAGTCTGGTGCAGCAGCGTTTTGTTCATGGAAATCAAGCCGGAGCTCTCAGGAGCGTATTTAGGTGAGTCAATTGTGCCATGCCCCCCTCCCCTTTTGACTCAGCCTTTTAGTAAAAAGAACAAAACTAATGGTGCCAAGTGACTGAAATATGCTAGACTCATTTGATAGTTTCTGCAGTTTATGACCAGGGGTGGATCCAGGGGGTAGGATGAAAGGTATGCATCCTCCCACCAGCTTTTTCAAAAATATTTTCGATGTATATAACTTTTTCCATAATCTCGAACTCCTTTGATTGCAATAAGCCTTACACCTTAAGCGCGCATAATCAAAAATGTGGGAACAAAATGCATCATATTTGGCGAAGCACTCAGAAGTAGGGCCACAAAATTTACAACAAAATTGCCTGAAAATTATTCAAAAAGCACTAAAATAGCTAGCCATTACAGCATGTAAAGTTTCAAAATTTTTCCGGAAGAGCATGTTCCCAAACCCCCCTAGTACTTTTACTGTTTCTCAATCGACTTCAACTTTGTTTGGCCGAAAAAAATAGCTTGAAAAAAATGAGGAAATTATGCCCCCCCCCCCCCCCTACTATTGAAATTTCTTGCTACGCCACTGGGTGCTCTAGACACTGCCATTGGTATTAGGTAAGAAGTGAACAAGTTAAGAACATTGCACAATGAATGTGAAGCAAGAGGAATAAATTGACGTCTTAATTTGTTTAGCAGAGTTTAGGCTCAGTTGCTGGTCTTTACTGTTACTGATAATTTAAGCTTGGTTTAAGCCTACCAGTAGTTTAGATTTGAGAAAGATTAGATGTGCCTAAATGTGATCCATGAACTTTTCATTCTTTCTTGTTACTTTTCAAATTCTTTCTTGTTACTTTTCAAAACGTTAATTCGCCCGAAATTGGAATACAACAATTCAGTATGGTGGACTCTTAATAAATGTGATTTGGTTAAACTGGAGAGTGTGCAGAGACGTGCAACCAAATTAATACCAGGGTTACGGAATTTAAGTTACACAGAACGCCTAAGAGCTTTGTCCCTACCTTCCTTGCAATATCGTATACTTCGTGGTGACTGTATTCAAGTGTACAAATATTTAAATGGATACTTTGATGTTGATTGGTCAAATCTGTTTTGTTTAAATAACATGCAACACCATAACACACGAGGCCATGGACTTAAATTAACAAAACTATCTCATAGTACAAGAATAAGAGGCAAAAGTTTTACAGTTCGTGTGATCAACAGTTGGAATGCCTTGCCTCAAGATGTTGTGTGTGCTTCCTCACTAAATGCTTTTAAAAATGCTCTGGATGACCACTGGGAAGTTTTACCTATAAAATTTGATCCAGATATTTTCTAGGTTCTAGTGTGTTGTAACAAGTTGTTACCCAGTATACTATTTTCTCAGTTAGCAAACCTCTATTAAATCACACTGTTCAACCAACAGGCTTAGCCTGAATTAGTATTGTATGTGCTAGTATTTTTGATTTTGTGTAAGCGTACTGGTATCGTAACTGTTTTCAGCACCTGCACTGTATTATCTACTGCTTATTCACTTCGCTTATGTATGTAATACCACTTTGTGTTAGACCTGCCACTTTCTTTCAATGTTTGATGTAAAAGCTATCTAGCTTATACCATCGTACGCATTTATTATATTATTATTATTATGAAGTGATATAGGACTAGACTAGTATGGTTGCCAGTAACTTCACCACATGGTAACTTTGCCACAGTAACTTCGTCACAGAAACTTTGTCACATGGTAACTTCTCCACACTTTGAGGTGAAGGGAGATGTGGGAATAGTAGGAACATGTGTTGGGGTGCGGGGGGAGGAAGGGGAGATGTGGGAAGAGGTATGAGAGGAGGTGTAGGAAAGTGTGATGGGGTGTGGGGGAAGTAAGGGGAGATGTAGGGAAAGGTGAGGGTAGAGAGATGTGGGGAATTAAAAGTGTGTTGGGACCCCACACCTCAACACATTTCCCTACATCTCCCCCATTCCCCTCCCCACATTTTTTCCCCACACCCCAACACACTTCCCCACTCACTCCATACACTCTCCCACACTTCTCCACTCCCCACACATCTTTCCTTCCCTCCCCCCACACCCCAACACATTTCCCTACATCTCCCCCCACACATCTCTTCCCACAGCTCCCCTGACCTCCCCCTACACCCCAACACACTTCCTTATTCAACCCATGCACTCTCCCACACCTCTCCCCACATCTTACCCCACAGTTTCGATTATGTATATGTTTTTGTGTTATATATGTCTTTATATAGATATCTGATTGTTCGTACATGTCTTTGTGTTTTCTGAATATCTGTATTTTACACCTCACTGTGTAAAGTTGTTTGCTCTTCTTGACTCACTTGTGGAATTTTTGTCTTCTGTTGATTTTTGCTTATAATTGCCCCCTAGTTAGGTGTTGATATGTTATCTCTCCTTAGGGGGTTTACAAATTATTTGTTATTATTATTATTATGTGGCGAAGTTACCATGTGACAATGTTACCTTAATGAATTTAACTCGAAAAGCCCCATAAAATTTTTTACAGCAACCGGGAATTTAAAGTCTTGTTTCGGTGTAGACAATGTAAATTTTTGATGTATGAAAGTGTGGCAAAGTTACTGGCAACCACTAGTATTGCTGGAGAATGAGCAATTACAGAGGTGGCATACGGTATTTACATCGCATAAATCTTATACATTGCAAACATCGTGGACACTAAGCATCTCAAATATTGCGGACATCTCAAACATCATGGACACAGGAGAGCTACCGGTATAATTTATCAAATCGGAGTTTTTACCATGTTATGGATATCTTCTCCAAATTAGGAAAATAAAGAAGTTTCAAACGAGTAAAAACATCCTAAATTGGAGAATTTGATGATGGAGATAATCACATTTCCGCCTGTAAAGATGTCATTTCCACTCAGAAATGACAACATCAAAATATAGTAGAATTGTTTCTCTACAACCAAAGTCTCGTCAGCCTTGCTACGCACAGCCAATCCAGGCTAAACTCATTCCAGACTGTAAAGACTCTGTTTTTGCATTGCTTTACCTGTATATCTCGACTTCATCTCTTTTTTAGGTTGTGCCCTATTTTTGGCAGGCGACTGGCCCCAAACAACGATACCCAATGAAAGAACCTATAACCACTAACCCACAACCAAGTTACCGTTAGCCTAACTAGCACACATCATGGGGCATCATGGAGTGGGTTACCATGGGGGCTTCTAGTGATGTGTGCTAGTTAGGCTAACGGTAACTTGGTTGTGGGGTAGTGGTTATAGGTTCTTTCATTGGGTATCGTTGTTTGGGGCCAGTCGCCTGCCAAAAATAGGGCACAACCTAAAAAAGAGATGAAGTCGAGATGTACAGGTAAAGCAATGCAAAAACAGAGTCTTTACAGTCTGGAATGAGTTTAGCCTGGATTGGCTGTGCGTAGCAAGGCTGACGAGACTTTGGTTATAGTCGAAACATTAATTTGTCCCTTGCAAATTTGTTTCTCTACAACTTTACCATAGGAATTTAAATTTCACAGTAATTTACCAGTACTTTTTTACATAAAAAAAATTGTTACATTTCAATGTATTTACAATTACATTGAAACTGCAAGCTAAAGCTAGCCTATGCCTGTTTCTTTTCCAGTAAATACGCGATTACGTCATTAAATTCACCAATTCAGAAAGTTTCTCCTCTTTTAAAAATTTCTTTTTTCTCCTGATTTGGAGAAACTATCCATAACAGGGCAAAAATTCCATTCTGATTAATTATACTGGTACCTAACTGCAAGACATCTCACACATTGCAGACAGTTTATGGTATCAGTACTATTTATTAGCACCCCAACTGTCCAAGTACATACTGTTATTACTGGTACACAGGTACACTGTAGCTGTATGGTGATAACCTTGAGCAAAAATATACTGGTACTGCTATTACCAGTACACTGTAACTGTGAGGTGATAACTTTGAGCAAAAATACTTTGATGCTTCTAACGCTATCATTTGCTAGGCTATAACTGATACTCAGTACAAGTAGGCTACTCAAATCAAAACATTCATTGTACTTGTGGTATTACAAGTTACAACAAATCATTAATGGGTAGTGGGGCCTAACTCTGCAGCTAAGCATCTGTGCAACACAGCCCCAAAGAAACATCGCAGTGGTGGCAAACTGTTGGCAATACAAAGTTTGATTGAACCAGTCTGCAAACCAGACCCTGAGACCAGAGACTAGTCTAGACCACCACACCCTGCATCAATAGTGATGTCTGCAACTGAGCTAGAGTCTACTGGTATCTACCTGTATACTGTCAGCGACATAGTGTAAGCAAGAGGATACCACACGAAGGTTGCAAATCCTACCGTACATGACAATTACTGTCCCGACTGTTTCCTCCAAGATTTTAACTGGTGCGAATAGGCTTACATACTGGTATGAAAATTACAAAAATCTGCCCGAACATTTAGAGAGTGTAATTCAAGGCCTCGCACAGGTATAATTTTTGTTTAAAATAAGAGATTCTCTAGGGTAAAACAGTTCCATTTGACACAAAAAACTTGAGCACTTTTAACTAACCGGGGTGACTTCGATCAGCGGGGTAACTTTGATCAGTACGAGGTGACTTTGATCACTTTCAAAAAAAGGTTTGTAGCTTACCAGAAATCTGTTTTTCCGGTTTGGCTATGCTTTCTGTCATATTTTGAAATAACTTTAGATCTAGTAGTTGCTAACAGGCGCTCTCAACAGCTCAAGATGTGCGGATTGTATCATGATCGCATTTCACTCTTATTAACCTCGCGTTCCAGTCTATTGAACTCGCGTTCCACTATCGAAGCAGATCGATGAGAATAATGTTGGATCTAGTAGTCGCTAACAGGCGCTCTTAAGTTGTACGGATTACAGATTGTAGGGATTGCATCAAACTCGCGTTCCATACTGCTGAACTCGTGTCTCTTAATACTGCTAAAACACAGTTTTTGGCTTTTTTATTGCATATTGGTATTATGGTATATGCCGATTGTAATTTATGTTTCACTATCATCACCATATTATGTTTCGCGGTGATCACCATTTTTTTAAATAAGCAAACGACAAATTAAGTTTGGAAAAAAAACAAACCAAATCACAAAACGAGCTAGCGCTTTGAAGCCAAAAACCAAACACCTTCTCACTGCCCTACCAGCAATTTAATATCGCTAAATTGCTTTTCATATCAAGCTGAAAACGTAAACTACAGTCCCTTACACGTTTTTAAAATTCAGATTCAGATTCAGATTTTATTTATTCGCTGCCGTCACTCGCAATGACTACATCAAGCAATAACAAAGCAATGAACAGAAACAAACATACAAGTTGACATAATCACAAAAGCGAAACAAAAAAATAATATTATACTGTAGACCACAGAATGACAGCAACAAGGTGGCCGCGAAGGGACCAAGGGGCCATCGAGTCAGCAGCCACCTTGCAGTTGCCAATAGAAATTCTTACATCACGTACGCAATCAAGATATCAGCAACATTGGCAGACGAAGCAATTCAATTAAAGATTTTCTGAAGCATGCATCACAGAGAACAAACGCAAAGCAACAAAGTAAATATAACAAAGTAAAAAAAAGATAATAATATAGAGGAAAAATGGGAATGCAAGACAACGGCTAGTATCCCGCTAACTGAACGACGACTCTGAGCCTCTAGCCAATAATAAATTAAGTAAAACGCAATTTAAAATTTTAATAAATAATTTTTATACTCCTTTTGAAACTTGCTAGACGAGTATTTACGCATATCAGGTGGGATTACGTTCCAAATCTTGGCACCGATAAATTTGATCGAGCGTTGTGTTCTTTTTGTTTTAAAAAAAGGAATTTTTAATTGTTCATTACTAGAGAACCTCGTAGAAAAAGAGTGGGTTAACATTTGCTGGAGTAAAATAATTATCAAATACTGGCGGTAAGCTTTTCTTCCTGTGATTGTAAACAAATTTAGAAATGACATATTTAGCCAATTGTTCTAATGGCAGTATTCCAAGCTCTGAGTAAAGAGGAGAAACACTTTCGCACCATGCTTTTCCAGTGATACCAGCTACAGTTCTAATTGCCTTGTTTTGAATATGATTTAATTTTAAAAGATAGGTAGGGTAAGTTGTACCCCATACAGTTAAACCGTAAGTCAAATGAGTATGGACAAGAGAATAATACAACTTTAATAACGCAGTCTGAGGTAAAAAAAATTTCAGTTTGCTTAAAATACCAACTGATCTAGCTAGTTTTGCTTCAACATACTTTGCATGCTCATGGAAATTTAATTTATTGTCTAAGATCACTCCCAAGTATTTAGCCTTGTTTACTATTTTAATTTGGCCAGCAGGACAGCGTAGGTTGAGCTTGACCGATGGGGATCTAAGTTTTGGAGATATTATTAACGCTTGCGATTTATTTGCATTGAGGGTAAGTTTGTTTGCTATCATCCAATTGCTAACCCCATTAAGTTCATGGTTGATTCGTTGTTCTAATAGTTCAGTCGTTGGGGCGTTAACTACCAAACACGTGTCATCTGCGAATAAGCGAGGTGTACTGTCAATAGAATTGGATAAATCATTAATATATAATAAAAAAAGTAGTGGTCCAAGCGTTGAGCCTTGAGGTACTCCTACTGCTATATTACTTAATGAAGAGTTAGCGTTATTAATACAAACAAATTGACTTCTGTTGCTCAAATAAGATTGAAAAAAGTTTTTCGCAATTCCTCGAATTCCATAATGATCCAATTTATTAAGCAGAATAGTATGATTTACTGTATCGAAAGCTTTAGCTAAATCAAGTAAAACTAACCCAGTATATAATTTATTTTCGATACTATCAAAAGTAGAGGTAGTAATGTCTAAAATGGCGTGCAAGGTAGAAAATTTAGATCTGAAACCATACTGACTTGGGGACAATACTGTATTCAAATTTAAAAAATTGATTGTTCTGGTATACACGACTTTTTCCAAAATTTTAGAAAACGTAGATAGTAAAGAAATAGGTCGATAATTTGTTAACTCAGATTTGTCACCAGATTTGTAAATAGGTACAACTTTAGCTATTTTAAGACAGCTAGGAAATAATCCATAGTCAAAACAAGCGTTGAAAAGTAACGCTAGTACAGGCGCCAAGACTTCGGCTGCAAAGATTATAAATTTCGCATTAATACCATCCGAGCCACAACTCTTATTAAGATTCATTTGGTTGATAATACGCAAAATTTCGGTTGCACAAGTAGGACGTAAAAACATAGAGGAAGAAACACGATTTTTCATATAGTTTTTGAAAGAAATGGAGTTATTGCAGTTAATATTATTGGCTAAAGTCCTACCAACACCACAGAAATATTTATTAAAGTTTTCAGCAATTTCAACTGGGTTATTTATCATAGAACCATTGACATTAATCATGTCAGGCGAGTTTGCTAGCGGTTTGTTGGGTAAAAGAGTTTTCATTATTCCCCAAAACTTGCGCATATCCTGACTGGAGTTAACAATCTCGGTTTGCAAATAGAGTTTCTTTGCAAATGTTTTAATTTTAGTTAATTTATTGGAGTAGATTTTGTACAAAATTTTTTGAGCATCGGAGCCATTTTTATAACAATTGATGTAGAGTTTCTGTTTGCGTCGTATAGATATAAGCATTCCTTTAGTGATCCATGGTTTATTTATTAGTTTGCTTTTTCTACGAGACGCTTTTTTTAGAGGCGCATGTTGATTAATGCACGAGCTTACAATATTAACAAAGTTGGAGAATTTCAGATCAACATCTTGCGCGCTTTCAAAAACATCAATGTAAAAGTATAATTCCAGATTGTTACATAGATCAGTAGCAAAGAGATCTTTATCAAAGCGTTTCATATCTCTGTAATAGAAGGCCAGTTTTTTGCGTGGGCTACTTTTTGAATTGCTTGAATTACTTGCGACAAAACAAGCCACTGGAAAATGATCACTAAGGTCACTTAGAAATACGCATGGATATATCAAATTAGAGCAATCATTAGTAATAATATGATCAATAATTGAGCTACAGTCACCTGAGATACGGGTTGGCTTATCAATAAGCATATGAGCTCCATTACTTGAAATCATATTAAGGTAAGAAGCCGATTTTTCAGTGCTATTAGAAGGATTGACATTAATATTAATATCCCCAAGAATATAGTATTTAGACTTATATTTTTCATTAATTTGCAATAATTTATCATTGAACTTCGAAACAAAGTCATGAACATCACCCTTGGGGTGACGATAAATAACTCCCAAAATAAAGGTTTTTGCAGAATTAGCCGTCATATCAGATATTTGCAACCAAATATCTTCACAATCGGACTTAAGTTCGTTTTTATCTAAGATCTTTACAGTGAAATCGTTTGAGACAAGGACTCCTACACCACCAGCATTACTTCTTGAATCCGAAAGTAAGATAGGTTGGTACCCAGCGAGAGAAATGTTAGTCAGTGGTGAATTTTGTATTTTGGTTTCTGTTAGACAAATAATATCAGGTAAATATTCGAAACTTTGCAAAAGATCGTGATTCAAGGCATCTATGTTTTTATAGACTGATCTGATGTTTACATGTAAAAGGAAAAGACGCTTTTTCTGTGCTGAAACTGGGAGGGCGTTGTTAGCCTCAAGCACTCGGCAAGATTTCAAGTTACTCGTTATCGAATTGTGCAAAGAAAGATTTAAATCAAACTAATTAGTTGCAATTTGCGTCGAGTCACTAATAGCATTTTGAGATGTTGGACTCGAGGCCCAGTCGTCATCCTCGTGATGCGACAAACCGCTGACATACATTAAACGTTTTCCTCTAAAAAAAGAAAAAGAAATTGGGGTTCGAATCTCCGTAGGCAAAAACTATGATCGAAGAAACGAAGTCTAGCTGTGTAGCTGGTTAAAAGGCAGCGAAGCAGCGAACAGCAAAGAAGTACGTGACCAAGTACGTATTAAACGTGATAACACATATAGGCAAACAAATACTCTAGTAACAAAACTCTTAATAACAAAAAGGTTTACAATAACTCTAGTAGAACAGAACATACTGTAGTAGTAAAACGAAAATAGATTTATGGAATAAATATACGATTGTTTATATACAAATGATACTGACCGTTTTCAGCTTTCCAATAAGTTTTTTTGTTTTGACTTCTGGCTTCTTTAAAATGCGGTATTAATGCTTTTTTTTGATTTTGAAATAATTTGGGAAGATGGTCAGTTACAAACACCGGACTTGAATCGTTGGCATTAGAACTCCTGGCGGTATTATAATTTTTCAAATTTTTTAAGGAAGAATATATCTTTTGTTTGTCCATATTGGTCGCCATCTTAATAATGATTGGTCTTATTTTACCTGTTCGATGAGGTCCCTGCACTGTAAAAAATTTTGGGTAATCGCATTGCCCAATTTTGGGCAAATGTATGCATTACCCAAAAAAACGGTCAAAAACCCAATTTTTTTTGGGTATGATAAGCAAAAACCCAAAGTCGATTTTGGGTTTTGCATAACCCAAAGCACATCACCCAAGTAAATTGGGTTAAAAATTTTATACCCAAAAATAAATTTTGGGTAATCGTTTTTGCAAATATTAATTTGGGTAATGTGGTAGCAAACCCAAATTAAATTTTTGGGTGAGTGTTATGACTATTGTTTTGGGTCAATGGATTTTAAACCCATTAATTTTTTTTGGGAAATAATTCCTGAAATAATAACTTGTGTATATTGTTTTTAAAGCCAAAAAAATTTTTGGGAAATGTTAAATAACTTATTTTGGGTAAGTGAATTTTAAAACTAAGATCTTTGGGGAAAATTTTTAAATAATAGATTGGTTTCAAACTCAAAAAACGGGTTGCACTTTAAACAATTCTTAGTTTAGGAAACATTGAGTGCAAAACCCAGTTGTTTCATATAGCACTCGATGAGTTTTCATACGGCCCGCGCTTGTTGCTGCTGAACGTATTATTTTTGGCCTACAAGCACATGTAAAGTTAGATAGCCTGTCCAATCTAACTGGAGGTTGCTTTTTTACGCTGTAAATGCGACAAGACTATCTGATTGAGACGACAAAAACCGGCGAGAAAAGTTTAAACCGTTATTACGTCATAATTGCAACAGAAACCATTTTTGTTACGAAGAGCAGCAAAACACATAGAACCACAAAAGACTATTAGCCTTCGGGTACTTTACATTATGAAATTTGTTCCTCTTGGAGAAAACTTTGGCGCCCCTGGTCTAAGGCCAACCACCAAAAACCTTACATGCTTTATCTAAGTTGATCACTTGGTCTGTAGGATAATCGAGCCGTATAAAAATTTTCTGAGATTTATCTGCGTGTTTGGCAGATATTGGAGCTGGGCAAGCCATCTTAAATTCTTATAGCATTTATCTACGGGCATTGGTAAATGTTGCTACATTAGCAAAACGGAAAGCCGGAAGCCATAGTAGTCTGCGATTTATTGCTTTTCAAGGCCTTACCACGCGCATGCGCTTAAATTTTGCTTAGACGTAAATGCTAAGCATTATAAACTAGCATTTGTGTAGCTGTTTTGCTTGATGAGACAGAATGCGTCATCAAAAATCAAAATCAAATCTTCATTATACTCGCCGTATTACGCCGAAGCGTGTAACGAGTTGCGGGGCCCATCTCCGCGGCTTAGCGCCTGGGCTACACAGCTCCGAAGAAACGCCGCAACGGTGGCGAGTCGTTGGCGACACTGTGCCGATTTGACCGGCCCGGGAATCGAACCCAAGACCTCCCGCACCGAAAGCGTGCGCTTTGCAACTGAGCTAAGGGCCGGTTCAGAATGCGTCATCTACCCCAAATTGATATAGGCCTAGTTAAATTTTGCAGTATATTTCCACTTGAAATAAAACCGATGACAACCCCAATTTCACAAGTCATTTAATAAGCTATTGTTGTCTTTTTTCTCACTACTTATGCTATAGCAATTTTAAGTTACATACCTGTGTCTAGTCATTTTAATTTCAAGTTCAACATTATTATGATAGACAGTTGCGCAAGCGGCTAACCTTCACTCTACCGCATAAACCAAACAACCTAAGCTTTCAACTTGCAGTATACCATCGTTTGTCAGCGTAATTTATTAATTTTGCTGGCAGACTTTAATAATAATTAAATGTGCATGATGTAATTCATCATTCTAATAAAATAGCACTTTTCAGAAATTAATTAAATTTTACTTTACGCTTCAATAAACTTTACGGTTTAGTGATCAGCGCAATCAGTGAGCGCCAAATTAATCGAAATTCGAATTAATTGATGCGTCGGAACTGAAACTGCTGCTTCTCGCTGGAGTAAAAAGCTAATTTAAAATCTAAAGGTTCCGGTAACGACTTAGTTAGGCTATGTAGACACAATGATTTTAAAGTTATCTGCAGATTCATGTGTTCAACTTGCTGAAGTGAGCTATCATAGCATGCAGTATCTACAGATTTGGAAATGCTGCGAAGACCACAAGTACTAGTAGTCCGCAGGTCTTTTTATTACTAGCTACTAGACTTAAGACCTAGCTGCCTAGTCAGATGTCAGTAAGTTACTGGTTGCGCATGCTTCTTTTAGGTCTGCTAATGGCGGGATAGAAAATTAAAACAACTTGTTTTTTGACGAACTTTTAAATAATTTGAATTTGGAAAAGCTTATCAGAAGGCAAAAAAAATTTCAAGGTCTACTGGTACTGACCCTTTTCAGTGATTCTTAACTCCCAGAGTGCACTAGTACAGGTGCGGAGGAATGGTAGAACTGGAGATTGGAGTGACTACAGTTCAAATTTAGAGTTGTTAAGCTGGGTTTACATAAGCTAAAAAAATAGTGCAAAACAGTGAGAAGCTGAGCTTTTATTTTATAGGCCTAATGTCATGCAACTTGGCTTTGCTAGTTGAGCAAAGTGGAGCCAAGCTTCATTGCAAGCTTCAAAGAACAAACAAAGCTCAGCTATGCTCCATTGACGTTTTTTTGTTCGTGTAAACCCACTATTAGTAGTTGCAAGTTGGACCATTAGAGGTTGGAGTTGATAAGAGTTTTGGGTAAATCTGAAGCTGAGTGGATCTGAGAAAAATGAGTCAATCTAAATGAGCCTCCATGTGGAGAAAACCGATTTGGAAATGACACTGCTGCCACCAGTGATGGGCACGATAAACCATTCTGTACTAAAGCGATAACGATTATCGATAACTTGAAAAAAGCCCTGGGCGATACCGATAATCGATAAATCTCAATTTCTTAAAGCGATATCGATAATCGATAAATTATCGCCGATAAATTTTTCCGATAAATGTTGCGGTAAATGTTCGATGTGTTTGACGAAGTTTTTTGTTTGTAAGTCGAATTGCAAAAATGTTTTTTCTAGATTTTTCAAGAAAAGAGAGCAGTTCACGGACTCTGCCGTGAAATTAAGCTAAACAAAGAAATGATTTTTAAAAATGACAGCAAGTCTTAATGGACACCGCGTTTTTTCCATAGCGCCAACTCACTAACTTTGAAGTTTAAACACTGCGCGCATAAAAAATCGTTTATCGCGATAATTTATCGGCGATAACAAAATATATAACAAAAGCGATAACGGTAATCGATAAATCCAAACTATTTTGTGCGATAACGATAATCGATAAAAAGTTATCGCCGATAAATTATCGCAATAAATGCCCATCTCTGGCTGCCACTTCCCAATTTTATGTTAAAGTACCACAATACCCATTACACTGATACTGGTATGGATCTTGCTTATCCAAAGTGTTGACTGGATATATAAGCAATCAAATAGCTTGCAATGTACATTTATTGATGTAAAAACATGGTAAATTTCAGAATTAGAGAATGGGCCTAGCAGTCATGTTATATAGCTGATGCTTCATGCTGTTAATGTGATGTATGTACAACTACTGTGTCGAATTGTCATTGAAGTTTCTGATCATCAATTCATCATAACATGTATTTACCTTTGTGTGTGAAACCAAAACAGACATGCAACGAATCAAGGTAAGTGACTGATAAACAGTAAACCTTATGCATGTTGTGTTGTAAATGCTAAGGCATTATGTAATGCTTCACACTAATAACTGATTGTATATGATACCCAGTTTTGTTAGGTATCCATGTGGCAGTGATAAACATTTAAATTGTTTTGTGAAACAGTCAAAAATGTGCCATCATATATTTAAAATATTGACAGAAGAGCAGTTCAAACTTTTTCTCGATATGCCATGCACATCAATACGAATATGAGTATGTTACCAATCAAGTGCATTGTGATTATTCTACTTCATACTGCTATTTATAAATTTTTGCCTACCTAAGGCGCTTTAACCAATAGGCCCGGTATGTAACTCATAGAAAGTGACACGTGATTATGTAGTGAGTGGTTTCATGATTTTACGTATGCAATAAGCAGTAAAATCAAAGAACTTGGTGCAAAAAATATGGCTTAACATGCACTGCATAGCTCCCTGCAGTTGTGTGTTGGAAACTTGTTATGATAGTATACTGCTCTTTCAGTTTTATTATGTAAAGTTAAAGCAGTGGTTATGACACATGGGCAACATGCATATAAAATAATTCACAGTGGATTATTTTTGCATCAACCTCTTTCATGAAAATCAGCAAACTTATTTTGTGACAATTACAGGTCAGCATAATTTGATGCTAGTCAAGCTGTTGCATGTTGTTTTTTGTGTCTTTGATAAAAAATTATTATTAAATCAAGTAATGTGGCGTTAATGAACTTTGTTGATTGGAAATTTGAAATAATGTTTAAAATTTGAAAAGGCTATAGACTGGCTAAATTTTTTGTAGCTGTTGTTCCTGTTACTAAAAATGATCAAACCTCAATTAGCAGTTTTTATCCAATGGTTATTATTGGGTAAAGAAATTAAAAATGTAATTCCACATAAGCAAGCCTGCTCCAAGCAAGTGGTTTATTGCTAAACGTTTTTGTGAAGTTTCAGAAATTGATTGTTTGGTACAGTTAAACATAAATGATAATTATTTAGTTGGGATGCAAAGGTGTGAACAACCTAAAGACTGCCATGGGAGCCCATGCTAAGGTTTTTATGTGCTTAACGCTAAAGCGGGCTTCACACCGAAGCCGTTACCGTCAACGTCGGCGTTTCATAGCCGTCTACGTTTCCGTACCGTTTAACGTCAAACGTAATACGCTTACGTGAGCGTTCACACCAATTTCAAACGTTGCGCAGGCTGACTTGCTTATAATGGTGGTAGTAGTAGGACCGGTAGTAGCTTATTTTATTTAATGACCAGAAAAACACCAAACAAGAACAATGGCAGAAAAACAGGTTACGTTGAAACCTGCAGGAATTAAAAAAATTAAACACAACTAAAAGAACATTAGGCCTATGCCACGTAATCAGTAATGACCAAAAAATAACATAATTTGACGTTTAAATAAGGTACCAGCAGGGCCGGTGCTAGGAACTGCGGGGCCCAATTAGAAATCTGCTGGAGGGGCCCCTACTTTTCATATTGCGAAACGTATGGGTGTTTATATTTCATAAAAAAAAAGCATCCATAGCAAACACACTAAAAAATAGCCATTTAATACGTGCTATAAAACAAATTTAAGGTAGGCCTAATGTATATGCTCCTTCGTTTATTTTTTTAGTATCAAGAAAGGCAAATTGGGTAATTGCAAATTTAAGAAAAGCATTAGTTTAGTTTTTTAGTTGCATATTTATCCTCCTATCTCGAGAAAGCGATCAATGCGCTATGCGAGCTGGCTTAGGAGTATCATTACGGTAATATGTTAAAAGTTACGCCGAACAGCAATAATTTGCGAGTACGTCTTTCTGAAATTTGTAACTCCTAACAAACCTACGTAGCCTTATGCCTTAAGCATCGAAAATGGGCCGACGAGAATGCTTCATATTTGATAAGGAAGTCGGATCGAAAGCATGAAATAAACAAAATTACCAAGTTTTTTAAAAAGCATTAAAATTGCAATTACTCTATCAATATTCAAAAAAATTTAAGGAAGATTGCCCCCGAACCCCTCAGAGAGGTTTTTGTTCTTAAATTGTTTCGAATCAACTCGATCTGCTGTTGGCACTGTCGGCTTCTTCTATTGACTTTGTTACCGTAAATCTTGAAGGTTTCTCAAAGTTTTCGGTTTTATAAAACGGAGTATATTCGACATTTTAGCTTACGTGCCAATCAGTATTATTGATATTATCATTAAGGTTTAAGGCGCTTAATAACTAAAGGATGCTTTTCAGCCCCAGGACTAATGTTAAGGGGTAAAGTACACACGAGTTAAATAAATAAACGACACAATATAAAAAAATAAATAAATAAACATAAGCCTCCCCAAAAAAGAAAACAAACCAAAATCTTGAACACCCAAAAAGACGACAGCATTTGACGAAGGTTAAAAGCAGGGTTTCTTAACCAGGGGTGCGAGAAATGTTCCTACGGGGCGCGGGGATGATGAATCATTTCACCGATTTGTTCGCCGGAATATTTTCACTGGAATATAGGCAATCTGAAGACGGGTAGACCTTATTATTGCTCTTCACCGACATTTTCCAATTTAAACGGGGGTGCGAGAATTAGTTGGTGATTCAAAAGGGTTACAGCAAGTAAAAAAGGTTAAAAACCACTGGCTTAGAGCTTTTGGTGTAGAATAGGCCCTATGATCTCTTAAATAGACGCTGAAATGTATGCTGCAACTGAAAATAAGATGAATCCCTGAAACTATCTACACGTATTTTCTTGTAAACAGCAAACCCACGTGATCAAACAAATGCGTAACTTTTTTCCTTATGAATTTTTTTTATTTAATTTACGAGAAAATAGAAATGGTCAATATGAATATGGCACTTTCCCGTATTTTGTACCTTATAATACGGGAAAAAATACACTAGCGCGGGGCCCCGTCAACGCGCGGGGCCCAATTTGATAAAATCGGCTTAAAACCGGCCCTGGGTAACAGTAGTGGTTAAAAAAATAATAATAATCAACTTTCATCAGTAAATTCTTTTAATTGTTCTAGTGACCAAGTCAGCTTAGTACACAGCAAAACTGATACAGATTAAAGAAATGTTTAACACAACGCAGAATTGTTGGAAATGGAAGCCGGAAAACCAAGAAATTTTAAATGCTCATCGATTGGGAGATGTCTGGAGAAATTAAAATCTGCAACAAAACTAACAGCAGATATCTGTATTTGCCCTTTATTGCAAATAAATGTAGGTACTGTACTTAATATAATTGCGGTATGCACTTCTATTACATATCCAATGAATTCATAAATTACTACAATGAATTCAGAAATGGTAGGCCCCAGTGGCGTATGCAGGATTTTTCAATGGGGGGGGGCTTCAGTATTGTAATGACGTAAAGGTACTACATCACAATTACAGTAGTTTAGAGGTATTAAAGTGCATCGTATTGTAATAGTTCCAGCCTAAATTGCAGTTAACCATGATTAAGTTATATAATGCCATTACTAAGAAAACAACAAAGATATTTCATTCACACTTTTGCTTAATGCTTTTCGTTTCATCTAAGGAGAGAAAAGGTTTCACAGAAACTCAAGCTCTCAGGCCGTTGTAAAAATTTTTCTGAAAAAAATTTTAGTTGAAATCATTTTTGGGCCATAGGAAGGTTAATTGACTAAAGTAGACTGGCTAGCTGTCGCAACGTAACAAACAGGGTGCACCCAGGGGGTAAAACAAGCAATTCCTTCTCTCCAAAAAAACTTTTTTCAAGAACCAACATAAATATAAACAACGCATATAGGCTAAACCTTGTTATAAACAGTCAATATACGGTACACTCATTATGAATGGGGCAGTTTCTCGCTTGAAGTTTGAAAAGTGAAGATATTGGAGCATAAGAAAAAACTGCTCTCCCTACCAAAACGTTTTTAAACTGAAATAAATCATGTGCGAGAGGAATCCCTAATCATCCGATTAAAGTCAAAAACAGCGTCGATATTATCTAAGCATTTTTCTGCCAAATCACAGTGTCGATATCAGATGCTTTCAAACACATAATCGGGGTGTCCATGGGAAATGAAAAACTCTAGCTTTTGAGATAGTCAGCTTACGGTACGAAAAAACAATGTTGTCTCTCCCCTCGTTCCGCCTCTAGGCCTCTTCAAATCTTTCGTTGGTCTATGGCCGTCTTTGGCTGTATTTTTATCTTACTTTTGGCACTTAGAGCAGTGTCAATTTAGTTTTTTAATACTTTAATAAAATTTCTCAAAAAACTGAGCGATCATAGCGTAGTGTTAAAAGATTTCGCTATCGATGCGGAAGGTTTGGGACTCAATTCCTAGGCCAGTCAAATCAGACACAGTGTAGCCAACGACTTGCAACCGCTATGACGTTTCTTTGGAGCTGCGTTGCCCAGGCACTAAGCCACGGGGTCGGGCCCTGCCACTCGCTACCACGTTTCGGTACAACAACGAATTTAATAAAACGATTACAATCAAGATTTGATTTAATATAAAAAAAAATTTGTGTGCAGCCATAGTTACTGCAGATACACCACAATTAAGAAAACTCCTCCTTCTTAATTGTTTCACAGCAACATCAATGACAAAAATGCACTTCAAGCAAAACACAACAAAAAAGTTGGACCACTGGGTACCGATATTGTAGCATTGCATCGTAATCAGTGCTCGAGTTGTAAAAATACTTACGGGGGGATGGTACAACTTTTCACGCAAACGTAAGAAGGGATGATCATTGTGCTTGTAAGGGAATGGTTTACGCTAAAATGTTTTGTGGGGAATGGTGTTGTTTGGGATGAAAACATGATAGCAATTTCATCAAGCTCCGCTTGAAGAAAAGTCGGTTCGTTTTAAAAAAGAAAGGTTTTATTTTTTCTGCAATTGTCAAGGGGGAAGGGGAGTGCTGACTCCCGACCCCTGCGAACGTCACTGGGGCCCATCCATTTGCGCTTGGGTAACACAGAAACGTCGCAGTGGTGGCGAGTCGTTGGCAACTCTGTGCCGATTTGACCATCCCGGGAATCGAACCCCAGACCTTCTGCACCGATAACCTGTGCGCTTAACAACTGAGCTAACGACCGGTGCGAGCCCAAAAATCGAACCCAAAACCTCCCGCATCCATAGTGATGTGTTTAACCACTACACCAACTGGTCGGTTTGGCTCAAAATGATGACATCGCATGCGGAATATCTGCCTGCGTTGCAACCGTTCTCTTCCAAGAATGCCTTCTGCGCTGAAACGTTGTCTTGTCCAGCCATAGCCGTTGAGAACAATGTCTTTATGACATCACAACACGACTCCAGTTTTAGTGAATTGAATTGGTCCAACTTCCTAATTACTGCAGTCAGGTACAAGTATCCTACTGCATCAGTACAGAGTTTATTGGTATATTAGACATAAAGTTTTTTTTTTGCTCACAAACTTACCGCTCTCTTTTAATTCATTGCCAATAACAATCAAGCTTGGTCTTTAATGCTTCTAGTCTACTCTTGAAATCTTTTATTTTTATGATACATTATACAAGCAGGGATGTTGCTTAACTTGCTCAATTAAAATCTCATTAAATGCCATGCTTATTGCCTGATCTGTTAATCACAAATGCGTAAAATTGTGCAGTGTAGAACGCACACACCAGCACATAAACAGTGAAGAAACATTATGGTACCAGTAGATCACATGGTGAACAGTGTTCCTTGTAAGGTGCAAAATGAGAATTTGAGGTATTGGGAAAATATAAAGATAGAACAAAATAAATATTGGGCAAATCATATTGACTGTAGGCTACCTGAAAACTTCTGTCTGCAAACAATTGCTTATTCATTTTTTTTTTTTTATAAACCAGTTCAAAGCAAAATTTTAGACAAAAGTTGCAAAATAGGCTAGTAAAAACGTTTGGCAAATCACCAATACTGGTATTGTAAACATTTTGTTTGGGCTAGACTAGAGAACACTGCCAGTGGGGTTCAATAGATAAAAGAATGAGCCTATGAAAATTATAGGGTCAAAGTTAGGGTTAGTTATCTTTATGGTAAAGGTTAGGGCCTAACCTGTAACCTACCGGTACCCCCAAACTCTTATTTTAACCCATACCAGTAACCATGTATGCGATGATTTCACTGGCAAGTGGCAACCATTGTAGCCCACTCTACTCACTCAGACACTGCACAGCCACAGAGTTGCACCAGTTGACCAGCTAATATGGGCTACTACTGGTACTATGTACCAGTGAAAGAAAACTGTATGCGTAGGCTATCACCAATAACTGGATAACAGACTGGCAGGTAGGCTTTTTAGGCTACCGGTATGTGATACTACTCTGGAATGGTAGGACAAACTGGCAGAGGCACATACTAACAGGCCTTTTATTTTACGGCCTACCCAGCTATAGACTACTGCTTAGTAACCATAGCCTGCAGCATCGTAGAGTTACCGGTACTACAATTTACTCAAGAAATGTACAGTAGTAACCTACCATACTGTAGTCTACTAGGCTATGGTTACTGAATACCGGTTACTACCGTAGCCTAACAACGCCTCTTTTGTTGTTTAGCACGCATTTTGAGTAAAATTACTATCCTCAAAACCTGAAAGTTGCCACAACAAACACACTGGTACTGCAATTTGCCCACTCACATAGCTCAAACTCAGTTCTCTTTCCTTCCGTCATGACCGTTGAGATAAATGTTTTTTATCTCAACGTAATGACGGGAAAACCAAGAAAATCACTTCCGTCCCGTCACCGCCAGCCCACATTTTTTGTGTGTGAACACCCTAACGTAGTCGTAACGGCAGACGCAACGGTAACGTTGACGTAACGGCTTCGGTGTGAAGCCCGCTTAAGAAAGCATAAATTATAAAGCGCTAGAGTCCTTGAATGCTTGTCTGTTATTTAAGACAAACTCTATGGCATTGGAGCATTAAGATGGGTTTTCGAACTCAACTTCAATAAAAAGATTATAGCCAGTATATTTGCAATCATACTCAACTAAAGGGGCAAATTAAACAATTACGTGCAACTGGAGTGACTAGATTAGTAGTAGGATTATTAAGTAGGCTACAAACACTGCAGGATTAATTAAATCATAACTAAAAAAAGACGTTGAATATAAATGGAAATTAAACACGTTACTAATTGCGATTTAGGCCTACACGAATATTGTGCGAAGTGAGCTAAATGTTAAATAGGTAGATGGGGTTTAGAGAGTCATCAATATTTAATTGTGGTTGAAGATTTTGGATGAGTAGAGTTTCTTTGATGCGGAGTTTTCGGATATTATTGCTGTGAGCTAGTATTTTGGGGGAATGAAAGTTCATCGTATGGTTTGGGTTATTTTTCAAGTGTTGGGACACATCAGTTTCATTCTTAGTTGAGTTTTTTGGCATATGGTCATTGATTCTAATCTTCAAATTTCTTTTGGTTTGTCCAATGTATGATTGTCCGCATGAGCAATTGAGTTTATACACTACTCCTGAGCTGTGTAGCAGTGTTTGACGGTCCTTGTACCTGAATTTTTGGCCAATAGTTGTTGTTTCGTGTACCATAACAAATTTTGATTTTTGGGAAAGTTTTTTGAATAGATATTGCCGAATTTCTTTTTCAATTTGATGAGACATGTCTCCGATAAGCGGTAGTTTTACAATCGAGAATATGGGTCTTGTTTTGCTTTCAGAGTCTAGTTTTTCTTCGACTTCTGGAGTTTTTACTTTTTCATGCATTTTGTTGAAAAAAATTCGAATTTGCTGATTAAGAAATCCAGTCGGATAGCCGTCTCCGATATACGGTAGTTTTACAATCGAGAATATGGGTCTTGTTTTGCTTTCAGAGTCTAGTTTTTCTTCGACTTCTGGAGTTTTTACTTTTTCATGCATTTTGTTGAAAAAAATTCGAATTTGCTGATTAAGAAATCCAGTCGGATAGCCGTTTTTCTCTAGCATGGTGGAAATAATTTTGAAATCTTCGTGGATAATTTTGAAAAACGCGCCCACATTACCGAATTTTACAAACATCTTAATTCTATTCACCCTAACATACAATTTACCTATGAACTAAGAACAACCAATTGGCTTTCTTGGATGTATGGATTAGTAATCAAGATGGAAAACTAGCCTTAAAAACGTACCGTAAACCCACTCATACCGGACTTTACATCAAGTGGCAAAGCTTTGTGCCTCTGAAATACAAGATTAATTTAGTGAGGAACCTCTTGCACAGAGCTTACAAAATTTGCAATTCCTATTCACTTATCCACGAAGATTTCAAAATTATTTCCACCATGCTAGAGAAAAACGGCTATCCAACTGGATTTCTTAATCAGCAAATTCGAATTTTTTTCAACAAAATGCATGAAAAAGTAAAAACTCCAGAAGTCGAAGAAAAACTAGACTCTGAAAGCAAAACAAGACCCATATTCTCGATTGTAAAACTACCGCTTATCGGAGACATGTCTCATCAAATTGAAAAAGAAATTCGGCAATATCTATTCAAAAAACTTTCCCAAAAATCAAAATTTGTTATGGTACACGAAACAACAACTATTGGCCAAAAATTCAGGTACAAGGACCGTCAAACACTGCTACACAGCTCAGGAGTAGTGTATAAACTCAATTGCTCATGCGGACAATCATACATTGGACAAACCAAAAGAAATTTGAAGATTAGAATCAACGACCATATGCCAAAAAACTCAACTAAGAATGAAACTGATGTGTCCCAACACTTGAAAAATAACCCAGACCATACGATGAACTTTCATTCCCCCGAAATACTAGCTCACAGCAATAATATCCGAAAACTCCGCATCAAAGAAACTCTACTCATCCAAAATCTTCAACCACAATTAAATATTGATGACTCTTCCAACCCCATCTACCTATTTAACATTTAGCTCACTTCGCACAATATTCGTGTAGGCCTAAATCGCAATTAGTAACGTGTTTAATTTCCATTTATATTCAACGTCTTTTTTTAGTTATGATTTAATTAATCCTACAGTGTTTGTAGCCTACTTAATAATCCTACTACTAATCTAGTCACTCCAGTTGCACGTAATTGTTTAATTTGCCCCTTTGGTTATATTTTAGGTAAATCCCAACTACTTTGTTTATGACGTAATAGTTATGCTGTATTTAAAATAATTTCTTTCTTGTGCTGGTTATTCTAGCCTAGTGCCTATGTAGTTTCACACTGATGATGGTATAAGTTTTTACCGAAACGTTTGTGAGTATGATTGCAAATATACTGGCTATAATCTTTCTATGGCATTGGTTTACTTGCCTGTCTATAACGCGCAAAAGCTTTTTCATCAACGCATAAAACTGTTCAGTTCCAAAGGACCTGTTCGCACTGTAGATAGGAGTAAATAATAATTTGGTTTGAAACGCTATATGTCTTGTTATTACCATATTGCTTCACGCTACAATAAAACCGAATTGTCTCTTTTGTTCTATATCTAAGACACCCCTTCACTCGAACTGCTGAAGATTTGACCTTAAATGAAAGCCTACCAAAGCAGATACGCGGGCTCTCCAGTTTGCTTTTTCTTACCCAGTCATTCCAAACTGTTTTTCATAGTTGAAATTTAACAAAAGCACTGCTGGACATAAGCCCAAGTTTAAACGGTTTCTCTCAAATACTGCAATTTATATAATCTGATGGAAATTTTCATTTTCATCATGCGCTTTTATGGCTCATTATTTTTATACAATATTTGGGCTTACAATTGCTCCATCTTTTTAGGGAATTCTGCGAAGAATGTGCATCGAAACACTAAATTCTGCAGACAGTTGATGCTATCTTATGCGTCCTGAATAGCACAAAAGGCTTGAATGAAAGCGAACGGAAAAAACAATTGAGACAAATGGTAAAATAAAAACTTCTCAGATGCATAATATGCGAAAACAGACGTTTTAGGGGGAAAACTTTGAACTGATAACTTGTCGAATTTATTCCAAAGAAGTGTGTTGCTGCTTACCGATTGTATAACATTTGCACTAAACATTGTTTGCCCGTCTTTGTTTCCTGTGTTCTATTCTAACGTATGGGTGTCATGTTTTTTTAGCCTATTTTGTTTGGTTAGTTTTTATGCAACATCATGACTGTGGCTGGTTGCTTATTGACATAATTTTGCTTCAGCGAAATATCTGACTGACATAACGTAAATATAATTAGGCATAGTCGAAACCTTCGTGACCCAAGCTCTTGGTTATGGTTGAGAGCTACTGTAATTGCCTTTTAACATCTTGTTAAACTTGATTGCTGCTAACCTTGTTTTTGTGAGCGCACAATAGTTTGCACTTAAAGTGCACAGTAAATTGTTGATAATAACTGAAATTAATTAATTTTATGTATCATAATACTTCATTATTTTGTATCTTTGCAAAAGCATTATTTTGTATTGTCTCTGCGTATGCACTTCATTTTTTATTCTTTGAGTAGCATACTGTAACTGCTCCGTATCTATGATTGTTTATTTTTTTACATACATTTGTGAGTTAAAAATGCTTGGGTTTGCATATGGTTGTGGCAGATTTCTATTTGTGCTTGCAGGAATTGGTTACTTGCAATTCTCATTTAAATTGAGGTCATAATCGCATAATATTTACATCGTTTGGATCAGTTTTATTTGTAATCGCTTCATATGTGAACTTAAACATGTTCAAATAATCAATGCTGTTATTTGTTGAACATTTAATTTGTACCTATTTCTTTTGACAATATAAAGCATTATTGCAATATTTTGTTGTGCATTTCTTGTGAACCCTCCATTACTAAGTGATTATGACGACTGTTGTGATTACGAGTTAAGCAAAAACGCATTCATAAATATTAATCGGAAAACCCAAATCTGAAAATTGGGCATTTTTCCTTAGCTAAAAGCTTTTGGGACAAAGCGCCCAAATTTTCAGCTTGGGTATTAATTACCCAATTTTCTTGATCTACAAGATTTAAGGTTAAACACCCAAATTAAAAATTTGGGTCGTTATTACCCAAGTTGACAAATTGGGTTTCTCAGCCTTCGAGCCCAAAATTTTCAATTAGGTTTAAAGACCCAAGTTTGTAGTTTGGGTCAAGTTACCCACTGTACTTGGGTTATGGATATTGGGTTAACAAACCCAACTTTGTAAATTGGGTCGTTATTACCCAAGTTGGCAAATTGGGTTTCTCAGCCTTCGAGCCCAAAATGATAACCCAAGTTTTTTTTTTTTTTTGGGTCTACGTTACCCAATTTGATTTACAGTGTGGGGTAAACGGTGGATGTCATCAAGATTAACTGTAGAAGGGTCAAGTTTTAAACCTTCACGCAAGAAATTATCAAAAACTATCCTTGTTTTTTCTCTGGTTTCCCATGCGTTATCTTTTTCTGGAATAAGAATGTTAAGTCTTTTTTCATAAGCTTCACGCATTAGTTGATCCGCGTTGATTGACTCAACAAAGTTATTGAATTTAGCCTCTAAAGCCTCTAAATGTGGCTTAGAAACAGCCGTTGACAGAGCACTTTCGAATTCCTGACACTTCTTCTCGAGCTTTAGTTCGACTAAGTTTAGCCTTTCATTGAAATTTTCAAGTTTAGTTTCAATGTTATCGAGCCTGACAGTCAGTTTGTCCAATGTCAAAAGGATTTTATCTAGTTTAGCTTGAACTGACATTTTTTAAAAATGTTGTAGTGATCAAAGTCAACCCTGAAAAGAGGTTACTTTGCTCAAACGTAATTATGTAACTGTGATCAAAGTCACTCCATGTGCGGGGTGACTTTGATCAGACATTAAATGGTGATATGACGTCAGCACGTGACGTCAGGTGAAAAAAGCGAAATTGTTTTGAAAAGCGAATCAGTCAAATGTAACAGTCAGTAGATTTTCGAAGGTGCAGCTGTAAGAGGCGGCTTCTGCGGAATGGCTGAAGTTATATGGGTGATCATAGTCACCCCGGTTGACGGAATATGCTTTTAAATCATTCAGTCATAACATGTGCAAGAACTGAAAAATTTTGCTTTTTTCTCAAATTTGCATCTTAGAGGGAACACTGGTGATGACTGACGAGTTTGATTTATGGCTGGAGCCAATCGCATTTGCTATTTCACATATGTATCAGTGGCTGCTGGCTTAAAGAGCGCAAGTTTACTTCGCAGTCTTCCTTAATCACTCTGTACTGTTGAATTTCCGGTCCTACCAAACACCGCAAAGAACGACAAAGAACTGAAAACACTGCAAAGGACGATAAAGAACGACAACAGACTTTAAATTAGTCACTAAACACCGCAAAGAACGACAAAGGATTTGGAATCATGATCTCGAACATAACTAGGAACTACAATAACAAGGAACGACAAAAGCATTTTCTATACCTCGATATTCCACCACGAGAGCACAACAATCTTTTAAATATATTGGAGCTAAAATATGGAACGAAATATCCCAACCGTTTAAACAATCACCTTTTAATAAATTTAAGACAGAATATAAAAAGTTTCTTTTGAATAAATATCTTCCAAATAACTAAATTTTATTGTTTTAAATTATAAGAACGTAGTTAAACAAAATAACAAATGCACACTCGATAGTCAATACTATTCTGATTGCATAAAATCTGGACTCCTTTCCCAAAGCGACACCTGACTTTTAGCTATAGATTTAATTTCCAGTAGGTTGCTGCTTGACTCGAAGACCACTGGTCACTTCGCAGTTGCCTGTTGTTGATTGTTGTTAGCCATTTGGTGTTGTATTTTTTCGAGCGCCATGAATCGACAACAAATAATGAATTTTGAATTTAAATTAATTACTAAACACCGCAAGGAACGACAAAGGACTTGGAATCGTAGTCTCGAGCATAACAAGGAACGACAAAGGACTTGCAAGCATAATCTCGAACATAACAAAAAACGACAAAGGACTTTAAATTAAATACTAAACACCGCATAGAACGACAAAGGACTTGCAATCATAGTCTCGAACATAACAAGAAACGACAACGGACTTTAAATAAATTACTAAACACCGCAAAGACCGACAAAGGACTTGGAATCATAATCTCGAACATAACAAGGAACGATAAAGAATATTAAATTAATTACTAAGCACCGCAAAGAACGACAAAGGAGTTGTGAATATAACAAGGAACGACAAAGAACTTTAAACTAATTAGGTTAAACACCGCAAAGAACGACGAAGGACTTGCAATCATAATCTCGAGCATAACTAGGAACGAGTTCGAACAACAAAGGACTTTAAATTAGTTACTAAATACCGCAACGAACGACATAGGACTTGGAATCATAATCTCGAACATAACAAGGAACGACAAAGGACTTTAAATTAATTACTAAACACTGCAAGGAACGACAAAGAACTTGGAATCATAATCTCGAACATAACAAGGAACGATAAAGGACTTTAAATTAATTACTAAACACCGCAAAGAACGACGAAGGACTTGCAATCATAGTCTCGAACATAACTAGGAACGAGTTCCAACAACAAAGGACTTTAAATTAGTTACTAAACACCGCAACGAACGACATAGGACTTGGAATCATAGTCTCGAACATAACAAGGAACGACAACGGACTTTAAATTAATTACTAAACACTGCAAGGAACGACAAAAAACTTGGAATCATAGTCTCGAACATAACAAGGAACGACAAAAAATTTTAAATTTATTACTAAACACCGCAAAGAACGACAAAGGACTTGGAATCATAATCTCGAACATAACAAAAAACGACAAAGGACTTTAAATTAATAACGAAACACCGCAAAGAACGACAAAGGACTTGGAATCATAATCTCGAACATAACAAAAAACGACAAAGGACTTTAAATTAATAACGAAACACCGCAAAGAACGACAAAGGACTTGCAATCATAGTCTCGAACATAACAACGAACGACTACGGACTTTAAATTAATTACTAAACACCGCAAAGAACGACAAAGGACTTTTTATTATGATCTTGAACATAACAAAGAACGACAATGGACTTTGAATTACAGTAGGCTAATTACTAAACACCTCAAAGAACTTTTAAATCAATTAGAATAGTGATTGGGGTCAGGGGGGTTGGGGTGAGGAGGTTGCAGTCACGGAGAGGTTGGGGTAGGGGAGTTGGAGTGGGGTCGGAGGGGTTCAAGTTGGGGTCGGAAAGGATGGAATTGGGTTTGAAGGGTTTCAAGTCAGGGGATTGGGGTCGGGAGATCAAAGGAGTTGGGGGGTTGGGGTCGAAGGGGTTGGGGGAGTTGGGGTCGGAGGAGTTTGGGTGGAGAGGTCGAGTTGGAATCAAGGAGGTCGGTGGGGTTGCGGTTGGGTAGTTGGGGTCAGGAGTTGGGTTTGGGAGGTTGGGGTTAGGGAAGTTGGGATTGGTGGGTGGGTATGGTAGGTTGGGGTAGGGGGGTAGGGTCAAGGGTTGGATTGAGGAGATTGGGGTCGGGTGGGGGAGTTGGGGTCGGGGGGATTGGGGTTAGGGGAGTTAATTGCGATCAGGGGAGTTGGGGTCAAAAGAGTTGGAGTAAGGGGTGTTGGAGTGGGATCGAAGGGGTTCAAGTTGGGTCGGTAGGGTTGGGGTAGGAAAGGATGGAGTTGGGTTCAGAGGGATTCAAATCAGGGGTTGGGGTCGAGGTGGTCAGAGGAGTTGAGGGGTTGTAGTCGAAGCGGTTGGAGTTGGGGTCGGAGGAGTTTGGGTCGAGTTGGTATCAAGGAGGTTGGAGTGGGTGGGGTTTGGGTCAGGGGTTGGATTTGGGAAGTTGGGGCTGGGGGAGTTGGGATCGGGGGGGATTGGGGTTAAGGAAGTTGGGATCAGGAAAGTTGGAGTCGGGGGGGAACTTGGGGTCGAAAGAGTCGGGATCAGGGGGGTTGATGACGTTTCCTACTTCTTTGACCCCAACTCCCCCGATTCCAATTTCCCTAACCCCAACTCCCCCGATTCCAACTTCCCTAACCCCAATCCCCCCGTCCCTAACTCCCCCAACCCCCTGACCCCAACTCCCCTGATCCCAATTTTTCTAGCTAACCCCAATCACCTCGACCCTAACTCCCCCAATCCCCTTCACCCCAACTTTTCAAACCCAACCCCTGACCCCAATGCCCCGACCCCAACCCTCCGACCTCCCCAGTCCCAACCCGACCCTTGACCCAAACTCCTCCAACCCCTTCGACCCCAACCCCCCTAACTCCTCTGACCTCCCCGGCCCCAACCCTTCTAATTCCTCTGACCTCCCCAACCCCCTGACTTAAACCCCTCCGAACCCAACTCCATTCCCTCCAACACCAACCTGAACCCCTCCGACCCCACACCAACCCCCGACCCCAACCTAACCATGACTCCAACCTCCCAAGTCCCAACCCGCCCTGACCCCAATCACTATCCTAATTGATTTAAAAGTTCTTTGAGGTGTTTAGTAATTACTGCAATTAAGGGCCGAATGCATCAACGTGGATAATCGTCATATTAAACTTATCCTTGGACTATCTAAAGATTAAATCGAATTTGGTATGCACCAAGCGCGATTAAGTTTAACAGCAGATTAAACTGTGGATTAAATGGGCTAAAATTTAATTCAAGGGTTTTGGCTGATTAAACAGTGGATTAACTTTGTTTAACCTATTACTACCTAGATAATAGGCTATAGGCTAAGCATCAAATCTATCCTATGGGTCCTATCCTATTGTTGTCGATTGTGATATGCGCACGTGTAGCCTAGAAAGGAAAACTAGCAAATTACATAAATTGACTTGATAGGGCTATATCCGAATTAATCACTATTAATCAGGGTTTATATTACTATACTGAACTAAAATTAATTGAAATGAAAGCAAAATTAGATGCAATACTGTCGTCAGTCGAAGCCTTGAATTTCAAGATTTCAGATTTGGAGTCAAAAATAGATAGCTATCATGAAAAGATGGAGCTACTTGAGAAAAATGTAGATAAAAAGTTTTAGGACCTTGACGAACAAATCATTAATCAACGAAAGATCAATGATTCCCTTCAGGACAGAATTAGTTGCCTAGAAAAGGTTTGTGCTGATTTTCAAAAAGAAGCTCTCGTTAAAGAAACCTACAGTAAGAGACTAAACTTGTTAATTTATGGCATCGAAGAGGATGAAGACAATGCATGGGAAGCTTAAGATAAAGCAACGAAGCTATTCCATCTTTTCCTGCAGCAAGTATTGAAGCTTGATCCAACCTCAATTTCGGTTGTGGACTTCCATAGGCTTCCATAGCATCCAGTTTAGAAAAATCGGATCAAAGTTAATAGGCCGATAATTATAAAATTTCAAAATGTCATGGACAAAGAAAAGGTAACTAAATCTTTAACAAACCTGAAATACTATAATCAGCAAAGAAAACCGGCTGAAAACAAAGTGCCGTATGTGTACGACACGGATAACCTTCCCAAGGTTTTTGAGCTACAGAAAAAGATGCTTTTGCCGCAATTCAAACTTGCAAGAAAACAAAACAGAAAAACGTATTGGCGTGTTGTCGATGCCAAATACTGTCTCTTTGTTGAAAGGAAAATGATAACTCCACCAGAAGATAATTCCCAGACTGATGACATCAACTATTAACCGATTTTATTGCTTTATTCGTAATAACAATGTAAAAGTGAAATTAGTATAAACCACTGATAAGCCAAGCCTGAATATGAGCTGTTTTAATTGTATTTAGACTGCTGATTATGACGTGTAATGTGCGTAACATAGTGGGTAAGGTGACATAACCGCATTATTCCAGCGCGCCTTACTTTAGAACCACAGTATGACACATTATTATCAGCTATATTGTAGGGTATGCAACTTGGACTGCTGATAAGCGAGTTTTCGTATGCTGCCAGTGGGTTATCAGGCCTTGGTTTATAGTTGATACCATACAGTACAAATGAAAAAAAGAAAATAATACGAAGATAATTTTTTTCCGTACTTTCATGATTTGTTAGACTACTGTGTGACAATAATTCAGTGGGAAGCTGAATAATTCGCAATGGTATTGGCCTACCACTGTTTATCTGAAAATTTTCAACTTCGTTCAAATACCATACCCTGAGAATTATTAATATGTAGCCCAAGCCTAATTTTTTGCCTACGTCTCCTCAAAATGTTAATTTGCTGTTTGATTGATTGCTGTTGCAGCTATTCCGCGCCATGACAATACTGAGCCTTCCTTGATTAATGGTTTGAGTCAGGCATCAGCTTTTTGCAACGATTCTGAGCTTGACAGCTTTGATCTTACAGAACAAGTTTCTTCTTTGATGTGCGATAACATTAGTATCTGTGCATATTTTAATCTTTCCGATATACCAGAAATTAGCTCCAAAAATGAACTGTTCCTAACCCATCTCAATATTCGCTCTCTACATAAAAATTTTGATGATCTTTGCCAATTTCTCAGTCAACTACCTGTAATCCCACATATAATATGTTTAAGTGAAACTAAAATTAAAGATATGATTCTATTTGAATAAGGTGTAGATTCTATCTGATTCTATTTGAATAAGGTGTAGCGTATGGAGTAGGGTGTTATAACATTTAGGCCATAAATTTGTGTAAATATTGTGTAAATTAGGTTAGTATTTAAAAAAAAAAAAAAAGTGACTGTGAACAGCTGCTGCACTTGAAAAAAAAATTTACCAAATTCTTGATTGCAATATACCGTACTGATATATACCCTTGCTTCAATCAATGGAGAATTTCACTGACAAAATCACCCAGGAAATGAAAGCTTTTGGAGATAGATTGGCAAGGTATGAGGCTGAATATGCTAGCATTATCACCAGGCCTGATGTTGAGGCTTCTAAGACTAGCAGCAGGCCTGATGCTGGTGCTGTTGTTGCTGCCAATCTTGTTGCAGATCAAAAGGAGCAAGGAAACAAGTTAACGGAGATGAGGACTGCATTCAACAACTTGCAGAAAATCATCAACTCGCTCCAAAAAAGAATGGAAGATCAAGAAAGGAAATTGGACGACCTAGAACAGTATGGGAGGTCCAACTGTCTGATTGTCCACAAATGTGAAGGAGTTCCGAAAAAGAGAGAGTATTTAGAGCATGAAAAATACATATGTAGTGTGTTAAATGACAACTTACAACTAAACCCTCCTTTGCAGTTAAACGATATCGATGTTGCCCATCCTTTGCCCTCAAACAACAACAACTACTGCCCTGTCATTGTTAAATTTTTACGGCGAAGCCAAAGAAATTACGTATATTCAAGAAAAAGATTACTAAAAGGGAAACGAATGGTCATCACTGAATCACTAACCAAACGAAGACTTCAACTATTAAACGAGGCACGGGAGGTATTTGACTGGAAGTCGGTATGGTCATTTCATGGTGACATATATGCATTTGCTGCAGGAAGAAAACAGGTGATTCGCTGTGTTAATGATATTGCTAAGATTAAACAATTGATTTTGGCATAAAAAATTTGTAGTTCTTCACTTAGCAGCTAGTCTAATATTAAATTTGTAGCTGAAGCATAATAAAATCTAACTGAAGTATAGTCAATAAGTGATTAAGCATATTGTTTTTATCATAATTTATTATGAGAAAAAAAAAAAACATGTTATTATAATGCAAAAATGGCTAATTGCCCCTATCACTTGAAAGTACAGACAACTTTTTGTCTTTGTTGTCGCCAATAAGGCATAACTAATTTTAAGCTTTTTTGTTTTGTTTTTCACCTATTTTAGTTTTTTAATTGAAAATTGTTTTGTTTTTCCTTTTTCCACTAGCAGCATGCTAAATAGCATTAAGTCAAAATGCAGCCAATGCAATAAAACAATAACTGGTAAACAAAGATATACAGCTTGCAGCCTTTGCTCCTTAGTTTTTCACCAGAAATGCCTTGTAAGTAATATGTCAATAAATGGGAATATTTGTGTCTCCAACAGCAACTACATGTGCCATAACTGTTCTACTGCAATTTTTCCCTTTTTTTCCCTTACCAATGAAGAACTCCTGGAAAAATTTTCTTCTGCTTTTAGAATTAGTGCATCAATGCTTAATGATATGTTTGGTGACTCTGAGCATCTAAATAACTGTGATGTAAACCTTAATGAAGATGATATTAGTAATAACATACTAAAAGATGTGTACGTTACTGCAAATGAAGCAACTAGGTTTTTATTAGATCCAGCAGAAAATGTAAACAATAATTACCGATTCTCAACTCTATGTGTAAATGCACGGTCAATAGTAAACCCAGTCAATTTCACCAAAATAGAAGGATTGATCGCTTCGCTAGATTATAAGCCCGATGTAATAGGGATAACTGAAACATGGGAACAACCTAATTCATTTGGACAGTATAAGTGCTTACCAGGATACATTTTTGTATCTAATGGAAGAATGCGAAAAAAAGGAGGGGGAGTTGGATTATATATTAAAGATAGTTTGAACTTCCATGTGTGTAACGATTTGACTTTAATGAATGAACAGATTTTTGAATCAATTTTTATAAATATTCAGTTCATGAACAAAGAGATAACTTGTGGGACAATTTATCGATCACCCCAGACTAATCAAGAAGCCTCTACCCAGTTTTTTAATCACCTTGAAAATACTTTGAAGATTTTGAATAAGTCAAAAAACAGAAGCTTCATCATGGGGGACTTTAATATTGACCTTCTAGATGTAAATAATAATAACTTAGAAACATATGTTGAGACAATGTTTGATTATAATTTCTACCCCTTGATTAACAAACCAACTCGTATAGTAAAAGATAAATTCTCTGCTATTGATCACATTTGGACAAATGTTACTGGAGCTCAAATAAAAAGTGCCATTCTTGCTCATGAAATAGCTGACCATCTTCCAGTAATTCAAGTTTCTAATATTGGCACACCTTTGTTAAAGTCTGAAAATCGAGAATGGAACTTTAGTCAACCTAACCTGCAAAAATTTTGTCAAATGCTAGAAGCAACGGACTTTGGTGAAGTGTATAATATGTCTGACCCGGATGATAGCTTCAAAGTGTTCTTGAGAGAAATTAACCCCATGTTAGTTGACTGCTTTAAGAGGAAAAAAAGTCCAAAAAGAAATATTCAACGTTGTGTATGGTATAACCGTGAGCTGTTACTTCTCTCTCGAAAAAAAGACAGACTGTACAAAATCTATCTTAAAAAGAAAACTTCAAGCGCGAAAGAAAAATATCATAAATTTAGAAATTTTTATTTCCACGCGATAACTCAAAAAAAGAGCATGTACAAAATCAATTTAAAAAGCATCAAAATAATATTCGGAAAACTTGGCAACTGATGAAAAATCTTCTTGGTAAAGTTCGCGATAAGTCTAGTTCTACATCTATCAGCTATGAGGGTGCTCACGTCAATAAACCTGTCGAAATAGCTAACTGTTTTAACCATCATTTTTCTACAATAGCTAAAAAACTAACTGACAAACTACCTTTGTCTGCCTCTAAATTCACTGATTATTTACCACCACCAAATCCCTCTTCCATGTTCATGACCCCTACAAATATAGTTGAAATCAAGAGATTTATATGTGAACTTAAACCTAAGCTGAGTGCTGGTGTTGATCAAATCCCTCCAATCGTTTTGAGGTATCTTTCTGATAATGTACTACACGCCCTAACTTACATATTCAATCAGTCTTTATGCGAAGGAAAATTTATATCTGTGTTTAAGCTAGCTAAAATTATAGCAGTTTACAAAAAAGGAAATCCAAAGAATGTTTTGAATTATAGACCTATTAGCTTGCTCTCTTCTGTGTCAAAAATTCTGGAAAAAATTGTTTACGCTAGATTGCATTCGTTTATTAACATGGATAATAATCTCTCGCATCAGCAGTTTGGATTCAGAAATAAACATTCGACCAACCATGCAACAACTCTGCTTATTAGTAACATTGTAGATGCTTTTGAAAAAAAACAATTGGTAATGGGAATTTTTCTTGATATCTCAAAGGCATTTGACACAATTGACCACGCAATTTTACTGCATAAATTGAATAACTATGGTGTAAGAGGTATATCGTTGAATTGGTTCAAAAGTTACCTCTCCAATCGTTCTCAAATTGTGGAATATGCTGGCGTTACTTCTTCTAGCCAAATGAATACCTTTTGCTCGGTGCCACAAGGCTCTATCCTCGCACCTTTATTATTTATCATCTATGTAAACGACTTTAAAAATTGCCTGCAGTATAGCACAAATATATCTTTCGCTGATGACACGAATGTTTTTATTGTTGATAAAAATCTTCAAGCACTTCATGAAAAAGGAAACATCGAACTTGAAAACATTGATAACTGGATGATAGCAAATAAACTATCTGTAAACACCAATATAACAAATTATATTCTGTTTCAAACACCAAAATCCCGATTAACAAAAACCGTGAAAAATTTTCAGCTGAAACTAAGAAATAATGCGATAGATAGAGTGTCGTCAACTCGATTTCTTGGAGTGTTAATAGATGAAAACTTATCATGGAAGAACCACGTAGATATGATAAAGAAAAAAATGAGAGCTGCTCTTGGTGCTGTTATGCGCATTCGTGTGTATTTATCTTCTAAAGCTATGCTTTGTCTTTACCACTCATTGCTACTTAGCCATGTTCGCTATTGTATAACCAACTGGTGTTTTGGCAATGAAACCAGAATTCATCAATTACAACGCATCTGTAATAAATTTATCAGATTAGTTTTTGGCTTAAAGAAACGTGACAGTGTAAAAAATGTCATGAAACAAAATGGATTATTGACTATTAAACAAGTATATCATGTTGAGCTAGCTATTTTCATGTATAAAACCGTTAAAAAACTTCACCCAGTCGCAATACTAAACTTATTTCAATTAAAATCAAGTCTTGTATCAACTAGAAGTAATAGTCTTTATATCTCCCCATCATATAGATTAACTATGTGCCAACAGTCTATAAAATTTTCAGGACCTAAAATATGGAGTAAATTGCCAACTGCGATTAAGGAAAGCAAGAGTTTAAAATCTTTTTCAGATAAAGTTAAAGCACATTTTTTGAGCACAGACTAATTATTATGTCGTTAACAAGCTCTGTCGATTACCGCTACCTCTGTTGGGTCATTGTATAATTACAGTAATTGATTTATGAATTGATCTGTTCTGGTGCTGCTGTTGATCTTTATTTGCAGATGCCCAAAGAACGAATAGAATCATGAAGTTGGAAATCCAAAAAGATGTCGACTAGCAACTCCATCTAATACTAAATCAAGAACCACAATGCAGAAGCAATATTTCACTTTGATTGATGAACAGTGCCTATTTCTGAAAAGATGGTTAATTATTATTATCACATCTCAGTTTTTAAAAAATACCTTTTTGTGATTACATATATAAATTATACACAAAACTGCAGTCATTCGTAGGCTACTGTTAAATACCCCATCAAAACACAGGCATAATATTTCTAATCTATCGTTAATCTGATACCAATACACTCCTGGACATGAGTAAAAACTGTACCCGGTTGTGAACTTGTCTTTTAAACAAGTGCGGATGAATGAGGGTACCCATTCACAACTCCCTCCAGGTAACCCTTGGGCAAGGTTTAGAACCTGTTAGCCCCCCAATAGCTAGGGTCACAGGCTGAAATCTTAGTGCTAATACAGTTTATTTGCAAATTTGATCTTGTTTGCTATGGCATGTTGCTTAATTAATTAATTAATTTTGTTTCTGCGTTGGTTCGTTTTGTGCGTGTGTTTTTGTTGTTAAATCCATTTGTTTTTTTGTTGTTTTTATTTGTTTATGTTTGTTAGGGTCACGCAGCCATGCCTAGTCATTTTGACGGGCATGCTTCAACGATTACCCGTTTTGCTGCGTGTGCCCTTTTCCACGCTTTTCCAATACTTATTATGAACGTGTGTTTATAACGTAATGGAGTGCGGAAATAAAAAAGAATTGATTGATTGATTGATTGATTGATATGCCCTTAATAGATATATCTTTACCAGGATATTCATTCATGCAAGTGAACTCACCTACTAACGCTGGAGGAGTTGGTATATACATATCTAACACTTGTAATTAACAGCAAACTTTTTCTTACAACTTAAATGTACGCGTGTGTGAGGATTTATGGGTATCAATCACGCATATGGCTTCTCAATCCAAATACATAATAGGTGTTATATATCGACATCCTAATTTCAATATACAAAATTTTAGTGAATCGTTAAATGATAGGCTGTTTCAGTTAAATTCAAAAAGCAAACAATTTTTTGTTTTGGGTGACTTAAACATTTAGCCTGTTTCCATGTCCAAAAATCGTGGGCTTTTGGCCCGCGGGCTTTGATTAGTCATGCTTTTTGTGGGCCAATTTCAGCAAAATCGTGGGCTTTGCTGGCCGCGTCTAAATAGGTGGTCTAAGAACGTGGGTTTATGCAAAAAGGTGGGCTTTGAGAAAGTTGTTGCGTGAGGTCTACTGCTTAGACTGTGTTACAGGTTGTTGATATTTAAGAAGTTGGCGTATGATTACCTGATAAATGTAGGTTTGGGGCAATTTCGCTTCATAAAAGTTAAAATTAGAGTTAAGCTGTTGATATATTCAACTTAACTTGGGCAGTTAACTCGTTAAGCTGGTTGCTGAATTCACGTATTAGCCAGTTAGCCTTGTTTTGCTATTCTGAAGTACTGGTAAGAGTGAAGTCAAGTTACTGTTCAAGTTCTGAAGTTCTGTTTGCCTAGTCTAGTTGCAAAAACAACCGGTACCGGTAGGCGGAATCGGTTCGTTCTTACTTGATTCTTAAGGGGTCAGCCTTGGCCTTTTTGCATGTCGCAGCATTGAGTGACATAGGTAATGCTACGCAAGCAACTGTCGTACCGGAACTGCATGCTACCAGCGTAGGCCTACTGTACTTTGTTCCAGATTCACTCGATTGCGAAAAGTATTGTTAGTGTTGCAGTCGCTTTTGATGACCTTAAACAGTTGAATATTTAAAAGCAGCCCTGGCTATTTGTTCAAGCCCGTACTATTTGTACAAGCCCGTACAAATAAGCACTTGGTTTGTTTTATTATCAGATTATCACTTTACGCTAACCCCGATCCAGAGAGCATGGCGAAGTAATAAAATAAACGAAGTTCTTATTCGTACGAGTCTGTAAGAAGAGCCACTTCGATATTTAAAAGCTTGCTTGTGGGTGATTAGCCCACTGATACTCCTAGTATCTAGTATCCTTACCCATATCTAATCTTGACCGGTATACATTAAAATTGGTGACATTTATTCAATTTTGGCATTTATCACTTGGTATTCACTACCGGTACCAGTAGTCTAGTTCTTTAATGGTCATAATTTGCTACGTCCTAACTTGATGTTATCACAAAAAATTCTGTCAGTTGAAAAGTGTTGATTAGTCTGTTAGTCATAGACTCAGAGACCCTTACCGGTATCTCTTTCGCGCTGAAACATGCAAACTGCATGCTCGCATTTATTCACTTAAATAACATTCTAATTGTTATTGTTCACTTGTGTTACTGACACAAGCTAGCAATAGACCATACCCTGACAAATAGCATAAATAGCCACAAGTTAAACACCAACTAAAAAATGTATATCGTTTTGTAGCTGGGTTAGCCTTAGCGCATGCGCTACATTTTCATTATATATTTTGTGCAATTTTTAGCGCTTTTGTTTCGAAATTTTGTCGTGAATTTTTGTCAGTGGAAGGCTAATATTAAAGAATAAAACTCACTGGTACCTTATTTATCTTAAGAGTTGGTATTTTCGACATGATCGTCGTCGTTTGGCGGGGCATCTCTTCCAAGACAGATGAAAGGACCAAGGCCGAGGGTTTATCCTTTTACCACCCTGGCCACCAAACTGCTTGGGTCAGATGCTGACTGTAAGGGACTTCAGCCAGCATCTTGTTTCGTCATCCAAAACCATTAGACCAAACATACCTCGGGGTGCTCGATGTATGGGACACTGTGAGATGATGTAATCTGCGGTTTGTTCACTGGCACCACACTCACAATTCGCTAGAGGAGCGAGACCCCATTGGTACATGGACGAACAGAAACGTCCAACACCAGAACGCAGACGGTTGAGCTTGACCCAGGCTGCCCTGGGCAGACCCATACCCAAGGGCCTGGAGCTAGCCTTGGGAATGAAAGCGTGGAGTGACAATGCGTTGGCAGAGTACTCCATGTCCCATTTCGTGTTCGTCCACTCGGCTGCACGGACGTCCATCTCAGAAAGACTGTCTAGTAATTTCCGAGCAGCAGGTACAAATGAGCGTCTAGATTTCAATCTCTCCCTACATATGTCCTGTGACTCATGAAACTGGCCATGTAAAATGTGGTCAGGGTCCAGGGAGCTGCGGTTGGCTAGGGAGAGTGTCGCTCCTTGGCGGCGAAGCTCAGCTGGATGGATGCCTGAAAGAACCGGAAGGTAGACCGATGGAGTGGGACGCAGGCACCCAGTGACAATGCGCAAGGCGTCATTTTTTACACTGTCGATAAACCGTATGTGCACGCTGCGGCACCAGACTGGCGCGCAGTACTCGGCAGTCGAGTAGACCAGAGACAGGGCAGCTGTGCGTAATGTCTTAGCGCTAGCACCCCAACCTGTTCCAGCAAGTCGCCTCAACAGTGAGACGCGAGCACATAACTTCTTGCGCAATGCTTCCAGGTGAGGACGATATGTGAGCAATCTGTCCAGTTTGACCCCAAGATAAGTGGGAACTGGACAGAAAGATAAGGTCTTACCGATGTTACAGACCTTAAGCTCACGCTTAGCCTCTCGATTGTGGAGGTGAAAGGCCGCCGTCACCGTTTTAGTATGGCTAAGCTTCAATCGCCAGGTCTGGAGATATTCCGAGAGTGTAGTCACGTCCTGGCTTAGAGTCCTTTCCAACTCCTTCCATTCTCCAGATGTATAAAGTATCGCCAGGTCGTCGGCATAGGCGAACTTCTTGGAGGTTATGGAGGGGATATCATATGTATAGATGTTGAAAAGGAGGGGGGCCAGGACCGATCCCTGGGGGACGCCATTTCTCAGGCGTCGTAACCTGCTAGGCTTGCTGTCGCCAGTTGTAAGGGTGAAGCTTCTGTTGCGGATCAGCTCCATAATCATAAGAACCATGTGCTTGTCCGGCAGAAGCCGCAACAGCTTGCAGGTGAGGCCACGGTGCCAGACAGTGTCATAGGCAGCTGTTAGGTCAATAAAGACGGCACCGGCCTTCTTTTTCGCTTCGAATGCATTCTCAATGCTTTGCGTGAGCAAAGTGACTTGATCCACGGTGGATCTTCCGCGTCGAAAACCCGCCTGTTCCCGAGGCAGCAGAGGGTCAATAAGGGGTTCGACGCGGGCGTAGATAAGTCGCTCGAGAATCTTGTAGGGAACACAGAGCAAGGAGATCGGACGATAGCTCCTTGGGTCCTCTACCGGTTTCGAAGGCTTTGGGACCGCTACTACTAGCGCTCTTCTTCAGATCTTAGGAATTTTGAGGTGGTGCAGGCAGTGTAGCGATTGTGCAAACCCTGCGATACGACACTATTATCGTTTGAATGACGGATCTATTTTCTTTTATTTTTCTGTGTTGTGGTATGCTAACTCCTCCTTTCAGCCGATCCATTTCGTTCAATTTTAAACGGCAACACTGGCCTGTACGTCTGACTAAAGCAATAGTTCTGGTGGTCTAACTAGTCTAGTCTAGTGAAGTTGCGGCATGTGCTTGTTGTTCGATCTCTGCGTCAGTCCTGTGGAAGTGATGGGAATAGTGGTTTATAGTTGCTGATGTTTAGATCATGGTTTGAGGTTTAATGAGTATCTTGGGCTTAAGGAAATATTTGAAACTGCTAGTTACTGGTTAATGCTGGCAATTGGATTTTTTATTGTCCTACTTACAAATGGAGTTTATGTTGCATCAGTCAGGTATGTTCTTCTTGTTTTCCCTGTGTTTTCGCGTTTGTGGATCTGTGTTTCACGCTTGTTCACTGTTTTAGCTCTGCTTTGGAATTGGATATTGCTGGTACATGTTGTCAATTGCGACTAGCATACTGTGTTTCGTTCAGTGCTGTAGAACTATCTTGCCCCACAGTCAGGTAACGCGTATACTCTGTACTGTATCACATTGTGTTTCTGTAACTCACGACCGTGTGTTGTGTTTTTAGTTACCGTTCCGCTGCCTTTTGCTGTCGACACTGACTTCAACTGGCAATACACTGCTTGTTCAATCAATCTTGTGCGAATTTATTCAAGAGGCGCGGCGCGCGTTAATACTGACAAGATATTAGGCTGCCTTTCTACGTGAAGGTATCCGCCACAGTAACTGACTCAAGAAGAAGTTCTCAATCCTTTCAGAGGACCTGAGCAAGGAAGTCACAGGACCCTGCTTCATCAAAAGTTTGTGGGTTTTTGTTCAATTTGTTTTGTTATAGTCTAGTTATGAACCCTGCTGATACCGCGGACCCAGCAACAAATGAACCTTCTCTTAGCACTAATAATGGTGATAGGCCTACTGTAGAAGAGGCACCAGGCACCAGTACGGATAAAATTGATAACCAAGCTACTGAAGAACCAACTGCTGCTGACAGTCGCAAAGCAGAAACTTCGAGGCCTAGGACACAAACAGCTGCTGGTCGTGACTATAACAAATCCATGCTATTAGATCAATTTAGTGGTGGTGTTCGAACCTTTACTCACCGCTTGAAAAGACTGAATCAATTAAAAGTTACTTCAGAGGATATGCACGAAATTAGATCAGCCACTAAATGTTTGCATGACTCCCTCAACAACCTGGTTGAAATTGTTGACAAGTTAAGAAAACATGCTTCACAAGAAGAAATGCTGGGCATTGACAAAAGGCTTTCAGAGAAGGAAGACATTGCGCAAAAGATGAATGAAAGTGTTGCTGAAGTTCGCAAAAACCTTACTCTGGAACGCTTTACTGATAACAGTTCTTCAAAGACAGGAGGCAGTACCAAAAATGGTGGCGTTGGTGGAAGAAGCACCATAAGTCGACATTCAAATGCAAGTCGCATTGAAGAAGAAAGAGTGAATAAGCTGAGTGAAGCTGCTGCTATTAGGGCTGAACTAGTGTTTGAGGAAAAGGAAAGGGAGCTGCAATTCCAACTAGACAAGCTACAAAAGGAAAAGCGAATTGCTTCCTTAGAGGCACAAGTACAAGCTTCCAGAAAGGCTGAAGCTCTAGAGATCCATGGAAGTATAGACTGTGACGTGTTCCAGATTCCGGAAGAATCTGCCCCAGAAAGGAAATTGCGTATTATCAAGTCAATTGGTGGCTCGGCTGATAGTGTGTCTGCCCAGGCCAGCTAACCCAGGGGCTTTGTCCGTAAATATTCCTACCCCTAGGCTTGGAGGAAACGAGGTAGAATGTTATCACGGGCAAGGCGTGGACAACAAGCCTCAACAGAAATTAGCTGTGGTTCCCCCATCAGTGGTTAATGACACACGATTGTCTTATCGCATTCCAGATGTTAAGCTGGATACATTTAATGGGAATGTAGTCCAGTTTCCGGCGTGGGAGATGGCATTTGACGCTCTGATTGGTGATAGAGTTACCTGTGTCAAGCACAAGATGAATCTGTTGGGACAATACCTTATTGGAGAACCAAAGCAATTGATCAGTGGATTGATGCTTCACCAAAGTGAAGAGGCATATGACATGGCTAGACAAAGGCTTAAATCAAGGTATGGGAACCCGAGCGTCACAGGACAAGCCTTCATGGACAAACTAGGTTCATGGCCCAAAGTTGGAAATAACCAACCATCAGACCTGCAACGTCTTTCTGATTTCTTGGTTCAAGTGATGGAAGTTAAAAAGAGCATTAATGGATTGCAGATACTTGACTTCGCTCCAGAATCTGCCAGGATTGTTCAAAAACTCCCAGTTTACCTGCAACATAAGTGGAGGGAAAGGGTGTTGGTTTGGAAACAGCACAATAATGGTGCGTACCCTCCCTTTGAAGAGTTGGTGAGGCTGGTTGATCGATGTTCGGAGGAGGCGAATGTGCCAGAGCTGAGGAGTCTAGCACATAAGGATTTCAAACCCTCGAGAACACTGGCAACTAGTGTTAGGGAAAAGAGGGAAACCCCTGGTAGCGATTCATCTTGCGCTTTCTGTGCTGAAAATCACCACATCGACGTGTGTGAAAAAATAATGGATATATCGCGAGAGGACCGCTTGCGATTTCTCAGGGAAAAAGGTCGTTGCTTTGGTTGTGGTGGCAGCGATCATTTTTCAAGAAACTGCAATGACCGAGTGGCTTGTCGCAAGTGTCACCAGAGACACCTGACCTTTTTGCACGTGGACAAGGAAGAAACAGAGCCCAATACTGAAAGTGCTCATTCATTCTGCACTGATGTGAATGGTGTTTCTGGATGTGATTGTTCTATGATAGTCCCTGTATGGGTGAGATCATCCAACACACCATCACATGAAGTGCTTTCATACTGTATATTGGATGGTCAGTCGAACACCTGTTTTATTTCTGAGGATCTGCAAAGGAAATTGGGAATCGTGGGAAAACAGACAAACCTCACGCTTAGTACAGTATACAAGAGCAATGCTGTGGTGTCCAGCACCAGAATTGATGGATTGGAGGTGATGAGCTACGACAAGAGAAAGATAATTTCCCTGCCATCAGTATTCACGAGGGAAAGTATACCAGCCAGTAGGTCACAAATTCCCACTCCTGAAGGAGCCAGTCAGTGGAAACACTTGTCTTCAATAGAGCATCAAATAACTCCATATCAGTCTGGAGTAAGAGTCGGTATATTGATTGGCAACAATGTACCCAGTGCAATGCGACCCCGTGAGATTATTGCTGGGAAGGAAGAAGAGCCCTATGCACAGAGGTCGATACTTGGATGGGGACTAGTGGGAATGGTTTGCGGGAATTTAACGAATCATGAGGGTCAAGCAGTTACTCATAGAATAAATGCTAGTAGTTCTGGAGTTGCTCTACATTTGGCGAGTGATGGTAAGTGGATGGAGTGCAGTGACAAAAATGATCAAATGATGGCACAATATATATTTGCCACCCGAACCAAGGAGGTGATTGATCCTGTGTCTGTGAGAAACATGATGGAGGTTGATTTTGTTGAAAGTACGAGCAAAGCTAAAGAACTTTCTGTCGAGGATCAGCGTTTCATCAAGATGTTATCTGATAATATCTACCAACAAGAGGACGGGCATTATGTCATGCCACTTTCCCCTAATCATCTTTTGACTTTAAAGCCGAAATTACTACTGCCTCCTCCAGGTCGCTTGCAAAGGCTGGATTTGTATGTTCGTCAGAGATGGAGGAGAGTGCAACATCTCTCTAACGAATTCTGGCTGAAGTGGCGTAAGCAGTTACTTCATCAGTTGCAACACCGACAAAACTGGAAGACAAGGAAACAAAATCTACAGGTTGGAGATGCTGTGATTCTTGCCGAAGAGGATCCTCCACGAAACTCGTGGAAGTTAGCTCGAGTTGAAATTGTTTACCCTGGTCCGGATGAGCTCGTGAGGAAAGTGCAATTGCGATTGGCGGACACAAACATGAACTGTAAAGGAGAAAGAACCAAGCCTGCCTCTTATATGGATAGACCGATCCATAAGCTTGTGCTGCTGCATCCGGCTCCAAAAGATGAAAGCAACAACAATGTGAAGATTGTAAACTAGGTCTAGACATTGCTTTGCATGTTTTTGACCGTGCCTTTCAATTTTTACGCCGCTGGCCCAGTCTATTAGGAGTTGTGCTTCGTTCCCATTGTTTCGTTTTTCTTTGTTGTGAATCTGGTTGTGTTATGAGGAAAAACAGCTGCGGTAATTATGATTAAGAATCTGTTTTTGGGGGGCGATGTAGCGATTGTGCAAACCCTGCGATACGACACTATTATCGTTTGTATGACGGATCTATTTTCTTTTATTTTTCTGTGTTGTGGTATGCTAACTCCTCCTTTCAGCCGATCCATTTCGTTCAATTTTAAACGGCAACACTGGCCTGTACGTCTGACTAAAGCAATAGTTCTGGTGGTCTAACTAGTCTAGTCTAGTGAAGTTGCGGCATGTGCTTGTTGTTCGATCTCTGTGTCAGTCCTGTGGAAGTGATGGGAATAGTGGTTTATAGTTGCTGATGTTTAGATCATGGTTTGAGGTTTAATGAGTATCTTGGGCTTAAGGAAATATTTGAAACTGCTAGTTACTGGTTAATGCTGGCAATTGGATTTTTTATTGTCCTACTTACAAATGGAGTTTATGTTGCATCAGTCAGGTATGTTCTTCTTGTTTTCCCTGTGTTTTCGCGTTTGTGGATCTGTGTTTCACGCTTGTTCACTGTTTTAGCTCTGCTTTGGAATTGGATATTGCTGGTACATGTTGTCAATTGCGACTAGCATACTGTGTTTCGTTCAGTGCTGTAGAACTATCTTGCCCCACAGTCAGGTAACGCGTATACTCTGTACTGTATCACATTGTGTTTCTGTAACTCACGACCGTGTGTTGTGTTTTTAGTTACCGTTCCGCTGCCTTTTGCTGTCGACACTGACTTCAACTGGCAATACACTGCTTGTTCAATCAATCTTGTGCGAATTTATTCAAGAGGCGCGGCGCGCGTTAATACTGACAAGATATTAGGCTGCCTTTCTACGTGAAGGTATCCGCCACAGGCAGGAAGATAGGAAGCCACGTAGCCAAGATTTTAAGCTGGCTCCAGCATGGATTATTAGCTCCGGACAAATGGAATCAGGTTTAGGAGCTTTGCCTGGTTTTAAATGTTGGAGGGCAGCAGCGAACTCCTGATGGGAAAAACTCCCGGAGACATTCGCAGGATGTAATGGCTCAGCTCTCCAAAGGTCAGACACTTCCTGTAAAACGAGTCGAGATGAGCGTCGATTCACACCTTCGTATTTCCCGTTTTTAACCAGCTGAGAAGCAATAACATCAGCTGAAACGGGACATTGACGAGGGGATTGTCGTGACCTACCAATCAAGTTGTTTATAGTATTCCATGCCAGCCGGCTGGAGTGCGAAAAGTCGATGTTGCGGACCGTCTCTGACCAGCGATTTCTCCGCTTCCCGTCGAGCCTTGTGAGTAGGGCTGTGGCAGCCCTATCCGAATCAGGGCCCCCAGGTGACTGCAGGAAATGCTGATAGAGGTCTTCACACTCCGCATCCCAGCAAGGTATGTGGTTTGATCGTCGATCACGAGGGATGCATTTCTTCGCCGCAGTGCTTATTACCTTGCAAAAGCACTGGTAAACCTGATCGATGTTTTGAGATTCAGGTGGCGGTATACTCTTGGCCAGTTTGTTGGTTAGGTTAGAATAGTGGTCCCAGTTGGCCTTGCGGAAGTTCCATCGCTTTACAGGCTTGCTCGGTTTTGGATGAGCAAGTTTGGGTGGACTTATAAGCGAGGGTCGGTGTTGTGACCTTGGGAACTTTCCTAAGATACGTCTGTCAGGTAAGCGACTGTCCAAATCGACACTGGCAAATGCAAGATCTGGGCTGGTGTCCGTTTTCCAGCGGCCAGAGTGGAAACTGGCGGCCTCTTTGGAGCTATATAGCAGGGTGAAGTTGTTGGCACTGGCCCAGCCAGCCAGGCATTCACCATCTGGATTGTTATTATTATAGCCCCAGTCAACATGGTGGCAGTTGAAGTCGCCAGCATAGAGGCAGGGATGGGGGAATGCTGGAAGATCAGATGCTTGCATCCGTGTTGGAGGGGGTTTGTAGACGTTGACTATTTTATAGTTATCAACATCCACGCGCACCCACTCGATCTCCGATGTTGGTGGGGACTGGTCGATTAGGATCCACTTCAGACGCTCATGGACAAACGTAGCAAGACCATGTTTCCTGCTCAAGGAAAACCCAGCTAGATAATAGCTCGGAAGATCTAACCTTTCTACCGAGGTGCAATGGGTTTCCTGTAAGAGGATGACGAGTTCCTCACACTGTAACGCAAGATGATGCAACACGCTCATCTTGCTTGCAGTGAGGCCTTCGATGTTCAGTTGGAGAATGCTGGGCCTTTGGAACTTGTTGACGGTGCGCCGAAGATGCGCATCGCCCCGTCCTGAAAAGGACGTTTGCCGCTGCCCAGCTTGAACATCGTTAGGTGTCCCGCCGTTAAGGCAGATTCGGTTTCTGTCAGCCAGATTAAATAGCGTAGACAGAGTAACGCTCCAGGCAACGGGAAAGCATCTGCCATTCGACATGATGTCATTGCAGAAATAAATGAAAATAATTTGAGGCATATGCAATATTGATGGTATTTAAATAGATTATTCGCTTAATCTTTCAATTTCAGATCATATGGTGCTACTAGTACGGTACTAGTGTTTCAGAAATCAGAAAACTTGCTAATTGCTTATTGAGATTCTTGAAAACATGTTACGGAAGCCAGCAAGTGAAGTTTTTGACTCACTTGTTTTAAAAATGGATTGAAACGTTGGTTTTATATTCTTATCAGGATAAAAAAAATTGCGACAAATCTTGGTTAGTATTTTATGAAGCTTTGCTTAATATTTTGTAAATGTGTTACATGCAAACTGCAGTGTGAAGTTTACTGCTGATTTGATCCAATGAATTATCTGTGAAATATTTTTTTGAGCAGACTTTGATATTTGTGCATGAGAGCTACTTTCACTCTTGGTAAATGCACTTTTGTTGTGTTTTGCTTTACAACATCTGTATGTACTGTAAGTTGTGCTATTTTGCAGTCGTAGTAAATAATAATTGTACATATCATACTGTATTACTCTGCAACAGCTATGATATCATCATCATCAGCTACAGCTATGATGTACCGAACCATATTTTTAGTCGTAAATTGCAGCAGATACATAGTGCAAATAGCTTATAGCTACTTGTTCGTGAACATCTGGTGGTCAAGTGGACTGTGGGACTCTGGTTTGATTGGTCAAAGCAATGTTATTAAAACTGGTATTGACAGCTTTTCTGCTTAACGCACAGCATTAAAGGAACAGTGATTTGAACAAGGTAGCAAGTTTACTTGTGTTGTTGGGAAAAACACTTATTGGAATTCTCCGTCTCTTAGCCGGTGACCAACAACTCTAAAGCAAGCTTGTTATAGCACCTTGATTGCTTTCTCAGGATGGGATGATAAATATGCACCAAGTAACGACTGCTAAGCTGTAACATTTCAACAGCTTATCGCAAAGTCTTGATTGTGATTCTCTTCTTTAATTTTCGAAACTGATGAAAGATTTAATCTAAAAGCGAGATATGCTGTTTTTGAAATTACTTTACCGCTTCAAAGAACCAGACTACCAGCAAAAGTATGCCTGTAGCTTACTATGCAAACTTACATCTTATTTTTTTGCATTTCAGTGCCAGTGAGATGGATTTTGTGAACAGCTGTTTGTAAAAGAAACGCGTATGCAATGATCAAGATGCTCACGTGACTTGCACATGCAAAGTGCAAATGAACTGGCTTGCTCCCAACTAAAATGAACCCAATGTAAAAAATTGGTGGAAAACTTCATGGTTATCCTATTCTTTTGAAGCGGGATTTCCCAGCATAAGCTTTGCTGAAGGATCGTTCATTGCAAAAAAATGAAAGTGGATGCAGTAAAGACCGACATGACGTTACATGGCTGAGTATGAACAAAAACATCTTATGGACAGGGCTATTACGTAGCCTGAGATGGACTTTTTAAACGCAATGCTAAAATAATTTTTCTGTTGTGATTTGCCTGCTGGCAATTGAAGTTGCATCTAAGCGCAAGGCTTGCTTTCCACCAGATTACGCAAGCAGCTCGTTTTAAGCTTTCAAATTACTAGGTGTTTGAGTACTGTATATATTTAAAGGTTGTGAACGAGTTCTTATAAATTTTAAGCTTTTTAAATGGCCAAGTGCATAGATCGACTGCCTCTGGCGCCGTACACGTAAGTTCAATTACAAGTCGGGCAAAACCACAGAATTGGTATTCATTGCTCCCTGCATGATATTAAAAAAGTTACTTGTGGCGTTCTCATTTAACAGTATTTCCCACGTTTTGAGTTGTAACCAGGTTCCATGCATTTTTTGATTGACTTCGTTAATAGCGCCCCCATCGCTTTTTCCCAATGGAAGGATAAAAATTCAAATTAAAATAAAAGATATTGTGCTTAGATTTTCATATACCTCCATCTCTAGGTCGTGACCATAACGTTAGAGTACGCTTGGAGTAGTTACTCCCAGTGCAACTGTTTTGATGAAATCTGCAGATTTGTTTCTTTAAGTAATTCACGCAATGTCTATGGTGTAGAGATTGTTTGGTTATAATATTACCGAGAAAATTTTGTTAGTAATGATCCAGTTGAATTTGCTGCTTATTATTTTGGCGTAATAATTGTGGACCATACTTGATCTTATACCCAGGGGCGTGCCAAACTTTTCTGCAGCGCGAGTTTTTGAGAACGTTGCCTAACAGCGTCCTCTGAAAAACGTCTTCAAGAGGTTTTTTAGAAAAAGATCTTCCATCCTACAGCGTGCTGCTCCCTTGCCTCCTCCAGGCACGCCCTTGCTTACAGTCGTTGCAAACAATTTACAACGTACATTATTGCTTTTTCCTTGCGTTTGCTCGTGCCGCTCCGATTTACTCTCATCACGTTATTATTACCGGTACTCAGAGGATGAAGCTGCAAAATAAAAGGCATTTCCAGCAGTTATGTACTTGTGGATTTTTATTCTTTAAATTGCTGCACATCATTTTTCAAACCGGTATGCGCAGCACCTCGCCCAGAGCTTAGACTTAACTGAGACAGCCTTCAAGTTAACCAAATAATTTGATTGTTTTCTGGACGACGTATAACGTTTATGCCATTGCTCGCTTTCAGCTATGGTGTTCAGCGTGCTAAAGACTGCATTTTTTGGCTTGTATAGGCCCGCTTGTGACGATCAATCTGTTAATTTCTAGATTGACAATGGGTAGTTGCAGCTATTTTGGTTCAAAAACGATTTTGCAATTGTCATGGAAAGGTATGAGTTTTAGGCGAAGCGTTTCTACAAACTGGCCAAAATTTTCACTCTCCTGCAATATGTTTTTGTTTTAATCGGAAATTTGTCCTCTTAAGGGGGGTAGCTAGCTCGGTCCCTAGTTACTCCCATGAGTAGAGTGAAATTAGTCGCATCGATGTAAAAATAACGCACGGCAAAGTGATAAAAAGACGCGAAAATCTTCAGTTTGAGCAATGACGATGACAAAGTTGACAATTGGTATACGACCTTGCCAAGCAGCTGTGGGCACCAAAAGTGATCTTTTATTTTAGTTACAAGCTCATTGGCTGGATGCACCTGGTGCAGGCTGTGGATCTCTCCCCCAAAAAAGCCTACCGGTACTGCTTTAAATCCGTCTATTGAGGTTTGATTTCTTCATCTTTATCCTCCTGCTACGAGAAAGCGGCGGAGGCGCTACGCGTAGGACAAATCCAGACTCGCTTAGGAGTTGCCTTTGTTTTCAAGTTTTGAACGCAACAACGAGACTAGGTTGGGAGTTGAACCAACAAACCTGCGATCATGGTTATCGTAAAAACGACTCTGCGAACTAATGCGCCACGCTGCCGAGATCAGTGTTAACTACTGGTACGTATACTAACCAGCAGCTAATTTATTGCTAATACCTTGTAAAAAATGCAAAAGCATTCTATCAGCTCTTATCTAAGTATGAATCCGAGTGGGGATTATTTGGGCATGGTTTGAGGTTATGCTGCTTCAAATTGGGATGATTAAATGCGTAAGTTTTGAGTTAGTGAGAAACAGATTAGGTGGAAATAGGCGAAGCGCTTTGAAATGGAGGAGTAAATTGCGAAGATGCATAGTTTAAGCACCCTTACTAAGCAGCTTTAATTTTGATACGATAAAAGGCAATAGCTTTAGCATTACCGAAGCTAATCCAACGTCACTGAAAAACATAAGTTATGCAGCGCATTGGTCACGTTGTTGCGTCACAAGGCCGCCATTTTCGTGCCCAATTGCAATGTCGCCGACTGTATTAAACTACAAAGTGATGCAGTTTTCGCATATTTAAGGTATCATTAAACCCTATTTGTGGGTTCAATAGATAAAAAGTCACAAAAAAACAATTGCGCGTAAGTAAAAAAAGATATAACTAATTAATTAAAACTAATTCATGGCCGTCAAGCACTGATTTAATGCATTTTTTAACTCCTTCAATCATGACCGCAGAATCTCTAAATTGCTAAGGAGAGCGTATCTCTCAGAGTAGTCGCTATGCTTTTCGGAATCTTTCCATGTTCTCCATAATACGCCTTATCGGCTTATGATATTCCATTCTACCCTGCATAACCTATGTGTGCAAAAGGAACCAGAAAATGCATCTGTACTTGCGTGGTTAAAACTTGAAAAACTTTGCACCGGTATGTTTATTATAATTAATTATATATTTATCCTCTTTGCAAGAAAGTGACGGAGGCGCAATACGAGCGTGCTTAGGAGATATAAGAGTCACACGAAGAGGAAATCCAGCTTAGTGCCCTTCCCAATGTTAAATGCTAAGCAGGGAAGCTGGGAATATCAATTTTAAAGTCATTGGTTTGACCCAGCTCGGAATCAAACTCCGAGGTAACAGCTTTAAGAAGCATACGCTCTACCCACTCGACCATCTAAAAAATCGTTATCGTAGTAACTTAAGTCAAATTTTTTAAACGTAGGCTAACTCCTTTGACACAAGAGACCATAAGATTGGACCATGCCGACTATCGAGGCGGCATCTCTCAAAAAAGCGATTCGTATCAGTGGCGTAGCAAGGGGGGGGGGAGGGGCGGCATTTTGGATAAGCTTTATGCAATTATTTGTCTTAATTATTTTGACCAACTATTGCTTGACTATATCGCTTATTTGCTGATCGTAAATCATCTTACTGTGTTGCCCAGTGCCCAGGCGCAAAGTTACGGAAGTGGGCCCCGCCATCTCGTTTACGCTTTGGTGTATTCCCGCGAGTATAAAAAAGATTTGATTTTAATGTGTAATATGTCACAATTGCGCACTGTTTTCTTCTTCGTATTTGCATTATTTGAATCGCTCACACTGAGCGTGCGAATGCAGTATAGGCACTGGGCAGTACTACGCAAGTGACATGGGCGCACGCAGGGGGAGCCACGGTGCCATTCAGTCTATAATTTCTCAAACTAATAACGGTTGCAGCCTTATTGTAGCCAAGCTTCTGCTTTTAGACATAAACTTCAAAAATGTTTTTGCATTGTCTATAGTGACTGCCAGTGGCGTAGCCACGGGGGAGGGGGGCGGGGGTTACAACCTCCTCCTCATTGAGCCTCAAATGACGCCATACATAATCAGAACTGTGCAAACAAAATGCATCATTGGTGAAGCACTCAAAGTTAGGGGCCAAAAACATGACATACTTTCCTTAAAAATTGTTCAAAAAGCACTAAAATGGCCGTTGCAGTATGCAAATTTTCAAAAATTTTCCAGGGGAGTATGCACCCGGACCCCCCTAGAATCATTTTTGGCACATAAGATGCTTAAAAATAACTCTTACGGAAAAAATACGCTTGAAAAAAGTGACGAAAATTGGTGCCCCCTCCCTCAAAAAATTTCTGAATACGCCCCTGACATGAAACATTTTCAAAAGGCCTATTTACGCCCGTTTCCGAGTTCAAACGTCTTTGCATTTAGTTAACATTCAACCTAGTTCAAAATTACATGTTCTAAATCCACTCCTGTAAACAACGTATAATCAAATGCGATGTCATTCTCAACCCCCCTATTGCAAAATCCTGGCTACGCTAGAGGTGACTGCACTCACTGCATGCCTTTTCTCGATATAAAAGTGTGTTAAAAAGAGTGTTTTTTTATGTGAAAACCGCAAAAATTCGTTGGCGGCTGGGGGCTACTCCCCCACACCCCCTTAGCCTCCGGCAGCTGGGGGCTTAGCCCCCAGATCCCCGGTTATGTTCCCCCCCTTTGGCCGAACCCTAGGTACACCACTGCATTTGGGGGCGGCAATTTCTTGAACCGCCCCGGGCGGCAGAATCTCCAGCTACGCCACTGATTCGTATAGGCGTAGTCGCCATTGCCCTAATTAAGCTGTTTGCGTGCTTCTTGTTTATTTCATTAGAGCTTGCGGTACACACATCTTTTCATTTGTAGGGGTGGCTCTGAAAAGAACCGTTATAATTCCAGAAATAAATTCATTTCTTTTTTCGGAAAATCTTCGGAAGTTCTGTCAACCAAGACTCTAAACTGAACTGATTATTTTCCCTGTATTTTTTGACTTTACCAACATTTCTATTCATTTATCAAACATTGCCCACCCCATAACAATCTAAGACTTTGCTCTGACTTGTTGTTTATCTAACCTATGATTCTAGCAACAAATTCAGCTAAATTGAAGAAATGACATCCATTTTATTCTTTGCAAACTTAAATATTTGAATAAACTTCACTGCATAACTTTTTTTAATCCATATAGAAACAGTCTAATAAAAAAAATTCAAATCTTTCTTGACTTAGTTTATGCTCAATAAAACTGTACTGTAAACAAAGCCCATATACTCCTAGTTTAAGTATTGAATAAGCCTAGTCGGTAAATTTCTGGTTTTACCAGCATATAGAACTTTGCTCTAATCTGCTGTCTCTATTATGCCAGCATAGCTACAAATTGGAATAATAAAATATATTTTAATCCTTTGCAAACTTAATTTTTGAATGAATTTCACTGCATACCACTATTTAGACCACATAAACACAGTCTTTAACTGCTAGCCTGCCACTCTACTCAATGCCTGTCGTTATGCGAGCGAGTCATTTGGGCACGAAAATGGCGGCCAATTTTATCGGTTGCACAACTTGTGTTTTTCAGTGACGTTGAGCTAATTATGCCAAGAAAAATTATGTTACATCGTTGCTACGCAGTTTCACTATGCGCCTCTACCGGTAATTTAGTTCAGCATTCAAAGCCCACTCTTAGCATTTTAAAACAGATTTAAAAAGCGCCGAAAACATCTTTTAAATTTAGGTAGTCTTGAAAAAGACTGTTTTTGAACCAAACATTTTCGTCTCGCTCTCTTCAGGGTTCAACGCGAGAGTTAATTGAGAAGGAAAAAGGTGGTCTATATATTATCATCAGCTTCATCGAAAAATCTGCAACAAAAAAGGAAAAAAGGGCTGTGATTGGTTGTTAAAAGACAGACGGATTGTGATTGGTCGAATATGGATGAATTTTAGAATCTAACTCAACTATCGGAGAATTTGCAGTGAGTAGACAAATTCCTTTTGACGGCACAGAATAGGTTTCAGCGTTTTGATAAAAGTTGCCTCCAGCGCCCCCAAGTGGAAATTTGTTCTCGCTTTGGCTAAAACCGAAAACTGGTCAATATGATAATGAGAGGCGCAATCAGGATGTTGGATTAAGTGTAGACCAATAGCTGAATCACAGTCTAGCTGATTGAGTGGAGTAGCAATTTTGCAGTTACGTTTGGGAAGAACTTTGGTTGGATTTTCTTTATTTCGAATTGATTTTGGAATGTGTTGATTGATTCTATCTTGCAGTCGTAGGGATGTGCGACCCACGTACCGGCAATCACAGCGGCACACGTATTGGTATACGACCATACTTTGATGAGTGATGGGCACAGCATCCTTATAGATTGAAGGCAGAATCTTTCTGGTTTGGAAAATGACACGAGGATCGACGGCTCTAAAACAGTTTTGAACGTTAGTTTTACCTGTTTTTCGAATTTACGAGAAATATTGCCAATCCAGGGTAGTTTTAGATACACAGGGCATTTCTTTGGTCCTTCTTTGGGCAGTAATTGAAAACGGGAAATTTTCTTGGAAATGCTGGAGTTGATTATTGTTTCAGGGTAACCATTATTCTTCAAAATGGAGCGAATGCAGTCCAGTTCTTGTTTAACTTTACCAGGTGAACAGATTACGAGGGCTCGATGAACCAACGTTTCGATTAGGTTCGTTTTGCGCTTGGAAGGTGCAAAAGAATCCCAACGCATGTAGCGGCCAGTGAATGTAGGTTTTCTGTATACTGATGTTTGAAATTGCATTTCGGATTTGTCAACTTTCACGTCGAGAAAAGAGAGTGCTTGATCGGCTTTTTTTTCCATGGTAAATTTCAAAGCTGGGTGTAATGAATTGAGAGCAAGAAAGAACTGGTCTGCATCCGCTTCTGTTTTAAAAATAGAAAAAGTCTCGTCAACATATCTAGTATAGAAAAAAGGCTCGTTTATAGTTTGAAACAACTTATTTTCATGGTAGCCAACGAAGATATTGGCTAGTGCAGGCCCGAGTGGACTACCCATTGCAACACCATCAATTTGCTTATACATAACGTTATTAAAGCTGAACTCAGCAGAGGTAGTAGCGATGTTCATCAGCTCAATAAAAATTTCTTTGGAAAACTGCGGAGGTGAAAGATCGCCGTCGTAGAGGGTGTCAGCACAAATTTGAATAGTTTCAGCCAAAGGTACATTAGTGAACAAACTTGAGATGTCAAAGGAACAGAGAAAGCAATCATCTGGGTCAAAAGTAAGCTGCTGCATTTTTTGAGCAAAAGAAAAAGAATCTTTGGTGCAATTGCTGGAAAATAGATCGTGAACTGGTTGAAGGGTCGCCGAAAGAAATTTAGCCAGTTCATGCTGAGCAGAGCCGATCATGGATAGGATGGGTCGGAGGGGAACACCATCTTTGTGCGTTTTAGTTTTTCTTAGCATTTTGGACATGGAAACGCGCAACGAAAGTGGGCTAGAAAAGCCCGCGAATTTTCAGCAAAGCCCGCGGGCCAAAAGCCCACGATTTTTGTACTTGGAAACAGGCTAATTGACACTTCTGCAGACACGTTGAATATTGCGAGCATTTAATATTTAAATAGCTTAGCATCTTATGGAACTAAATCTTTAATTGACAAACCCACCAGAGTTCCTCCAACATCAGCCACAATACTTGATCACGCTCTCACTAACGTAAGTATATCTTCAGTTCTTCCTGGCATCATACATTATGATAAAACTGATCATTATCCTATATTTTAAAAACTACTTTGCTCTAAAAAAACCAAACGTATTAAAAACAATAATAAATTTTGCAGAACATTACGCAGTTTTAATCCTGAATTATTCTGTGATGACTTGCATACTAAATTACCAACTTTCCTATGTAACCAAGCAAGAATAACTTCTGACACTTGTGAAAACGCTTTCGATACTTTCTATTCGCTAATTTTACAAACTGTCAATCAACACGCTCCTTTCAAAAAATTATCTAGAAAACAAAAAAGATTAAACAGCAAACCATGGATCACAAAGGGCTTGTTGAACTCAATTAAAAATAAACAAAAGATGCACAAATTACTATACATTAAGGGAAACCCAACTCAAAAACGTTTTTATAAAATTTATGCCAACAAATTAACTAAACTAAAAGAATTAGCTGAGAAGAATTATTTTCATGAACAATTACAAATAAATAAAGACAATTCCAAGAAAACCTGGGATATTTTACGCGCTTTACTTCCCAATAAAGTTAAACCACCTTTACCTAAAACAATTAAAATTAATGACAATGTGTTAACTGAACCCCATGATATTGCTCGTGAAATGAATACTTATTTTGTTAATGTCGGAAAACAATTATCTCAACAATGTCATCCTCCCGATGATCATAAATTTCAGTCATATTTACGTAATTCACCAGCGGCCTCCATTTATTTGTCTCCGACTAACCATGTCCAAATCGTAAGCTTGATAAACCCTTTGAAATTAAATAAAGCACCTGGTCATGATGATATACCTCCATATTTTTTAAAGTTAGCATCTAATATTATTACGTACCCTCTTTCCATTATTTTCAATTTCTGCTTATCTTTAGGTATTTTTCCACAAAGATTAAAAACAGCTAAAGTAATTCCTATTTATAAATGCGGTCCTGCGGATGCACTTGGAAACTATAGACCTATATTTTTCTCCCTTCACTCTCAAGTTTTTGAAAAACTTCTCTTAAAACGCGTCACATCTTTTCTTGAAGAGAATAATATTCTCACCTTGACACAGTATGAATTTCACAAAACTTATTCTACTATTCACCCTATACTTGATATTGTTACAGAGTCGTACGACTCCATGAATGATAAAAAATATTCCAGTCTTATCTTCTTAGATATAAAAAAAGCCTTTGATTCAGTCTGCCACGAAAAACTTCTTTAAAACTTCACCACTACGGTATCAGAGGAGTATCTCATCAGCTTTTCAAAAGTTACTTATCTCACAGAAAATAATTGGTAAACTGTGCTGATGCTATATCGAATCCTGTGACAGTTCAATTCGGTGTCCCGCAAGGATCTATGTTAGGTCCACTCTTATTCCTGCTTTACATTAGTGATCTTCCAAATTGTGTGCAAACTATTCCACGTTTTTTTGCGGATGATACTGCATTATTGATCACTCATGATACTCCTGAAGAACTCAAATTACGCACTAATTCAGAGTTGGCTAGAATTTCCGAATGGATGCTTTGCAATACTCTAACTTTAAACACCTCAAAAACGAATGCCTTATTTATTACTCCATATTTACGTAAACCAAATCTTCTAATATCTTTTACTCTTAATCATACGATAATTCATCCTACCTCAACTGCAAGATATTTGGGAGTCTTACTGGATGATAAGCTAAAATTTGATGCACATTTAACATTTCTTGAATCCAAGCTTTCTCGGTCAGTAGGAATCATCTCTAGGCTAAGTCAATACCTTCCAACAAAAACCTTGCTCACTTTGTATTATTCTCTTGTACATACACACCTTCTGTATGCACTACCAATTTGGGCTTCTGTATGCACTAACTTATGACACTTATCCAATCAAAATACAGAGACTGCAAAACAAAGCAATCCAAATACTGACCAAATGTAGGGTATCTGATCGAATTACTCCACGATTTCACGATTTGCAAATAAGTTTACTAAAAGTCAATGATATGTTCAAATATGAAATTGGCTAACTCATGTATCAATATACTCATAAAAAATTACCTGAACACTTTAATAACTATTTCACTTACATGTCCAAAGTACACTCCTATTCCACCCGAAATAATGTGACAAATCAAATCGCTTTACCTCGATTCTCCACTAGTCGTTCGCAAAAATTGTTTAAATTTATAGTCCTGAGCAAAACTATGGAATGAAATGTCATACTCAATAAAGCAACTTTCTTACCCAAAGTTTAAAACTGAATATAAAAAGTTTTTATTATGCAAATATATAGATGAAGAAAACCATTTATCGTAAAACCTTTCGCTACTTGACATCGAACTATTACCAGACTACCCTTCATTTTATTTAAAATATACAGGCACACCTGCCTGTGGATATTCCAGCCATGTTTACAATAACTTAATTCCCTAATCAGCAGAGGCTGTTGCTTGACTCGAAGACCAATTTTTCACGGTCCCTTCGCAGCTGCCTGTTGTTGTGTAGCTTTTGAATTTTGTGCATTGCGTAATTGTATTGTCCTTTAGACTTCGAATTGTGTGCTAACAGCAACAAGAATAAAGCATTCATTCATTCATTCAAAGCTGCAGCTTTAGTCACTATTGCGCAAGCACACAATCTGTAATGAACAATAGCGGTTTCACTGACCCACAATGATCAATGCAGAGCTATAAACTGTAAAGCCTAGTAGGGAATGTTGCCACTTCCAAGTACAAAAGCCTAACTGAAAAGTAGCCTAGTCCTGCGTTGTTGATGGGCTATCTGCCTAGCTTAAGTATTTGATTTGAGTCTAATAAATTAGGTACCTCAATCTGTTTCGTTTTTCTTCAGTAGATTGTTTTACCGGCTGAGCGATTACACGCGACCCTATGCTGACTAGCTAAACCGACGTTTTTATGCACAGATAACAATGCTCGTTGATTGCATTGATTTCGTAACAATCGTACGTATTGTTTTCGATTCATGTTGTCGAGCGCAAGTACAATAGCCAACAAGGCAAAGCGATAAGAGGACTAGGAGAGGTAAAAAATCCAGTCAATCATTGAATTTAGGTGGTTTTTGTCATTTGTAGCTGCAAACTTTCGCAAAGAGAAGATGTAAAAATGAAACCAATAATGTGAAATGAAACTGTTTCATGCCGCTCACCGGTAAACCTATTCTCTTTCTAAAAAAAGAAATAAAGTCGAGATTTTTAGGATGAACAATGCAAACCACGATGCAAACAAAGAGTCTTTGCAGTCTGAATTGAGTCTAGCCTGGATTGGCTGTGCGTGGTAAGGCTGACAAGACTTTTGTTATAGTCAAAACATTAATTTGTTCTCAATCCGTTGTGTTCATTGCGCGTTTAAACAGCCACGAACTAGGCTACCAGCAGCAGCCTCCAAAAACTTGCATTAAACCAGCAGTTTAGCCTAGTTTGACTCAGCAAAATTGAGATTATCAGTGGATTATCTGCTTAATCTGAGGATAATTTAATCGCCGAATTGAATATGTTGGTGCATTCTATTTTTCCTTAAATTTTATTCACGGATTAAGTTATCCGCGATTAAGTCTAATCGAGGATAAAGTTAATCCGCTGTTGGTGCATTCGATCCTTAAAGTTCTTTGTCGTTGTTTGTTATGCTCGAGATTATGATTACAAGTCCTTTGTCGTTCTTTGCGGTGTTTAGTAACTAATTTAAAGTCCTTTGTCGTTCCTAGTTATGATCACAAGCAGGGATGTGGAAGCGGAAGCTGGAAACGGTCTCATTTTGATGGAAGCGGGAGCGCGAAAAATATGCCGCTTCCGCTTCCACACCATTCAAAAAAGCATACTGTAAATAACTTATTAGATTTTATATTTTATTCAATTTATTAGACATTATTTTGCAATGCTAGCTTCACATGGATGCCAAATCTTACAATACCCAGCCAACAATTGTGTACAGGGCCTTTACAGGCCCAATGCGGGCAGTTGTGCAGGCCCTTTGCAGGTAACCTGCACCGGTCCCGCATCGGTTTGGCCGCAGGCGTGCAAGTGGGTCCTTGTAGGCTGACTGTGCGGGTTTTGAGCAGGCGTACTGCAAGTAGATGACGTGGCAGTTACGCGATCAGCGAAGCGTAAAGCCGAGTTTACACCGGACGCGACGCAACCAACCGCGTACGTTGCGACGCGAAGCGAAAACTTTCGCTTGCGAAAGCAGCGTTTACACCGAACGCGACATGACGCTTCGTTCTATGGTAACAGCGTCCCAGTTTACCAGCAGCTTAGGCTATCTACTGTGATAGTGTAAGCAAAGAAGTATGTATAGCTTATTGCGATGGTGAAGGTTTCGACATGGAAAACTGTCATGGGCAAGTGACGACAGTAACATTGCATATTGCATAAAAGTACAAGTTGCCTCCAATAAATGGACAGAATGCTAAGAACATCCAATTAAACATTGGAAATACGCGATTCCCTCAAGTATTATTTCATGAAGAAGCAAAAGTGGAATGGGCAGATACAATGGCAAATCAATGCGTATGATGGCCACAGAGACACTATATGGTCATTTTTTTTTTACTTACAAGGCCTACCTGACTACTGTAGTAAATTCGTTGAAAATTGTATTTTATGAACGAGCTTAAATTAAAAGAAACTTCGTTCAAATTTTCGTATACATTTAAGAAGAGATTAACTTCAAAAGTGGCAGAGATGTGCGATAAAATATTTTGTTTAATTTATCTTAAGTTCTGAATTTTTATGTGGCCTGTTACGGTGAGATATTGCTTATTGACATCATTTCGTCTTCATAGCTGCTTCGCTTTGATGTACTAGCCTTTGTGACGCAACACCGGTAGCATTGTGTGTTGAAAATCTTTCTGCGTTGCATTTTAGTTGATTCAGATGGCAGGCTGGCAGTTAGTCTTAAAAGCCCTTTGTACTGTGTTAATGGGCTGTTAGTGTGAGCGTTGTTGTAACATTGATCGTTGAGCATGCAGAGTAGGCTATGCAGTTTCGTGAGTTGGAGGCGCTCATTTTATGTCGCATTGATGCCGAGCGATTCTGTAGCAATTGTTATTGCCTTAACCTGTTAGTCTAGCTAGTTAGCTACATTTTCAGATTTGACCAGACTGGCTTAACTGGTTTGGGTCCGGTACTGTAGTATTTACTTAGGCTTAAAATTGTGTTTTCGTATTTCTCTTTGCTTATATTTTGCAGGATAACGCACGAGTTGTATTTTAACGTTTCTTAAGTTCGAACGTTTTCGTGGTAGTTCTTTGGCTCCGTGCGAATTTAAGTTAACTGACGCGCTGTGCCTGACTGACTCGGGGCCGCAATAAACTTCGACGTTGTATGATTGTGGTTGAGGTGCAGACTCAGGTACGAGTAGCGTCGGGCGTTAAAGCAATAGTCGTTCAAGCTGCACACAGAGTGGAACCCCTTGACTCTGAATGCACCATGGCCTATTTTCTTTCACTTAAATAAATCCGTCCATTTTGTTTAGACAACTAAAGCGAAGCCTAAGCAAGCCTGTCCGATTTATTTAATTAACAATTCCTATTTACTCTGAAGTCAAAAAGCAACGTTTCAATAAATTGTTGTCTCTATTTTGCGCAAGCATATGACGTGATCAACAAGCAGCATCACTGCAAACTTTTACAATGACAAAGACTGAAATTTCAAAAGTTCCAATACGTTTTTAACAACGAAACAGTGACTGAAGAGCACAAAAACCAATAAGCAAAAGCACACATAACACAATTAGGCCTAGAAGCGGTTCATGCACAGACCTAAAAAATATCAAGAGAAACAGCAGTCAAAAAGAGAATACAAAGATGTTTCACCACTACGGACCTACGGTTGATGAACACTGAAACTGATTCAACAGTGAAGCCACTTCGGTTTGCTTTCAAGAAAGAAAAATTGTAATAAATAAAAAACGGTTACGGAAAGCAATCATTGCGATAGTGCGTAATACTGATAGGAAACTTCGGAATACAAATTATACATATGGGACGAAAATAGCTTAAGGAGGAAAAGTAAAGCCACAGTAATTTTTAAAGTAGTAGTAGTAGTAGTAATAATTTATTGACGAGATATCAGTAAGGTACACATAATTGCCAAACGGATAAATAAAGAAAACAAAAAGTTTAAACACAAAAAATATCTCGAAGGAGGCTACGAAGTGACCTATTAGGGTCTTCGAGTCAAGCAGCCACCCAGAGAATGAAACTGAGTTATTAAAACATACATAATTAATAAAAAGAAAAATTCAGCGCTTCAAATTTGTACATAATTTTCAAGTGGTAGATTTTTCATACTAACTTTAAATCTTTTAACGGATTGATTTCTCAAATCAGGTTTTAATGAGTTCCAAATCTTAACTCCTTGATACCTTAATGATCTTTGACAGCGAGATGTGGAAAATTTGGGTAGGTAGAGGTTGTTTTTTGATGTTGATCTTGTCTGACGTTCGTGAACTTCAGAGAGGGAACAAAAGAAGTTTGAAAAACAAGTTGGAAGCATGTTTTTGGAGTGTTGGTGCATTAACTTAGCAATCTCATAGGTGTACAAGTCGGCAATTTTGAGAACTTTTAACTTTCTATACTGTGGGGTAATTGGGGATTGCCAGTGGGAATTAGTAATGATACGAATAGCATTATTTTGAAGAACTTGCAACTTATTAATGTAAGATTCATATGTGCTACCCCAGATTGGCAGTCCATATAAGAGGTGAGGAAGAACGAGGGCGTGATAGAGGAGAAGTAGGGTGGAAGAGGGGAAAAAGTAACGTAGTTTGCTAAGAATTCCTACAGACCTGGATACACGTTTATTGAGGCTGAGTAAATGGGGATGAAAATTTAATTTTTTATCTAAAATTACGCCAAGATATTTAGAGGAATCGCTTAAGGAGATCCTTGCAGTATTGTAACAAATGTCTAATTCTGGTTCGGGGGAATTTAGTTTGGGAAGTAAAATTACTGCTTTGGACTTCTCAGGATTGATTTGCAATTCATTAGCATTGCACCAGCGATGTAAGTTTTGTAATTCTAAATTACAGTTGGTTTCGAGCTCATTTAATGTAGGGTTTTTCAGAACTAAACAGGTATCATCCGCGAATAGACGGGGTTGACAAGAGGTAGCATTTGGAAGATCATTAACATAAATTAGAAAGAGAAGGGGGCCTAAAATAGATCCTTGAGGTACCCCAATGGTAATAGGTTTTGAACATGATGTGACATTATTAATCGAAACAAATTGTTGACGCTTGGACACTGGACAGATAGCTTTCCATTAATGTGTAGGCAGGACCTCGAATGCCGTAATGAAGGAGTTTTTGTAGCAATATTCGGTGGGATACAGTATCAAAAGCTTTACGGAGGTCCATCAGGAGAAGGGCTGCAAAACTTTTTTGTTCAATTGCATCGTACCCTTGAGTAATAACATCTAGTAGCGCGTGAGTAACGCTACGCTTTTCTCTAAAACCGTACTGATAGCTATAGAATATTTTGTTTTTTTCAAAGAAATTTAAAAATCTGTTTTTAATGACTTTTTCTAAGACTTTGGATAAACATGGCAGCAGAGAAATGGGGCGATAATTATTCACTAAATTTTTAGTGCTTGATTTAAAAATGGGAATCACTTTTGCAGTTTTAAAAATTTGTGGAAAAGATCCAAGTTCAAATACTAAGCCAAAATAAATGGACAATATCGGAGCTAGAACTTCATTACCCATGCGCAAGAAAAACGAAGAAATGTTGTCGCAACCAGAGGCTTTGTAAATTTATGGCATTAAAGATTTCAATTGGTTGTGGAGGGTCAAGGAATATGGTCGGGGATACTGAACTTTTCATAAAAGAATGGAAATTTAGTTTATCGGTGGTACTAATACTTTTAGCTATCAGATGACCAATTTCCACAAAGTAGTTGTTGAACTGTTCAGAGATTCGTTCAGGATTGTCAATTTCATCGCTATCGACTTTTATGATTTTGGGGGGAAAAGAAGATGTACGTTTTGAGGGTATTACCGAATTTATAAATTTCCAAAGTTCTTTAGGATTGTTTTTCTTGTCATTTATTTTAGCTTCATAAAAAAGTTTTTTTGAAACTGGACGTTTCGACAACAAAGATGCAGCTGTCATCATCAGCAGCATATGCAAAGCAGTACAAAACTGTAAGGACTTCACAATTTTGTACCCTCGGCTAACAGTTTTGTACTGCCTTCCATACACTGCTGATGATGAATCTATGTAGACGAAACGTCCAGTTTTGAGATTTGCTGTGGCTTTACTTTTCCTCCTTATGACAGGTAACTCTTGTCATGCCTAGATTTTGCAAGCATGCAACAGTAGACCCAGGGTTGGCAATCGATACCCAAAAAAATAAAAAAATAATCGATTTTGATGGTAGTTTAGAAAAGTAAAGAATATTGTAATCGATCTTCCATATTACACTGAGCATTCAGCGGTGTACTCCAAGCTTTTTTTGTGATGTATTCACATTCATGCGATAATTTATAGACAAACGACGGACATAGTATACATTATTGATGCGAAGCAACTTTGCTATTAAAAATTTCTTTTTTTTGGCGCAAAAAATATTTATCAGCAAAAATAAGGTAATGACATACCGACGATTATTTTAAATTTATTAAAGTGAGATTAAGTAACCTGGACAAAAAGAATCGAATACGGAATATCAAATTACGCCGAAAAAAAAAAAAAAAGCGAAGACCAGGCAGATTTGATATTCATTGGAAAAAGTAAAGGTTCCAGTGCATTCGACGAACAAAAAGTAAAGAATATCGCAATCGAATATAGATTTTTGCCAACCCTGAGTAGACCTATGTCACATTCATTAACTTGCCAATGGCATTGCCTAAAATAAGTAATACAGCATTAATAAGTTTGCAGCAGGGTCGGCAACCTTTTCAGTACTGCGCACCGGTTTAAAACGGTAATAATTCCGCGGACAGGCCGGTGAAAAATCACAATGTTCAGCAATAAAAATAGAGAGTAGGTCGTATTTATTAAGCAACAAGAATCTTGAACAAGCTTCACTGAAACATAAAATAATGCAATTTTACCTTATTTTTAGCTTCTCAAACCCGATCCCTAACGTTATTTTTAACTTCACGTGCTTTAAACGAACCGATAAACACTACAAGAAACATTTAAAAACTGTCACGCTCGAAAAAGAAATAGATGAACACCAAGCACAGAAAGCACAGGTTGGAGTGTTAAGACTCTTCAAATTCCAGTTTGTGCAACATGTTAACACAATAATCTTAAAGGTAGAACATTTTTCGGAAGATAAGTTCTTCATTCGACTGACGATGGATGCAAAAAATAATTTGTTTGGGTCATTATCTGCAAAAAAATGCACTGGTGTTCAGTTAATTTGTCGAAAAAAATTTTCCTGCGCAGGTCCATAGATATTTTTAAAAATATTGCCCATCCAAAAAACACATCGTCACCTAGTCTTCTATTAGCAGTTCATTCAAATAACACCCGGTTTATCTCTGTGGCTTTGACTTATTAGTGCTAGTAGTTTCAGCATTTGACTTGAAAAGGGTGTGTAAATAGTTAAAATTTAAAGTTCAATCACTTCAGTAACAGTTCAGCGCTTTTCAGTCAGTGTGTACTATGTACAATAAAACAACATATTGTACATTCTTTTTTCTCTAAAAATCATTATATTTGAAACAAACTTTTCAGTAAGTTACAAGCTGTCCAACTTATATTGTTGCACATTTACGATATCGTACCGTTTTGTAGAAGTTCCAATATTTCTTCATCCAAAGCGTCTTCTGATTTTCTCTTCTGGGGCTTAGCCTTTCGTGACGATTCCAATGGAACATATTGGAATAGGTCTACTGTCTTTTTTGTCAAGAGACCTTTGCATTGTCGTACCAGCATCAGTATTGCTTGCGTCGCTCAAACTGAAGGCGATTGTGTCATCTGGCGCGAAATTATTCAGCGTGGGAATTTCAAAGAAGTTCACATGAGCCTCATGGCTGTCACCGCACGACGGCTCTTCTTCAAGACTGCACTGGGCTGGAGCAGCTGGAATGTTGCTATCAGTTCTGAAAATGCAAAAAGGCAATAAAAAAGGACAAACACATAATAGTCGGATAGTGAGTTACTAGCGAGATCAAATTCAGACTGACAACTGAAACTCAAATGTATCCCACAATTCGATCATTTTTTCTCCTCATTGTACATCTACCATGGTCAAGAGCATTTTCTTTTATTATTATTGGCATATTTATCCTCCTATCACGAGAAAGCGACGAAGCGCTGTACGAGCTCGCTTAGGAGTTGCCGGCCATCTGTCTACCACACTAAGATGGGGGAATCCCGCTAAGTGCCTTTCCTGACGGCACAACAAGTAAACTTGCCGGCTTGTTCTCCACACTGTCCCTTAAATGCTGAACGTCAGGCAGGGAAGCTGTAAATACCAATTTTTAAGTCATTGGTTTGACCCGACTCGGAATCGAACCCCAAGTCTACCGATCCAGAAGCAGACGCTCGGTACCACTCGGCCATCTGAAAAAAAAAAAAAAAAAACATGGTCAAGAGCATTTTCTTAAGGCTATAGCAATCACCGTATTATTTCTCGTTCAGAAACACACTGAGTTGCTCTTGACGTGGTAGATTTTAAAAAATCTAGAATGAACTTATAAATACTACCACTAAAACAAAAATGAATTGGATTATTTTGCACCAGACGGGATACGTTTCGACTATTAAATAAAATCTCTTCAGTGATGCTTAAAACTTCAAATCCATGAAGTAAATCCATCAACATACAATGCATTCTACCTAGCACCTTTAAAGGCTACTTCTATCACTACAGCTGCAAATGAGTGGGTTGCCATAGGGGCTTCTAGTGATGTGGGCTAGTTAGGCTACCGTGAACTTAGTTGTGGGTTAGTGGTTATATGTTCTTTCATTGGATATCGTTGTTTGGGGCCAGAAACTTGAGTTTGATATAGAAGTAACCTTTAAAGGTGCTAGGTAGAATGCATTGTATGTTGATGGATTTGAAGTTTTAAGCACCTCTGAAGAGACTTTATTTAATACTGCCGTCATTTGGCAAAACCCATTAACTCCAAAATTTTGAAATTTCGTTTTTTTGCATTTTTTCAATCGTTGCTCCAATGTCTATCTTGTGCGGAAGTATCGAGTTTGTACTCCGAACCGATTTTGAGTTATCTATGGTGGCAAAACCCGTTAACTCCACTTCTGTACAGAAAGTTGTCAAAAATTTTAAAAATTATCTGGCAAAACCTGTTAACTCCACTTGTAATTGTTAATTTTGTTATTGCGTCATAAACAAAGTTTAATGCATTTTTCAAAAATTTTCATCTCACGAGTGAAAAAATTGTGCGTAACAACATGAAACAATAATAATGGTGACGTAATAGCTCATTGGGTTCAATGCAAATTTGGATAAAAATCGAACGCAAGATTCATACGCTGTTTATACATTCATTGATTAAAATTATTAACATTAAACTTTATTATTAAACTTTTATGATCAAGTACTTTTATCAAACCATAAATTAAAAAAATCTACAATCAGGAACATTCTTAAAAAAACCTGAAAACTAAAACTTGATTTTCTCGAAAAGTGCGAAAGTGGAGATAATGGGTTTTGCCAAATGACGGCAGAATAGTTAAAAATGAATTGGTGCTTACATTGTTTTATTGGCCAAGATACTTTAGCTTTCCCATTGCATGACTGCTATAAGCAAGGCAGACTCAATCTAGTACAAAATATTTTATGAACCTTCTTGGTTGCATAAACTTATCCAAAAACGCCACAGGCTACTATCCATTAGTGGCCATTTTACTCTTTCGAATTGCCTCACAAATTTATTTCCAAGGCTTTACTAACTTTCTTTCGTCTCATTAACCGCAACAAAATAGCATTTAATGATAAAGTTTTCCAAATACAGTTCATGGGATTATTACTAGGAATGATAGAGATACCAGCAACCAACTATTTCTAGCAAACATTTTAATTTGATGATGTAAGTATGATATTTAAAATTTCAACAGTTTGTATTCTCGCAAAGGCAGTGGTTCTTCAATTCTTAGGGCAGTGGTTCCCAACCAGGGGTCCACGGACCCCAAGGGGGCCATGAAAAGTTTGCTGGGGGTTCGCGAGTGCATTGGCATTTGACAAAATTAATCAACAACATTCAAGAAATTTCTTGGTAATGTAAGGACAAAGCAGCAACTTTTACGTACGAAAATAATGTATGACGGCAGGCTGAATTGTTTCTTTATTTGGCTAAATATTGTATAATCACTAACCACCCAACCACAGTTCAGTGTGTTGGTGCGAGAAAGACAATAACAGACTTCTGATTAAATTGCACGAGGGTACCTGTACGTATTCTTGAAAGTTACTTTTCTTATGGTTCTTGAATGTAACATGTTCTGATTTGAGCATTTTGTAATTTAACTTTGTCTACAATATCACATCTAAAATTTGCTAGCATTTGTAAAAGTGATCGCGGTCCGCCAAATTATTTGTTTAGGGTTGGTCATAAAAACGTAGGGGTCTGTAAGCTTGAAAATATATTGAAAGGAGTTCGTGACCAAAGAAAGGTTGGGAACCACTGTCTTAGGGAGTCTGTAAATTCATAATAAACTTACAGAATTGGGGGATCCAGACTTAGGAGGGGGGTAAGAAACCAAGTATATAGAATAAATCCTTATTTGCAGTTTTATGTATGGAATAATGGTTTACACGGGAATATAATGCACAGTCTGCGTTGCCAATCTACCATCAGATTAAGTTACCATTAAGGCTATTGCCTTTTGTTTTCTCTTATCGCTACTTTGTTGGTTACGACTGTCACCCTCTTCACATAAAGTTTTTCTTCTCTTACAAACCAAGTGACAAACTTTTAATCAATTTCAGAATGATTTTTTTGAAGAAGATGATAGCACTGCAATGTTTCTTGAACCTTTGTTAAGAAAGTAGAGAATTCACTTTGTGGGGACATGATTTAAACCAAATATTGCACTGCACACTATGCCTATAGGCTATAATATTTTGCAGCTATGGGACATTAAAAATGTCTGGACTTGTTTGAATTAAGCCATGGTTCGAGGTTAGGCCCTAACCCATATTAATATCATAACTCACTAGCGCCCCTAGCTGTCCTCATGCTTGTGATATATCCCCCTGTTATGAGATGCGACTTAATTCAAACAAGCTCTGAAATGTCACGTAAGACTCAGAGCCAGTAGCGTATCAGCATGACCAGTTTAGTGACCACCGCATCACTTCTGCAAAGTTAGACTGTTTGTCCACTGCGCGTGTGCTGTGTGTAAATTCTTAAAAACCATATGTCAATAGCCTAACTAGTAACTACGCATTTGTTGGTATGGCAGATCAAATGCACGTAATAAAATCAGGCAACATATATAGTACCAATAGGGTCTCATCTAGGGTAAGCCGTCCGCCTCCAGAATAACCAGTCTGCGTAATGCAACAGAAGACGCAGACGGCTTACTATAGATGAGATCCGTACCAGTATGCTGTATGTCAGGGGCGTATTCTCCATGCATGCAATAAAAATATTTTTGAAAAAATATCTAAAAAATTTTCTCGATTTTAATTTGAGAACTTTCTCCGTGTCAGAAAAGCATTAAATATCAAGACTATTTTGAATATTAATAAATGGCAACACCTAAAAGTAGCCGCGTATCACCGCGGACGACCGCATAGGCATGCAATTTTCGAAGTTGCTTTTTTGTCCCGCATCTAGTTGTATTGGCAGATTGGCGCTAAATCCGCGAATAACTACGTAAGAAGGCATGCAATCGTCAAATTGCATGCCTATGCGGTCTACGCGGTAAGACGACGCAGTAACTGGTAAGCGCTGAGTAATCATATACGGTAGTCTACTCAATACGGTACCATGATGCAACAGATCTACTGTGTATGATACTGATAAATAAGTTAGTTTAAAAATGATAGGCTGAGAGACTGAGATTAAGCTGCAAGCAGGAAGTTAGTTGTAATAGGTCCACTTTACGGGTACCGTATTGTATACCTTACTGGTTTAAAGAGGTTAGGTCTAGTACCAGCCCCCAGTTCAGTTTTGTTAAAATTAAATTTGGTTAGGGTCAAATTTAGTTGGGATTGGGTTCGGTTAGGGCTAGATGTGGTTAGGGTCAGGTTTTAGGTTAAGTTAAGGTCATAGGTTAGGTTAAGGTTGGCAGACTGAAAAAGTGTGGGGCTGTTACTGGACATGACTCGTTTGAAGTACCGGTCTGCCGGTAGGTGGACTTACCAAATTATGGGGTCTGAGATATCGATACCGGTAAATAAATATCGGTAATGCAGATAAAAGAACATCATCTTAATGAAATTAAGATTCGTTGTACAAATACTGGATAGAATATTGGCACTGGTAGGTGCAGTGTTACAGTTTATAGTACCGGTACTTTAGTAAAATTAATTTTCATCAAGCTTTAAATCGAGACAATGAGCCAAGCCCAAGTCACAGCTTCAAGTTTGTCTACCAATAATATTGTTTAAAAGTTGAAACAAAAAAGTTTTACAGCTCTAACATTTCAAGATTGATTCTGGCAAAACTACCCCACAGTTAAACATAAGTGGGTCTTGTCTAGAGTGAGCCGTCCACGTCTAGATTAACTCTTCCTCATAAGGCGATGAAAGACATGGACGGCTTACTCTAGATAAGACCCAACATAAGTATCTGTAGACAAGACCCAAAACTAGCTTAGGAAATTTGTAGTAACGTTTACAAATATTGGATCTGCAGAAGCTCAACATCAAACAAATTGTACTGCTGGCCTTGCTTATCATTTTTTAAAGACAACACTATAGGCTTATGGCTTGCTGTAATTTTATTCCTGTCTAACTTATTTGCTTTGTACAGTGTATGATGTTAGAAATTAGGTTTTGACCCCTAAGTTGGTTGCTTACAATTTAAACATAAGTTTGCCATGTGTGTTTTCATTCGCTGGTCATGCTGTGCTTGTGACTGGTTAAAATTCTGATTTCTTCAGTTAATTTGTGGCTACTGCTCTATGGAGCAGTATAGAAATACTGTGACATTATTTTAATTAGCTTGTTTCCATGCTTATTTCATTAGATTGGTTAAAAGATTTGATGTAATTAAAGTTGCAATGCAGATATTAAAATCTTTATCTCATTTTTTTATGATCAGCTTCATTATGCTTCAGCAACTGCTACCCTTGGAATCAAAACACAGGTTCAACATCTTGGTTTATCGTCAAAACTGCAAAAATTAGATTGCTCATGTTAATAGTGCTTCCTTGTAGTTTTACACCAGTTAATAGAAAATTTCCGGTATCTGCTTTTAATTTAAACTTTTAACCACTAATTCCCCATGATCATTTGTCAATTGGTGTGAGTTAGTGGTAATTGTCAGCAGTGAATTGAATGATTGACTCGTCAAAATTTAACCCTGGATGAAGTAGGACGTCGTATTGTTTATCTATGGTTTTTTATACATAGAGTGACTATAAGGTGTACGAGTTTTTTGGAACTTCCTATGTAAGTTCAGTTACAGGTGTTGTTGTAGTATGTTTTGTTACCACTGCATAAAAGCTTCAGAATATCATTTATCAAGTATATATTTTAAATTATATTGTGGCCTATCTCCACATGTATACTTCAACTTCACAGAGTCATATAGATTTCCGGTGTTTTATTTTTCCAAGATTTTGTAAATATGTTTTCAGGTACCAAGGGTAAGATTTTTTATTAAAGCCTAGTTAATGGAGTAGTGGGGATAGATACTGCTGCTGTGAAAAACTTCCAAGTTGTGCAAATGACTCAACAATACTAGACTTATATATCTGAAGAAAGAAAAACTATTTGTGTAACAAAACAGCATTTAGTTTTAAAAAATATGGATTGTCACTAGAAAAGCATTTGGTTTGATTCACAACTGCTGGTAAACATTCGATGAATGGGATGAAAGTTGATTACATGCAATTACATTGTAGCAAGAAATTCTCAACAACATTCTCAGATGGATCGGAATAACGTGCACAGAATTCCTTTCTGACTCGAAGACTTCGCTGTCCCTTCGGAGTCACCCTTTCACTAATCCTTATGTTATCTATCTAATGCCTGTGTTTTTGTCTTATCCGTTGTGGTTGGTGACGAGTAAACAAACTTGAACATGAACTTTCTGAAACCAGCCATTAACCTGAAAATTCAAGCCATCACGGGCATGAGAAATGCAAGCGCCATATGATTAACAAAAATTGTCTGGATACTACTCTGTGGGACATTTGAAGCACGCACTCATGGATATTAAAGGATTAGGGTATAAACAGCATCAGACTCTAAAAAGTTATCTATTTAGCTTTGTGTAAACGTTATTGTTATTATTGTATCCTTTATGATCTTCGATTTGTGTGCCTTAAAGCACAGTCGTTTGGTTTCAACAATTGTATGACGTCATGGAGCCTCTTTGAGATGAGGCGATAAAGTAATGCAATAGAGTGGATTACCAAAGAATTAAAATCATATTTTTTGACATAAAGGTCATTTACATGGAGCTTTATTAGTCGACTTGTGACATCATTTTGACGTCACATCCGCTATCGGTTTGAAGTTGTCGCTTCATATGTCGTCTCAAGTCGACATCCATGGCACAGGTGGTTTAGTCGACAGAAGCAGACGATTAGCGGTAGATCAAGTCTCTCTAGGTTAGGTTGCTTGGCTTGCGCAAATGTGTTGTTTGGGTATTGCATGCTTGGTTTTTTTGAAGTGCTATTTTGCGTTGGACTTACCGGTATGTAGGTTCAAGAGAAGGTTTAGGCTAGGCTTAGGCTAAGCTATCAGACAGTTAGATTAGCCTTAGGCAGTTAGGCTAGGCTTTTGCCACGCAAATTTCACATAGTATACATACATGCCTATTTTTTTCAAATTTTTGCGTGAAAATGTGAATTGAGGTGTTGATTTTTGAGGAAGTTTGTTTAATTGTTATTAATATTTTGTACTAAATGCAAATTTCTTAATGTACCAGTATGAACTTGAACTAAAGACAGAAAATTAAATGCAGGTTTTGCAGTCTTTAGACAAGTTTTGCACTTCCATCTTTCTTACAACTAGAGCTCATTTCATCGCTGGCAGGAGTTACAAGCTTTGGGCAATTTTTGATACTACTTGTCAAAAATGAGTGTATGATATAAACAGAGAATGCAGTGTAGCTCATTTGAAATAAGCCACATGTTTTTGCAGACTGTGTGCTTTAAAATGAGGCTTTTCCAACTAATGTTATGTGTGCATGATTATGTTATGTTGTAATGTAGCCCTAAGCATAGCAACATATGAGTGACTGCTTGTCTGGTTTACATGGTAACATAATCACGCATGTATGTTAGTTGGGATAGCCCCATTTTAATGTGATCCTACAAAAAAGATGCGGCTTGATTCAAAGGAGCCGTAACCAGTTTCATAATGCAAATTTATAGCCATCTTTTTTGATTGGTATAAGTACTGTTTGTCTTCCCATGAAAACCACCAATTGGCATTGCAACCTGTAAGAGCATCTTTCTTATAGTTTATGTCATGATGTATGAACGTTTGCAGATTTTTATGTTGTTATAATTATTCAGGCTCCTCTTTTTAGCACCAGCATTAACTTTACTGTAACTGTAAGAGTCTACTGTAACTTAATAATTCCTTCTGATGAAAAACTTTTTACTTATATTTCTTTTGATGAATTTTTAGGCCTTTTGCAGCTAAAAGACAATATAGCAAACTAGAGGCTAACTAGCAACATATGAACAGACTTGGGATGTATGTGTAATTTAAAATACAATTTCGCACCTGTTTGAAACACAAATTGAAGAAACTACTTGAAGAAACCTAATAAAGCAATAAGAGACCAAGGAAATTAGCTAAAATAACAACGTCTGTAGTGAACGCTCAAGGGTTTGGGCAAATTTAAACACCACTTCTTTACGACATCATTCTGACGTTTTCGGTTTGCCTTTCCCCCCCTTATGGTGGTTTTGTAAGTAGTCAGCCCGACAACAATACAAAAACCCGGACAAGACTACCAGCCTAGGCTGTAATCCCGTTTGAACAATTGCTTGCCATTCAGCGTCCCAGGTTGTTATGAGCAACGGATAGCAAAAACTTCTCATATAAATAAGTACTGTTGTCGCCTCATATTTCGCCTAATATTAAGGCGACATCTGTGACGTCATAAGTCGACTGATAATGCTCCATGTAAATTGCCTTATAGATACAGTGTACGTTATTACCTTGTGAAATAAAAATTAATGTTCTGTGCGTTAATTTTTCGCCTACCTAATACGCTTGAACGAATTTTAATGAGTATATTTTTGATGTTGAATTGATTTAGAAAACTAATGACGTCATCATAATGACGTCATCGTAATTGCATGCTTCATCTGGCAGGTCATGCTACGCCACTGCTGTATGTATATATATATATATATATATATATAGAATAACCTGGACGCATATCTTATCAATTTACCTGGACTGTTTAACTGTTCAGAAACTTTTCTCCAGCAGTTTTCCTATACAATTTGGTTGAGGTATGACACTAACGCTGTGTCCAAGGTTGGCAGTACGGTACGTTGCGTTCAAAATTTACGTACCCGTACTTCAAAATTTTAACCGTACCGTACTAACGTAACGTACTTCGAATAAATTTAACAAGCGTACCGTACCGCGTACCGTACCAATAAATGGTACGCTTAAAACGTACCGTACCTAAAAATTACGTACCGTACCTTAAAACGTACCGTACCTAAAAAAAATTGACCTAAATGAACTTTGCTCCCTTCGCCTTCTCCTATGTGCATATTTCCGAAGCTACAGAGTGTAATGTTACCGTTTACTTATGTTTGTTTTTGGAAATGTTGTACGTCAATAAAAGCTTTGTTCTTCTTGTTCACAAAATTTCACAATACCAAGTTACGTACTGTACCACATGGTACGGTACGTAAGGTACGTTTAGTACGCATATTTATATAACACGTACCAACGTACCGTACCCGTACCTTAGCAATAATTACGTACCGTACAAGCGTACCGTACTATTTGCCTAAAAATGGAGCGTACCGTACCGTACTTGCGTACCGTACCGTACTGCCATCCTTGGCAGTGTCATAGAGAGGCAAAAAAGCCTGCACAAACTGCATTAAATTTTCGTCGTTATATGGTACCGTATCCTTTACTTTTGTGCCACCAACCTACCAAAAGCGTCAAACATAAAATTAACAGCATGTGTTTTAATAATTCATCGTGATAAAGTAATGACAACCTAGACTAGACTATATACTTGGCTGAAAATGTATTTACAGTAAACCTTCAGTGCAGCAAAAACTGCTTAAGTGTTGAGTGAGCTTGCACCAGTGTTCCCTCTTGAGTGAGAAATTTGAGAAAAATGTGAAATTTTTGGGCAAATTTTACTGATTTTGAACCAGAAATTAATATTATAAAATGCAACACTGAAAAACTTAAACAAAAAACTTGAATATTTTAATGCAAGACTGTAGCTTGTATCTTGGAAAAGCAAATTTATTGGGGTCATCCTTTTTTTAGGATCTCAGCGTCCTAAAAAAAAGACCACCAGTAGGGGTAGTCCTTTTTTTAGGATCCTGTTAACGGTTTGCTTTTTCGAACGTGTTTTAGCATTGTCAGCTCCATTATGATGAGTTATAGCCAATAAACACCGGAAATGATCGATTTTCTAACCGCAACCTAACCAAAATCAATTTTTAAATGCGTAAAACGAAACGCGGCCTAAAAAAAGACCACCAGTAGGGGTAGTCCTTTTTTTAGGATCCTGTTAACGGTTTGCTTTTTCGAACGTGTTTTAGCATTGTCAGCTCCATCATGATGAGTTATAGCCAATAAACACCGGAAACGATCGATTTTCTAACCGCAACCTAACCAAAATCAATTTTAAACGCGTGAAATCCTTAGCGTCCTAAAAAAAGACCACCAGTAGGGGCAGTGGCGGCTCGTGACTATTTTAAACAGGTAGGCTACATGATTAGAAAAGTTGGCCAGAATAAATACTCGCTCTGAAATGAAAAAAAACTCTTTATTTCACTAGCAAGGCGGTAGGCTTTGGGCTATACACAACTGCAGGAACACTGGCAGGTTTCCCATGAATTATTATTACTCTACAATTTTTTTTATCACGCCACTGTACCAATAGCTGATTCTGTGCGTACCTGTAGCCTAGGTAACCTGCACCTGTAGTCTACATGAATAAACACAAGTTTGGCCTAAACAAATTTTTCTATTTAAGTACACTACCGGTACTCTGCTATTGTACCTAGACGACTACATCTAGTGGACTACAAAAAAGCTACCACTAGTCTACAAACCTAGCTAAGCTGCGGTACCGGTCAATCAACAGCTTAAAAGTTTTTCTTTTTACGCAATCTATTAGTTCAAATAAGGTATAACTAAAGTCTACTAGCCTTTACCACTGTATTACAAGCTTAAGCTGTATGCAACCCGTAACATCCCATATCTTTCATTAAACCCAGTATCTCTATGTGATTGCAACTAAATAGAGCCAATCTCTAAGCTTTACACCACAATAACCACCGAAAAGGCTGCTTTGACACAGCCTTAACACGTCTCATTGAACTTAATTCAAACTTCCATAAAGCATTGATGACGTAACACTACAGGGTTAGTTCTTGCTACGAAAGGCTGTGGCTGTCTTCACGTGTTGCCATTTTTTGAACAAAAATTATTTTTTTCAAAAAAAATATTGTCGATAGTTGTATGAAAGACAATAGGTAAAAAAATTTTGCTTCTTAAAAAAAAAATAAGGAGGTGATAAACTGGGTAGGCTGCAGCCTTTGCAGCCTTCACTACGAGCCGCCCCTGAGTAGGGGTAGTCTTTTTTTTTAGGATCCTGTTAACGGTTTGCTTTTTCGAACGTGTTTTAGCATTGTCAGCTCCATCATGATGAGTTATAGCCAATAAACACCGGAAACGATCGATTTTCTAACCGCAACCTAACCAAAATCAATTTTAAACGCGTGAAATCCTTAGCGTCCTAAAAAAAGACCACCAGTAGGGGTAGTCTTTTTTTTTAGGATCCTGTTAACGGTTTGCTTTTTCGAACGTGTTTTAGCATTGTCAGCTCCATCATGATGAGTTATAGCCAATAAACACCGGAAACGATCGATTTTCTAACCGCAACCTAACCAAAATCAATTTTTAAATGCGTAAAACGAAACGCGGCCTAAAAAAGACCACCAGTAGGGGTAGTCCTTTTTTTAGGATCCTGTAAACGGTTTGCTTTTTCGAACGTTAAATAAAGTCTCTTCAGTGGTGCTTAAAACTTCAAATCCATGAAGTAAATCCATCAACATACAATGCATTCTATTTAGCATCTTTAAAGGTTACTTCTATATCAAACTCAAGTTTTTGGCCCCAAACAACGATACCCAATGAAAGAACCTATAACCACTAACCCACAACTAAGTTCCCGGTAGCCTAACTAGCCCACATCACTAAAAGCCTTTATGGCAACCCACTCATTTGCAGCTGCAGACGCGTTTCGACCTTATTATGGTCTCATCAGTGCAGCATAGCAACCTCCCACCTTCCTAAAAAAAAAAAATTCTAACCTTTAAAAGAACTACACACTCCAAATCTAAGCCTCTACTCGCTCTGCTCAAGGTAGAAAATTTGAAATAAAACCTTCAAGAAAATAATACAGGCTGGATTATGATGTCACAGATTCCCTGTAAACAATCAAGGATTGTGACGTCATGCTGATGTTGCAGTACAGTCAATCTTCATTAAACGAATTGCTGAATTCAGATAGGCATGTGGACCATGACAGGCACTCGCACAGCCAGCCAACGTCAGAGGGCGCTTACACTATGCTTTCTCTAAAAATTCCTCAGATCCTTGTGGACCGTGACAGGCACTTGCATAGCCAGCCATCGTCAGAGGGCGCTTACACAAAGGAACCTTGGAACAATCCATCTAAAGAAGGCATGGATCTGTGGATGTAGCCAGGCGATTGTAGTTGAATGGAGCTACTGTCTTCTTGCGGTCCAAGGTTTTACGCTTCGACCTTTTTACAGCAAGAAATAGGCAGTCCTTTAAACGTCTTACCACAGGAGAATAAGATTATTTTGCACCAGACGGGATACGTTTCGACTATTAAATAAAGTCTCTTCAGTGGTGCTAGTAGACTTTTTCGAACGTGTTTTAGCATTGTCAGCTCCAGCATGATGAGTTATAGCCAATAAACACCGGAAACGATCGATTTTCTAACCACAACCTAACCAAAATCAATTTTAAACGCGTAAAACGAAGCGATCCTGTAAACCTGGGCTACTCAACTATAATGAGTATCGGTACAATTAGAAAAGTTCATTATTTGCAAAGGTCCAGAAAAAATGTATAGCTGATTTGATTGCGGCAAAAAAGCTGTACCAGCCGGTTGCCTGAATGATTAAAAGCATTGCTATCGGTGCGGGCATAGTTACCCTGTCCAAATTAGTAGGCCTGGAAATTGAACTCCAAACCACTCGCGCCGACAGCAATGCCTTTAATCACTCTGGCAAGCGGCTGGTATAGTTACCCTGTCCATAACCGGCTGGTTGGCTCAATTGTCAAGCGCACGCTGTTGGTGAAGGAGATCTGGCGTTCGATTATCCGTGCGGTCAAATCGGACTCAGTGTTGCCAACGACTTGCCATCGTTGCCACGTTTCTTCGGATCTGAGTTGCCCAGAAAATAAGCCGCGGAGATGGGCCCCGCAACTCGTTACACGCTTCGGCGTAATACGGCGAGTATAATGAAGATTTGATTTGATGCAACAGAAGCTTACGACACACGAATGACATCAAAAGCAATAGCGCGCGTTGCGCGTCATCGAGTGATGATCGAGCAGCGCTATTAACCAACTCCCAGCCTTTAAAAATAATTTTATTATACAAAGCTTAATCAAAGAAACGAGTGAAATAGTGAATCTGTGAAGCATAAATGCAAAAAAAAACAAAAACACTAAAACAGAAAAAATGTATACCATTTGTTCTAACTCTAACAAAAAACAAGAGGCGGTATACTTTATACTGCTCAACTTTTGTTGCACATAATGCAACGCGTTAACTGTGTTATCATCTCTTTGATACGTAGAACCAGTGGTGAAGTGCAACCAAAATATTAGGGGGGGGAGGGAGGCGAGATGAAACTAGGACTAATTTTATTTACAGCCCTTGCCAGAGCCAAAAATGTTAGGCATATTCCAAAAATTGCAAGCCCATAGCAAGTGCTGCTACGCATATACGGTAGGCCTAAGCCATTTCTGTCCAACGGGGCTGCAAACTCGAGCTTGAACTGGGCGTTTTTTCCCGAACTCGAAATCAGAAATCGAATTGGAACTCGGTCTGAAAAAGCACATCCTGGATTTGGCATTCAACTTGGCCTAAACCGTATAAAAGTGGCTTAAAACTCTGTGAAAACTACTTAAATGTATTTAGCATGAAATCGGTAACATTTACTGAACTCAGACTTACTCTGACAAAAACTGAAAATGACGAAGTTGAAATAAAACTTGTAAAATGTTATTAAACTCCAACTCGATAAAAAATGTCACGAGTTTGCTATTTACATTGTGTAATATTCACTTCCGACAAAGAAATATAACCCACATTGGTATAAAATTGTCTACTGACAAATAGCCTACATAGGCCTACACGTTACATCAGCAGTGACTAACGCCTTGATGCCTGTTACCAATATAAATCGCGAATATCGCCGATTTTTATAGCTTTGAGCTCCTCGCTTGCTACCTACATTTCCACCAAATCATTTAAACGTGTTTGTCCCATTGTGTTTCTTAAAAAGCTTTTGGCAATTTTAAGAGTCGAAAAAGCTGGCTCACACGACGAAGATGACACAGGCAATGTGAGCAATAATACCAACTCAATCATAAACAGCTAGCCAGCTTCAAAACTTCCTCTTCGTTTTATTATATTGGCAAATTCAAGAAAATGTCGCAATGTCAGTAATCTAATCCAATAAACAATTTATAGCGAAGGTACAGGCATAAGCTTTGCATTTGACTTTTATCCGAAATTGTAGGCCCATTAAACCAAATGTGCGGCATATTACTCCCTCCCCTGGCGAATGTCAGCGTTTGATGCGTTTGTAAATGATTTCCGCAGCTTTTCGTACTGGTCCAACAACAAAAAGCTTATGTGGCAGATGCAGTTGATCGTCACCGGGTAAAGCATTTAGAGGCGAAACCAAAGCTAGAATGTAGGCTGTACACCAGACCATCTCTCAGTGGTTCTTAAACTGAGTTTCATCGAACTCCTATACGGCTCAACGGAGTTGTGTTTAAGGTTCGGTGGATATTCCTAAAAATTGTCACACTGTAGCGTAAAAAAATTTGTACCACATGAAAGAAACCAAACCTATCATTTTGCCAGCCAACCCACCCAAAAAATACTTCAGTCGATTCCCAACGCAAGATTGGACCGAGACCCGCTTAAATACTTATAAAGGACTACCCCTACTGATGGTCTTTTTTTAGGACGCGTTTCGTTTTACGCATTAAAAATTGATTTTGGTTAGGTTGCGGTTAGAAAATCGATCGTTTCCGGTGTTTATTGGCTATAACTCATCATGATGGAGCTGACAATGCTAAAACACGTTCGAAAAAGCAAACCTTTAACAGGATCCTAAAAAAAGGACTACCCCTACTGGTGGTCTTTTTTTTAGGACGCTGAGGATTTTGCGGCTGCGTCCGCAAAATCCTAAAAATCCTATCCTAAAAATGGGACTACCGGTACCGCGCGCAGGTGACAGATCCTACGTGACGGGTTCGATTCGCGGCTGGAGCCGATCGCAATTGACATATTTAATGGGTGGCTGCTGACTCGAAGAGCGCAAGCTCACTTCGCAGTCTTCCTCAATTACCGTTGAATTTTCTATTCAATTTATTTTCTGTTCAATATGACTTATCTTGTTAGTTAGTTAGTTGCATATTTATCCTCCTATCACGAGAAAGCGATCAATGCGCTATACGAGCTCGCTTAGGAGTTGCCAGCCATCTGTCTACCACACTAAGATGGGGGAATTCGCTAAGTGCCTTTCCCAATGGCACAACAAGTAAACTTGCCGGCTTGTTCTCCACACTGTCCCTTTAATGCTGAGCGTCAAGCAGGGAAGCTGTGAATATCAATTTTGAAGTCACTGGTTTGACTCGACTTGGAATCAAATCCGAGTCTACTGCTCAAGAGACAGACGCTCCATACCACTCGGCCATCTGAGCAATGTTGCCAACTTAGCTACTTAGTATCTAGATCTAGATACTTTTTTAGTCCCCTTAGATACCAATTTTTTCGTCTAGATCCTAGCTACTAATCTAGATACTTCTATAAATATCCAGTTTATTTATTGTTTTATCCCTTCGCGGAAGAATGCCAGAAATTATTGCTTTAATTTCGTGAGCCGTTCTTCCGAGTGTTCAGCTCAGTACCGGTAGCTTTCAATGGCCTAAATTTTGCTTTGAATGGCCTAAATTTTACACTGAACTGAGTGAGCAACACATCACCGGATTAACTGCGCCGTACATAATGTACAAGTTAGTTTTTCTGGTGTGCATAAAATCCAATCATATATTGAAATCCTGCGAGTGGCCTGCCGGTACTTCAGCAGGGCCGGATTTAGACAATAAGAGGCTCTAGGCTATTTACATTTTTTCCACTAGAAATCGGTGAAGACCAAAAAAAGGTCTTCAAGTCCGCAGATATCGTGTTTTCACAGAAAATATCGGTGAAGACCAAAAAAAAGTCTTCATGTCCGCAGATATCGTGTTTTTGCTGAAAATATCGGTGAAGACCGAAAAAAAAAAGGTCTTCGTTGTTCGTGATGAGGCCCCTCATTTTCTACGAGGTTCTCCATTTTTTCCGAGGCCCTAGGCTTCAGCCTGCTTAGCCTATACGTAAATCCGGACCTGTACTTCAGTTATAGTATTTATAAGCTGAGTTAATCTTAACAATTTTTTTAGGGCTATGTTCTATAAAGATGATAAAGTGAAGAGAGCATTTGCTAATTCTAGGAAGTTCAGAACTTCAGTTACAAACTATTAAGTGTTTTAGGCTTTGCCTCTACACAGTACACAATACAATTCGTCTTGTAGACTTTTGGAATATTGTGAAGTTTTGTTGAAAAACTTTGATTGAGAACATGAGCAGTTAACTTTTTAGATTGTTTTGTGTAAAGTTGCAGTGGAGTAAGCCTACAGTATTGAAAAGGATAGGCATAGTGTGCTTTGCACAAGATTCACAGATGCTTATGCTAATATATATGGCCTACATTGTTAGTGCGTAAGTTTACCAGGAAGTTCATGAAACTGCTGAATTCAAAGTTCAGTCCATTTAAAACCATTATAGAGCCAATTGCTGAAAGCTGATGATATGACTTGACTAGCAGATTCATGATATTTTCCTGTTGTGTTTATTTTCATTGATTTTTTGCTTCAATGTGTGGCTATGATGTGTTTACAGGGGTTTCGATGTCACTGCGACTAAAATGTGTCTTCATTAGGCAGAATGTTTCTCGAAAAACTGAATGTGTGCTATCATTAAATGCTGTATATAAGCAGTGATGGGCACGATAAACCTTTCTGTACTAAAGCGATAACGATAGTCGATAACTTCAAAAAAGCCCTGGGCGATACCGATAATCGATAAATCTCAATTTCTTAAAGCGATATCGATAATCGATAAATTTTTCCGATAAATGTTGCGGTAAATTTTCGATGTGTTTGACGAAGTTTTTTTGTGTAAGTCGAATTGCAAAGATGTTTTTTCTAGATTTTTCAAAAGAGAGCTGTTCCCGGACTCTGCCGTGAAATTAAGCCAAACAAAGAAGTAATTTTTAAAAATTACAACAAGTCTTAATGGACACCGTGTATTTTTCCGTAGCGCCAACTCACTAACTTTGAAGTTTAAACATTGCGTGCATAAAAAATCGTTTATCGCGATAATTTGTCGGCGATAACAAAATATATAACAAAAGCGATAACGGTAATCGATAAATCCAAACTATTTTGAGCGATAACGATAATCGATAAAAAGTTATCGCCGATAACTATCGCCGATAAATTATCGCGATAAATACCCATCTCTGTAAGCGGTATATAAGTTACTTCATGTCAGACTCCATAATATTGCCTGTTTTTTGTCGTATTAACGCACGTTTTGTAGTTAGATACTAATCTAGATACTTTTGTTGTTTAGATGTGGTTTAATCAAAATCAAAAATCTAGCTACTTTCTAGATACTTTTGGTAAACAGTCTAGATACTTGAGTAAATTGATATCTGGCAACACTGCATCTGAGGTGTTTTGTGTATATTTGGTACCTTATACATTAGAATCAGGTCGAATTCAATTCTACAACACTCAAGAGATTTGATTCCAAGTTTACTGAGGCGGTCCTCATAAGAATTGAAAATTCAGGTTGCAACGAATAAAAACATTACGAGTAAAACGTTTTTGGACAAACTCAATGAGCTTGATGTCTTTTTTCAGATATGGACTCCAAACTGAAGAATTGTATTCAAGCTTAGGCCTAATGTATGTAACATAGATTTTCAATAGAGTCCAGATATTTTTAGTAGAAAAAGCACGCAGAACTATATAACTAAGATGTAAAGCAACAGAATGAATGTGACTAATATAAGACCATTTGAGATTATCGGTAACCAACACACCAAGATCTCTAGCTTTAGAAGTAGTTTAGGCTGGTTCAGAATTAATCTGTTAATATGAAAGACGTTTTGAATATTATTTGCCGAATGTCGAGAAAAAGTTAAATGAGCACATTTGGCAGGAGCCAAGCAAAGCTGATATTCACAAATCCAGGATAAAAAACAATCTAGAGCATACTGCAACTAGGAAGGGTTATTACTAAAAAGATTAGCGTTATTAGCATACAAAAGCATGCCACAAAAAGGCCAGTGCTCTCAAGTCTAGACATTGAGACACTGCCCAGTTTTTTACTTGAGAAGTGTCTAGAGCACCAGCAAACCTTTGATATATATAGAAACAAACAAGTAGTCTGGTGCAGCAGCATTTTGGTTATGGAAACTGGCTCCATGTAACAGATGTAAGAGCAATGTCATATCGAGAAACAAAGTACCAGTAGTTTGATGCAGCAGTGTTTTGGTTATGGAAACCAGTCCATACTTTCAGCTCACTATCAGAGTACTTCAAGTAGATTTGCCATCCTGTATCAGTAAGGATGCTTTTACGGCACCAGTATAGTTTCGAAACACTTTTTGCACCACTGGTTACGACATCCCAATGGCAATCACATACCAGTACTGACCGCAAAAGTAACGGAGATAATCATTGTTCAGGTGACCTAATGTTACAATACAATGGTTCACTTTCAAGCATTAGGTGAAAATTCTCTTGTACCAGTACGTCATCGCATAATTGAAATACGCATTGGGTTAGAATAAGAGCATGTCTGCCTTGTATATACAGGATGTTATTGGGAATTGTCTTCAGATTTAGAGCACTGAGTAAACTGTCCATTGTAATATGTTGCAGCCCCATTCATGCAAGGCACGGAGTGACTTTGCCCCCATTAAGCTCAACTAATGAAGTTCTATAACGTGTTAATTTATTATCTCCCCTTTTCTGACGAAAAGATCATTGAAAAATATATTCCACTGAAATAGATAGCATGTTCTTTGCACAAGTTACCGTGTTCTTATTGTTCAATTTGGCTGATGTTTTTTATTGATTGTTGACATTGTTGTGGCATCACAATCGCAAACAAATACTGACAATCGACCATCCACTTCCCCCCTCCCAATTACTTACGTCCTGTTCGATTCCTTATACAAGTGATATCTAATTCCTTCCTCACTGTTAGAGAAGTGTGTGTTTGATGTAAGTCCACTGCATGAAAAATTTGCAAGTTCGTTGTATGAAAAGTCGTAAGTTTGAGGGTTTAAGCCTGCTAATGGTAGTAATGGATAAGTTTTTTTTAATTTTTTCATAACAAAGCTCAAATTACTGCTGGTGTTTCAGTGCAAATTCATAAAAATATGTAGAAAAAAGCAAATGAACCGTTGCTTCTCATTTGCACAAATTAGCAAAGAAATAGCAAAAACAGCAGACACACTACATCAAACACTGGTTACAATCACAAAAAATGGTAAACACAAGATTGGCAAAAACAAATTAATATCTTTTTATATTAACTTCACCATTGTTCACAGAAAAGAATAATGTGATCTCAAAAATGCTAAATTGAAAAGAAGTTATCCACACGTGTGATTGATATGGTGGCATGACACATGTGTGATCAACGTAGTCACGACACACATGACTGTGTAATCGATGTGGCCACACCACACATGTGTGATCGGTGTGGCCGCATCACATGTGTGTGATTGGTGTGGCTGCATCACACATGTGTCGATGTGGTTGCACCTCACATGTGTGATCAATGTGGCTGTATCATAAGGTTTCTTGTAGTGAAAACTCTTTTGACAATCTGAGTGCTTGTAGAAGAAATGACCAAAATTTGCTTCACTAGTGGGATAAGTTAAACCTTGGCTTATTGGTGTTCCAAAAGTCAATTCCAGAAACTGTCAAACTTTCCTCGATTTCTGTTGTCTCACCATCACTTGCGTTATGTTTTTCTGACGTCCAAATCCCAAGTTACAAGAAAAGAAATGACTCGAGTCCAAAGTAAAAATCACGAGTCCAAGTCCTCAAAATCTGGAGTTGAGTTTGACTCTGACATAAGTCCTACCCAACACTGGCCCACCTTAGCCTTAATGGAGTTGCTGGCTTACATATGAAAATTGAAGAATTAGAAGCTGAATATTGATGCTGTGATTTGTTGTATTAAATGTTTGTTAATTTGATTTAATCGTGGTATCATCTAATATATTGGTTCAGTGAATCGCTTCCAGTTTTTAACAAAAATGGCTTTAAGTGAAAGTGGAGGCAATGAGCTGGCTAATATGCAAATGGAAGCAAATCGCATCACCGATGAGGTAACAATCTTTTTTTGGATTTTTTTTAATGGGTCTGTGAAAGTAACCACTCTGTTTATTTGTATCATCTTCGTGCCATGTGGTTCAAGGATAATCAGCCCTGTAAGCTGATACCAAAATAATATGATAGCAAGTTGACCTATTCAGTTATTAGCCAAAAATTGCAGCATTTTTAATGTTTTCATCACTGTGAAAGATTTCTATTTGATGAATCCCAGAAAAATGGTTTGATATTGTTTGGTCTTCGTTCATAAACATGTGTACAGTTTTGAATTTGCTGCTCGTTGTAACAAAGTTGATTATTTTTTAGTCATTGGAGAGCACTCGGAGGATGGTTGGAATGATGGAGGAGGTGAGGACCTTGCAGTAAAGTATTAAATCTTTATTATACTCGCAATGTTTACATTTAAAGTGTGTAATAAGTGGTGGGATCCATCTCTGCGGCATAGCGCCAGGTGGGCAACACAGTGAGTAGTGCATCCATCTCTGCAGCATAGCGCCGGGTGGGCAACACAGTTAGTGGTGGATCCATTTCCGCGGCATAGTGCCGGGTGGGCAACACAGTTAGTGGTGGATCCATCTCCGCGGCATAGCACCGGGTGGGCAACACAGTTAGTGGTGGATCCATCTCTGCGGCATAGTGACAAGTGGGCAACACAGTTAGTGGTGGATCCATCTCTGCAACATAGCGCTGGGTGGGCAACACAGTGAGTTGTGGATTCATCTCCGTGGCATAGTGCCGGGTGGGCAACACAGTGAGTGGTGGGATCCATCTCTGCGGCATAGCGCTGGGTGGGCAACACAGTGAGTGGTGGATCCATCTCTGCGGCATAGCGACAAGTGGGCAACACAGTTAGTGGTGGATCCATCTTCGCGACATAGCGCTGGGTGGGCAACACAGTGAGTGGTGGATCCATCTCCGCGACATAGTGCCGGGTGGGCAACACAGTGAGTGGTGGGATCCATCTCCGTGGCATAGCGCCGGGTGGGCAACACAGTGAGTGGTGGATCCATCTCCGCGACATGGCGCCAGGTAGGCAACACAGGAGTGATGGGACTCATCTCCACGGCATAGCGCTGGGTGGGCAACACAGTGAGTGGTGGGATCCATCTTCGCGACATAGCACCGGGTGGGCAACACAGTAAGTGGTGGGATTCATCTCCACGGCATAGCGCCGGGTGGGCAACACAGTGAGTGGTGGATCAATCTTCGCGGCGTAGCATCGGGTGGGCGACACAGTGAGTGGTGGATCCATCTCCGCGACTTGGCGCCGGGTAGGCAACACAGTGAGTGGTGGGATTCATCTCCGAGGCATAGCGCCGGGTGGGCAACACAGTAAGAGGTGGGATTCATCTTCGCGGCATAGCGCCAGGTGGGCAACACAGTGAGTGGTGGATCCATCGCGGATAGTGCCAGGTGGGCAACACAGTGAGTGGTGGGATCCATCTCAGCGGCATAGGGCTGGGTGGGCAACACAGCTCCAAAGAAACATTGCAGCAGTGTCAAGTTGTTGGCGGCATTGTGTCTGATTTAACCAGTCCAAGAAAAGAACCCAAGACCTTCCGCGCTGATAGCGATGTCTTTACCCATAAAGTCAATCAACCGGTTTCATGCACCCAGTTTAATGTTTTGTTGATGTTTAGACTCAAGATGCAGGCATCCGGACTCTTGTTATGCTGGATGAACAAGGAGGTAAGAAATTTACAATTAGATTATGTTGTGATGACTTGATTATTGAAATGTTTTTTGTGTGTGAGTGTGCAAAGTTGCAATGATTGTCAGTAAATGAACGACAACCATATGTGATGATGTCATGATTGAAACAAGATCTTCATTGGCTACTAAAAATATAAATTGAAAGCTCATGAAAATTCTGGGAGATACTAGAAATTGTTAAATCATTAAATGCAGAACAGGAAAATCAACAATAGTTAACTCGCATAACCAAAAAAGTGAGCTTTGTGGTTAAATTACCGCAAATAGTTTTGTTGCAGTGTTTCATCCCAACATATTGTGCCTCGCCAGTATGATCATCAATAAATCTTGATTCAAATCAAAAAACTGTTTTAAAAACTGGAAAATCAATAATTTAAACTTGTTTGAGTGAGTTTTCCATCTGTGTAATTCAAACGTATCGCTCTGCAAAGTAAAACATTGAAGCGTTAGTGAATCACCAGCAGGCTTATCTGGGGCGTGTAGCCGTGTATTTTGGAGAGGACTTACCGATCTAATTAGTTAACATTTACCTTTTCGATCTTGGTACAAGTTTGAAAACTTTAATTTTGTTTGGACTCTCTACAAAAAGTAGAACCGAGTCCAAACCTTAAACTGTGTTGGCAATTTTTTATATCAAGTGGATTTAAATTTAGTTGTACAAGTTGTTTTTTCGCTTGGCGATGCGAGTTTTGTCATCAGGAAAGCCCCTTCAATGGTGTAGCAGTAGCCTTGCCATACATCCTTTTCAACAAAAAATAAGTTGTCCTCCGAGGGCGTTAAAAAATGCCCAAATGTCCTTCTTTTTGGCATTATGAACAGTGAAAATACGTCAAATGATTTTCCCCAAAAAAATTTTGGGAAGTTTCCGTTCAAACTGCAGCATGTGGAAGTGATAACTCTAGCCGCAAAACTTTTTGTTTTTCTCTTCACTTGATTTTGGGCAGAAAATTGGACATCTGCGGACGTGGTGACTTTTCTTGCTCTTCACTAGATTTTGGGCGGGACATCTGCGGACGTAATGACCAGGAACGTATTTAGGGGGGACATCGTGCAATGTCAAACTAATGGTGCCAAGTGACTGAAATATGCCTGGATCTTTTGATGGTTTCTGTAGCTTATTGCCAGGGGCGGATCTAAGGGGGTGGGATGAGGGATATGCATCTTCCCATCAGCCATTTTCAAAAATGTTTTTGATTTATAACTTACGATTTTTTCATAATTTTGAACCTTTTCAACAGCGATAAGCCTCATTAAGTCATTACGCATAATCGGAAATGTGCAAACAAGATGCATCATATTTGGCAAAGGACTCAGAATTGGGGTCAAAAATTTAAATAAAATTTTACCTGAAAATTGTTCATAAAGCACTAAAATAACCATTACAACATTAGAATTTTCAAAAATTTTTCAGAGAAGCATGCCCCCGGAACCCCCTAGAGTTGGACTTGTTTCTCAATCAGCTTCAAATTTGTTCTGCCAAAAAAATAGGCTTGAAAAAAATGTGGATATGATGGGCTGATGCCCCTCCTTTTTTAAAATTTCTCGCTACACCTTCAAAGAACCTGTCTTCCTTTTGCGCAGTGAAAATATGGGAACCCTTTTCAGCAGTAGGTCTAAGGCGCTAATCAATGGGCATCAAACCGAGGCGGTATAAGTTCGATGACTACCACCGTTGTTTCATCCGTGAAGACCATGTAAATATTTTACGTTTAAAAGCCTGTCTTCTGTCCTATAACTTGCACATTCGTCTTTTGTTTGAAAGGAAAAAAAAAAAAAAAAACGCAACGAGCAGTCGACATAGGTGCTAATTTTTTCCCGAAGGCAAACGGAAGGGGGAGAAAATTTTTATAGAAATTTTGTTTTCTTCGTTCAAGAAATGACGTTTCAAGGTACCAGTAGCATTGCAATGGATGTGCTTCTGCTTTTCAATGTTGTGCGGTTTTGTAACGTAAGTTGAAGTCTTTAATTCAACGTTCTTAGCTCATCAATCGGCTGTTTATGTTAAAAGTTTGACGAAAATTCCCCATTATTGCATAGTTACTGCAGGATCGATTTTTTGTAGTAATTTTATGGTCTTTATAAACTATGAACCTTGCGTTTTTTAGTAGCTCTCATGATGGCGCAAAGCCGCAAAACATAAAAATTCAAACTTGCCTTCTATCGACCGCTTAGCATAGTGGTGAAAGACATCGCTATCGGTGTGGGAGGCTCGCCACCGTTGCGACTTTGTTTTCGGAGTTCGAAATTGTGTTGCACAGGCGCAGAGATGGGCTCCACCTCTCGTTACATGCTTCGGCGTAATACCGGTAGTATAATGACGATTTGATCTTTGTTGAAGTTTGTTTTCGATGGGTAGGTCTATCACAAATTGCTCACAAGCGCAAAACCGCAAAAATCAGCACAATATGTGGTAATTGTTAATTTGATTGTTTTATTCGTACAATCATGCCGCGTAAAATAATCGTAAAATCGTCAGTGACATGGCCTAGCGGTACCGCTCGCAGGTGACAGATCCTACGTGACGGGTTCGATTCGCGGCTGGAGCCGATCGCATTGGACATATGTAACGGGTGGCTGCGGACTCGAAGAGCGCAATCTCAATTCGCAGTCTTCCTCAATTACTGTTCAATTTTCAGTTCAATATAATTTGAAAATATTCTTAGGTATTTTATGTTTCAGCCAGCTTAGAGTAATGAAGTCCATTCTTAATGGCGCAACGCTTTTGAAAGTTTTCTGTGTGTCACTAGTCGAGCAAAACGATAGCGTGGAGCCGTGGACAAGAAACATCAAAATATTATATTTGGCTTAGTGCTACTATCCGGTATCCGGCCGGATAGTGACGGACCGGATATCCGGCAAATTTACTATTCGGCACATCCCTAGTTTTTGGAAATTTAACCGGCCAGTAAGAGTCAGTCGAGGAGGTGGAGCCCGCACTCGTTATACTCTTCGACGTGATGCCGCGAGTATAACCGGCCAGTAAGAGTAAGTCGAGGAGGTGGAGCCCGCACTCGTTATACTCTTTGACGTGATGCCGCAATATAATGAAAATTTGATTTGATTTTTGATTTCAAGTATTGAGGGGAAACACTTTGATTTTTATTTTTTTATTAAGTCCTTGTGTTACCATAGAGCGGGGCTGCACTGTTTCGGGCTATTAGTCCTCATCAGGCGCCCTCAGGTTCAGGCTGATGAGGGATGATGATGAGGGCAGACTAATCATGCTGATAAGACTGATGAGGGCTAATTAGCCCGAAACTGCGCTGTCCCGCTCTTTGGTAACCATGGCTGGAGTCGCTCTTGCAACTGTTGTTGATGGAGGATGGTCTATCCACCGACCCAACACGTGGAAGTCGTTCTGACTATCCATTTGGCAGGCCAGGTAGGGCGACGTTTGTCTTATTGTCCTTGTGTTGTTGCGCAATGTACTTTCTGCAATCACAAATGCTGACGGGTTTTCTTTTGTAAACAGATAGTGTAATTTCATCTAATACTTAACAAATCGATTCAATGTTCACAGAACAGTTGGATCGTATCGAGGAAGGGATGGATCAAATAAACAAGGACATGAAACAAGCCGAAAAAAACCTTGAAGGATTAGAAAAGTGTTGTGGATTATGTGTTTGTCCGTGGAACAGGTTTGTTGTGCATTATGTGCTAGTCTTTGTTGCAGGTTTGTTTTGGATTGTGTGTTTGTCTTTGTTGCGGATTTGTTGTGCATTTTGTGTTTGTCTTTGTTGCGGATTTGTTGGTTATTTTGTGTTCGTCTTTGTTGCGGGTTTGTTGTGTGCTTTGTGTTTGTCTTTGTTGCGGGTTTGTTATGAAATGTTTGTTTGTCTTTGTGGCAGCTTTGTTGTGTATTTTTTGTTTGTCTTTTATGCAGGTTTGTTGTGTATTTTGTGCTTGTCATTGTTGCAGGTTGGTTGTGTATTTTGTGTTTGTCTTTGTTGCAGGTAGGGATTGACCGGAGGCCGGGGTTCAATTTTAAATTTATTTGCCGTATATTCCGCCGTATAAGATTACCTTTAAAGTGCAAAAACCCACCCTTAAAAATTGGGGTGGTCTCATACAACGAATATAAAAGTCTTATCTTAATTTTTAAATGAAAATTTTTTAACTTCATATAAAAAGTGCGTGGCTGTTTGCGTGTGTTTTTGGCGTGATCTTTCGTTTGCAACAACATTCAAATCAACGTATCCTAACAATGTGACTGAAAGCATTACGTAACACCATTGACGGCATTTACGAGAGGAGTGAGAACGCAAGTAGCCTTCTTAGCTATGTATTCTAGACCAGGGGCGCCGAGAGAAATTTCGGGCCCCGGGGCAAAAATTTCGTTTGGGCACTTTGGTCAGTGGTGCCCCAAAATCACGTTATGAGCAAAAAAGGGTCATAGCGTTCGCAGATATTCGAATTTTGGCCCAAAATCAAGTGATGAGCCAAATAAGGTCATAGCGTCCGCAGATGTTCGAATTTCGGCCCGAAATCAAAAAAAAACATCATCGCGTCCGCAGGCCGTAGTTTGAGCTGATGAATTTTGCATTCTAAACCTGACAATTCTGAACCCCGGGCCCCGGACAGTGACCCCTTCTTTCCCCCCTCTCGGCGGGCCTGTTCTAGACACAATATAAAGCATTGTGTAAACCCCGGCCCTGGCCCCGCCCGGGGCAGGCGCAATTCCCCGGCCCCGGCCAAAGTTGTTGACCCGGTCGTTCCCTAGTTGCAGGTATGTTGTGTACAATATTCTGTGTTTGTTGTGTATTGTTGGTTTGTCTTTAGTGCAGGTTTGTGGTGTGTTTTATTTTGCTGCATATTTATCCTGTCACGAGAAAGCGAACAAAGCGCTATAACAAGCTCGTTTATGAGTTACCGGTCAATGTCTACCACACCAAGATTTGGGAATCCCGTCAAGTGCCTTTTCCAACCGCTCAACAAGTAAACTTGCCAGCTTATTCTCCAAGTTAACTTGCCCTTTAAAGCTGAAACGTCAAGCAGGGAAGCTGTGAATACCAAGTTTAAAGTCATTGGTTTGACCCGACTCGGAATCAAACCTGAGTTTACAGCTCCAGAGGCGAACGCACGTACCACTCGGCCATCTGAGTTTGTCTTTATTGCAGGTTTGTTGTGTGTTTGTTTTTGGAACAGGTTTGTTGTGTATTGTGTGTTTGTCTTTGTTGCAGGTTTGTTGTGTATTGTGTGTGTGTTTGTTGTTTGTCTTCGTCGTTTTTCACGCTGTGTACTTGCCCGATGTTCTGTGAATTAGCATTTGCAAGCTATAAGGTTGATTATTTTGTTACTTCTGCATGTTTTTTTATTGCTAATAGCTTACTCTGATGATGACGATACGGAAATGCCATTATTCACGCTAAGCATTCTTTGTTTGGTTGATTAATGTGTGTATTGTCTTTCATTTTCTTGCTCTGTGTGGAACAGTTTGCTTTGTTATTAAAATTCATCGGTTGACTTGTCACTGAACTCGTCGATATAACCAGTGGTGTAAAGTAACGAAATACTTTTACTTGAGTAGATTACTCGAGTAGTTTTTTTCGGTAACGAGTACTTTTTTGAGTAGTTTTTTTTTTTGGCTACTTTTACGTTTACTTAAGTACTTTTAGTATAGAGTAACTCTACTTGGGTAGTTTTTATTTTAGAAAAGTAGAAGTAGTTTACTATTGTGGCATTTGAGTTACAGTCTCGCCTTGAAATCCCTCGTTGCGCCTAAAATCTGTATTTACATTCCAATTCTCGATTATTCAACTCCATAACACTCGGTCTCGTCATCGCCATGGAAACTTCACTCCATGCGATAAGAATTACGCTGTCGCCTTTGATGCTAAACGTCATGCAGGGAAGCTATAAATACCAATTCTTAAGTCATTGGTTTAACCCAACTCTCAATCGAACCCCGAGTCTACCGTTCCAGAAGCAGACGCTCTGTCCAATCGGCCAATTGGGCGGTAACAATTTCTTTTGTTTCACCATTTTGCCACCTTCAAAGCAAGTCCATCATCGCCGCATCGGCAAGTGTGTAGTTGACGCTCTAACGTTTGAAAACGCTATACGAGTACTTTTACTTGAGTAGTTTTTAAATGACTACTTTTTTACTTTTACTTAAGTGCTTTTTTTAGTCAATACTTTCTACTTTACTTCGAGTAGTTTTGCCGTCAGTAACAATACTCTTACTTAAGTACAGTTTCAAAATACTTTTTACACCATTGGATATAACATATGTTCATTGTCCAATTGTCCACATAATTGCTTAGCGCTGAGTCATGGCTTTAGAATTGTTTGATTTTGGTTGCGGAGCGGCAGTGCCGTTGAGAGAAAATTCGTGCCTTGGGGCAGAGATACAATTCGGGGCCCCTGTGCCCTGTCGAGTTTTTTTGGGAATCATTAGGTTGAAGGGGAACTTAAGTACAAAATAACTTTTAAATGCTTTTAGTTGACGAAAAATCGGCATTACAAGTTGTAGGACGATGACATATAAGTGTACATTTTACGCATTGAAGCGTGCAAAAGTTACAGCTCGAATGTTCGTCGACCGAAATCTCTTTGTCTGACCAAAGGTCGAAATATTGCAGCTGTAACTTTTGCACGCGTCAATGCGTAAAATGTACACTTATATGGATCGTCTTATAACTTGTAATGCCGATTTTCCGTTAACTGAAAGCATTTAAATGTTACTTCTAATGCCATTTTTGAATTCGTCGCATTTTTTAACACCTTTAATGAGAAAATAATTTTGTACTTCAGTTCCCCTTTTAGTGTTTCGAAGTGACTTCAACTACTGGCCGTTACCCCTTTTCATAGTCCTAATGATACACGATCGAAATTTTTAAAATATTCTTTCCTTTGTAATTTTCATGCGACAGTTTTATGTCCCTTGAAGTCCTGATTATAATTATATTTTTTGAAGTTGTGAAGAAGCAATTATTCGTTTACTAACAGAAAGTTTTTGTGTGAGACATGTACAACTTCAAAGTAACACAACACAATAAGGGCAGCAAGAGATGATAAACCAGACCACTGGAGCAGGGTAATAATACTAGAACCTCATAGTAGTGAAATAACTACTCTAAACTCATGGATTACCATTGGCCGATAAATTGCATGAAGTGAGTGGAAGTCAATTATGGAGTTCTCGAAAGGCTGTTTCCAGCCAGCAGGCAAATACTGTGCATTGCGATGTAAGAAAGTTTTTTGAGCTGGACCTCAGTACTCTGTAGCACCCTTGCCCTCTCCCCTTACCAGCTCTGCGGAGCGGTTTAACCCGGACAGTTGGCACAAGACCATACATTATTGCATTAAGTTAATGTTCAATTACAAGTTCTCGTGTATCTTTCACGAATTGTGGCGTAACAGTGTGCAGTTATTGATCGATATTTGTCGCGAAGTGATTAGAGTAAAGGCTCGCCCTCACTTCACCTTGACTACTTCTGCTTAAGTGATGTCATATCCGTTATCATTTCCTATGCACCGACGTAATGCGCGTCATACATTTGTGGTCGGCATGGTTGTAATGTAAACAAACAAACAGCATAATTGGTCATACGTCAACCTGGTTTCAGGATCAAGAATTTCGAGAAAGGTGACGCTTATAAGAAGACATGGGAGACGAATGAAGACGGTCGAGTTGTGAGCAATCAACCTGCTGCCAGATTCCAAGATCCTAATGAGATGGTTCAAGTGAGCGGAGGATATATTACCAAGTAGGTGCACTACTGCAAGCACGAAGGCGATGATTGCGCACAACTTTCATCAATGTTTCAGAATCACAAATGATGATCGTGAAAAAGAGATGGAGGAGAATTTGACTCAAGTAGCAGGAGTGATCGGCAACTTGAAACATATGGCGGTGGATATGGGCAATGAAATCGACCAACAGAACCAACAAATTGATCGAATCAATACTAAGGTTAACATCTCGGTTTACGTAAGATGTGGCGGCGCAAGGTTAGGTACCCTGTGTCCCTGACATGCTGTCTAAGTAAGAATTAGCGAAGCTAAGTTAGTGGTGACTGCAACGATGTGGTGCTGTGTTCGAAGGTGGATTGCTTCTCACTTTCCCAGTGCTTCGGTTTATTCTCTCCAGAAATTGAATGAAATTGTTTGAAAAGCGAAATTAGGATTTTTCTTGCACATTTTCGTACAATTTTTTCTTACCCACGATTGAAGTAATTGTATTTGTTTGACAGGCCGAATCCAACAACACTCGCATCAACCAAGCGAATGAACGAGCAATAAAGATCCTTAAAAACTAATGTCAGTGTTCACTAGTTGTCGTGATTGACTCGACGTTTTTTATTTTGTCATAATGTGCACTTGCGCTGCTCTGTTGTGTCGTCGTTTTAGCGCGTCTTTAATAATTAATCAGCTCAACGCGTAAATCGATGCCATCAATGACGTCATCGACCATTAGCGATGCGATGACGTCATAATGCTGAACGTCTTGTATTGGTGCAAATGTATTGTGTTCATGCACTTAGTGCTTCGGTGGCGTTGCAATCTTGTATACAGTTGGCCCCGAAGATTTTCTGCAAAATATAATTACAGTTTCAGAGATTTATTGTGTTTGCTCGACATGTTGCTCCGGATCAAGAGGACTTTTTTAAGAGAAGTGCAACAGGCTGCTGCACTTTGTTGTTACCAGCCATAGAAAGTACGCGCTACGTGGGGTTCTAGTCGCAACTTGATTGAATTATTGTCGGCCACCAAACATCTTGTGTGGTAAAACTATCTCGTACTATAAGTTTGTGGATTGTACTTACTTCCATGAAAGCACTCATGCACAACTTCTGAGACGACCATGAGGTAAGAGGGTCTGCCTCAGATGCTGAGTACTTGAGTTAGACTCAGCGTCCGGTCAAACCAGTCACTACATTAGCTCTAAAAAAGTACTTAGTACGTGCATCGATCAGTCATTCTCTATTTGCTACTGCTAGACCTATATTTCGTTGACTGAAGGTGCCATCCCAGCGGGTGTCGGTTTTCGTTTAGCAGCATAGGCAGCGCCTTGTTTAAAATGATCACACCATTCGAAAATTTGACTTAACAAACAAGGTCGTTGTCAGTAACAGTGTTGTAGTCGAAACCACTTGCTTCGAGATCAAGACCGCAAAATTTATTCGAGACCAAGACCAGTCGTCTTCCGAGACCGGCAATTATTCGGCCTCTAAAAATAAATCTACGTACTTGGATAGTTTAAAAAGAGCAGGGAATTCACTCAGGGCGGGCGCCAAGGAGGGGCCTGGCTACCCCAATCGACATGCTTGCCCCTCCCCCAATCAACAAGCTTACTTGTTGAAGACAGCGCTTCTGTGCTCAATTTCAAACTTTGGCCCCCCTGAGTCTACTGCTCTGCCACCGGTTCTGAATTCACCACTTCTCTAGTGTTTCCAAATTTTAAAAACATTTTAGGGCACGGTTATTGCTGCCACTTCATTCAAACATTTCAAGAGCTGTGCCGTTGGTGTTGCCTTTGACGTTTCTTGGTTTCCTAGTTGTCTTTTGCTGGCATAGGCCTACTTAGCAAAACTTCCGAACCGTCGGCTGTATTCTCAACTAATAAAACTGTAATACTTCAAGAAGAATTCCTGTTAATTTGTAATTGACAAATTTCTACAATCTGCACGGTCTCCAAAAGCTTAAAATATATAATGCGATTGCTTATGCCTAAGAAAATAGCTGCCGTTACGCTACTCGACCTCAACAACACCTTCGTCAGTTTCGTGTTATACACGTACTGTACAGAGGCGTAGCGTAGGGGGGGCAGTGGGGTACATATGTCCCCGGGCGCCAAAATGGGGCTTGCAAAAATTTCACAGCAAGGGTAAAAAGCCGGTCACAAGCAAGATTGCACCGGCGGCAGACATCGTCTGATAGTAGTAGACTGGTACACATCGTAGGGGAAGGTGGGGCAAAACGGGACACGGGGCAAAACGACAGTGGCGTAGCGAGGGGGCAAGTGAGGGCGCACCACCTAGGAGCGTACCAAGAAGTTCTTTTTGTTCTCTTTTTTCGACGTATTCGCACAGATTTTAAAAACTACTTCGTGGATTACTGTATTGTAATGTATGCTGTTCGCAAAGGATTTAAATCACGCCTTACTTCCGACTACAAATCACGCACCAAAGGGGCGCACGAAACAGTGATTTCATACACTTCAGTTTCGACGTAATCTTTTAAACTTTAAAAAATCAATTTATTGCAATGCATCTGACACCTGTTATGCTTTTGACAGAGAAGTGGAATCACTCTTTACACCCGATCACAAATCGCCAGTTTACTCCATTATGATATCACAAAGAGGTTTGAAACTGCGCGTACATAGTTATTCGACTGAGCAGCAATTAAACAGAAGGAAATAGAACTTCATTAGAAGAAAAGTAAAGAAGCGATAGGCATCTACAGTATTAGATTTCATTATTTTAGCGTTAGATGGATACTAAAGATTGTTGGTAAGTCGATTAAGATACGCGTATAGTCGCTCACTGTAATACTGTGCTAAACCTACACCACAGTGATCCTAAACTTTTTTAACCAATAGGCCGTTTCTGATAATACAGCGGACAAGTGCCGAGCGAAACAGTAACGAAACTGAACCTTTGCCTCAATGGCCTTTTCTGGGTGTTTTCTTTTGTAGTTTGTATTGTTTTGTTACCGTGATTGGTGTGTAGACTGTGATTTCCAATGCGGATATTTTGAATATTTGACAGCAATCACAGAATGAGAAAATAGGGAAAAATCTGGCAATTTAGGGGTTGCGAAGCGCAGCCCCGTTGCTGCTGCTAAGATAATTTAGTTAAAAATGTGAAAGAATTGTGGTATCGTAGGATAAAATTGCAGCTGAGCGCTTGACTGCCCTATATAAAATGCAATTCCGTTTTCTGGATAGCCTTTTTTTCAGATCGACGGTCAAACTTCTTGTTGAGATTTTGAGCGAAAAAGCTTTGCAGTTTGATGTGGGCAGCTTTTTCCAGTGTGGGCCCCTAGCCGACCGCTGGGATGTTGTCGTCTCCAAAAAAAAAAAGAAAGGTCTTCACCCACAATTCTCGGCCCTTAAATGGAATCTTGGTCCTCTTGACGGCTAAGTGGTCTCCGAAAAAAAAAAGATCTTTACCTGAAATTGGGTGACCTCAAATGGAAACCGGGGACCCTTGACGGCTATGTGGCCTCTCCAAAAATAACAAAAAGGTCTTCAACCATAATTCGGGGCCCCTAAATGGAATCCGGGGCTCTTCGACAGCTAAGGGAATCTCTCACCACACTACTTTGGGACCTCTATGATGGGCTCCCGAAATGCTCTTTCATGGACTCCTACACACCCATGGACCCGGGGCAGATTGCCCCCTGTAATCCCCAGCCCTCCTCTTTTAAGCCCTGGATGGGGGGATCCTGTAGTGTGTCTTTTGTATCCTTGACATTCAGTTGGGACGATCTTTTCTACAGTATTAGAGCAAAAAATGTAATTTTGGCTGCCAATTTCGTTCTGTATCTCTCTCCACAATGTCTTCTGATTGTACTCAAGGGATTGCATGTGATAAGTTTTTACCGGCCCGCCTCTGGCTCAGAAAAATTGCCGCACCGTTAAATACAATATCTCTAATTTCTAAAAACAGATTAGCGTTTTTAGAGTTTACATTGTTAGCGATTTAACTGGTAGGAAGATTATGCCAAAAAAAGAGAGTGGAGCTGAGGGTCGAAAACGGCGAGCCCAATTTGAAGCGTTTTTGAATGAATCTAGAAAATTTACGAAAAAAATTTTTAAAGTAATGGCTATGCAAAAAGACAATCGCCTGATATAGGAAGACAAGACGAATCTGCTGGTACAGATAATCATAGAATTGTAAAACACATGGGGCGCAAAATTTTTGTTTGCCCCGGGGCGCAGGATACCCTTGCAACGCCACTGGTACTGTACGCGGAATTTTTGAAAATTGAATTTCGTTAGTTTCGCTCTATAGCAGTGGTTCCCAACCAGGGGTCCACGGACCACCGAGAGATCCGTGAAAAGCTTGGACCACCGAGGGATCCGTGAAAAGCTTGCTGGGGGTCCGCAAGTGCATTAAAATTCGACAAAATTAATCAGCAATAACTGACTCAATAAATATTATGTTGATGTCAGGCAGAAACTTGTTCAAACGAAAATACTGAAATGTACACCTACCGGTAGTGCAGTAGGCTGCATTGTTTTTCTATTTGGCTAAATATTGTGTTTACTATTTGGCTTTTGCCACGATGTTGACGGCCTTTTTCAAGAAATAGGAATTGTGCATGACCCAAACAAGTGGCGTCTTTTTATTGACAGTTCATCAAGAAGCTTGAAGTGTGTTCTACTTCACAATGGCAACCAGCATCCATCAATTCCCATAGGCCATTCCGTTCAGATGAAAGAGGACTACGAAAACGTGAAGTTTCTTTTAGAGACCATAAACTATTCTAAATACAAGTGGCAGCTCTGTGGTGATTTTGAAATGATCGGGTTCTTGAAGGGAATGCAGGGAGGTTACACTAAGCACTCCTGTTTTCTTTGTTTATGGGACACTCGAGCCGCATCTGAGCACTACATAAGAAAGGAATGGCCAAAAAGAAATCAAACTGTTCCTGGGTGTCAAAATGTGAAGTATACTCCATTAGTGGCCTCAGAAAATATTCTAATGCCCCCTTTACATATAAAGCTTGGCCTCGTCAAACAATTTGTCAAAGCTCTGATCTGATGCTAAGAAAAAAGCTGGGATATTTACTGGGCCTCGAAGTGAAGAACTCACCAGTAAGATGACAGCGACAGAAGCAGCAGCATGGAAAACATTCAGAGATGTTGTAGAGAATTTCCTTGGAAATAAGCATAGCAGCAACTACAAGATCCTGGTGACAAATCTGATGGAGGAGTATGGGAAGTATAGAAAATGGGATGTCGCATGTCCTTGAAAATGCATTTTCTGCATTCTCATCTTGATTTTTTTAGTCCGAATATGGGAGACATAAGTGAAGAACACGGTGAAAGATTTCACCAGGATATTGCTGAAATGGAAAGAAGGTATCAAGGGCGGTGGAACTCTAACATGATGGGAGATTACGTGTGGTCTCTAATCAGAGAAGACTCGGCCGTCCGTAGGCGCAAATCACGCAAACGGAATCACTTCTAATTTTGTTCCTCCTTTGTATGTGCCTGTAGGCAACAATTTCTTACTGGAACCGCCTTTTCGGTCAATCTTGGTGTTCTCAACTTCTTTGTTTCAGTAAAGCTGCGGTCACAAGGGTCTAGGTTACTAGCGCTAGTAAGGTAGACCCGTGTGACCGCGGCTTTTGTACCAGAGTAGTGGTGATGAATTTTTGGCACCGTCTATAACATTGTACCGTATGTAGCTTTGCCATTATATCACCTCAGCTGTTTTGAAATTTGTGTTAGGCCTACATGTAATGTGTAGCAGGCTATTGTTCGCTCCATATGTCGTCTCCTGTGTGTTTATCGTTTATACTGATAAGGCATTGGCAGCCCAAGATTTACTGGATGAATCCTTGTTACAGAAACGTTTTAATAAAAATGTTAAACAATTAATTAGTACAGTAAATATACAAATGGATGCTTCTGTGTTATGCCACGTATCTTGCTCTTATATTTGTAATAACCTATCGTTTTTGCTGTCATTTTACCTACGACATTACTGGAGATACAACATGATACTGTTGTAAATGTAGCAAATTTTGGCAAAAATGGCAAAATTTAAAAAGTGACATTGTAGCTAAAGTAAGGACACTTTCAAAACTTTAGTGTTATTTTTGCGATCAGGTGGTAGTAGCAAATCACAATAAGTAAAAAAATCCAGACAACTACGACCTTTGCAAAATTTTGTTACATGGTGTTATCGTTATCGCTCAAAATAGTTTGGATTTATCGATTACCGTTATCGCTTTTATTATATATTTTGTTATTGCCGACAAATTATCGCGATAAACGATTTTTTATGCACGCAGTGTTTAAACTTCAAAGTTAGTGAGTTGGCACTATGGAAAAATACACGGAGTCCATTAAGACTTGTTGTAATTTTTAAAAATTACTTCTTTGTTTGGCTTAATTTCACGGCAGAGTCCGTGAACTGCTCTCTTTTGAAAAATCTAGAAAAAACATCTTTGCAATTCGACTTACAAAAAAAAAACTTCGTCAAACACATCAAAAATTTACCGCAACATTTATCGGAAAAATTTATCGGCGATAATTTATCGATATCGCTTTAAGAAATTGAAATTTATTTAAGAAATTGAAAATTATCGGTATCGCCCAGAGCTTTTTTGAAGTTATCGATTATCGTTATCGCTTTAGTACAGAATGGTTTATCGTGCCCATCACTGTCTACATGGTTGCACAACCGATGATATTAGCAGAAACTTAATCACTACACCTAAAGTAAACGAGTGAAACAATGTGAAATATATCGTGTGATATTGACAAACGCATAATGAACATAAGTTTAGTCATTTTTAAAAAGTACATGATTATTTACCTTTTCGTAAATTTGGTAAGGCATGCAATGCATGCCTGGCATTAAATGCAGAATACGTCCCTGATTTACAGTGATTTTTTCCTTTTAACAAATGTTTCGTAAGTGTGGTGTGTTTTTGAATTATCAGTTTCGATGCACAAAACATGCCTGGTATCAATGTCTTACCTCCTAAAGTTTCTGAAAATAGCTGGTGTAACCTACGATCCTGTTAAAATCATGCGTTACAATATAGGCGAACTTCTTGGAGGTTATGGAGGGGATATCATATGTATAGATGTTGAAAAGGAGGGGGGCCAGGACCGATCCCTGGGGGACGCCATTTCTCAGGCGTCGTAACTTGCTAGGTTTGTTGTCGCCAGTTGTAAGGGTGAAGCTTCTGTTGCGGATAAGCTCTATAATCATACGGACCATGTGCTTGTTGGGTACAAAATTTTATCAAAAATCGAAACAACTTGCAGGTGAAGCCACGGTGCCAGACAGTGTTATAGGCAGCTGTCAGGTCGATAAACACGGCACCAGCCTTCTTTTTCGCTTCGAATGTATCCTCAATGTTTTGCGTGAGCGAAGTGACTTGATCCACGGTGGACCTTCCACGTCGAAAGCCCGATTGTTTCCGAGGGAACAGAGAGTCCATGAGACTTCAGTCGCTCGTGGACAAACGTAACAAAACCATGCATGTTGGTAGCTCGAAAGAACTAACCTTTCCACCGAGGTGCGATAAGGCTCCTGTAAGAGAATGACGAGTGCCTCACACTGTGTCGCAAAATGATGTACAACGCATATCTGGCAATCACGCGCCATTTCCACGCAATTTCGCTCATAATACACTCACAAAAACCATAGTAATTGACAAAATCTTTGTCATCGCCACTTCAAATTTGCATGACAACTTCATTTAGCACTGTTTATTCGTAGAATAGTAAAATTTTGTACCCAACGGTATCGTATCTGTAATTGGATATGCCGTATCTGCACTGCAATGGCAATCACGCGCCATTTTCATGCAATTTCGCTCATAATACACTCACAAAAACCGTAGTAATTGACAAAATCTTTGTCATCGCCACTTCAAATTTGCATGACAACTTCATTTAGCACTGTTTAGTCGTAGAATAGTAAAATTTTGTACCCAACGGTATCGTATCTGTAATTGGATATGCTGCATCTGCATTGCAATGGCAATCACGCGCCATTTTCATGCAATTTCGCTCATAATACACTCACAAAAACCGTAGTAATTGACAAAATCTTTGTCATCGCCACTTCAAATTTGCATGACAACTTCATTTAGCACTGTTTAGTCGTAGAATAGTAAAATTTTGTACCCAACGGTATCGTCTCTGTAATTGGATATGCTGCATCTGCATTGCAATGGCAATCACGCGCCATTTTCATGCAATTTCGCTCATAATACACTCACAAAAACCGTAGTAATTGACAAAATCTTTGTCATCGCCACTTCAAATTTGCATGACAACTTCATTTAGCACTGTTTATTAGTAGAATAGTAAAATTTTGTACCCAACGGTATCGTATCTGTAATTGGATATGCCGTATCTGCACTGCAATGGCAATCACGCGCCATTTTCATGCAATTTCGCTCATAATACACTCACAAAAACCGTAGTAATTGACAAAATCTTTGTCCTCGCCACTTCAAATTTGCATGACAACTTCATTTAGCACTGTTTAGTCGTAGAATAGTAAAATTTTGTACCCAACGGTATCGTATCTGTAATTGGATATGCTGCATCTGCATTGCAATGGCAATCACGCGCCATTTTCATGCAATTTCGCTCATAATACACTCACAAAAACCGTAGTAATTGACAAAATCTTTGTCATCGCCACTTCAAATTTGCATGACAACTTCATTTAGCACTGTTTATTAGTAGAATAGTAAAATTTTGTACCCAACGGTATCGTATCTGTAATTGGATATGCCGTATCTGCACTGCAATGGCAATCACGCGCCATTTTCATGCAATTTCGCTCATAATACACTCACAAAAACCGTAGTAATTGACAAAATCTTTGTCCTCGCCACTTCAAATTTGCATGACAACTTCATTTAGCACTGTTTAGTCGTAGAATAGTAAAATTTTGTACCCAACGGTATCGTATCTGTAATTGGATATGCTGCATCTGCATTGCAATGGCAATCACGCGCCATTTTCATGCAATTTCGCTCATAATACACTCACAAAAACCGTAGTAATTGACAAAATCTTTGTCATCGCCACTTCAAATTTGCATGACAACTTCATTTAGCACTGTTTAGTCGTAGAATAGTAAAATTTTGTACCCAACGGTATCGTATCTGTAATTGGATATGCCGCATCTGCATTGCAATAGCAATCACGTGCCATTTTCATGCAATTTCGCTCATAATACACTCACAAAAACTGTAGTAATTGACAAAACCTTTGTCATCGCCACCTCAAATTTGCATGACAACTTCATTCAGCACTGTTTAATCGTAGAATAGTAAAATTTTGTACCCAACGGTATCGTATCTGTAATTGGATATGCCGCATCTGCATTGCAAATGGCAATCACGCGCCATTTTCATGCAATTTCGCTCATAAAGCACTCACAAAACTTGCAAAGAGCGTAAATCTACAGTTTCCACTGTCTGAATATTGAACTATGCTTTATTTTAGGATAGCTTAAATGGGAACTGTTTTGTTCTGGTTTGCATGTTTTGACCAGAGCTTTCTTTACAGAGCTTTTGTTTTTGAATTTTAATTTTTGTGTAGTGAAGTATATGCCTCGTGGTGAAGTATATGTGTAGTGAGTGTATGCCTCACAGTGAAGTATATGCCTCATGGTTGATGACCTAGCCGAGCATCGAACCCGCGAAACTAGCTTAACATTCCAATGCGCCGACCACTTGGTCAACTCCATGTTATGTTAGTTGTCGTTTGGATGACAGCGTCGGTTGGTGAGCAGTGCATTTTATACGTTACTTTTATGTTTAAGCGCAAGGATCTGAAAAAAAGCAAATTAAAATGTTAGTAAGCAGTCATTCTATGATTATGCAAACATATGAGCTGAGATGTGCATGTATTGTCGTGTATGGGTATCAATTTATTGTAGCATGTAAAAATGCAATGTTAGGTTTTTTTATGGCGCTTTTTAACTGGTATGATTTTATAGCGCCAGGATTGCTTTGGAAATACGAGTAATTTGTGATTCACCATTTCTATTTCATTCTCCACACGAGCCATGGTGCTGAACTGGGTAGCTGTGAATACCATTTTTTGAGTCTTTGGTATGACTCGACCGAGTATCGAACCCAGTCTCCCAACTGCAAAGCGAACGCTCGAACCACTGGGCCAAGCACTGCTGGTATAGTAGCATGTTTGTGTTTCGCCGATGAAAGTACCTCGATAGCCCTTGTTACGTGATATTGTCGCGTGATCAATTATGCTCTGAGATATTGCTTAGTTGCCGCTATATTTTACTGCTGTGATTGGCACGTCTTAATTTGCTTTAAGTCTTCACTGCCGGCGGAAGTTGCAAGTAATAAGTAATTTGATTTTGGCTTTGCTGCTTCGGGAAGCCACATTTAGGCGTACTGTGTTAGGTCGCTTGCCTTCGCATTTGAATCCATCCAGATCAGTCTTGTTTTGCCAACTTGGCAATAACATCTATGGCTAACGAACTTTATAGCCATTGCGTCTGAACTATTGTTTACTGTTAGAAAATATCCCTTTGGATTTATTTATTGAGCGTCGTATCTCTTTGGAATATTGTTACGCTGGTGCCCAAAAAGTGTTTGGTAAATACGCTTAGATAGTATTCGTTGTTAAACTATAGGCTACTCCCTCTGAGAAGTTGATTGCTGCACCGGTGGGTTGTTTACCAAAACGTAAGATCTATCCTGCAGCGGTAATAATGTGTTTAGCCTGTGCGTTATGAAGTTATTAATGTGCATTTACGTTCTACTTGGCAATAGTATTCGTTGTCAACTTGGCAATGGTAGGCCTATACAATGAGATTTATATAAAAACTTGTTTGTAACACCGTTGTTCGTTTTGCAAACCGATAGTTCTTCCACCATATTTCCAGCGATATTACCTGAATATTTGATTTGAATTAAACGTCAAAATACCAACAATTAAAGTCTGCTGGATTATATCAAGTTTCATCTTACGAATCGTTTATCACATGTGGTTAAAGCTTCACCTATACAGCCCTACTATATTTTTGAGTAGAATATGCAATTCAAGAAGTGCATCAGCGGTGATAAAAAATGATGAAATCGGAGATTAAAAATGTACTGGCTGTTAGTACTGTATGCTGACTAAACTTGAAAATGTTTTGACGTACAGTAGTTCAGATAACCTACAAGTCTGTCGCAGCTCGCATGATTTTTGCTTACAGTACTTTCACAAATTCATATAAAACAGTTCATTGGCAAATGTGTATTTGTGACATACATCACTGTTTTATTGGAATGCATAAACAAAAACAAAGAATAACCACGCAGCAAGCTTTGCTCGTAGAGGTATGTAAACCCTTGAAAACTTTTTAAGCACAAATTGATAGCTCAACTACACCAACATCTGAAAAAACTGGCAGAAGCGAATCTGCAACAATAAGTTCGAAATGCAATAATTTGATCAAAATACTGCAAGAGTGCTAATGACCCCCCAAATCTCTGTGGCCACCACAAGTATAAATATACGTTACCAACCAAAGAACATTTACAAAGTTTGATTGAAACAAATATTTGAAAACTATTTACCAAAAAAAATTAACTAAGTACTGCTAATGGAAATTCCTCACTTTAATCACGACGTTAGTAGCGGGCCACAGTTTAAGCAGTCCACAGTATTGCGTTCAACCACATACAAAGTAAACACAATCAGCTAAGGTAAAAAAACTTTTTATGCTAATGTATTTCAAGAATAAATACAAACTATTAAAATGAGAGTAAAATGACCAACCAGAACTGAGACAACTTTCAACAACTTTCTATCAGCACTGCACGTTAAGCTAATACAATTGCATAAGACTACTTACAATTCCGACCAAACACAAATAAAAAGATATTACAATTGCAGTAAATTTGTAATTAATCCAACTCTGCAACATACACTTTTGTTTTTTTACAAAACATACCCCAGATATCCTAGATAAAAGAAAGTTAGTACACCAGCATTACTGCATACAAAAACAAATGCAGTCTGCATGTTTTATGTTGCCGCAGACATCGCAAATATTTTCTTTTCCTATTTGTATAGGTTGGAAACAACCAGAACAAATTTTTATACCTGCAAATAAAAACATGTCGATAAGAGTAGCATACTAATTGCTGTTTATTTAGTTCTTTCCAGTAAACTTTCATTGCTTATGTCCAACACCAGTAACTGACGTTACGGACATAAACATTGTGAGTTAGCTTAAACCGAAAACCCAAAAATTAGTATTCACAACTTTCTGCACTTATTTTTAAATCGAAAAATGTTTTTAAAAGTTCACTTGTTGAGTCGTTAGATAAGAAATTAAACGTGACCTCCATCATGGAAAGGCAAACAGGTGACCGACATTGTAAATGCAAGTATGGACGCTATAACAAAAACGTGGTGGACAGCACCGATCCAAACAGTAACTTGCAGACCATTCAAGGCAGATAGACGTTAAAAAAGGGAGACAAAACCGTTTTTGTAAACGACACCAATTCTTAGCTTCATATACCCCCAGCGTGTCTGATAAAATTTACTCTGCTTTCTACATTAGTCCAATGCTGTAGAAGTGCTTTTTCTTAAAAAAAAATCTACCTGGTTTTAGATCGCGCAAATCCCCAACTTCCTGGCGATAACTGCAGCTTGGTATATCCGGCAAGAACTCACTGTTGAGAGAAAATGAAAACTCGTTATTCATTAAACAAAGATTTCGAAAACAATTTAAAAAAAAACTTCTTTAATTCCCAGGTTGGTCAGTATTTATGAAGCATTATTAATCATGTTAGACCTTGCTCTGAGTCAGTTATTAAATCTTAAATTGAAAAAAAAAAAAAAAACACGGTGAAAAAATTTCCAGGATACCTATTACCTACACGTTGTATATTTACAAGCATTTGATTTCGTGAGATCAGGCTCGGTTATGCTTGAGCAATCTGAAACTTTGAGATTCGAGTCATGCTTAACCTAACTGTCAACTGCCCGAAGAAATCATCAAACTATAAAGAATCAAAATAAAAAAAAGTCAGTAATGGTACATTGCAGTAGTGGCATACACCAACAATAAAATTAATTGAAGCCGATAATGAAACGCTTTTCTCTTCTACACCAATCAATGCCTCTACCGCAGTGCTACCAGATGAGCACGTAGCAACGGCAATGCACGAAGCTTCATAAGGCTTTGCAGTTTGATCTAACTTGATGAACTACATCCAACATGTTAAGTCAAGTCAATTGAATGAACATTGAACAGGCTGGCATTGCAAACATATGCTTTTTCTTCTATCAAAAAAATCAGGCTGAGTATGTTTATAAGCGTCATGCTCATTAAAAAGCATGTAGCTCAAAAATGGCTCACTGACACCGTCCAGAAAAACATCACTGGACATTTCAATCCTTAAGTTAAAATCCCAACTTTGCGTTTTTGGCGTATATTTTTCACACCGGTCTTTCCGTCACTGCCGCTATAAAGCAAAACTGCCGCACCTGTTTTTTTCAAACTATACCGCTCCAACTTTTCACAAAATTACCTTATCATCATATCTCGTCAAAACTACCTCTATCAACTGTTCTTTCTTTAATATTTCTTGGCAAGCTTTCACTCCATAGGCGGAAGGTTTTTTCAATGGGACACCTTCTGGTAAGCCCAACACCTTGAAGGTGTTCGGTCGCACGTAAGGCATGTGCGCCATGCGACCGAGAGCTAAAGCTGGCAAAACAAATAAATGTCAAGAACATTAAACACGACATTCTACTATGCTGCAGTTAATAGCTCAGTTTAAAATATCATTAAAAGGGCTTTTATCACACCACCAACTTTCATTCCTTTCTTTTCTAGAACCTAACAAACAGTACTTCAACATTTGCTTGATGTATTCAAAAACATGCTGGCGTATCTCATCTCTTAATTAAAAGTCTATCCGAAGGCAAGGCTTTATGCAGTTTAAAACGTGCAAAACAGCTCATTTTTAACTTTTGAAATAGCCACCAAAAAGTTATTCAAACCGCTAACGTAAAATTTGAAAGATCCAGTAGCATCTTTCAAATTTCATATTTTACACAAACTCACAATACTTTTCGTTAAAAAGGGCTTGCACCTTCTGCCTCAAAACTTTTCGCCGAATTGAATAGTTGACATCCACGGGTTCTAAAGTATTAAGACCATTACAAAAATCGCAGACGCAGAAACCAATAAACCTTCATATTTCAGAAACAACGTAACAACAACATTGCAAATGATATGCTTCGTCGTGGACTAACGAGTCTTGACTTAAATTTTTGAAACTATAACCTTCTTTAGAACTAAAAAATTCAAAGCTTGCAAAGCAGTAGTTCTGTCTAAGTTACTCTAAAGGTAAGACGTGTTCTTTTATGAGCCTATATTCAGTCACATTTAAACTTTCAGAACTATTCATCAACAATGTTTAAAAGCTGTAAACTTTTACATTCATTAGCTTCACCGTCAACATTATTCGCCTAACGACATATATCAGCAGGAAACCGTTGGGAAGGGAATAAGGGATATTACCGCAATTTTTAGTTTTGTGGCTCAGCCACATGTAATTTTGAAAAAAAGCAGTAAACACTAAGACGTTAGGACAAGTTTAAAATGATCTGCGGCAACAATTCTTGTAACACCTGTTTTCAGCAGCGTGCATGCACATGCTATACATTGGAAGATTAAAAGATTTCACTCTTCATCTCCTACAATGGTTCATAAGTTTTTTAAGAATACATCAATGCAATTAAATCACACACACACACTGGACCCACAATGAAACTGATTATCTCGAAATTACTAATAAGATGTATGCACTAACGATATGACATTGATTCCGAGTCCCAGACGTAGCGAACGCAACAAGCCTGAAAGGAAATGTATGAATATAAAATATAGTTTCATGTGTAAGCCAACCGTTTTCCACAAAAAGTGCCATGAAAGGCACCATTTTCATCAGCTGTGATTGTATTTGAGGATTACCGAAGACTTCAATCGAAGATGATGAAAACTTCGCAGCACCTCCTATGGTAACACCCAAGTTTTGCAGGGTGTCACACTGAAATGAAAACAAAGGTCACAGTTCAGTAAAGCCAATTTCCAACACTGAGTTTTCATTTCTCCCACCTTCTTCTAAATAAAATGTTTTGAATTCCATATTTTGGCGCCGGTTTGCAATGGAGTAGGGTTAGAGATAATACTCTATTCTGTCTGTATGACCAACTAGATTCCAGAGTGCGGTGCACAACTCAAAACTGGAGTCTCGTTTGTGCGTATAACGAGCGAGCGGGTATAAGATTGATTCAACTCTTGAATACAAAAAAAGACATGCTTATTGCTTACCTTTGCATATCAGATGTACCTATGCTTGATAACGCCTCAAGCACCCATATTCGCCTTTCTTTTATACGAACAGCTTCATGTGTATTGTCAATATCGCTGTCAATATTCGCAGAAGCCTATAGCCTTCTTACCTTTCGGCCCATTAAAAAACACTCGCGGACCCAAAGTTGTGCACCCTCTGTTTTAAACTATTACACAAGAAACTCTTTTTACCAATCTGCTGCTGGAAGAAAAGACAAAAAAGTTGAAGTCTCACTTGTCAAAAAAACAAAATTTACATTCAATACTAATAGAATATTTTGTTTTCAAAATTGTGTATTCTTTCTGTCACGAAAAAATGACGATAGTGTTGAGCTGAATCGAGACTCGTAGAGTGGTTTGCAGTCGTTTTAATAATTTCATGTTTTTGCTGACTTATTTATTGATATTTTGGTCAATTCATGACTTTCTGCACATTTTGCTGCACATGACGAAAGCATCTTTCGGCAATCAAAACAACATTACAAAGCAATCCAACTGATTGAGCCATTGCATCACTATCACAAGAATTAGCAATCCAACTGATCACATCAGAAAGGTAGGCTCATAGCAATAGCTCATTACATACCACAATCACACAAACAACATGAAAAATCTTGTAAACCGACACATCACTAACTTCTTGCTTGATCAGCTTTAAAGAATTTTTAATTTTTTTTTCTCTTTTTTCTACACCATCGATCTCCACTTCACTCTCCGCCTTTTGTCTCCACTGATCTTTTGCTCTTTTAGTTAGTTTCCCCCACTCTTTCACCACGTCTTTAAAATCTGTTCAATAAAACGATGAAAAAATACAAAAACATGAGACAGAAGACCGTCGGGCGAGAATATCACCTGACCCAAAGTTTATCAAACTTTTCGGGCATGGACCCCCATTTGTAAATCTTTTTTGCTCTCGGACCCCTATCTTACGATGCATCAATTTTCCTTCCCAAAAAGAATCATTGAGCTTGCATTCAGAATTATTCGCCCTTTCCTTTCGTTTCAAAAATCTATCCATAGTAATTGTTGAATGTATCACTAGGCCCACAGACAGATTTATTAAAGTGCAGTTACACTTCTAAGCGAAAACCAACGCAACTGCATAGCTCGTGGGCATTCCCTTAGCCTAGACGCGTGTCTGTCAATTCAACAAAGATTGCGCCACGAGCAGAAATCAAGGTACGTAAATTGTTCGTACGGTACGTTTAATTATGCATGTTCAAAAACAAAACGGTGTTCAGATGCGATCTCGGGCTCACGTGAACGGTAGCACAACCTAACCTATTTCATATCACTGCGGAACCCCTGTGCAGTCAACACGGATCCCCAAGGGTCCGCGGATCCTAGTTTGGGAAGCCCTAACCTGACAAACTTCAATGAATTCGAAAAAAATATTTGGAATGTGAAATGAATCCCTTCTTGACGCCTTTGTTCCTGGCCCGAAATGTGATCGTGGATAAACAGATACTGGCACTAACTTATCGTGGGGACTGTCCGTTTCGGCACTACTTACTTTCTACAACAGAAAAAGATAGTGTTAAAACATGGACAGTATGTGTCAATGCTACCAGCTATGCTCTGAAAATGCTTATTTACAGAAAAAACTAAATAATTGGTTGGCGGTACAGAACTTGAGAATAGCTTTGAAAAAAGCTGTTTTCGCGTTAGGCTTCAAAAAACCCTCTGTCATAACTCTTTCTACAGTCTGTCAAAACTAAATGACTACGAAGTGAATCCCTTGGCTCAAGTTGGTTGTAAGGTTATAATGAATTTTGCGTAACCATTAAAAAAAATAGGCGAAAGATGACATGCAACAACTTCTTTGCCAGCGCACAACTTGAATACCTTGAAAGGAAGATTCTTAAGCAACGTTTGATTATTGTTAGAACAACAATATTTATTTACAATCAAATTTTAGATCTAGCTTATTAGTTATCAACGACTTTTATAAAGTTTGTATGATATTTAATGAACAGATCACAAGTACCGATACGTGGTATATATATATTACATATAACACAACTGGAACGTGTCAAGTTTTCTTCTGAAAAGTTCTCAATGACTACGAAAGCCAGATCTATTACTTAATTCAATTAAACTTCTAACTCACAGCATACACTAGACACCACACTGAGTTTTACATAACAGAACTATCATCCGGTGGCTTATTAAAAAAAAAAATATGCCACCTGATGTTTGTTCTTCAACATGAAACACGGGGTAGTGGGTAGTGTATGCTGTGAGTTTGAAGTTTAAATAAATTAAATATAAGTATAAAAAGTAGCAATTTGTGTATAGTCATGCTAGCAACTTTCTATGCTTGGGTAATTTTTTCTAAAATTATGACATGTACATACCACCTCCACTTTTAATTCTGAACGAGCAAAACTCATTATATCCACTTAACTTTCTTGGCATGTTTTCTTCAAAAATTGAACACTTTAAACAGATCTGCAAAATGAGAGAATGTTATAAACGAATCGAAAAATAGGGTAGAAATTTTCAATTATGATTATATCAAAATATTGTTATCCAATACAAAACACTTCTACTCGGGCAAGCAATGAATTTGCCGTACAGTAAAAGTGGACTGTTTATTCAAACAACCAAAACAGAGCAAGGCTCACAACGCCATCAATGGGACGAGTATGCTTTCGGCCTCAGAGTAGTTGGCACTTTCTTCCAATTGGAGGCTCGGCCAAACGCTAATGACGACAGCAATACATTTTTATTATGCTGTAACTGCAAATTATGCATTTCTGTATCAATGAATCTATTGTAGACAATTGATAAATCATGCGATATTAAGCATCAAGTTTCACAATAACATTGTACGACGAAAAAGTCAACATTATATCAGGCCATGAATACTTATCATACAATGTACACAATGATTAACATAATATACAATTCTTGTGAAATATCTAATTTTCTCCTTCATTCGTCGTCTTTCCTGCTATGCCATCAAGCACTAGCACTACTATCATCATTATCCAACTTAATCCTGCTTGTTCTTCTGACTGAAAAATAAAGCTGTACATTCTGCACATTTCTCTTAGTTGATGCTGTTGATGTACAGCATCATGTTGTACTTGCCGTCATCGAAGTGTTCGAAGCTTGATCACGTAAGTACCATACTTCTTTAAAAATAAACTGCCCTCAAAAATAACTCACACAAAATGGGATAAAAAAGAAGCTATTCATGTCTAGAAGCCAAATAAAATGCCGGTACCGGCACTTTTAACATATTTCTGGATCTTCAAATCAAACAGTAGTGCATGTTTAAAGCCATGACGTTATGACGGTACTGCATTTGGATTGCTGTAAAGCTCTATTTTGTCTTTACTAGAAAATGATCTTTTTTACCAGAGAATTTCTTAACAGCCCAGTGAAACAACAGGTTTACACACAGCAGGAGATAAAATTATTTCCAACTCAAGTAAATAAAGTAACCCATATGCAGTAAGGTATTTCCAATTAATTGCAAAATTGAAATTTTCTTTGGCAGAAAAAAGTTTGTGAACTTTGATTAGCAATTACGCTGGTGAAATAGAAGCTACCCTTGATTAAAAAGTGCCGCTGAATAGAAACCGCACAAATGACCGGAAAAAAATTGAAGCCACGGTTTACAATCAAATACACAAGTTGTCTCTTTCAGTTTTTTTTTTAAGAAAAACAGCGAGCTTAAGTCTTGTCGAATCCCTTCGCTCAGCTCATGCGAGCCTTCTTGGTCTTGGCAAAGCACACTTTTACACTAACGACTACCAGTAAGTTGCTTTGTCTCAGGATGATATTAAAATAGCCACGACTCGTCTACTGTAAAGAATTTGTTTCCAATAGTTTATGGTCCGCTTTCAGCTGCTGAAACATGTCTCGGGATGTATTCACTCCAAGAGCTTTCTGACCCTAAAGAAGAGCCTTGGCACTATTTTAGCACACACCTTTTGCGTGTTCAAAGTATCCAATAGAATGATTTACACGTTTTTTTTTTTTTTTCATAACAAGCACGTTGGCTTTGACGTAAATGGTTATGTAATGGTTGATACAAACCAACAAAGACGTCGCTGACTTTGAGTTATTCTCCAGTTCTCACTACCTTTCACAGACTGTTTGTGGCATTCGAAAACTTTTGTCCTTGACATGAAAGAATCTTCATAAACCTCATGCAACATCTTCAAAGTCTATTTCACTGACTATCCAAGTTTTTCTCAAAATATACATTCAAAATATACAAGTATCTTTTCGCAACTGAAATCCTATAGCCAAAAACAGTTAAAGCAGATATTGCACGAAAAACTTACAACCTAATTTATCAGATGCACTTAGGACCCTGCAAAAGCAAAAACAATAGATTGTTGTTGTGTTAAAACAACACTAGAACAAAGAACACTTGTTACGCCTTGCTGTGAAAACACCGACTCCTCACGGCTATTTGTGAAATCTGTGAAATCCCATTGCTTTTTAGCCACACCTCAGTGCATAGAATGCGTATTCAACAGAACGTGTTTTAACAGCTGTAAGATATCATCCTTTATATGAGCAAGTAGATTACTAAAACAGAAAATGAGATGTGCAGCACTTCCCAAAATGAACCCAAAAAGAAGTTGAATAGAACATGAAACATTTTATGAGAAGAAATATTGCTTCTTCGTGAAATAAAATTAATATAATGCTGCAACACACAATAACTTCTGTTCATCAACAAATCACGTTAATTTTTTTGTTACCGGTATTAAAAGAATAATGACGAAAGATTAAATACAAAGCATGTCCAAGTTTAATTTTGTAATGAAAAAACTCTTCTAAAGTACAGTTATGCTAGATGAATAAGTAAATGCCAAGTTGACATTTCATGTATTCAACTCGACTATTCTTGCTTAAAACGCATAGAAACCACTGCTGTGGTAATAATAACTTCATGGCCTACCTGCATAAAAACGAAATTCCTTATCATATCAAAAAAGTATCTGAAACACAGCGCAAATCGCAGATCATGAAACACAGCGCAAATCGTTCCGTTAGCTTCATGGAACGATTTGCGCTGTGTTTCATGATCGACTCACTAGCAACCAACAAAACTTTGCCATTGCACTGCCATCAAAATCAAATGCAAGGACAAAAGCAGCTGACCGCACTAATGGAAGAAGTACACACACAGCATTAACATTCAACAATCTCGCATATCTTTGAATAACGTTTTCCAAATTTTTAATTCACTTCAGCAACTTATGATTTTGCAACACAAACTTTAGCATTGTTTTAACAATGAGTGCTAACATACTTTGCGATTTTTGACAACTAATAGTAAGTAGCAACACTAGAGCGTAGCATGAAAAAATACTTTTTGACTGATCAGATGGTCCACTGGTTAGAGTGTCTGCTTTTGAATTGCTAGAATTAAGATTCAATTCTAAATTGGGTTTAATCAATGACTTAAAGAGTGGTATTTACAGCTTTCTAGCAAGACGTTCAGCATTAAAAGACAGTGTGAAGCAAGCCGGCAAGTTTACCTGCTGAGAAAGGCACTTAGAGGGATTTCCCTCTCTAAGTCTTGTAAACAGATTGCGAGTAACCCCTAAGCTAGCTCATATAGCGCACCATATTGCTCAAGCACCACAAAAAACGCAATCTATTCTGTCATATCGAGAAAGCATCTGTTTCATGGCACGGTTTGATGATAAACTTATTGTGTAACCAACAAAACTTTGCCATTGCATTGCTGTTAAAATCAAATGCAAGGACAATAGCAGCTGACCACATCAATAGACAAATTACCGTACACAGCACGAAGTACCTCGCACATCTTTAAATAACGCTTTCTTAATTGTCGATATATTTTAGCAACTTTTGATTTCCGACACAAATTGCAACATTGTTTCATATACGAGCAAACACTTTCTAATTTTTAGTAATTCACATTAAATTGAGCTATTATAGCGATCGAATACTTAATTGTGCATTTGTTAATTAGCAGGACCAGGACCATTCGGCGTCAAACAACCTAGGGTTAACAGATCTCACTTTTGTGTTGATAGAGTTCGAGTTGTGAGACAACGACATAACTATCACATTCTAAATGTGCTACTAACCGAGGAAGCAATTATTTGCTAAATAATTGTGCACTACTTATTTCAGCATACTTTCTAAGACTTCATTCAATGCCCAACATGAAATGCCTCTTACAAATCCTATGACCCACATAGGTCCTGTTCTAATATCACAATTTGTTAATAAAATTTACAGTTTTTAGTTTTTATTCAAAGTAGGTATTCAAACAATCGTCAATCCGTAATGATGGAATGGCATGCACATAATTGCAGCGGGTACTTTCCAAATTACTCCAAATTTGGCAGCTAAAAAAGTTGATGACGTATTGTGGCCCCATCGATATACCATCAAAACTTAATGCTCTGAACGAACGTTAGGTACATTACTGACAACTAAAAACACAGAGCCAAAGAAAGCAACTGAAAACCCAATCGCACCTTATAATATAGTACAAATAAAATATTTTGTAGCAGCATGAATTCATTTTTGAATATCTGGATTCTGCAATGATCCTATCAGTACACATACTTTATCAGCTGGCATTAAGAAGATTTAGACAGAACAAGCAACCAAATTAAAGACAACTTACTTCATGGTTTCAATGTATCATAAGATGCATATTTTTACGAATGTTGGTTAACATTTAATGGCTTATATATGGTAGGTTTTACTTAACCAAATCACAATCATATGATCATCCCACGCACCATATCAATTTAATCCTCAATTCAGGACTATTGATGCAATATCACAAAAAAAAAATAAAGCTCTGTTTGCTTGGAAGTAAAAGCAATGACAAGACTTTGTGATTGGTTCGATTTTACGATAAGGCATATGAATAAAATTGGTCACCATCTATCATTGTTGCACCATAGACTTGCTATTTCTTGCACTAGAAACTTCAGAAAACACCTTTCCATTTCACGCTTTAGTAGTTCTGTCTGGACAGCCTCGCACAGTGACTGCGAAATAAAAAAAATCAGTAAAAATAAATCCTTACACCATTCAAACACTTCTGAATTCAATAAACACACTCTGTTTACACAGAATCAAAAGAAATGAAATGCTCGCAACACGACAGCTTCGGAATACATATAACGTTTAAACTGGATATACAGAAGTAATATGTGTTTCTTATCACTTGCTTTTAACTGTTAGAAAAAGCAGCACTTACCCTCTGGTCTTATCCATTTTAACAGTGAAACTCTGACTTCAAATGTTTAAGTACGATAACATAACATAATATTATGAATGATCCAAAGTGCATACGTTCAAACATGAATATCATTGTCACAGAAGTAATATATTATGCTTTATCTTTGCCAGCACACTACTATTAAATGGCTTACAAATAACTGCATCATTCGATTAGCTGGATTATTTTTGTAAGTCCCAAATCACAAGTACAAGCTGTGCATTTTCAATGTAACTTTACCCTGCTTCTCTGGTCTACTAAATCATTTTTGCACCAAAACTTATGGCCAAACCCCATGATTTGAAAGGGCACATGTATCAGTCATTGATCATGTGCTGAAACAAAATGATGAAGGAACCGATTTCAATTGTTGCCGAACTTTGATAAGCAATGATGCTCTTGAATTGGATGTGTTTGGCCAAGGTTTTGCAGACCATGACAATCTGTTGGCAAAGCTGAAATAAGCATCCAGTCAAGTAGTTACAACTGATTGGAAACAAATGACTAATGTAACGTTTTTTTTTGTTTTTTTTTGGCACAAATAATATTCTAATAAATAACTTGGCCTGCTAAGACAACACTGCATCTTTTTGGCTAACTGGATCCAAAGCTCTATGCTCGAAATGATCCAGTCAAGCGGAGTCTAACGCACTAAAAGTTTGATAAACTGGTACATGTGTTTGTAACAATCCAATTTCTACTTGAAAATGAAAACATAAAGTTAGAGGTAATTGACATCATCCACAAAAATTCCAGCACAAACTGATGAATCTTAACGCAATCCTTGAGAAATGTAGTTTGGGATTTGCTTTCTTGTCAAGCAAGTAGTGTGGTCATCATTCACTCATTTGGTAACTAACAATACAATGCTTGCTAAACCTAACAACTGAAATTGGTATAGTTTAACTTTGCTTAAGATTCTTTGTAGTGTGATACAGCTATTTACAAAAGAGTCACATTGTAATGTGATTGATAATATCTGCTTATATATAGCAATTTCAGCAAGCTCTGCACGAAGAAAAGTCGGTTTGTTTTAAAATTAAGTAGGATTTAATTTTTTCTGCGATTATCAAGTGGGGTCTTCTCCGCAACTTAGCGACTGCGGAACACAGAAACGTTGCAGCATTGGCAAGCTGTTGGTGACACTGTGCCCATTTGACCGGTCCGGGAATCAAGCCCCAGACCTTCCGCACCGATAGCCTGTGCGTTTGACCATTAAGCTAACAACCAGTACCGGCCCAGAAATTGAACCCAAAACCTCCAGAGCCAATAGCGATGTCTTTGTTGAACCCCAACTGGCTGGTTTGGTTAACTCAAAGTTACCAGTATGACATCGCAAGCGGAACCTCCGACTGTGTTGCGACCATTCTCTTCCAAAAATACCTCCTGCGCAGGAACGTTGTGTTGTCCAGCCTTGATAGCCATTGAAAACAATCGCTTCATGACATCGCAACATGACTCCAGCTTTAACAATACCCATTGACTTTGTCCTGGCTTGCATTTAGTGTCAGTCGTTAGCTCAAGCGCAACCTAACAGAAAAGTTTGATTACCGAAACTATTAAATCACCATAAAAGTTTCTCGAGGATAATAAGCAAGTTAGATAGCACAGAAAAACATGACAGCAAATTCGGCAAACTCTGTATGAAAAAAAGTGGATCGTTTTAAAAAGAGAGGTTATTATTTTTTTAAATCGTTGATGGGGGGGTTTGACACCCAACCCCCACGTGCATACACCACTGCTCACATCTATCACTCGTTAAAATGTGTGTATTTTTGCATTTTTTGAAATGTGATTATTTTTGCAACAAAAATTATCAGCACTAACTAACTAATGACATTAGGCTAGCTGAATTTCTTTACCACAATTTCCTTAACATTCAATTAATCTTGCGATAACCAGGCTACCGCAATAATGCCTCAATAACCAGCAGCCTCAGTATTTATATGAGACCAATTAGTGCTGGCTGCTGCAGTAGTAGCTTAACTTCCTCTATTACCAGCACTAACTGACTAATAACACCAAACTAGCTGCTGCAGCAGCCTACCAAACTAGCTGCTGCAGCAGCCTAATTTCTTTACCGCACCGCTCTCACACTTCATCCATCTTGCGGTAACCACCGCAATAATGGCTTACCAACTAGCAGCCTCAGTATTTATATGAGAGCAATTCATCTATCTTTTTTTCTTTTTACCGCACCACGTGACCGAATCTCAGGTTCGAAGATTCCGTACCTAAGCCCATACAAAGGAGCGTTTTTGCTACGCCATTTCGCCCATACAAAGGGAAAGAATCTGATCAATAGGGTGGAATATTGCAATAATTTACTAAGTTATCATTTTTGTTTTAGTTTTATATTTTATTGTTCTTGTTTAGTTCACAACAACAGTCGTAGCCCACTTTGGTAAAATTTCATAAAATACACACTATCACGCTTGCTACTAGCTAAACTTTGTTAGACGTCGTCAAATGATCACTTAACAGCAGACCTTATTTTTACAAAAAAGACGATTTTACCGATTGAAAATGCAGCTATGAAAAAACTAATGCACGTGAGAAAATTAATGTAAAAGAACAAAAAATGTGAGTTAGAAAAACGAAGCTTGACCCGAAAGCATTGTAACGCATTTCCAAACTCACAACTGAGATATAGTAAGCGCGGTTTCCACACATACAGTGCTCGAAGCTCATTTAATTATTCCCTGTTTTGCAATGCACTGGTACAAGCGTTTGTACGTATGTGCCTCAGTTTTGCAGCACCACGTAGAGTCGCCAGTTTTGTAACTCCACTGGATCAGGTTTGCCTTTGTACAGCTTACACCAGACCTTAGCCGATTGAGTGCTCTCCATCTTGGCCAGGGACAGGGTGCGTTGTTCCCAGGCGGGAAAGATTCTGCTGGTTCAATTCCCATGTGGAGCGAGGGTGGGTTGGTTTGTAAGCTTTTGCCCCACCGCTCTATCTTCATTGCTACTGATAAAACAAGACACGGAAACGCTACAAAGTGGGAGGATTTATTATTGTATTATGCTTTTAGATACCAAGTTTTCAACCATCGATATCTTGCAGAAGAAGTGCGTCTTCATGTACTATAAAGTTCATTCTTCAATAACCATGCAAACCAACGATTTGTAGATTTGTCGTGCAATCCCCACTTGCAGCATCGCGAAGCTCCACACTGCTTCTATGAATCAGCAGTACTCCACGATCTCCGAAGATATTTTTATGCCAAAACTTACTTGGTATACCAGTACGGACGTGAAATATGTGTAAGTTTGATCTTTGACAGTTGTATTCAAAAATGTAAGTGAAAACCGTACTTGTGACTACATGTAACCATGAACTCGTACTGATTTCATACGAATTTTACTAAAATATACGTACTTTTAACAGTTTTATTCAAAAATGGAAGTGAAACCCCTACTTGTGACTACATGTAACCATAAACTCGTACTGATTTTAAACGAATTTTGTTAAAATATACGTACTTTTAACAGTTTATTCAAAAATGTAAGTAAAATGGAAGTAAAAACCCTACTTGGGACCAAGGGGTTGTTACGGTACGGTACGGAATTATCTTCCGTATCCCGTACCTTCAAAAACATACCGTACCGTAATTCCGTAACTCGATAAATATCGTACGTAAAGGTACGGTACGGAATTTTTTCCGTACCGTAATACCGTACTTTCCCGTAGTAAGTTTGTATGTTATTTGCCCGATTAATAACAAAGAAGATTCAACCAGAATTGCTATACAAACTAGAGCACGGGTTTGTGGGAAATCAGCAATTCGATAGCGGTGTAAAAGCTCAAGTTTGACGTAGTCTATATGCTAGATGGGTCTAAAGGCTGATAGCAAACTGACAACAGTTTAATGAATACTTTAACGAAATAACTGATTTAGGCCTAAGCTTAGCTTACCAAGAATCCGAAATCACAGCAGTAATTAAATTCTCCACTACTAAAACTAGCAAGCAACAAAGTAGTACAGAATCAAAATGATTGAAAAATACAAAACAGTAACAAAATGTGACTCAATATTCTTCTGCAGAGTGTGACTGTTTAAAAATGTCGATCAAGCATAATAGGATGAAGTATTGCAGCGAAGGAACATGATTGCTTCGATTACATCTTCTTTAAGTCCAAGTCTCAACTCATGCAGTATGGTATCTTAGATCTGAAAAGGTTCTTTCAACGCTTGCCTGTGTAACTGGTTGGGCAAGGGCGATGTTTGCAATGGATTTGAAATTTGAGTCTGGTTGTTTGTTCCACCAGTCAAAGATGTTGGTGTTCTTCTGCAAGCGGTTGTGATTATCGAAGAGTTTGATCATATCCTCCACTTCTTTCTCCTCCCGCGATGATTCTGAGGCGCTACACGCATCTGAAGTGGCAAGTATCTCTTCAATAATATCATCATCACAAGTTAATCCATTTTCAGATTCTGAGGATGATACATGACCAGTTGAACTTGTATTAGCTGACTGCTGCAGCAGTTGAAAACGCCTCCAAAGGGATATCAAGTGAGCTTGTGCAATTTTTCGTTGGGGATGCTTCAGAAGCACCTGATACCTTGGGTCAACATAAACTGCAGCCACAAAAGCAGCATTGGATAACAAAGATGTTTCTCTGCTTTCCATGGCATGGAGCATAGCCATGGAAAGTGAGCTCGTCGCGCCACTGCGCTGCAATTGAATTTTACACTTTAGCCACTGCCCAAAAAATTCTCCAGCAGTTAATTTTCTGAAATGAAACGCCATTGTCGCTTCATAAACTGGCTTCAAGCACTCAGTAAGATCGTGTGCAGCAACCCAATCCTCGTTTGATAAAAGAAGAGATTCATTTGCGAGAGCGATTTGATCAAGTAAATCTCTTACATGCAACATACTTTCGAACATTACAAAAATTGATCCCCAGCGGGTCTCACCATCCAACCGAGGATTAGGTTTGTTGTTGTGTTTAAAAAGCTCTCTGATGCTTTGTTTGTGACTTTTTTTGGCGACATTTCTAAATTTTGAGACCATTTCTTTGACGCTGAAATTCGCCTCAAAGAAATCATGCACGCTGAGCTGCAACGTGTGAACTGCGCATCTTACGGTTATAACTCCGTCTTCAGCAGTTAGACCAATAGCATCTACTTCAATTTCGTTGTCGGAAGTTTCACATCGATCACTTTCATCCTCATCATCCTGAACACCATCGTTTTCGATTAAAGCAAAATCGTTTCTCATGAGCTACCCAACTTTTAAAACGTTGGATCCATTATCTGTCGTTAGGCTATAAACGTGTTTCTCGGAAATGCCAAGTTTACGTAAGCAGCGAACGATGATAGCACGAAGTGCAACAGCTGTTGCTCGTTCATGTAGCTCAGTCACGGCAACGGTGGTAACTCGCAAATCCCCATCGACTACCGCTTTCAAATTTATTCCCATAAAATGACGTCCCCTTCGCGTACACAAATCGACTTTAACTGAAACCATTTTACCAGAAAATACTTCTCTTGTTTCTGCCAGCTTTCTTTTGGCAGAGTCGATGGTCCATTCGCGTACATTGGCAGCTGTTAACTTTAGGTTCAACTGATCTAACATTGGAGCAATCATTTTTGCGATGCCGAATTTTTCAAAAGCGCTAAGAGGAAGCCCATTGGTTGTGACAGTCTCGACTGCCATTTCCTGGATACTTTGACGTGTTGCCGGAAATTTAATGATAGTCGCTGGTTCCTGTGCAGCAGCCGAGTTGCTCGCTCCTTGTGTCGGAAAAAAAGATGTTAAACCTTGCGCTTTTTCTTTTTCGACGGCTTCCGAGTATATTTGGGGATGCTTTCTTTTTAAATGACCAATCAAAGGTGTTGCGTGGACGTCTGAGCCACGTTTTGGCCTGTATTCATATCCACACCCTTCAACCTTGCAATTAGCCGAATTTACTCCTATGCGAAAATGTCTGTTTCCAATGAAATTTCTCCCATTTTAGCAAAAGACTGATGGATTACTATTAAAACTACCACTTCTACTCACTGGCTCGATTTATCGAAAGAATGCATGAGACTACCTCACACCAATATTTTTCTCAATCGCATTATGACATCACAATAATCTAAATACAGAGATCGGAAATGAGTTTGCTGTGGACTTAGAAAATGAATCAACAATAGAAAACCATCTTTGTCCACAGTCACAAAACATAATATCTACTTTTTTGCAAGTTACATCTATGACTGCGAATGGATTGGTGACATATCTGATTTTCGAAAAGCTTTTTGGTGGTACAGAATTTCAAAACAGATTTGAAAAGCGCCGAAAACATCTTTTGAATTTAGATAGTCTTGAAAAAGACTGTTTTTGAACCAAATATTTTCGTCTCGCTCTCTTCAGGGTTCAACGCGAGAGTTAATTGAGAAGGAAAAAGATGGTCTATATATTATCATCAGCTTCATCGAAAAATCTGCAACAAAGAAAAAAAAGGGCTGTGATTGGTTGTTAAAAGACGGACGGATTATGACTGGTCGAATATGGATGAATTTTAGAATCTAGCTCAACTATCGGAGAATTTGCAGTGAGTAGACCAATTCCTTTTGACGGCACAGAATAGGTTTCAGCGTTTTGATGAAAGTTGCCTCCAGCGCCCCCAAGTGGAAATTTGTTCTCGCTTTGGCTAAAACCGAAAACTGGTCAATATGATAATGAGAGGCACAATCTGGATGTTGGATTAAGTGTAGACCAATAGCTGAATCACAGTCTAGTTGATTGAGTGGAGTAGTAATTTTGCAGTTACGTTTGGGAAGAATTTTGGTTGGATTTTCTTTATTTCGAATTGATTTTGGAATGTGTTGATTGAATCTATCTTGCAGTCGTAGGGATGTGCGACCCACGTACCGGCAATTACAGCGGCACACCTATTGGTACACGGCCTTACTTTGATGAGTGATGGGCACAGCATCCTTATAGATTGAAGGCAGAATCTTTCTGGTTTGGAAAATGACACGAGGATCGACGACTCTAAAACAATTTTGAACTTTAGATTTTACCTGTTTTGCGAATTTACGAGAGATATTGCCAATCCAGGGTAGTTTTAACTAAACTAAACTTAACTAAAATTAAAATTACTAAACTAAAATTAAAACTACCCTGGATTGGCAATATTTCTCGTAAATTCACAAAACAGGTAAAATCTAAAGTTCAAAATTGTTTTAGAGCCGTCGATCCTCGTGTCATTTTCCAAACCAGAAAGATTCTGCCTTCAATCTATAAGGATGCTGTGCCCATCACTCATCAAAGTAAGGCCGTGTACCAATAGGTGTGCCGCTGTGATTGCCGGTACGTGGGTCGCACATCCCTACGACTGCAAGATAGATTCAATCAACACATTCCAAAATCAATTCGAAATAAAGAAAATCCAACCAAAATTCTTCCCAAGCGTAACTGCAAAATTACTACTCCACTCAATCAACTAGACTGTGATTCAGCTATTGGTCTACACTTAATCCAACATCCTGATTGTGCCTCTCATTATCATATTGACCGGTTTTCGGTTTTAGCCAAAGCGAGAACAAATTTCCACTTGGGGCGCTGGAGGCAACTTTCATCAAAACGCTGAAACCTATTCTGTGCCGTCAAAAGGAATTGGTCTACTCACTGCAAATTCTCCGATAGTTGAGCTAGATTCTAAAATTCATCCATATTCGACCAGTCATAATCCGTCCGTCTTTTAACAACCAATCACAGCCCTTTTTTTTCTTTGTTGCAGATTTTTCGATGAAGCTGATGATAATATATAGACCATCTTTTTCCTTCTCAATTAACTCTCGCGTTGAACCCTGAAGAGAGCGAGACGAAAATATTTGGTTCAAAAACAGTCTTTTTCAAGACTATCTAAATTCAAAAGATGTTTTCGGCGCTTTTCAAATATATCTGACTTTGTACGCCAACGTGAACTGTAAGTTGGTTTTCAAAGCCAACATCGCACTATGGAAAGAGTACGGTACGGCACGGCAAAAATAATACCGTAATTCCGCAACGTACCGTACTTCACCAAAAATACCGTACGTAATTCCGTACCGTACTCTTTTCCCAATATTCAACCGTACCGTATCGTAATTCCGTACCGTAACAGCCCCTTGCTTGTGACGACATGTAACTATAAACTCGTATTGATTTTAAACGAATTTTGTTAAAATATACGAACTTTTAACAGTTTTATTCAAAATTGTAAGTAAAATGGAAGTGAAAACCTTACTTGTGACTACATGTAACCATAAACTCGTACTGATTTTAAACGAATTTTGTTAAAATATACGTACTTTTAACAGTTTTATTCAAAAATGGAAGTAAAAACCTTACTTATAACTACATGTAACCATAATAGGACGAATCTTCATTTTATGTATTCTTTGAACGAGAACGGTTCAAATCTTGCAGATGCAAAATATTTTTATGTACAAACCATTAAAGTTTACCAATATGAACAAACGTATATTTCTTTTACCTGTTGAAAAGCATATGTTTAATACTATTCAAACGTCTTCGAAAAGTGAACTAAATATCGTGAAAACATTATTTTGAATGACACACATAAAAATTATTTTCCAACAAGTGCAAAAATCGCGTTTTGTCACTTACCCTGTTGTACTTACCGCGTAAAAATTCTATGAAAAGCTTGATTCTTTCAGAAAAAATGACATAACAACCGTTAGAAAATTAAGAAAATAACTCAAAAGCATGCTTCTAGTTCATCAAAGTACGCTGGCAAAATTTTAAAGGTTTATAAAACTTGTAGGAAACGCCATAACGTAAAATATTTTTAAAATTTTTACAATTTGCAGTTTTTTAAGAAAAGTTGTACAAGTTACTGTTTTATATTGCAAACGTAAAAATCGTGGGACTATTTTAGACAAATACCTGACGAGGGGCAACGTAGGACCGAAAACGTTCGTAGTACCTTTGTTAATAGAGTAAATAAATTAGTGAAAATGCATCAGGTTTTTTGGTTGCTGTACCTTGGAGCTTTATGTTACATAAAAAATTCATTAGAATCACAAACGGATTTCTTATCTATGCTGAGATTTACTCACCATGTTTTTCTTTTCGTTAAATTACGTTTACCGCATATGTTGTCGTAATTTTAACCACCTGTTTAATTCTCACAAATTTTTAAATCCTGCCTTACAAAACATGAATATTGCAAGTTAACACGCTTCTAATATGCAGTCTTTTGTGTAACGTAGCCGGCTTATTGATCAGAAAAAGTTTCATTTTAGAAAAGTGTTTTGCATTTATTTCTTGCGTAAGATTGTTACATAGTTACCCTAAAGGTTTTTACATAGTTTCAGCAGTGACTTCTTTATGGTCTTAGAATACCATCAGTCTTAACGTTTCCATTGTTTTTTCAAGTATTTTTAGTTTTCCAAGTGCTTTTCGGCTCTGTTTATTTTCAGTGCACTATAGGTTATTCATTTTGAATGTTTGCGAATTAATTGTTCAATACGGTTTCTGAACTTGTTCCTTCTTTATTTTTAGGTTTTGCCTCGACTTGGTGGCGATATAGTCATCAATTCGGTTTGTGCTGAGTAAATTAGCGTGAGTCTTGTTTGAGATTTGTCGCAGAGGTCGCTCAGAATCAATTTCACGAAGCACACGAGAACAGGTTGCATTATATTGAAATTTTAACTGCAAAGTATTAGTGTAGACATAACTAATGAAAAATTCAGAACAGTTGAAACAAGTTAGAAATCACAAGTTTAAAAACGTAAACATTCAAAACAGTTTAGAGTAAAAAAACGTTAAAAAAAGATTTTACTCGGTTTTAGGTCTTTTCATTGTGAGCACGCTACAATTTTTAAGTCATTTCCACTCATTTTAAAAGCATGAAAATTATAGTCTTACTGGAACTTTAACACTAGAACGACTGCGCTTTTTATCTACCTATTAGAACGACGGAGTGCGTCAATTGACGCACAATGCATAAAACTATACATTTTGCGCGTTTATTCGGTCGCATCGCACTTTTGTAATAGAAATCAAACTAATTGATTAAAGTTGCACACATATATCATCTAATGGTTCGTTCTGATGAAGAAGATAAAAAATATCAATGCAGCGTACTGGATATAATTACACATGTTACATTTGCAGTGTTTTTATTAGAACAAAAATGCAAGCTGTTTTTTTTTGAAATTAGTCTGCCACATTTCACAAAATAGCAATTTGTTGGTTACCGTAGACTTAACCAACACATTTCGGACAAACTTTTATGGCACATTTCCTGCACAATATTTCTTGGCAACTGTTGCACGAATCCATGGTTCTGTTACGGCACTTCAAGATAGCGCATGTTTTACGCTTTTTTTCTGGAGGTTTGTCCGTTTCTGTGGCGTTTCTTCGTTTAGTTGCATTTGGCCTGCTTCCAGTATCGTAACCTGGAGTTGACCCAGTAAGCTCTTCAACCACACGTTGGATGAACTTCCGGCGACTGATATTTGACTTGCAGATGTAACTAAAGAGAATCCAACTATTGATCAGTGCTAGATCTATAACATTATAGAACACATGAATGGGCCATCTCCTGCTCGCAGCCTTGACAGAGTATTTCCTGGTCATCTGATCAATGACGTCCACACCAGCTTTTGTTTTGTTATAGAATAAAATTGTTTCAGGTTTTTTCTTCGGATTGTTTTGCGAGGGAATCTCGACATCCGGATGGAGTGTGCTCATAATCACTACTGATTTCTGCTTTTTACATTGGTAAGAAGTCAGAGTTACAGCAGCTGTTTGTCTAAGCGTAAACAGGGAAGTTTCGTGCTGCTGCTGTCTTGTTTTAGCAGCTTGTGGTAGTTCTCTACGATTCTGCAGAACGGTACCAACAATACTGCATTTTTGCTCTGCCAGACGCTGAGCAACATCGAGACTTGTAAAAAAGTTGTCACAAGTTACATTGTAGTCACGTTTGAAAATCGGCTGCAGAAGCTTGGTTACGACGTATGTGGGTAGACTCACAGACGAATCCCTGCTTTCATCTTTCCCTGAATAGGGGAAGCTGTTGTAGAGGTATTTTGTCTCTGCATCAACGGCCATCCAGAATTTCAACCCGAACTTATCCGGTATATTCGGCATGTACTGAATAGACCTACATCTTGCTTTGCAAGGGAGTAATTGTTCATCAATAGTAATATAAGGATTAGGCACATAAGCTTTCTTGCTGTTCCAATGAAGGGCTTTCACAATGATGAAGCCAAGCAAAACTTGTCACTGATCACCCTTTGTCTCCTTTCACTTTTGAGGTTGAAACGTAAGAAGCGCATTATTTCTTTGAATCTGTCTCTCGGTAAAGTTTTGCTGAAAATCGAACAACCCCAGGTTTTATCCCACAAGCTTTCCACAGGCAGGCCACTTTGCCCTAAAATCCCTCTCGCAATAATCAGTCCAATAAATTTGTCAAGCTCATCAAGTGTAACATCCCAGTGGGAGCTGCCAGAAACGCGATGAGCTTCAGCAACAGTGCACTTCCTTATGTTTCTGAGCATTGGCTCATCAAACACAACACGAAAAGATGACAATGGACTCGTATCACTAACTTTGTGCGTAGCAAAAGCTGTTGGGCCAGGCTTGAAGTTCAGAATGTTTTGTTGTTGCAAGCGTCCTCGTTGCACATGGGAAACGTCCATAGCTTGCCAAGCCGTCCCATCCTTTCCAGTGAAATCCCGATTTGCCTGCACAGGATTCTGCTGATCACTATCAGAGTCAGAGTCTTCGCAATCACTATCATTGTCTGAATCCTCCCCACTTGAATCAACCTGCTCTTCTACATCGTTCACCAAACCATTGTTGAGCTCGCTGTCTGAGGACTCACCATCTGAGCAGTCTGCTGATATATCTTGTAATGCCAATAAAGATTGATGCGCAGTAACGCGTCTTGGCATGTTCAACGAACCAGCAAAACACGTTTCAACATGAACTAGCAACACCTAAAAAATAACATGTAATAAATCGGATTTACGTACGTAGCTTACATCGTTTATCAGTGATGACAACAAAATGAGTGTGTGTAGCGGTACTGCAGTAAAGTAATCCCTATTTTCTTCTAAGCTACACTGCTCTCAGAACTCATAAGAATAAACTACAAACAGGCTAGCACGGCTACAGACAATTACTATCACGGCTATCTTCCCAATTCTGCTCTAAAATTACAAGTAACCTCTAATTTCTGAAAAAGTGCAGTAAATACAGTAGAACTCTGTATAAAAACAATCTCAAACATTCTGTGACGTCACCAAGCTCAATTATCACCTCATAAATTATCACTGAGACAAAAACTAGTATTGCATCATTGTATTTCTCACGTTACAGTCGCTCGGTAGACTGTAGTTACGCAATCTGTAGACTGTTTGTGCAGTATCTAGGTATATGCGTCAATTGACGCTCTCCGTCGTTCTCGGTAGATAAAAGCCTAAAATCGTCGTTTCAAGTTCAAAACCCGACAAAAGCACATAAACTCAGCGTTGTCATAATAAAATAATTGTAAAGAAGGTTTTGTAGTGAAATTTGGTTCAAGGTTAAACAAATTTTATTGTCAAATAATTGCTGCTGTTCACTGAAATCACACTTGGATCTTTATCTACTGGTACCTCCCTTCAATACTACTGTAATATTTATCTATTCTACATTATTTTGATACACAATGGCCTCACAGGAATTGAAACAAATTTGGGAAGCCCTAAAAAAGGTAAGTGATAAACAAGAAGAATACAAAAAGTTGTATTTAAAAAATCAAGAACAAGATACTGCTGCTAGTAATTCTTTTGCAGGAACAATAGATGTTCAGGGAAAGCACTTGGAAGAGGTTTCTGAAATGATATCTTCAATTGAGGTAACTGTTCGGGAACTTGCTCATAAGGTCTCCATCAATGAAAGAAGAATTGACGATTTGGAACAGTACAGTCGCAGTAACTGTTTGATACTGCATGGCTGCCAAAATGTTCCTGCAAAAGCAACTAATGAGGTATTTCATAGTTTTGTTCTAAATACTTTAAATTCCAGACTAAACTTGCCATCTGAACTAACTCATTCAGATATTGATATTAGTCATGTTCTGCCTTCAGCTAAAAATAAAAATCCCATCAGTATTAAATTTGTTAGACGTACGGTGCGGAACATGGTGTTTAATCACAAATCCAATTTGAAAACCAGGCAGGAGTCGGACCCCAAATTAGCTCTCACTGAGTCTTTTACCAAGAGGCGACTTCGTTTAGTGGAACAAACCAGAGAATCATTTGGGTTCAAAAATGTATGGACACTTAAAGGATCCGTGTTCTGCAAATTCATGGGGCGAAAGCATCTTATCGATGATTTTTGTGACATTAATAGGATAAGATTTCCTGATTCCAGCAAAGTAAACTATTAAGTTGTAACCTCGACCATTAACCAGCTTCAAACAACTTACGTCACATACAGAAGTCCCCGAGACCTGCTCTTTCACTTCTAGCCCCTTAGCCTAAATAAAAATACTGATTATTTTGAAATTTAAGCTTAAAGCCTCGTCTACACTTGGCGTAAAAATATTTCTACGCTGATCGCTCAGCATAAAATCTGTCTACACTTGCAAAAAGCAGTCGGCGCAGCCTACGTCATTTCCACGCTGATTTTTGTTTTCTGACCTGCTTGGTTAGTGAGTCCTTTATGCTCTACTACTCCTACCCGTAATGAATGACCAGGAGTGACCTCGCCAATTTAAGAGATAAATCATTCCATCCAAACTTCGCAATAAAAATCTTGTTTATGGAATCATAAAAAACTAAATAACCAACGAAATGCAATACTTAAGCCTACCAAAAAAAAAAACAAACTAAAACGCTTCCATGTTGCAATTTTGAAAGCCAATGCTTTTGTATATCGACGTTTTAAGCAGTAGACTAGACCAGTGCCGGTCAACCTTTTTCAAAAGTTTACACACTTTTGAAACATTGTGCTCATCCTACTACTGTTCCAGTCTTGGAATACAACAGCAACACTACTCTGCATGTTTATATTAACAAAAGCGTATATTGCAAATTAAACGACAAATCGGTTGTTTGATCATTTAAATAGCAGCTGCTGTTAACTATCATCTGCCAGTTTTGCAAAATGACTTTGCACTCTTGTTTCCAGATTCTCTTTTCCTTAAAGTTTTTCCACAGCATCTTGCATAATCTCATCTAAAAACAAACACATAAAACTTTGCTAGCAAAACTGCAATATACCCATAATAGCATTGATAAACTCGTCAAGCAGTTTCGCAGCTGCTGGCTCAATTCTGCAAAAACTGCGTCAAAATTTACATACCGGTGCATCATTATGCTAGCTTACCAATTTGCTGTGTAACTGTAAGTCACTTACACAGAGACAAGCTTGAAAACTTAAATATGAGACATAAAGAGGAAAAGCTTTGGATTACTGAAAGCAGATTGGTAAATTATACTCACTATTCTCTGATCCTTGTTTCTCAGCAACGTTCTTCCAAGCATATTTTTAAAAATTTGTGTTGAGGCTGCTGGTAACTAGCATTGGATAAACTCCATAAAATTGGGCAGAATATTCTGTCAAAATTTTCTGACTTGTCTATTTTTATCAGTAGACAAACTGCTTAAAAAACCTATTGACACCAAACTGCGAATAAAAAACAAATCGGTTTTAAGCTACCAGTACTGATTCATTATAACCCTATTAATACACATGGTATTTCAATTAAAAACCAATCTTTAAAAGAACTATCTATTCGCTTACAGTACAATTGGCACTGTAATTCACTGGACAAGGCTACATACCGAGCATATTTAACCATCATCCAGTTCCAGTAGCCTATTTATCTGCCCATTATATCATAATTAAAATTTATCATTGGCATCATCATAATTAAAATTTAGAGGGACTGAGACCCTGCATCTATTAATGGATCATACATTAGCCTAAAGAATTGAAAAAAGTTTTCTGGTTTTGTACTGTAGACTAACCTGGATAGGGTTACATATGACTTGGCACTGATATGCTCATAAACCTAGGTCTACCTCTGTTTTTAACTTATTATGCCATGCAAATTGAATCAGTATGCATCTAGCTTATGGTCTTTTCAAAAAATGTACAAAAATGTAAAAGCCTCTGACTTGTTCATGCAAAAGCGACAAAAGTGACCCAAAACACTGTTTGCCAACAAGCCTAGGTTATATTTACCTGCCTTTTCCAAGCTAAATATGCTTAAAACTTGATATAACTAAGGTTCTAACGCCAAGTCTAGACCTAGTCTTTTCCATAAACATAGAATCGTGTCCAAGCAAATAACGCAGGAGTACCAAAACGCTGTTTTTCAACTGGCCTAGGCAAAGACAAAAATGTAAAAACCTCTGACTTGTTCATGCAAAAGCGACAAAAGTGACCCAAAACACTGTTTGCCAACAAGCCCAGGTTATATTTACCTGCCTTTTCCAAGCTAAATATGCTTAAAACTTGATATAACTAAGGTTCTAACGCCAAGTCTAGACCTAGTCTTTTCCATAAACATAGAATCGTGTCCAAGCAAATAACGCAGGAGTACCAAAACGCTGTTTTTCAACTGGCCTAGGCAAAGACTTGACTGTTACCTCAGGATCAGAGCATGCTAGACGCTGAGCGTTTGAAAAATACTTTGCTAAAAAGGCAAAGTTTTTACGCTGAAGATTTCGCGTTGAGCGTGCGAGCACATTCGCGCTAGCGTTTTTCCAACTAACTTAAATAAACAAAGAATTTTACGCTACGCTAACGATTTTACGCCAAGTGTAGACAAGGCTTAACTTAGTTTTGCATTGTGTAGCTTGACTGTTTGTTTTTTTATTTCATTTTTCTAAACCTGTAGCCTATTTGTTTTTTTCATGCCCTTTTCCGAGCTGTTGTGTGGTAATTGTCAAAAAATTATAAAAACAAAGCAAAAATCAACTGAATGTAAACTCTGCTCCCTTCATAATTCATTTCATAATCAATGTGCTAATATATCATCTTATAGTAATAGTCCATTGCACTCAGAACCTAAAAAAGAGTCATTTTGCTGTTCCTGTAACCCCTAATGGCAGTAGTAATCATGCAGCTAATCTATCCGGCTTGGGTTTTGATGCTACTCATTTGAATACTTTATTTAATAATATTTGTGTGGATGCAAGTGATGAAGATTTAGAGAACCTTCATTTTAGCAATATTGATGAGCAGTATGTCGATGTGTCTTCAATTAAATCCCTAGCATTTAACAACACTTCAACATCTATTTCTGTAATGTGTGTCAACATGAGATCTCTGGCTAACTTGCAAAATTTTTCCAAACTTGAGGCACTAATTTGTAGCATGGAGTTAAAACCCGATATATTTTCCATTACTGAAACATGGATAAGACCATATGCTTCTGGCCCTTACAATAGCTTGTGTGGTTACAATTTTTTATCAAATTGTAGGAAGTTGTCTATGGGAGGTGGAGTTGGCATTTATGTTAAGAGTAGCATTAACTTTTCAATAATTGATAATTTAACTATCATGAAAGAAAAACTATTTGAATCCGTGTTTATTAACATTGAATTCTGTAACAAAACTCTACTAGTTGGCTGCTTGTACAGATCACCATCCAGTGATGTTCAAAGTAATGAAATTTTTGTAAGTACTCTGAAAAATTGTCTCAATCTTGTTAAATTTAACCAAAAATGCATCATCACTGGAGACCTAAATTATGATTTAGCTAACTGTGAAAATGAGCATGTTAATAACTTCACTGAAATTATGTTTGAAAACTGTTACTCTCCCTTAATAAACAAGCCAACGCGTATAACTGATTTGTCCGCATCAGTGTTGGATCATATGTGGACTAATATATATGATGAATCCATTAAATCCGGTATTATTACCAGTCCCATATCTGATCATTTGCCTGTGTTTATGTGTCTCAATTGCGATAGTCAGCCAAAATCTCCCAATCCAAGTTTAACCAGATGTTTTTCATCAACAAATATAAATAAATTTAACAGTCTACTTGAAAATATTGACTGTAGCTTAATTTTAAATGAAACTCTCCCAAATTCTGCTTTTGAACTTTTAATGGAAAGTTACTCTCAAGCTTTTAGTCAAAGTTTCCCATTAAACGCTTTTCCTCCAAATAATATTAAATTTAATAAACCATGGTATGATGATGAGTTGCACCAGCTTATGTTGAACAAAGACAAATTGTTCAAAAAATTTATTCGCAAAAAGTCACCAACTCTTAAAGCGACATGGCCTAGCGGTATGGCCTAGCGGTACCGCGCGCAGGTGACAGATCCTACGTGACGGGTTCGATTCGCGGCTGGAGCCGATTGCATTTGACATATATAACGGGTGGCTGCTGACTCGAAGAGCACAAGCTCACTTCGCAGTCTCCCTCAATTACTGTTGAATTTTCAGTTCAATATAATTTGAAAATAACCTCAGTTGTTTGTTTTTGTTTTGTTAAAGCTAAATACAACATGGCTCGAAATGTACATTTCCACACCTTACAAGCAAAAAAGAGTAATTATTATGCATTGCTATTTGAAAAAAACAAATTTAATATGAAAGCAACTTGGAAAACTATAAACAAATTGCTTGGAAAAGGAAAAGTAGCTTCCTGTTCTTCCCTTGTGGTTGATAACCAACTGACTTCTGACTCTCTTGCTATAGCTAATTACTTTAATAATCATTTTGCAAGCATTGCTAGCAAGTTGGTTGACAATCTTCCCCTTCATTGCATAATTTTAGGGAATATCTCGGAACATCCTCTGCTGATTCCATGTACTTAAACCCTACATCTCTGTTGGAAATAAAAAATATATTAGTACTTAGTAGTAGTAGTAGTAGTAGTAGTAGGATTTTTTATTTTTAACCATAAAACAACGCCATCATTAACACAAAAAACAGCTTGGTTAAAAATAAGGAAACAGCGACAAAACGTTATACGTTGAACATGCTCAAGATAAAAATATAGAACTAAAGCGTTTAAAAAAAAATTAGCACGGTCGCTGCACCTAATAATATTACTAGAATTAAAATCAAAATCAACTAGAATTAAAATCAAAATCAACTAGAATTAAAATCAAAAATAAAATCAAAATCAACTAGAATTAAAACCTAATATTACTAGAATTAAAATCAAAATCCAGCAGTGGAATTGATGAAATCCCATCATCAGTTCTGAAAAGTACCCCTGATAACATACTACAAGCTCTAGCTCATATCTTCAATCTTTCTTTAAGTTGTGGAGAATATATTTCAGCTTTTAAAATTGCAAAAGTCGTTCCAGTGTTTAAAAAAGGTAACCCAACTGAGGTGAATAATTATAGGCCAATTAGTTTACTTCCAGCAATGTCAAAAGAATTGGAAAAAATAATGCACCGTCGTGTAACTTCGTTTTTGACCGAACAAAATTTCTTTTTTAAGTTGCAATTTGGTTTTCGAAAGAATCATTCCACTAGTCTTGCTAATACCTTGCTTACTGAGTACATAGTTGAAGCGTTTGAAAATCGCAAGAAAGTTTTGGGTGCATTTTTAGATCTGTCCAAGGCTTTTGATACTATAGATCATAACATACTTTTACATAAGTTAAAACATTGTGGCATCAGAGGATTAACCAATGATTGGTTTCAAAGTTATTTAAGTGGTAGAACTCAAATGGTTGAGCAACAAAACGCTTGCTCCCAAGTTAAATCAATTCAATTTGGAGTTCCACCAGGTTCAATATTAGGTCCCCTTTTATTTCTAATTTACGTCAATGACTTTCACAATTGCATAGCCGCTGGTGATATGATAATGTTTGCAGACGATACGAATATATTTTTCACTGGAAGAAACTATGAAACAATATATGATTGTGCAAACAAGCAATTATGTAATATTGATCATTGGCTCGTTGCCAACAAGCTGTCACTAAACGTTGAAAAGACGAACCATGTAGTATTTAGAACTCCAAATTCTAAGCCCCCTTCCAATAACCTCACATTACTTATAAGAAACAAACGCATTAACAGGGTAACCTCAAGCAAGTTTTTAGGTGTAATTCTTCATGAAAATTTAAGTTGGAAACCTCACATGGATACAGTACTAAAAAGGCTTCGCATAAGCTTGGGTGTTGTTCGAAAGATATCATCATACCTTAATCGCAGTGCTCTCACTATGTTGTATCATTCTATGTTTAACTGCCATATTTCCTATTGTGTAACGACATGGTGTTTCGGAAATAAAACTATCATACTAAATTTTCAACGTTCAGCTAATAAATTTATACGGCTAATTAATGGATTGAATTTTAGAGATTCAGTCAAACAAGTAATGGTGCAAAGTCACTTATTGCCTGTTGAGCAAACGTTGGAATTTGAGATAGCTTGCTTTATGAAGAGATATAATAACGGCCTTTTGCCACCTTGTTTCGATGATTTTTTTCAAACCAACAGCATGAATAGTTCAGCAGAAAATATCACTAGAAGTACCAGAAGCAGCTCTAATCTCTACTCTAAATTTTGTAGGATAAATGTTACGAAACAATCAATGAAATATAAGGGACCGTTAATCTGGAACAAAATCCCCCTTGATGTAAAGCGGCTAAAATCGTATCGAAACTTCCGCAAGCATATTCGTTCGCATATTATCTCCCTCAACCAAAAATAACTCCCACTCCACTCGCTAAGACTTTTTTCCTTTTTTATCGAGAATGCATACTGCTCCGTCTTTTCTTCTTTTTCAGAACCTGAAGTCGGTGGAATTAATGTAACAATTGACAAATCATTAGAAGAAAACTGTAGAGAATCACAAGACGAAGCAGCGTTATATTCCGGAATAGCATACTACGAATTGGACATTATATGGACAGAAATTAAATTTTGTATAGCTAAAAGAGAACTCTGTAGACTACCGAACGGAAGGGACTATCAAGGATGATTTATTTTTAATAAGATGTTGCATACTAGTAGTATTATTAATACAGAAGGTTCTTGGTTTAATGGCATGAAAATCTATTGGTTGCACTGCTTGTGTAATGTGTATGTTTTGTTTTTTATTTTCTGTTTTCGTGTTGTTTTTTTAGGTGCAGCGACCGTGCTAATTTTTTTTTTAAACGCTTTAGTTCTATGTTTTTATCTTGAGCCTGCTCAACGTATAACGTTTTGTCGCTGTTTCCTTATTTTTAACCAAGCTGTTTTTTGTGTTGATGATGGCGTTGTTTTATGGTTAAAAATAAAAAAATCCTACTACTACGACTAGTAAGAAAGAGTGACAGTTGGTTGATATATGGAAAACTAAATGATTGACATGCGTCAATTGACGCGCTTCGTCGTTCTAGTGTTGAAACCGAGTGAAAAATTGAAAGCAAATGTTTCCATTCTTTTTGTTGCTTCTCTTGTGCTGTTTATTATGTTGACGGTAAGCATGATAAAATTCTGACGTTTGTAGTTTCCGTTAGCTTTGAAAGGTTAAAATTATCAAATGTAACTTGTCTTTATCGGAGTTATTTTCCTCAATAACGTGTGAATTCTTTCCGAGTTGCAGATGATATTACGTACCACTAAAATAAAATTATTATCAACTTGAATATACGTTTATGTTATTCCCATTTGTGTGAAGCAAGACGCGGATTTGACAGTCTTGCTTCACACAAATGGGACAAATTGAAGCACCTCCTCGCGGGCTCTCAACGACTTGTAATTTTAAACGGTACGTTTGACAGTCTGAGACATACAAAAATTTAAGTAGCTCCTCACGGGTTCTTAAGGACTTTTACTTTTAAACGGTACGTCCAATAGAAAGATAGAGTTATTTTTCTCAATAACGTGTGAATTCTTCTCAAGTTGTGGTTAATATTACGTACCACAAGTATAAAATTATTATATTATCAACTTCAATAATGCGATTATCAAAACGTAAAAATTGTGACTAAGTTGGAAAAATAAGTACTACGGTAGAATTACAGCAAAAAAAAAATTAGTGTAATTACGAAGTAATTTAATTTAAAATTGTATAATTACAATTTGTAAAACGATAGTGTGAAAATTGTAATGACTGTAAAAACGTTAAGTTAAAAAAACTATTAAAGCTTTTTTAGAAAAACAATTTGAATTTGTAAAACAATAGTGTAAAAATTGTAATAACTCCGAAAACGTAAAGTTAAAAAAACTATTAAAGCTTTTTTAGAAAGACAATTAGAATTTGTAAAGCAATAGTATAAAAATTGTAATAACTCTGAAAACGTAAAGTTAAAAAAACTATTAAAACGTTTTTAGAAAAACAATTTGATTTTGATGAGAAGTTTGCAAGGGACAAATTAATTGGCTGTGCTTAGCAAGGCTGACAAGAATTTGAATTTGTAAAACAATAGTGTAAAAATTGTAATAACTCTGAAAACGTAAAGTTAAAAAAACTGTTAAAACTTTTTCAGAAAAACAATTTGAATTTGTGAAACAATTGTGTAAAAATCGTAATAACTGTGTAAACGTATAGTTAATAAAGCTATTAAAACTTTTTTAGAAAAACAATTTGAATTTGTAAAACATTAGTGTAAAAATTGTAATAACTGTAAGTTAAAAAAACTATTAAAACTTTTTTAGAAAGACACGGAGTTAGCCGCTTCGTCGTAATGGAAAATCAAAACAACTTGAAATGAAATTTAAAAAAAAAAAATTGAAAGCATTTTATCTAAGGACGAAACAATGAAACTAAGCTGGGAGTTAAACCGTTAACCTTGTGTGCACGAGAATAAATTTTGCTAAAAAATAAATCAAAACAGCTTGAAATGAAATTTTTTCAAAAAAAATTGAAGCCTCTTATCCAAGGACGAAACAATGAAATTAGGCTGGGAGTTGAATCATTAACCTTGTGATCGTGATCGTCGTACGTTTCAAACAACTGCGCCACGATGTAGATTAAGCAATCTTCAAACAAACTGAAGCATCTTATTCAAGGACGAACCAACGAGACTAGGCTGGGAGTTGAACCTTCATCCTTGTGATTAAGGTCGCGCTATCGGTGCAGGAGATCTGGCGTTCAAATCCCCTGTCGAATCGACACAGTAACCAAAGTTTTCAAAAGAATTTAACTACAAAGAATAAACTTACCACAACAATTAAACTTAAATAATATCACAATATTTTTAGGTTTTTTTAATTGAATCTGTACATAAAATTTTCAAAAAATGAGAAGTATATATTTTCAAAAAACTTGTAACAAAATTTATAATTTCAAAACGTCGAAAAATCTCTGAAAAAAAATTTCTACCCACCTAAAAAATTCCATCCCTCAATCTCTGAAAAAAAATTCCACCTTAAAAAAATCCCACCTTCACCAAAAAAAATTCCACCTTAAAAAAATCCCCACCTGTCATTTCAACCCCACCTGGCTCCGCCTTAAGGGGTCGAATCCCGCACAGCGCACTACTCCTGAGGACCTATAACGGCTCTGTTGTTGAAATGTTGTGTGGTTTTATGGCGCTTTATTACTACTAAGGTCTTTTAGCGCCAAGACTAAATTTCGTTAAGAATTCATTGACGCATTTTTATTCTCTCTTCATTTCATCCTCCGCGCTACACTTAATTGCTGAGCGTTTGGCAATTGCTTCAGCAAATGCCAGTTTTAAGGTCTTTGGTTTGACTCGACTGAAAATAGAACCCAGCCTACCAGCTTTCACGGCGAACGGTCTCTCACGTCTTTAATACGTTGCGAAATCATCTGGCTTTTTCAATTAGTACAGCGCGCTTCACACTGCACTGGAGGTTTTTTTTATCTCGCAATTATGATGATTACACTACATTTGACCATCTGTGGACGGCTGCTTGAGGCAGTTTCTTTTTTTTTTTTTTTTTTCTTTAATTTGTTTACTACACTAACTGGCGTGTCTAGATTAGATGAAATCGTGCAACGCCGAAGCTTGACACTAAATTGCTTTGGTTACTTTGAGTCTTTTTTAGTCGAGTTGGGAAAACTTCAGTTTTTTTTTACCGCCTTACTGTTTATTGCCTCGCCATTTAGTTGAGATCTTAGTTGTTTCTGATTTTTAATTAGTAAACCCTTGTCTGAAAAGTTCAGTGCTTTTACGAAGTCAGACATATTGCCAGGCGGTGAAGGTCCAATGGCTTCCAAGTGGACATTGGAAATTCTGAATGTTCCCGTCGTTGTTAACACTTGGATAGAACAAAAGGAAGCTTGAGAACAAAAAAACATGCAGAGTGGGCTCGCCCCAATTAACTCACGACTTTTGAGTCTCAATAGACCTAGATTAAATGAAGTGTTGCAAGTCCTCACAGGTCACTGCAACTAATATAAACACAGAAAGACCGTTGGACATTATGTATCATCGGCATGTTCAAAATGTAATCTAGAAGAAGAAACTCCAAATCACCATTTTGGAGAATGTAATTACTACCAAGACCTCTATACGAAGGAAGGTATTTGGTACGGAAAAAAAACACAATAAAGTCGGTGGTCAAAAATCTAAGTATAAATCTATCGGCAAAGTATTTGCAGCAGGCGGAAAGATTTGCTGACTACTGCCAACAGGGCAATTTAAATAAATGAGAAAGCGATGAAGTTTTTAGGGCCTGAATAATGGCCTACACAATGTGCCAATGAGAATTGATGCTGGTCAGTCCTCTCTGTGGCACCACAGCCCGTTAGTAATCACAATATTTATAATGCTAATCCTTGGAGAGATGTAAAGAAAAAAGGGTCATTGGTACTTGTTTAAGCACGATGTTCATATTGCAAAAGCAACAAATCAGCAAACCTATTGTTCAGATCAACTTTCAATTTAAAATTTTAAAATGAATTTTACAGTGCGCGCCATTTCGTAAAGATCCCTTTCAAATGCACCGAGATCTTCGTGCTGCGGTGGGGTTTTCTCTGATTTGAACCCGTAGCCTTCCGGTCTGCTGTCAATTTCCTCGTGCTCGGCGGTATCGAAATAAAAAACCTTCCATGTAAGCCGTTTGATGAAACTTTCCAATTTACCGAATAGGCTTTTCAAATATGATTGGTTGCTTGGTATGGGGATATTTTTCATAGAATAGCCAAAGTTAGTTTTTTCCTAGTACATTTTGATCTACAGTATATATAGGCTTTGTCTTTTACAATAAAAATTAATTTTCAATGGAACTTTGTGATTACTTGATCACCTGGGTAAGTATCTTTAACTTTTTAATGTTACATGTGTTAAGACTAGTCAGTGGCCTAGCTGAATGGTGATCTGTGTCATTTGAGTTCTCTAGTGTATGCATTTTCTATTCTGATTTCCATCAGTTAACAGATCTTCACTTTTTCATAGATTCAGGCCCATATGTTTAACAAAGTATTTGGCATGTGATGTACCGCGTTAAGAGTTTTATTATTACAGCAATGACACACTGAAAAATAGTGATTTGTGATAGTAAATTACGCATGTAACGGGCAAGTCGAAACCAGCGATATTTGTCGGTAATACGCAAAATTCGGTTATCAATAAGAAGGCATGCAGAATTAAAATTTCGTGCCTTGTATGCAAATATCCGTTATATCCTAGTCCGTTATGTAGGCGGTTTACTATCAAAGTCCGTATAACTTCGTAAAAGTTGCGCGGACAGGAATAGAGCAGAGACAATGGGGCAAAAAATGTGTCCAAAAAGACAATCGCCTGCCTATCTTTTATAATGTAAAAGCGCTTGAAAGTGTTGCAAAAAAGGTCATAACTTTAGTTACGTTCGTTCGATTTTAAAAATTTCAACTGCATCGTAAAGCTCCTGATTTTAGCTATCGCTTAAAACAAATTTCAAGAAAATTGATGGTGTTTTAAGCACTCTAAATGGTTAATAATTTGGACATACTTAGTAATTTTTGAAGCAATTTTTACGCTAGCAGCATTTCTTGCTGTTTTAAATGCATAAATATGGCACAGATTTGCAAAAAGTAAAAGTTATTGTTTGATTTAAGTTAACTAGGTTCAATTACAAAAATTTGAACTTCAATATGAAAGTCGCCTAGCTATTGATCGTAGTTTTCCAAGCCTTCAAAGATTTGTTGCAAGAAAATGATTGCGTAAATTGTTTTAAACCTCATGTAAAAGTAGGTTTCACTATTCGTGCGTAGAACTAGGTTTTGCAACCATGGTAGATTCACTAGATTGGAGTGAGGTTGTTAACTTCTATCATGATTCACCCTTGGACCATGTGTAAAACGAGCCTCTAGTTAATTTTATTCTGGCCCACAAAATTTGATTTTAAAAGCCCGAGGTTTGAAATTCAAGAAGCTGCGGCCGTGAAACGACGTAGACCTATGTTAATGGATATGAAACAGTAAAATCGAAAATTAAAATAGATACCGGTATATTTTTCCCGCTTAAATTTTGCTTATTGAATTTTTCGTTTAACAAATGGTCCAAAGCCCGAGGGTGAAGCACGACAGAAGTTAACAACCACACTACCAACCTAACACGGTTGTAAAAATTTAATTCTATATAGTGAAGCCTTATTTTACATATTTTACATGAGGTTTAAAACAATTTATGCAATCATTTTCTAGCGAAAAAGTTTTAAGGGTTTGAAAAACCACGACCAATAGCTACGCTAATTTCATAGTGAAGTTTAAATTTTTGTGATTGAACCTATTTAATTTGAATCAGATTAACTCTTTGCAAATCTGCCCTATATTTATGTTTTAAAATGACAAGAAATGCTACTAGTCAAAAAACCGCTACAAAAATTTTTATCTCTGTTTAAATTATTTACAATGTAGAGTGCTTAAAACACAACCAATTTTCTTGAAATTTGTTTTAAACGATAGCGTAAGTCAAGAGCTTCATGATGCAGTTAAAATTTTTAAAATTCAACAAGCATAACCGAAGTTATGACCTTTTTTGTAACATTTTCAAGCGTAAAGATAGGCAGGCGATTGTCTTTTTGGACACATTTTTGCTCCATTGTCGCTTAACAATGTAACGAATGATTCGCTCAACTTATACGTGAGTTATACGGACTTTGTTTACTATACTTGCAGTGTTTCGTTAAGGTGTGCATCTGTAAATCATTCCACAATTCATCTTATTAAGTCGGTGTTATTATTTACAAAGTGTGAGAATTGCGAATATTATCTGTATAATTTGTTTTCTGTGCTATGAATACATTTTATTTGCCGCAACGTTATCCGTGAATATGGTTTAACGGGTGAAGTGAACAGTCGACCGTCTGGGATTTCCTCGTTTCACAACATTTTTGTTGGAATTGATCCTAACTCTTAGTTGTCGATGTCAGAAGAATGTGAAACAAATAAAGGTTGCGGGTGGTCGATCGCATTGTGATAGCCAATTGTTCACCATACACAAGTTTAAGTTTCAGTTGTTATATTGATGGTTTTATATTTTGTGAAACATGTTGGTTTTTGTAGAAGTGAGCAAAGCAAAGAAAAATGTGTTTGATTATTTTCGGTTTTTATAGGTTTCTGGTTTTGACGTGCCCACTTCCCACCAGCAACATTTAGACTTCATCGATGGCGTGGCAATGGCACAAGTTCTAAACCAGATGTGAGTTTGTAAATAACGTCTGATTTCAATAGCTTGAAAAAGCACCAAGGTTTATCAAACTTTTTTCAAAACGACCCTGTCCACATATCAAATTTTCGTCGGCTTTAGCCCCGCGGTTTGTAGTTGCAGGTTTTACATCATGACCATCCTTTTGTTGTCATAGTGAACGGCAGTGTGCCCCATTGGACCATCCCCAGAGTCGAACCCAAGACCTTGCGCACCGATAGCGATGCCTTAAACCACTGCTTCAATCACCCGGCGTAGACGTCCCATTCCTTTTTTCGTTTGACTTCTTCATTCTTTTACAACAGTCCTCAATCGCTGACTTGACTTTATTTTCTTTATTCTTTTACAGAGTGGCTGCTTGACTCGATGACCTTATGGTCTATTCGCAGCCACCCTGTTGCTCTAATATGTTATATTTGTGAGTAATTTTTGCTAGTACCGTAGTGTTGCAACAAATAAAACAGCTGGAGTCTGATCCTGAGCCTTTCAAAGTTTTAATAAAGTACAATTAATTTGTTCAGAGATGACAGCCACTTCAGTGATGACTGGCTTTCCAGAATAAAACCAGGAGTGGAAGACAATCATCGACTGAGAGTAAAGTTACTTCAAATTATTGAATCAATGGGCTCATTGACAACAAAATATTAATATTGCTTTTTTTCAGACGAACAATTTGCGAAAAATTTTGAACCAAGTTGTAGATTATTTCAGAGAGGTAAGTTAGTTGCTCGCAAGTTTGTGGCTTATCACGATAATTTTGCTTGTATATATGCCGTTTTATCCAACAATAAACGCAATTAAATCAGAAACAAATGGGTTAATGCCAAGTCCAATTATATGATTGATTGATTGATTATTTATTTGTTTATCCATAAACTAACGATAAGACCAGCAAATACAGATAACAATCGAAAAATAAAACAAAATAAAATAGAAACAACAAAAAAAAAAACACTAACAAAGACCACCAAATATAAATGACAATGAACGGGAGACTGCGAAAGGACCTCAGGGTCATCGAGTCAAGCAACCACCCTTACTTAATCGGATAAGCTAAACTTTAAAGCGTGGCATAATTTGCATACAATCCATAAATAAACATTGTATATAGACAGTTTACTCACCTTACCCTACAGGAACTCCATCAGCAAGGTTAATACTTGTCAAGAAAATGAACTTAAAGTTTTTGATTAAACCTGCCCGCAGAACTTGATTTTTTGTCATCGAGAATATCATTCCAAATCTTGACGCCTTGATATTTAAATGAGTGTTGCAATTTCGAGGTGCGATAATGTGGAATCTAATAGTTACGACAAGTTGCTTGTAATCTGGTTTTTACTGAGTGATGTTCGTTTAGTTTGACGAAAAAATTGTTAAATGGAATAGGGAGCATATCTTTGAATTGATAATAGACAAAAAGACCCAATTCTGATTTCACAAGGTCATGGAGTTGCAAAATGTTTAATGACATATAAATGCTACTTAGCGCTTAGTGATGAGCATGTTCACCATAATATTAGTTTTATTGCTCTGTCTTGGAGTTTACTGATGGGGGCCGTGTAAGTTTGGTAAGTGGAAAACCATATTGTGACGCAGTTCAACCAGTGAGAGTGGATTAGTGCAAAATACAGATGAAGAAGAGATTTCTCAAGGAGATAATATTTAACTTTGTGCAAAATGCCCAATGAACGAGAGAGCTTCGCATAGAGAAGTTTGATGTGTGTTTTGAAGTTAAGATAGTCATCGATATAAACGCGTAAATATTTTGCTGATTTGGAGATGGTGATAGGTGATCCTTCATAAAGCAAAAGCAACTTCATATGCGAATGGTTTGAAGAATAATTTTGACTTGTGGTACAAAAAATCCAATTTTGATCAGAAATATTTTCAATCTTGTTAAAAGTTTCTATTATTTTGCTGAAAGTCATCGATTTTACGATTGATTTATGTGGAAGGTGCTGCTATCTCTTAAGTAAGCTTTTGATGATAAGCACTCTCAGATTGAATGCATGGTATGTGCCTAGTTTGCCATCCTTTTAAATGCTGATAATAATCCTTGGAATATTTTAACATGTTCTCCCACCCCTTAAAGTTCATTAATACGACTGCACTAAAAAAATTGACAAAAAATCAGCTGAAAAGGGGGCAGCTCCGCTTGAACTGGCGCATGATTGGAAAATGGGGAACCCTGACCCACCATAATGACTGCTCTGCATAACCTCAGCTGATCAGATGGTAGAGTAGTTTTGTTTTGTCATTTAGGTATGTGGAAACCAAATAGTCGGTTTTGAAATGCCTGAAGTGTCACTTATTAGTGAATTGGGCGACAAAATCCATCTTGGACGAATGCTTCAGTTGATTCTTGGTGTTGCAGTGAACTGTCCCAGGAAACAACGTTAGTGGATTTGCTGACCTTAGATTGATTTCTGCAAGATTTTATCGATTGTTTTATATAAAAAAGCGTTGAGTTGCAAGGGGCTGTTATGGCGTTGAATTATGTTACTAAACATATGAGTTTTTGACTTTTGAGTTGGTGCCGTTTCTAGGCAGAGGCGAGTTCAGCCTAAAACTGTGGGGAAGGAGGGGGCAGGGCCGGATTTGACAATGTTAAAAGCCCCGTTTTTGTTTGGCCTTTATGATCGGTATCTAAAAACGCCTTTTTGCCTCAAAAAAAGCTGCACAGTGCTCGTTGTCTCCTTGGTTGTGCCGCTGTTTTTTGCCTTCTTACATTTTGATGTTATTTAGCAATCTGTATCTCCTGATTAATCTGGCAACAATGTTCCAAAGTTTTTAAAGTTTTTCCTTACATTGATGATTTGTTTAGGTTACATCGAAGAAATCATGCAACTGGATGCAAACGTACAACATATGGTAATGACGGCCATCCAGGTGGGTGATATTATGTCACAATCGCAATAATTATTACAGTAGTCACTATTGTCATATTTTTGTTGATAGGAATTGATGACACCTTACCAGCCTTGCACGAACGAAGAGCGAACAAAGGGTGGTGTTGTGAGCCAAGAGGTGAAAGTGCTGGAGGAGAAATTAGCGGACGCAGTTGCGGACAAAGAAGAACTAACCCAAAGATGTCATGAACTAGATATGCAGGTTATAAATTAGCGCAAATATATGAAAATATTCCAGTGTCTGGAGCATCAGACCGGTTACCATTATCAAAACGCTGCTGCATGGGACTGCTTCTTTTTTCTTTATGTGACGTTGGTATCACGCTAGTATGACGTCATCACCAGTAATTTCAACGTGAAAATTTAGGGTGTAAGTGTGCAGTTAGATGTGGGGAAATTGGTGATAGACTTAGAAGCATAGATGGGCAAGTTAATGCAAAACGTTAGCTTCGTCAACCACTATTTTGTTAACACGGTTATGTGCCTCCGTTGGCGTTATTTCGTTAAATTCAGCTCCAATTAAAATCGTTACATCGTTAATTTTGATTTAAAACGGCAATTATTTCAAAAAACAGCTTCAATTTTTTTAGTATCAATGTTTGCGTGAGCATTTACGCAATTTTTCTGCTCACAAGCAATACGTTTTGTTGCTTTTATTATGCTTTTTGACCCCATTGGCCGTATTTTGCTGGTTTATTAAGCAACGATAAAAGAAATAAGCGTTTACAAAAATTTAACGGAAGTTATCAAGTACTAACGGAAGTTAATTTAGTCCGTTAATTTCAAAAAATACTTAACGAACTAACCAGTTAGTGAAAAAGTTAGCTTGGTTATTACCGAATTACCGATTAACGAAAGTGTGCCCACTTCTGCTTAGAAGCATACAGTTAATGTAACTTTGGGTTTGGTGTGTATGAAGAGCCATTTTAAAAGAAAATGCCACCGCCTTAAAGTTTATGAAAAGATGAGCATTAACCGTAGAATCGACCTGTACAAGGTTAAACGTCTTTTTTAGTTAATTTGATTCGCCTAGTGGCTGGCAATGTTACGTGCTGGTGGACACAATTTGGTTGTGAAATCACATCAAAAATCAAATCTTCATTATAATTGGCGTATTTCCTGAAACATCTAACCAATATCTCCGCGACTTTGTGTCTGGACAGTAGAGAAACTTCGCAGCTGTGGCGAGTCGTTGGTGACGTTGCGTCCAGTTTGACCGGCCCGGGAATCGAACCCAAGACCTCCCGAGCCGATAACGAAGCTTTTAACTACTATAGCCAGCGGCCGATTTATTCAGTTCTTCTATTAGTAACTTTTTTACGGCATTGCCTGTTTCTTTCTAGCATCATGATGCTCTTTCAGCTTTTTTCTTCTTCACTCAACATCACTTTATTTTTTTTATTTTTAAGCAACATAATTGTAGCTTTGGCTTTTATATCAGTGAATTGCATGCGTGATAGAAGATGGCCTTGCTGCGCATCGAACCCGCGAATCTAGTTCCGGAGCCCAATGCACCAACCACTCGGCCAAGTCCACGTTAATTTCATTTCTAAAACGACAACCATTCGTGTCTCTACAAAACGTAAACTCACAGGTTCGGCCGAATGATTACGGGGTACCTCAGGGCTCTATACTTGGACCACTGTTATTTCTACTTTATGTTAACGATCTTCCTGATACTGTCCAAAGTACGCCGATATTGTTTGCTGACGACACTTGTCTACACCTTCATAGTTCGAAACCTGCATTACTGCAAATTAAGCTAAGTCGCGAAATTTTTCTTGTACAAGAATGGTGCAATGCCAACCCGCAGAAGTGTCTTATGCTCTTTATTTCACCTAAAACGAACGGTTGTATTCAAGAATTCGCTGTATCTTTAAATCATACTTTGATTTCGACAGAAAAGAGTGCCAAATATTTAGGAGTTATAATTGATACAAACTTGAATTTCTCTGAATCTCTGGGGCAGTGGGAATTCTATATAAATTAAAATTTGTTCTACCCCCTCCAAATCTCTTGTTACCTTGTATTATTCTTTCATTCATTCTCACCTCCTGTATGGCCTAGTTGTCTGGGGATCAACGTTTCCAACTTACTTAAATAGACTTGCCGCTCTTCAAAACAAGGCGATCTGGGTGATAGGTGGATGTAACTACAATGTCAGCGCCTGTTTATCTGGAATTTGAAGTAGCAGAACTGCACAAATTAGAGGTTGCGAAATTGGTCTATGACTGTATTCACAACGATATTCCTTATTCCCTCTCTAAGATGTTCATCAAAACATCTCAAATTTCCGCACGCGCAACAAGATCTTCTATCAATACAAATAACCTATATATTCCTAGATATCGTACTAATAAATTACAACGTAGTATAAGGTATCAGGGTGTCAAAATCTGGAACTCGATTCTCTCACATATCCAGAAATTGCCTAAAAGGCATTTTATTCGCAAGCTAAAGTCGCATCTTCTTCAAACTTATAATTAACCAAGTAATAATCTCGTGCTTCCCCTTTTTCAGTTGAAAGATGACCTAGTTGAGCATCGAACCCGCGAAACCAATTTCGCAGCCCGATGCACCAACCACTCGACCAACTCCCATTGTGATTATTATTATTTTTTTTATTTCAAGCCACTTAATTGCAGCTTAGGATTTTGGTGGTAGTGGAGTACATGCATCATGGAGATGACCTAGTTGAGCATCGAACCCGCGAAGCTAGCTTCGGAGCTCAGTGCATTAACCACTCGGCCAGCTCCATGCGTACAACATTATTATTATTTTTTTTTTATTTCAAGCCACTTAATTGCAGCTTAGGATTTTTGTGGTAGTGAAGTACATGCATCATGGAGATGACCTAGTTGAGCATCGAACCCGCGAAGCCAGCTTCGGAGCCCAATGCACCAACCACTCGGCCAACTCCATGTGCGCGTACAACATTATTTACCAACTGACTTTCCTCTTCTGACAAGGTTGCCACCTTGTGTTGTTGCTTGCTTGACTATTTTCCAAATTGTTGCACTTTAGGTGACGCTGTTGCACGCAGAAAAAGAAATGTTACAAAAAAAAATTAAGCAATCCGAAGAAAATTTTGAAAACCATTTATCAAAGATGACCGATCGGATTGAAGCACTACAGGAGGAAACGTACCAGTAAGCACCGGAAAACCATCTTCAACATTTTGTGCTGTTTTAATACCAAATCTTCATTATATTCGACGCATTACACCGAAGCGCGTAACGCGTGTCGCGGTCATTTCCGTGGCTTAGCGCCTGGACAACACAGCTTCGAGGAAATGTCGCAGCGTTGGTCGTTCGTTGGCGACATTGTGTCCGGTTTGATCAACCTGATAATCGAACCTCACACCTTCCGCACCGATAACGAAGCTTTTAACCGCTACGACAGTTTCATTTATTTGTTTTTTTTTAGACTTGAAGTGTCCCGTGACGATAACAAACTCAAGAGTGACATCATTGAACATGAATTGCTTGAGTCTCAAGCAAAAATAGAAAAGTTGACAGCGCTAGCGGATGAATCAAGGTAAAGTCGGCTAGTCCGGCTGCCAACAACGAGTTTATTTTTTGTCTTTAATGCAAAATTCCAACGCAAAATAGCGCGACTAATGCATGAATCGGGGAGGCTGCGAACAAGACCTTTTGGTCATCATGTCGCCCAAAAATCAATGGCTTATTCAGTATTGACGAACGTATAAAGCGATACTGCGATAGGCTTAGAACAGAAGACTTATTGAATAAATGCTGTAAAAACCAACCTTACGACTGGTTTTGCGGTTTGACCGCACATCAGGTAAGGTTTAAACCCAGGACCTCGTGATTGAATGTCAAGCTCTCTTACACTCGGCCGCCGTATTTTCATGTTATTGCTTTAATTTATGGAAGAAGGGAAAAAGTTGTTATTGCTGACTGACTCTCTCCGTGTTTGTCAACATTTTTATTTGCAGAATGCTCAAAGATGAAATTGATTATCTCCGTTATGCTTCTGAGAAAGCGTCCAAGCTTGAGCATACGCTGGAAACGTATAAAATAAAATTGGAAGAACTTGGAGACCTCAGAGGACAGGTTGGTTGAACAAAAGATCGAACAGTAATAGAGGGAAACTGCCATGTGAGCTCGCTATGTTCGAATCATCAGCTACCTGGTATATGTTTCAAATACGATCGACTCCAGCCGGGAATCGAACCCGTCTCGTAAGATCTGTAATGTGCGCGCGATGCTGCTCGACCATATCGCTGACGGTATCGGCTGTACGGCTTGTTGAAAGAGTGTTTCGGCTCGTGTGGTACTCGTTATGATGTTGCATAGGTGAAACTACTTGAAGATCGTAACACGACATACATGGAACGAACAGTCAAACTTGAAGAAGAGCTGAAAAAAGCGAATGTAGTCCGCTCACAGCTGGAAAAATACAAAAAACAGGTACTTCACAAATTCAATACATCAATATCATGCGACTGATCATGACCGAGACGAAAATAGCAGAAGGAAGAAAACACAAGGTCGCAGTAGTTCTTAGAACTGGACATTTCGACGACATACGAACACTTGTCATCATCAGCAATGTAAGCAAGGCAGTACAAAACTGAAAAGAACTAGAATTTCTAGTGAGATTCACTCTAGCTCGGGGGTGGGCAGATTTTTCACACGTAGGGCCGCACTGATTGTAAGAACAACTTCGTTCCTAGATGTCTTGTTTTCTTCTGACAATTGAAAATCGGTGAAAAAGAGCGAAAAAAACGTCATGATTCCCCGTTGTATGAGTTTATCCTCTGTAACTGTGCGCAGCCGGGCCAGCCCTGCTCTAGCTTTATTTTTTTTTTTTGAGAGATGAAATTTTTGCTTTTATGCCTAGTTATATCACCACGTGTAGTAATGCGTCATTGTGATGTCATAGGTCATCGATCTTAACCGCAACTTATCGGAGGAAACGAATCGGGCGGATAAAGCGGAGATTATAATTAAAACAAAATCGGATGAATTAAATAGCTTGGAGTCAGAGCAACAAGTGAGTCATTATTACAAACATAATTAACATCTATGATGGCCGAGTGACAAGATCCGCCTCTGGAGCTGTAAGCTTGGCTTCGAATCGGTTCAAACCAACAAGCCGCTAAGTTTACCTGTTGTCCCGTTGGAAAAAGCACTTAGCGGGATTCCCCCATCGTGGAGTGTTAGACAGACGGCTGGCAGCTTCTAAGCGAGCTAGTTATTGTGCTCTGATTGCTTTCTCGTAACCAGAAGAGAAATGATTAAATATGCGACTAAGAAATTAAGACGCCGATATATGACTTTGTTGTTCTTTAGCGACTTTTAACGGAACGTGACCACTTGAAAAAAAAAATAGAAGAATTAAAGCTCACCATCCAGCAGGGGGCGCAAAGAAGAATGGGTGCACTGGATGGTGAAAACTTGACGTTATCTCCCCTTGAAATGAAGTATGTGACATGCTCCCCTTTTGACTTCCACCTGCTTATGTGGTGGCTCTTTACAGAGAACGTCTCATTCGTTTGCAACATCAGTTGAACGATCATGAAGGCGAGACTAATGATGAGAAAGTTCTGGCTCTCTCCAGCGACCTTGATCTTGCCCATTCGAGAATCAACCAACTAGAAGCTGAAACTAGGTGAGTGATTGTTACGATGACGTACTTTTTTGTATTAGTTGCCTATTATTTATGTTCCTATCGCGAGAAAGCGATCAAAGCGTTATAACGAGCTCGCGTTGGAGTTGCCGGCGCTGTGTCTACAACATCAAGATTGGAGAATCCCGCTAAGTGCCTTTCCCAACGGCACAACAAGTAAACTTGCCACACTCTTCCTTTCTAGCTGAGCGTCAAGCAGGGAAACTGCGACTACTAATTTTAAAGTCATTGGGTTGACCCGACTCGACTCGGAATCAAACCTGAGTGTGCAGCTGCAAAGAGAGATGCTCTTATTTCTCGGTCATCTGAGCTGTTAATTATTACGTCATAATCGTATTTAATTCAGATCAAGTCAGAAAAGGGTGATCGAGTTGGAAGCGCAGGTCAAGGAGCTTCAAGGAGCAAGTTCCCAAATTGTAAGCATTATAAATAATAATAATACAGGTTTATCGACTTCAATCAGACCTGGTGAAAGCAGATCTTTCGCTCAGAAGTCGTAACATGAGCAACATGGACGTACACAATGACCAGGGAGTCGAAACGTTTGATTTTTCAGGTTCGGTTTTGGTTCAACAGCAATTTCGGTTAAGATTCACATAAATTGAAGCGGTTCGGTTTGGGTTCGCTCCAGCCAAAATCATTTCAAAACCGGTTTATAAAGTTCCGGTTCAGATTCACAGCAGGAAACGGTATAGTTCTAGTAACACTTCTTTACATTGACAGGACAATGTAATGCATTAATTTTAACTCGCAGTAAGGCCAGTAGGGATGTACCGAGTCGAGTCCGAGTACTCGGTCGAGTATTAAGACATTACTCGGCCGAGTCCGAGTATTAATTGATACTCGACCGAGCATTAATGTATTATCATTTTGACTTTTTTTGCTCTGCACCCGATTTTGAGTCGAAATTAGGACTTTTACGAACGTGATGACCTTTTCTTAGCTCTTCACTTGATTTTGAGTTCATATCTTGACGTTGCAGAATAGATACTCGGCCGAGTAATGTGTGAATACTCGATACTCGGCAAGTCCGATTAATTTTCTATCCCTGAAAGCCAATTAACGGTAAAAGACTGTTTCACCTTGCATAGATTACTTACATAAATGACTATTATTTTGAATTGAAAACAGCTTCAAAGTGACGCGTGCGAAGTCACGGAGCGAACCGCTTCTTTCAATCGGTTCGGGTTCGGTTAAGGTTCTCAAGTACTCAGATTATTCGGTTCAGTTCCGGTTCGCTTTTTGCGATTTTGAAAAATATGGTTTTAGTTAAAGTCACGGATTTTAGTTAAAGTCATGCAACGCAAAGAGACAGCAAAGACGAATCAATATTCGCTTGTTACTCTGCTTCTACAATTGTAAGCTGTGGCCGGTGAGGATGATGGAATTGCGCATTTTGTTGACACCTGAAATAGTGTAACAAGGATTTGAACATGTTCGGTCTCGAGACCAGCTTTGAAAGTACGAAACCAATACCGCACAATGCCGAGGCACGACCATATGCCCAAGATCGAGACCAAAGACCGCAAAACTTCGGTCTCGAGACCTATATCGCTGTTGCTTGCACCGACAATGACGTGATGCGGCAATGACGTGATCTATACGTTTGCACAGTGAAAACCTAGTAAAGCATAAGGAGTAACATTTTTATCAACATTGACTCATTCGTTAAGAAAAGCACTGCTTCTTCTTTTTCGTTTAAAAGAGATCGTTACTTCGTCTTAGGTTCAAGACACAACGGCTGCTTCATCCGCACCAGATTGGATTTTATCGTTTAAAATACCACCATTGCCGCTGCATGTGGATGAAGCAGTCCAAGAGGCGGAGGCGTCCAAATCGCCTCTGCCTCGAACGTTGAGGACACAATTGGTGAACTTGCTTTTCACTTCAATGTCTGTACACACGCTGTAAGTTTATCTTTGGACCTATCATTGCTCGTAGGCTTAATTTTAGATAAAGTACAAATTTGTAGTGTAAAAGCGTAAATATTGGATGACAGAAATTCATCCTACTTGAAAATTTATTTTTGCTATATATACAGTACTACATGACCGGCTGTTTGCTTACTTGCTTGGCGCACTCGCTCTCGGTGCGGAAGGTGTGGGGTTCAAATCCCCGGTTATTCGAATCTGACGCAGTGTTGTCAAAAGCTTGCCACCGCTGTGACGTTTTTTCGGAGCTGTGTAGCCCAGACGCTAAACCGCGAAATGGGCCCCGCTGCTCGTTACTTGTTTCTGGCAATACCACGAGTACAATAAAGATTTGATTTTTTTGCGGTACTGCATTGTGATTCCTCATTGTTTCAGCTACCCTTCGTCGAAGGAATATAATGCTGTTATAAAGGCTCTGGTGAAAAAATTTCCTTGTTTGGCCGATGATGATCCGACAGATCCAGCAGTAAGAACCGATATTCATGTTTGTGTTGATAATGATTTTATCTTCCTCGAGCTCGATTAGATTATACATGCACTTTGAGCTACATACAGTATATAGTAGTGGTTCGGAGCGTCGTTTTTACGACGACCATGATCGCAAGGTTGATGGTTCACCTCCCAACCTAGTCTCGTTGTTGCGTCCTTGGATAAGATGCTTCACGATGATTATCTCTGCTTGGTGGAATCTGGCAAGCAGCAAATCAAAAAAAAAGTCAATAAGAAAATTTAAGCGGAAAACTTGGAAACAAAGGCAACTCCTAAGCGAGTCTGGATTCGTCCTACGCATAGCGCCTCCGTCGCTTTCTCGTGATAAGAGGATAAAGATGAAGAAGAAATCAATCAATATATAGTAGTGTGATTTCTTTTTTCTTCATTATTAACACAGGTTATCACTTGTGTTGAATTGCCTTTTTCGCGTTTAATTGCTGGTTAAAATATTGCAGGGCACATGGCGGCAAGGCTTACGCCAAAAATTTAAAGATGAAAGAAGAAAAATAACATCAAACCCCCATGTGCTTGCAATGAAAAAAAAATATGGGTCTGCCGCCAAACAATGAAATTTTGGACAATCCAGGGCCTTTAAACGGTAAGACATAGATGCTAGTGCATTGTGGTGTTGGGCGAGAACAATAATTTTGACGCACAGTTCAAATTCCTGAAATACATTTTGTGCTATAAGACGAGAAACTTTACGCAGGTCTGGGGTTCAATTCCCAGACTGATCAAATTGGACACAGTGTCGCTAACAGCTCGCCACCGCTGTGATGTTTCTTCGGAGCGATGTTGCCCAGGCGCTAAGCCGCGGAGGACTCGCCACTCGTTACACGCTTCGGCGTAATAACGCTAGTATTGTAAAGATGTATTTTTTTCTGTAAACCACGATTTCAGCTAATCTTGGATGATAAAGATGATCCTTATGCTGTATGTTTTTATGTGTACTTAAAACATTGAAACAATAATCCCATTAGTGTCATATTAAAGGATTTAAAAATGATATCACGATCTTAACTGGCACTATTTTGTCAGCGACATAGCGTAGCGGTACCGCGCGCAAGTAACAGATCCTACGTGACGGGTTCGATTTACAGCTGGAGCCGATCGTATTAGATATATTTACCGGTTGATTGCTGGCTCGAAAAGCGCAAGTTTACTTCACAGTCTCCCTCAATTACTGTTGAGTTATCAGTTTAATATTTTTATCTCAATCATCAAGGATAGTTTGTAGATATTATGTCAAAAATTTTTGATGGGCCTGCTGCTGAAAATAATAACAGTGGTTGGACTTTTCGTGATTTTCTTTTCGCTCAGCTGTAATGTAATTTCCTTTCTGTTTGGACTTTACTCTTTTCTCCTTGCCTTACAGAGCCAGCTTACAGAGCCAGCCTTGGCAGTTTTGATATCTCGCGTACCTGGGTATACAAATATTAATACAACTTTTGGATCCGCTGAAGGAGAAGCAGACTCTTACTTTGCGTACATTGTGAAAACAGATGAACCCAAAGTTGTTTTGGAGGTGTGTAGCTTTTTTGTTGGCTTGTTTTTTATTTCAGAATAAATGTTGTAGTTTAACTTCTTTTTTGTAAACTGTTGTGGATGAAAAGGTTTGATGTTGTTCATGAATATTATAATTGATTTAAAACTTGGTGAGTAGTCCATTACCTCAATTAGTGTCTTTTCGAGTAATTTATTTAATAGATTATTATCATTAGATCTTAAATAAATTTTACCAAGTGCATCATTAATCAATACATTTCAAATAACTTACACTTAATGTATAGAAAATGATTTAAAAAAATCAAAGTGAGAAAATGTTTATACTGTCGGAATGCTGAACGAATAAATGCTTTTGTAGTACAACGAAACCCTGTCGTGGTAGGAGACATAAACGAGATTCTGAAGAAAGACGAAGCTTTTCGTCGCTCTTATCATAGAGGACTTAATTTAGAGTCGCATTGGGAAGAGATTCCATTATACCACTTCAAAATTGGTGTCAGCACCACCATGACCTTTTTTCATTAACATTTTCGGCCTTGTCTAGTGTTGCTGGCTTTCTTCAATTTTTGATTTTAAAAATCTGTCTTTAGCTTATAGCTTTGCTGCTTTTAGAACGTTACTTTCCAAGCCGAACCCTATGCTGAACGCTCGCACACTTTCACCGGACTCGAATCTGAAACTAACTACACCGTATTTTTGGTGACACGGCGACTGGGACTGTCCAGTCCACCATTACGAGTGCCTTCTTCTACACGTATGTTTGCTTTGTTTTTATTTGTTTTTGTGGTTTTATATGGATATGTCGAATTGTCGAAGCTGTAGCTAATAAAATTGACTACTTTCGAAATTTTTTTGTAGTTGATTGTTTTGTTTGATTTAGTTTAGCTCGCGCACTTATCTACTTCTAAGGGTTGCAGAATGATGCAGTTATCGTTCTTTATCCTGGAAATTGCTCCCGTGGATTTGGATAACGTAACTGCAAGTTCAAAAGTTACAGCATCAATGGCATGATGTTACTAAAATCAAAACGTCGTTCTTGATACTGCCGTGATCCTAAAATTTCGGAACAAATTTCTCCTTGCCTTGGTCGTTGCGTTCTATAATAAGACACTTTTGCTGGTTTACTCAGCTTTACAAATCCTAAGAAACAACGAGTCAAAGAGGGTAGAAGTAAAATTTATGGTAAAAATCCTTAAAACCCATAACTTTGAATTGATTCGTCCTGTGCTATGCATCCGTAGCTCTTTTCGTCGTTTTCTGGTAGCAAAAATACCTTACTTTGATAGACCCTGTTATCCCTGCGCGAATAGCGGCTTGGGTTTGGGCCTCCAAGCATCTTGATCCTCCGCGACGAGGTTTAGATGCTCTGAAGGAATGCCAAGGCGAGATCAGCTGTGATCTTCGATGTAATTTTGCCATCGAGTACTAGAAAATCATTAATTGTTGCGTGCAATTCGTTTTTCAGTGTCTTTTGCCTAAGCCAAGCGGAGCGGTTTTGGTTGATCAAAACAACGTAGTCACTGTTACTCTTGATCGCTACAACGAAACTCCTGTTTCCAGCTATGTTGTTAGAATAGCATTACCTACCGAGCCTACGAACTACATTCAAGAAGTAGAGATACCAGCCAATGGTTCTTTGGTGGTGCAATTTAAAAATCTTACCAACGGAGCAAACTACACAGTTACAGCTACGTCAAAATTAGCTGATTTTGAAAGCGAACCAACGACGCTTGGCGTTGTTACTTTGTGTAAGTATTTTAATAGCAGCTAAGATGTCTTTGCCCGTGCGAAATCGTGGAATACATTTTCTTGTTAGCGATTTCGGCTTTTTGCTGCTGTGAGTGAATTCTGCCCACTTGCGTTTGCCACATCTCTGATGCGCTATAATTGGCCGACTAGGCTTTTAACTATGCGCTATGCAGTTTTATGCGGGCTCAGCCTTTGACCTCTGACCAGTAATGCCGGTTCATCGTCACTGTTCGTAAACAGATTGGACAATTGAAGTTATGTTGTTTCTTTTAAACGCTGGGGGATACTAGAAACATTGTAGGCCTATGGTTAATTTGTGCTAGGACTCTTCAGAACGATGGTTTATGTCATGCGATTTGCATTTTGTTATGTTTGTGATTTTGCAGATCCTGGAAAGCTAGATCCTTTTACAAGATCGGGAATCACTGAAGGCCCGGTTTTGTTTCCACCACCAGATGGGGTTGCAGATCAATTTTTTGTGAGTTTCTTTTTCAGTAACTTTTCAGATGAGCTTTTGCTTGAACCTCGATTCATGACAATTGAAAAGTCGTCAGAGGACATATCTTTGTACACTGCATTGTTCACAAATCTTAATCCTCGCACACTGTACCTTGGTGTTGTGTCGGCTTTTAGTAACTCTGTAGAGGGGCCCCAAGCCAACTTTTCATTTATAACCGGTAAGTATACCATTGTCTGACAAGCTATTCATAATAAAATATTTTAATGTACGCATAAACCAAACTATTTTTTTGTCCTGACAAGCAGCCGATGGACTAGGGATTTGATTCAGAATTGGGTCAAACTAATATCCTTACAGTTATTGATCACAGCATTACTGCTTGACGTTTTGCTGAGAGAACCTTGTGGAAAAAGCCGGCAAATTTGTTAGTTGAAATCTTACGAAAAGCACTTGACGGGGTTTCCAATTCTTAAAATACCCAAAAACTCTTTATGAAGGTAAAAAGTTAAGCATAACACTACCAATGATATATCATTTAAGTTCGTTGCTGTGTTGCCTAGCCGCTACGTCGTGTAAATTTATACCGCCACTCGTTACGTTTAGGGCATCACGTAAGTTTATCAAAATCAAGAATGAAAAGTTGTAGCTATAACGTCGAGTTCATTTTTTGAACTAGCACATTTTTCTTCATCAAGCTTGTTTAATTTCGTGAAAAAATGAAGAAAATGAAAGGATTTTGTAAGCAACTATCAACTATCAGTTTTAGGAATTGCTGCAATGTGCAAAGTTTTCTCGCTACCTACTAATTGTAAGCACTCAATTTTAAAAAGTTAAAAAAAAATGTGTTTAGAAAACCGACCAACGCCTGGAGGTGAAATTGATAAGCCTCAAAATGAAAGTCTCAATGTGACCATCATTGTTCCTCCTGCTGAACGATTTGAAAGGAATGTGGAATACACAGTCACTTTAATTCTGACTGAATCTCTGTACGAAGCGCAGGAACAAGTAGTTTTACAGCCAGATCGCGACATTGAGAGGATTGTGACGACGTAAGAATACATTTGTTTTTCAAGCGTAGTCTTCAGCATTTTTTAATCTAGAAAGCCCAGACTTTCATTATTATCTGTGTTGATCAGAAATATCAAGAGAAGGCAAATTTGATTATGCGCTTAAAATGTGCGTGGAAGTGGGCTAGGCTTAAGGTATAATATGCTTTACAGGGATGTAGGCAACTAAGACTTTGTAGGGTATTTAGTAGCTATTACAACTTAGCATTTTTTCCCAATTTTTCTGATCAAAGTTCTTGAGGCTGTAGCGCTTTTACTGCGTCTCTGAATAGATGCTGCGGTTACTTTCTTCAAAAGACTAGCAGACGACTCTAAGCCCACTTGGCTCATTTCTCTTCTTGCCCGTACATGTTTGATTTACTTACTCGTGATTTCACAGTCTTCGTTTGATCGCAGATTATTGCTTGTTACTTGTTTCAAGGTTTGCAGACTTAATACTCGGGGTGCAATACAATGTTATTTTATCAACAACTGTGAACAAAGAACTCGAATCCGAGATGAACCTGGGAGAAGTAATAATACGTAAGTTGCACTGGTACACGATATTGTAAACTAGGGTTTTTAATTAGTTGGATTAGTTGCTGAAAAAAATGTGAAACTTGAGTAATGAAAAATGCGTGTAGGCGGCTTTACAACCACAAAAAGAGAGTCTTGGGCCCTCTCTGCCCTTAATGGCTTGTTGTTCCTGGTGAGTGATACAAAATGTTTGACTTGCGCAAGTTACTTTAAAGCAAGGTATTGTTTTGTCTTGATTGAACTGGGCCTGCTTGTTGTCGACATCCGTAGTTATTTTTTCCTGTCTGCACTGCACTGTGCACGTTTTAGGCTCTTAAGTCATCTTTATAGCCTACTGTTTATTATTTCTGGTCGTAAGCCGACTTGTTTCAGCAGAGATAATTACCATACAAATGTTTGCCCGAAAAAGTCTGAGATTCAAGCTTACAAAGTGTACAGTGTAGACGTGGTATATGGTGTTAAGAGCCCAAGTGCTTGAATAAAAATAATAAATTCTTACATAATAAGGTTATTTTCGAATTAAGGTAATGAGCACTTAGAGTATTTGCAATTTACCTTGTGCATGCAACTGTACTAGAAATTACCATCCAATTCTTTTTCTCAGACTTCGTCTTGCTTTTTTAGCTCCAGCTCCGGTTAGCTTAGCTACAAGCTGCAGCACTTCTAACAGCATCTACATTTCTTTTGAAGAAGTCGCGGGTCGTATAGATTATTTCGCTGCAGTTCTTACGAATGCTATGTCGAGGTGAGACTTTGATAGCAATCTGAATTTAAGGACAAAAAAATCTAAATCTTCATTATATTCTGGTATTACACCGAAGCGTGTAACGAGTGGCGGAATCCATTTCTGCTACATAGCACCTTGGTAACGCAGTACCGAAGTAACGTCGCAACGATGGGAGTCGTTGGCGGCAGTGTGTGTGATTTGACCGGCCCTGGAATCGAACCCCTAACTTCCCACACCGACAGTGATGAGGTTAACATCTGAACTAACCGGCCGGTCTAAATCATATCTGTCACTAGTGTTTTGTATTGGCAAATATTGGTGAACACAATACGCACATTCAAGATTAGAAGAAATGATCGGCGATTTACATTGCATAACAGCGTAGGGGGTTGTGTGTGAGGTAGATAATACAAGTAGTCAATACATGACATTAGTTTACCGGTAATTACATGTGTAATTTTTCAGCGAAATAATTCCTACAGAATCGCTGAGTTTGAAGGTTTACAGCTTAATACAAACTATACTGTCAAAGCCACTTCTTTCAGTCATAATGTTCCCAGCCCAACAACCTTTTTCAATATTGTTACCGCAGGTTTGTTGTAGTTATTTTTTATTACGATTCTATCGTGACTTATTTTACCTGCTTCAATCAGCTTTCCGTAAACTATGTAAAAGAACTAATTAATTATTATATCGGGGCCTTTCACAGTGCAATAATACTGCAATAAGCCAGAGAGCGCTTTTGAGATATTTCAGCCATCTTTCACCACTTCAAGATGAGTAATCACCGTTAAGTGTCTTTTTTAATGGCTCAACTAGTAAACTTGCCATCCTGGTTTCCAACAGTCCTTTCGATGCTGAATGTCAAGAAGTGGTAGCTGCGAATACCAATTTTAAAGTCTTAGGTTTGATTTAAAGTTCTTTGTCCCTACTAGGAATGGAACACCAAGCATATCGGTACAAAGGCAGACGCGTTATGTACTCGGCCATCTAATCGGCATTTAGATTGACAAGATCAGTGGTTCCCAAACTTTATTGATCCGTGGCCCAAATTTTGATTTAAAAACAGTTTGTGGCCCACCGCTTGTGTATGGATGGTAGCAATTCTCTAAACTATTACATTGCTGCCATTCGTCTCTGCACGAGTGTTATTAGACAAAGAGATGGCTTGGAGGATTTTCTCATGTTATTCACCCAGGGCAATTCTTGTCATAGCTAGTGCAGACGGTTAGATTGCAGTTTCACCAATGTTATGAGCTTTTTTCTACTTACTGTAGCTACTATTTGGCTAACAACGAAAGATGCTTGTCTAAGTTTCTGATCAGTTTGTTGAAAGTTCCCAGCTTTAGATAGATTATCCTTTAACTCCTGATGATTTTTTTCCAGGTGATTACTCCATTTACTCCGGCTCAATGACTCATTGCTTAACTCGCGGTAGTATACTGCGCACTGCCCCTTTTTGACTTTATGATCATTTATTACAGTAAACCCAAATTTATTGTAGCTATCATCATACTTTCCTTTATTAGCCATTGAACTTTTGCAGTTATTATTTCATTATATGCTACGATTTGTAAACTTCTATTCAATCTTTTTCGCTAAACACCGCACAACTAGCAAACAACGTTGTTACGCAACAATCCTTTTCTTCTGGCAAACCAGGCTGGTCTTAGCGTCGATAACACTTTGTGGTGAAAAAAAAATCGAGAAATTGTTATACATGTTCAATTCCAAATAGCTCTGTGGTCCACTGAAAATGTCTTCGAGGCTCACTAGTGGGCCATGGCCCACAGTTTGGGAACCACTGGACAAGATAGTGGCATTTTATGCGATTACCACTAGTTTGAGCAGTTAGGCACACGACGCATTTAGAGTGATAATCGAAAAAAATGGTCGTAACGCCCTCTCCGGTCATAATAAGGACTTGACAGCATTGGGCGCGTTCTAAAGTGTTCAGCAAATGCGAGGGTTCTGCTAATTCGTAGATGTTTATTATCGTAATCCTGCAAATGAGTCTTGAAAATATCCCAAAAAAAATTGAAATTAAATCTAATGGCAGTAATATCGAAAGAACCAATGCAAACAAGTAAAATAAAGTGTTGTGGTTGTTATTGTTCGATTGGGCTTTCAGATTGCACTACACCGATATTAAGCGTCATTTTTTATGAAAATTGAATCATCAACTGCTATAGTTGTAATTTGGTTAATGCAATATTTTTGAGCAGAAAGAGAACACGAACATCTTACTGGAATAGTTACAGTGACACGAGATAACCAGATTATCGTTGAGATGTCGCGTTCAAGTAAACCTGACTTCAATGGCTTTAACGTGCTCTTATCGGAGAAGGACGATGTAAATGATATAATACAAGTTGTCCGACTGGGAAGAGATGGTAACTTAAGTGTAAGTACAACCGTTTTGTTCTATTTAACCAGCGTTTTTGTATATCAGCTGGAGTGCTTTCTGTGTATCCAAAAAATTGGAATGAGCAGCTATCGGTCTTTAAAATAATTTTTATAAACGTTGTTTTGTTCACCGGCCGGTAACTCTGTTGTTAAGATATTGCTATCTGTGCGGAAGGGGTGGGTTTCGATTCCCGGGTCGGTCAGAGTGTCATCAACGACTCGCCACATCTGCGGCGTTTCTCGGAAGCTGTGTTGCCCAGGTGCTAAACCGCGGAGATAAGTCCCCACTTCTCACGCGCTTCGACGTAATACCGCGAGTGTGATGAAGATTTTATTTTATTTTGTTTTGTTCTCGGCGTTTAATGACTAGAGATAATCTTTATACGGTTTAATAATGAAAGCCATCTCGCCATGGCTCGCGACGAAAATCTATCAAAAGGGCATTGCTTATCGGCGAAGAAAAAGGGCACTTCGTAAGCGCAAAGTTGAATGCGCCTACCTTTTACGTAACTTTTCGTAATATCGTAAAACACTGAAGCTGGTGCGGAAAAAACGTTGCTCATCATCTTTCGCTACATACAATTTGGAAGCAACGCTACTTGGTGATTTGTATTGCCAATAAATAGGCTAATTCAAGTTTTGTGAATGCGCTTATGATGGTTTGGATATGACAGTGTTTATAATCTTGATGCCGGTGATTTTCAGGCTGTATTCTACAAGGACCTCACTCCTGGGAAAACCTACTACGTATTTTATCAAGAGTTGAGAAATGATGAAATGGAACCACCCGATGTTCTTGACGAGGCTACGCTATGTAAGTAAACAAACATTTGCTAACTACCTGTGATGCTGTCCGTGCGATAGCGCGTTTGACCGTAGCAGTGAAATCGGCTTACGCTAACTGTTGATTAAACTTAAATGTGGGAAGGAACTTCTTCATTTGCTTGTTCACTGGTGTGCGTGACCTCAACCAAATTGAATGACCATAGAGTAGGTACACACACCGTTTTCTATTAAAGTTGTAAACACAAAATTAATAAACATGTAAACAAATAAACAAACACGCAATAACTTAAGCCAAGTGCAGGAAAACATGTAAACAAACAGGCAATAACTTAAGCCAAGTGCAGGAATGAAATTTCGAGGCGAGAACTGACATAAACGTACTATGCACAAGTGATCCCATCTTGGAATACAATTCATCAAAATAATCGCTATAGGTTATGATTAATTATCGGTTGATTAATTATATATACCACATATTAAAGTACAAACCGTGTGTATTGTCGGTTGACACTGAAGTTGGCTAAGAAAGTAATTAATAGATTGCTTATTAAACAACGAGCTATTCAGTATGTACAAATTAATTCGACTGCATAACAGGGATTTATAGTCACAAACTTATAGAAGAATATTACGATATTGGATTAACCTTTCATTTCATGTAGAGTGCAAAATTAATCACAAACCAATGGTTAAGAGAAAGAAAACGTATTTCGGTGAATTAACTCAAACTATATTTAAATTCACTCAATAAAATAACAGTATATCTTTAACTCACCAATTGTGTTCAAACCAAGAATTGTTTCGTTCAAACCAAGGACTGTCTCATAATCGTCAGTATTTGCAATAAAATTCTCAAATTTAAAGCTAGAAGCTCGGTCGTTCATTAAGTTCCATCGATTACGCAATGATCAAACCACGTGCATTTGCCGTAATTTCACGAGACAAATATGTGTTGCCAAAATAAAACGTAATTCACAAATACACGAACTTATCAAGAAATTGTATGGGATTTAGAAGTGAAGTGGCGTTTGTCTCGTAATAGATTGAAGAGGGTAATCATATTAGGGAAAGTAATTGGGATCTAACAAAATCGACAAGAAAGTTAACACTCCCCACCCAAAAGAGACTGTCACACAGTATCGCAAACAGAAAAAACCACCAAATCATAAACATTCAAAGTCAAATTCACATCCAAGCATTCAAGAAACAGAATCTCTCTCAGCATTCACGCAGAGTTAGAAGGAAGAATGAGACAAAGTTTCGAAATGGGCCGTTTAACTAGACCATCCTTTGTCTGCAACACCACTGTCCTTACATAACCCTTCTTGTCAGGGAAGACCTTCGTAACTTTAGCCAATGGCCACTGACCTCTGGGAGTATGGGATTCTGTGATTAAAACGACGTCTCCTAAAGCCAAGTTTCAACGTTTTTGGTGCCATTTTCCACGCAGTTGAATGGTTTTGACGTACTCGACGACCCACCTTTTCCAGAATTCGTCTGCAGCAAATTGTACGACTCTGAAGCGTTGTCTCGAATAGTTGTCAGATTCGTTTGATTCAATCGGTGGAGGGACGATTTCGGGGTTAAGTCGAAGAAGGTGGTTTGGAGTCAATGGATGAGAAGACTGACCTGCATCCGGAACGACTTCAGTCAAAGGACGAGAGTTGACCACAGCTTCAACTTCAATAAGCAAAGTCTGCAGTTCGTCATCATTCAAAGCAGCCTTAGGCATGATGGCGAGTAAAACTTTCCTCACTGATCTGATCATCCGTTCCCATATTCCTCCCATATGGCTAGCATTGGGAGGATTGAAAGACCAGGTTGTTCCTTGTTTTCGTAGATAGTTGTGAATCTCAGTATTTTGGTTCTCGAAAAACGAGTGATTGAGGATTCGCTGAGCACCTACAAAATTTGTGCCGTTGTCCGAGTAAATGCATTTCACTGGACCTCGACGAGCCAAGAACCTGCGTAGAACGTTGATGAAAGAAGAAGCGGTCATATCATAAGATAACTCCAAATGAATAGCACGTGTGGTTGTGCACGTAAAGAGACACCCATATCTCTTCATCTGCGATCTCTTGACTTTGGCCATTAGAGGCCCAAAATAATCCACACCTACGTGCGTGAAGGGTGGTTGGTGAATTTGAAAACGTGCTAAAGGTAGATCGGCCATGTACTGGCGTTCAGATCTGGCATTACATTTCTTGCAAGTGACGCAGCTGTTTACAACTCGGCGCACTGCAGCTTTGGCATTAATGACCCAGAAACGTTGACATAAGCTATTTAAAGTAGTATTTATGCCACAGTGTCCCACAACCTTGGAATGTACATGATTAATGATTAAGAAAGTAAACTGTCCAGATTCTGGTAAAATGATTGGATGCTTTAGATCAAATGCCGGACTGGCGTTATCTAAGCGGCCACCAACTCGCAACAGACCGTCTGCCATAATCGGATCGAGTCGATATAAGCAAGATTTTTGAGGAATTTGCTGGTTCCTTTCAATGCAGGACATTTCGTGAACAAAGTTGTTTCGTTGAACGTACTGAATGAGGTCTAATTCAGACTTTTCCAACTCTGCAACTGATATTGGTTGTTGAGGTGGCAGATTTGTACCCGTCATTTGGCGGTGTAAGTAAAGCTTAAATCGAGCAAGCCATGCTATAGATAATTTTAGTCTGTTCAGAGAAGAAAAATTATCAATAAGAGTCATCATTGGTGACTGAGTGTTAGGCCGAGAGCTACTTGTTTCATTGGTAGAAGATGCTGTAGTGAAAACAAGGTTCTTCTCGAGGTCAAACTTTCGAGGCAGCTCTGGAGAAGAAGATTTCGATGGGAGAATAGGCCATTGATCTGGTGGATGCTTGAGAAACGGAGGGCCTTTATACCACATCAGATCTTTGGCCAACGATTTTGCACTCAATCCACGGGTGAGTTTGTCAGCAGGATTTAACTTTGTATTAACAAAATTCCAATCATGCACTTTAGAATGTTGCAATATCCGCTGTAGACGATTTCGTGGATACAAAGAAAACTTCTTTACATCTGCTCGTAAACTCTGAAGAACAATAGTAGAGTCAGTCCAAAATAGACAAGGTGCATCTGGGATCTCTAGTTCTCGTTTTATTGTGTTTGAGAGTTTGACAGCATCAAGAGCGGCTTCCAATTCGAGCCGAGGTATGGTATGTTGTCCAGACCCAGTAACGTGACATTTTGCCATTATCAGACGACAGATTATTTTAGAATCTTGACTAATAATTCTAGCATAACAAACTGCACCTCTCGCCACATTGGACGCGTCCGAGAAGAAATGAAGCTGTAGCTGGATTGGCTCATGCGAAATCTCCTTGAAACAACGCGGGACTCTAATGTTCTCAAGACCCACCAAGCTCTGAATCCAAGACTCCCATTGCTTGAGGTTAGCACCAGTTAAAGGTTCGTCCCAATCTAATTTACCTTTACATATTTCACTGTAAACGAGACGAGCCCGAAGCACCACAGGTAATACGAAACCTAGTGGATCGTAAAGAGAGTTGGTTATGGAGAGGATATTTCGCTTGGTTGCACAAGAAGTTGGTATAGAGATCTTAAAGAAGAATTCGTCCGTGGCAACGCACCAGTCGACGCCAAGTACACAATTGCGAAGGGTAGTAGAAGGCATTGCATTTAGAGGAGATTTAGCTCTATCCTCTTCAGAAATATGCTGCATTACAACGTCATTGGTAGACATCCACTTCCTGAGTTTGAATCCTCCCTTTAGTAGCAGAGCACTTAGTTGTTGCACCACTTCGATCGCGGTTTTTTCATTTTTGACACTAACTAAACAATCATCTACATAGAAGTTTTTGTGGACAATTTCAGAGATGAAAGGATCAAAATGCCTACCAAATTCCTTGGCAGTTTGTCGGAGGCAAAACGAAGCGCAACTGGGAGAACTCTTAGCGCCAAACAAGTGAACTGTCATTTGGTAAACAGATGGTTCTGCATTTAGATTGCCTAGAGGCCACCAGAAGAATCTTAAGGCACCTCGATCCGAGGAAGGCACTCGTATCTGGTAAAACATGGATTCTATATCCGCTATAATAGGGATCTTTTCTCTCCTGAATCGCAATAGTACCCCCACCAAAGAGTTCATGAGGTCAGGCCCTTTCACATCAAGAAATCGTTAAGGGATTTGCCATCTGCTGAGGCAGCGCAATCATAGACGATCCTGACCTTATCCGGTTTTTTCGGATTTAAAACTGGGTGATGAGGAATGTACCATTCCTTAAGACCACAAGATGGGCTAGTTTCCGTCACCGGTATTTGCTCAGCGTGACCCATTTCAATTGTCTTTTCCATTTGCATGGTGTAGCGCTGATGTAAAGTTTGGTCCTTTGATAAGCGCTTCTTTAAGCTATCAAGGCGTCGAAGAGCCATTTTACGGCTGTCCGGCAATGAAGCAGCAGCATTGCGCCATAAAAGTGGAAGCTGATAATGCCCATCTTCGTACTGCAGATTTCGGGACATAATATCATAGGCAATTGGGTCTTCTAATGCGTACTTGCATCCAAGCTCACCAATTTCTTTGTGCTGTTTGAGCAATTTAAGAATATCTTCCATGTCACTAATTTCTGGAGTTGGTGAAGTCGAAAAGAATTCTCCTTCATCGGTCACGATTAGGCTCTCCAGATCGTGCAGGTCAGGCGGCCACTGATATCCCCGCACAAGTAAGTTGGTAGATGTCTCTTGAGAAAAAATATCATTGTCACCAGCTAAAGATGTTCCACGTAACATCCATCCAAACGGAGTCAAGACTGCATCGGGGCTTAAGTCGGGGTCGGGAGAGAACCTATTCTCAATGCACCGATGCGCAGCAGCATAGTCACTTCCTATCAGCAGAGTAACAGAGCCCCCTTCAATCTCGGTCAAAGACACATCACAAAGATGAGAGTGCTTCTGAATACTCTCTGAACTAGGAGCAACAGATGGAGCTACAGGGATATTATCAACGACTACTACCTCGGACAAATTCATAGCGTAGTCGTCGTTTAAAGAACATATGGAAAAGGATACAGCTATGGTATTAAGAACATAAGGGTTTCCAGGTGACAAGGTCTGAACGGCCAACTTCGCTGGAACTGAGCTTTCTAAGTCTAACCTCTTCGCTAAACATTGCTCACAAAATGTCCTATCGGATCCCGTATCTAATAGGGCATAAGTGTACACGACATGGTCATTGCTTTTTACCTTCACAGGAACAATATCCAAATAGGCTCTACTACAAGTAGTAATGCCAGAAGTACGAGAAGACAGCGCAACAGTTTTTGTCTCGACTAGTTTGGCTGAAGGATCAGGATCGGGAGCACAGTTGCCACCTTTGGAGTCGCTTGAACTCTCCTTAGACAAGGAGTACGGAGTATGCAGCAAACTATTGTGATCGTCACGCTTATCACAATTCTTCCTCTTGCACTTTATATTAAGAGTACAGCTTTTAGCATGGTGCCCAGGATTAAGACAGCGTTTACACAACTTATGCTTTTTAACTAATTGAGACCTGTCCGAAAGAGGCAATTCGCGAAACTTGCTGCATTGGTAAAGTTTGTGCATCTCCGAACAGCAGTGGCATTTCGGCTTAGACAAAGATTTTTCGACTTCGCTTTCACTCTTTGTATTCGTTTGAAATGCAACAGCTTTAGTTTTCTTAGGAGGGTCACTTCGTGATAAACTTGGACCAAAAAGTTTTAAGCCGAAAGTGGAGTTAGAAACCTTCGCTTGAGTTTCCACGAAAAGTGCTAGGTCCTTAAAGGAAGCATTGCGACCAGATTCTTCGGTGATTTTTACCGCTGTGTCAACCCACTTACGCTTAAGATCCAGAGGAAATTTACTAGCAATTGCAGTGAGAAAGGGTACAGAGTCTAAACTGGACGCAACTCGGTCATCTGCTAAAGCATGGCAGCATCGTTTCATCAGAACAGAAAGCTTATTCAGTCGATCAGCTGTGTCCTTGTCAAGTTTAGGAAAGGAAGTCAACCTTTCTTCACATGCTTGTGCTATGATGAGTGGCTGGCCATATCTGTACTTGAGCTCCTGCCAAGCCAACTCATATGCATACTGGTCATCATGAAGATCCGCGTAATGCTGGATATTATTGGCCACTTCAGCAGAACAGTGCTGCAATAAATAAGAAAGCTGTCGTTTTGGAGACAGCCAGTCACCAATGTGACCTCGAAAACGATTGTAAAAGGCCCAATAATCCAAAGGGTCACCTTCAAATAACTTGATACTGGGCTTAGGCAAAAGCCGATCTGGGTCTAGATATCGATTATAGGTACGGGGCGACGTGTACTCAGGTCTTTCCCAACGATCGGACTCGTAGACCTGGGCAGCCGGTATACGATCCGGTACCTCCATCCCAATGTCACGAGCATGATGTGAATTTACTCGCACAGTTGGTCGAGAAACTTGCTCATTTCCAGTATGCAGCCTGGGACATTGCGTTTCGGTGTAGAGATGGCCAAGTCCTAACCGCGAAGGATTAGGGTGAGCTTCCCGAGAAGACTTATTGAAAGCAGACATTTGCGAACGTTGTTTCCCTACCGCAAGATCAAAGGTATGCAGAGAAGAACGTTGAGCTACTCCAACATTTAAAGAATGAGTGGAAGAAAGATCATCGTATTGACCTTCAGCTCTACGAAGGGTAGTTTCTAGTCTTGCGGCCTCAATGCGACGCTCATCCTCTGCAGCCAGCTTTTCTCTTTGCCATTTTGCTTGCATTTCTTCCTGTCTATTTTTCAGCTTTTCTTGGCGTCGTTTCATCTCTTCTTCCAACTCTGTCTGCTGCCGTTTCATCTGCTCTTCCATCTCTGCCTTCTGTCTTTCCATGTCTGCCTTGACCCGTTGAATCTCCTCTTCTTCTCGTAATCTTTCAAGGTTTTGCATCTTTGTCAGGCGAGCTAGTTCAAGCTTAATCTTTGCTTCCTCCAAACGACTAGCAGAAGTAGCTGTGGTAGAAGTCTTAGATCCTTTAGAAGACTTGGATGATCTGTGTGATTTCTTATAAGATCGAGATTGATAAGGCAAAACGTCCTTTTCGAAACAAGGCGGAGAAACATCAGGAAGTTGAACGTCAGACAATATACCAGGAGGAACATCGTGCGAAGAACCAGGGGGAATACCAGCTGGTGGTGAAAGAAGCAGCCCAGGGGGATTTCTTGCCTGAAGAGTAGCTTTCGCAGAAGAGTGGACCGTTCCTTCAGTCTGGCCTATGCTAGGCATACTTACCCCAGGTTGATTTCTCGAAGAGACCATTTGGCCACTAGAGACAGGAGACCTAGCATCCCTTCTATACTGACCAGAATCTACATTGCTAGAAGACGCTTTATCTAACCAGTGCTGAACTTTCGCTTTGAACCCCCAATACCCTGCATCAACATCTAGCTTGCTAAGGGAAGTACTCGGGATCAGGTCATTATCATTTAAGTTAGAACATAAAGAAACTAAGCGATCGTAAGCGGAATTAACGTCAGGTAAGAAAGATTGAATATCATTAGCATTACTCATATCAGTCATGAGAATATCAGCTTTCCTGTACAATTCTATCAGAGAAGCAACAGCTTCTGAAATAACCTTTTCATTAACAGGATTCATAGCGTGACATATACGCCCACTTCTAAGTTCCATAAACGTAAATATAAACACCACACTAATAAACAGCAACAAAATTGCATATAATATCAGCGTCGAGTAACATCCGGGCAAACTGCTAAACCCGTAATTAGTTTCGTAAAACGAAACCTTTACAAATTGGAAAATGGACGAAGTCGAACCTTTCAAAGGTTATTATAATAGAACGCAAATCCACAGTTCGCTGTGATTGCCGAAATTGCTGTCGAAACGCAGCACGATTGACAAACGTGCTTTTTACAGACACGAATGCGTATAACTCGTCGCTCAATCGCGAGCTATTCAGTGTTCACAATGGAACCGCAGTAAAGAAAATACCAGCGTCTATTGTAACTTGTACCTTGATTCCGTTAACTTGAATTTTCCTTCCGAGTAGAATTGAAAACTTTGTTGATTAAACTTAAATGTTGGAAGGAACTTCTTGATTTGCTTGTTCACTGGTGTGCGTGACCTCAACCAAATTGAATGACCATAGAGTAGGTACACACACCGTTTTCTATTAAAGTTGTAAACACAAAATTAATAAACATGTAAACAAATAAACAAACACGCAATAACTTAAGCCAAGTGCAGGAAAACATGTAAACAAACAGGCAATAACTTAAGCCAAGTGCAGGAATGAAATTTCGAGGCGAGAACTGACATAAACGTACTATGCACAAGTGATCCCATCTTGGAATACAATTCATCAAAATAATCGCTATAGGTTATGATTAATTATCGGTTGATTAATTATATATACCACATATTAAAGTACAAACCGTGTGTATTGTCGGTTGACACTGAAGTTGGCTAAGAAAGTAATTAATAGATTGCTTATTAAACAACGAGCTATTCAGTATGTACAAATTAATTCGACTGCATAACAGGGATTTATAGTCACAAACTTATAGAAGAATATTACGATATTGGATTAACCTTTCATTTCATGTAGAGTGCAAAATTAATCACAAACCAATGGTTAAGAGAAAGAAAACGTATTTCGGTGAATTAACTCAAACTATATTTAAATTCACTCAATAAAATAACAGTATATCTTTAACTCACCAATTGTGTTCAAACCAAGAATTGTTTCGTTCAAACCAAGGACTGTCTCATAATCGTCAGTATTTGCAATAAAATTCTCAAATTTAAAGCTAGAAGCTCGGTCGTTCATTAAGTTCCATCGATTACGCAATGATCAAACCACGTGCATTTGCCGTAATTTCACGAGACAAATATGTGTTGCCAAAATAAAACGTAATTCACAAATACACGAACTTATCAAGAAATTGTATGGGATTTAGAAGTGAAGTGGCGCTTGTCTCGTAATAGATTGAAGAGGGTAATCATATTAGGGAAAGTAATTGGGATCTAACAAAATCGACAAGAAAGTTAACACTAACCAACAAAATGAATTCAAGCATATGAGTTTTGTTAATTTTTTATTTGCACATACTTTTGTTGTGCTCCACTCCTTTCTCTCTGCCCCACTGAACGTCTAGAAGCGGAAGCTACGTAAAGTCTTCTCTTGGATTAGAAGTTTTGTGTCTCGACCAGGAATTGAAGTGTAGGCCTAAGCATATAGGTACAGAGGCAGACGCTCTCTCCTTTCCTTTTATTCTTCCATTCCCACACCGTTCTTCTGCTTCAACCCCCTCTCCTGTTTTTCTGCTCAACTCCCTCTCCTTACCCTCTGCATTCTCAAAAATGAACTATTTTTTGTTACTATCATGATAAATTTTAGCATCACAAAAGCCAGAGTCTCGTAACAAAGCTTTTTTGGTCTTTGCCACCTACCAAATGTTACTGCAAGATTTTCCAAAAAAATCATTATTTCAAGTATAGATAACCTATCGATAATTGTTTGGTAAAATCTTACTTTTCAGACCCGAGTCCAGTAGTAAATGGAAGCATCGACTCAAGTCTTGGATCAGTTAAGCTTAATTTCACCAGAGCTAATGGTGAATATGACGTACATCTCCTTCAAATCCAAATTTCCCTGCTTTTCCTACCAATTTTTTCTTTGATTGGACTGATCCGGATATAACAGTAAGCAAAATTCTATTTAGTATTGTGACAGAGCTGTGACTTATTGCACGTGCATGGTCAATTGATCAAATGCATGCCGTGAATTTGTAAGAAAATCAAAGTTTCTGAAGATAAAAATAGTTTAAACTCTTTGTACAAAACTATTTCCATGAAAATGTGATTGTTAAAAGTTTGATCATTTACAAGTCACATTTTCACGGAAGCAATACTTTATTTTTGCTACTTCAACGTGAAAGCAATAGCACAACACTTCAGTTAAAATAACAATCGTAAAAACAGTAACCATTAATACAGTAAATTATAAATTAAATGCTCAGATCATTGATCTGTTTCTCTTTTGTACAAACTGAGCGTGCTCTTCAAGCTTGTTTCAGCAAGGAGCTGAATTCACTGCATCAGCGACCTATTGTCGGAACAGCAGAGAACTCGATGGCTTAGCCAGAGCCAACAATCAAACGCTCACATCATTGATCTGTTCCTGTTCTGTACAAACTGAGAGTGGATCAGTTTCTGTTCTACACAAACTGAGAGTGAACAATGATCTGAGCTTTTGATTGTTGGCTCTGGCTAAGCCATCCCGCTCTCTGCTGTTCCGACAACAGTTGGCTGATGCAGTAAATTACAAATTAAAAATAAGGCCACAGTAATTCTCAAAACTGGATGTTTTGACAGGCATAAATTTACCTGTCATCATCAGCAATGTAAGCAAAGCAGTTCAACACAGCTCAATCTATGTTGTTGAAACATCCAGTTTTGAGAATTACTGAGACTTTATTTTTCCTCTCGTAGCCATTGAATAATAACTGTAAAATCACGTAATAACAAAAGGTATGAAGGTCTTATGACTCTAGAAAAACAAAATTTATGACAGAGAAATGATTGGTTTACATTTTTTCTGCATAATCTTTTTCGCAAATTAGTTTTTTGGCAGCAAGTGATTGATTTTTTATTGATAAAATATAATAACTAAACGAGGTTATTTTCAAATGATGTTGAACTGAAAATTCAACAGTAATTGCGGGAGACTGCGAAGTGAGTTGCGCTTTTCGAGTCAGCAGCCACCCGGTAAATATTTCAAATGCGATCGGCTTCAGCCGCGAATCGAACCCGTGACGTAGGATCTGTCTCATGGGTGGGTACAGCTAGGCATGTCAATGATAGTGTGTAGAAATTTAGTCTTGCCAAGATGCCAATACAATTTGATTATTTTTGCAGTATATGCAACCATTTGATATTCAGTTGTCTCCAAATACAACCTGTAATCTCACGATAATAACATTGTCATCTGGAAAGCGCAGCACACCAACCACATTTGAATTTACTTCCGGTATGTACAAAATATCCTACTCTAAAACTAGCGTTGTGGTAAACGAGAAAAGAGCTGGACGTAGTAGTAGTGTGCTAGTATTTACTGTGGCTACTTATGTTTATCCTCCTATCGCAAGAAAGCGATCAAAGCATTATAACGAGCTCACTTAGGAGTTACCGGCCATTTGTCTACCACACTAAGATGGTGGTAGAATCCCGCTAAGTGCCTTTCCCAACGGCACAACTAGTTAACTTACCGGTTTGTTCTTCACACTGTCCCATAATGCTGAGCGTCATGCAGGGAAGCTGCGAATATCAATTTTTAAGTCATTGGTGACCCGACTCGGACTCAAACCCGAGTCTACAGCTCTAGAGACGGGCCCTCTTACCACTCGGCCATCTAAAATGTTAAAGAGTACAATTTATGGATTTTTGAAAAGTTAATTTACAAAAAAGATGCGATACATTTGATTACTTTTGAGACGTTTCTGTTTCTACTTTAATCACTGATTGTCAAGCTTATTCAAATAAAATGGTAATAACAGGCGTCTTTGTGTTTATGAAACGTCCATTTGTAAAAATTATTGTGGCTTTTTTCCTCCATAAGCTAGTTTTATCTATATTTATTGTGCTCCGAAGCTTAGCTGTGTTTTACACCGGAGCCGCTAACTCGAACTTCAACTTGAATTTGCTGAATTCGGTCTTTATTTGCCGTACTCGAACTTCTGCTCGATCTCGAAAAAGCTGATTGAGTTTTGAACTTATTCTAAACTTGACAAAAAGTGCTTGAACTTGGCCTAAATCCAATAAAAAGCACTTGACTCCGCATAAATTTGGTAAAAATTACTGAACTCGAACTTGAACTTGATCTCACAAATTAAAAATGAAGAACTCAATTCGGCTTGCAAATTTTTAGTGAATTCGAACTTCATTAAAAGTGCATGTTACTTTTTCAAAACTAGGTTACGTTGTAGCATTAAAACTTGTTAATTTTTCAGACTTGATTGGAAGCGGTGGACTAATGAAAGGTAATCCACGTTCAGTCCAGGCACAAGTAACAAGGTCTTCTGGTGCAATCGGTTTGCCCCTGAATATAAACATTAGACTGTTCACAAAAGGTTTTCCAAACTTACCAGAGCGGTCTCATTTTAAGCACAACGTTACCGATCCTGCTTACGGAGAGTTTTTTGAAAATTTAACTCCGGGAGAAACTTACTTTGGACGAGCATCAAGAAAATCTACAATTGAAAATCAAATTGATCCCCCCACCAGCACTGACATTAACCTTGGATCAGTCGATTTGGGTAAAAATGATTTAAGTTACTGAGGAAAAATAAAGCCATAGTAATTCTCAAAACTGGACGTTTCGACAGCATAGATTCAACTGTCATCATCAGCAGTGTAAGCAAGGCAGAACAGAACTGAAAGTTACATGTTAGTAGAAGTACAAGTACGACACTGAAGGTTTTTGTACTGCCTTGCTTACACTGCTAATGATGATAGCTGAATCTATGTTGTCGAAACATCCAGTTTTGAGATTTACTGTAGCTTTATTTTCCTCAAGCTATTTTCGCCCCTTATTTATTGTATTCAAATTTGAGTTATAGTTTTATCTTTGTTAGTAAGAGCAATTTTTGCAGCGATTTGCAGTTTGTTTGAAATTGAACAAAATAGAAATGCGAATTATCTGCATTTAATCTGCGTAAAATGTACCAAATAGCAGTGGCGCCTTAATTCAACTACAATAAAGAGCTTGTTACTGCTTACCTGACTACAATTTGCTGGTGCTGAAATGTAACTAAAAAGAATCTAGTGCCGAAACACTTTAAGGAGATGGCTTATTAACACTTTTTGAATTTAGATCCTCACATAGCCTAGTGGACCCAGCGCAAGTATCTGCAGGATTCGATCAAGCTAATTTCACATTTAGCGAAACAATCGGGAAAGTGTCGTCCTATAAGTTCAATTTGAGCAAACATCGGAGAATGGCTCAGCGGAGGTTGGTAAAGTTTGGCTTTACTAAAATTTACTAAATAAACGCCGCAAACATTAATGCTACGGCTGGTTTCGCGGTTTGACCGCTCGTCAGGAGCGTTTATTTAATAAGTCTTTTAAGGCCTACCATAATACTTCTTTGTATGTTCATGTGTATGGACTTTCATCGGCTCCACATATATTTCTGCACTAAAAATGTAATTATTCGATAATGCATGTAAACTATGATACTATCAAATATAGTACATTTGCTACTCGTCAGTGTTTCTGCGGTAAGGTATATTTTACATAGCAGCTATCTAAAAAAATTGTAAGTTTTTCAAGATTATGTTCTTCCGATAGATATAATGGTTGAGGTAAAAATAAGCTGTAGAATAGATACGTCTCTTAGCCCAATGCTAAAAACAAAATAAATTCTTCAATGCTATGTAAATAGTAGTTCTTAATTTATTTATTGAAATATGAGAAGCGGCTGTTAGCCCAGTGGCCGAGTGATTGGAGAGGTTGACTTTCAATCACAAGGTCGTGGGTTCGAACCTGGGTCTACTTTATGAGCGGCCAAACCGCAAAACTAGCAGTAGAATTGCTTATTACAGCGTTTATGTAGTAAGTCTTCCATGGCCTACCATAATATCTCTTATATCTTAATTTATTTATTTGCAGCTTTTATCCAGTGAAACTTTTGTTCTTGAAACGATTACGTCAGATGGTGAAAAATTTACTTTTTCAATTGAGGAAGGGCTCAATCCTTCTCGGACTTACTTTTTCAGAGTCTGGGCAACGTCCCCAGCTGGGGTCTCCGGACCATTTAACATTTTTTCGGCTGTTACTGATAAGTCCACGTTTAAAATGAAGTAAGGTTGCTATATTTATTCTCGTTCTGTAAGATTTTTTTTAGCTTTTTTAGACTTTTGGTAGTTATGATAAAAATGTCTCCTCATCAGCAACACGAGAATAGTAAAAGTTCCTGCCTTCTTGCACATATTTTACTTTTTATACGGTACTAGTATTTGATGTCTAAGTGTACAATTAACACAAATTAAATGTAATTTTTATGCGCCGTAACTGAAATGATTGATGATGTAAAATGTTTATTGATTATCCACCTAAAGTGGACATAATGTTGATTGACGATGTGAATTTTTTATAGACTCTCCACCTAAAGCGGACATAGTTGAAACGGATTCATATAACGATACAGTGATAATTGATCTAAGCAAAACAAGCGTTCCTGGAGTGGAAAAATATGTCGTGGATTTAGCAGGGTGGGAACATTGCTCTGCATTGTAATTGTAACTTTATTTTTTTCACGGAAAAACGAAAAAGATTTGAATTCAAAAATAGAATACAACGACAATGAGATGACGGCTGGTGCTGCGATTTGTTTATCGGTTGAAAGCATCCGCGTTGTGGACGAAAGACTCTGGTGTCAGTCCTGGTCTAATTGGTCGTGCTAAAGATCCGAAAATAGTAATTCATGCTTTTCTGTCAAGCGCTTGGCACAGGCGGAGATTGAGAAGATTGTGGTGATTTTGTGTCGTACCTATATTTGTACAAACTGTAGTGTATACATCGGTTGAAAGCATCCGCGTTGTGGACGAAAGACTCTTGTGTCAGTCCTGGTCTAATTGGTCGAGCTAAAGATCCGAAAATAGTAATTCATGCTTTTCTGTCAAGCGCTTGGCACAGGCGGAGATTGAGAAGATTGTGGTGATTTTGTGTCGTACCTATATTTGTACAAACTGTAGTGTATACAGCCGGTATCAGTTAAACGTTTTGATCTGACCGCTTTTGTCTTAGGACGATGTTGTACCACAAAAAGTTTGCTTACGATTTTAGTTTTGAAAATATGACAGTTAATCTTTGTTTTGTTAAATTTGTTGATAATGCATTTTTAGAAACAATGAAACTCATCAAAAAGTTATTAACGCCTCAAAGGTTGTGGCTGAAAATGACACAGTTAAGGTTGTGTTTCAAAATCTGACGCCTGGGACTTTATACAATGCCACAGCTTACACAACGGTCAAAAATGTTTCAAGCGAACCAAGCGATGCTCAAGTTGTATTAGGTAAACTCATTATGTTCAATTAGCAACCAATTTTGCTTTATTATGTGCTTATGTATCTATAGATCCAGGTCCAGTATCGATTACCAATGCGAGCGCTGATCCAAGAATGATTCAAGTTATTTATTCTAGACCTGCCTCTGGTAATGTCGATTATTACAGGTACAATTTTACTTTTTGCGCGGTATTTTTTTGGTCTTCTGACTTCAGCTGTAGATCGACATCGTCTACGCATAGAATGATTTTAAAAGTTCTTCTAGTTACACTGAAGTATTTTTTGATATAAACCAGGGCTGCGAACTCAAACTCGAAAGAACTCGATCATTTTGCCGAACTCGAACTTGAACTTGAACTCGAAAAAAGCTGTTCGAGTTTGAGTTGATTAATAAGACATTAAAATTGTTCAAAAGAAATAAAAGATTACTACGAAATATAGTTTGTTGTTCAATTGTGACCGCAACACTGGCAATTTCGATGGTACTAAACAGTTGACGTATAGTCTTGAACCTACTGCACGAGCGAAATATTTTTATCCATAAGCACCGGCGGTGAAAAAGTTGTCTCGATTTCGGATATTCATCTGCCTGAACTCGAACTCGAAAAAGCTTATTTTTGTCGAACTCGAACTTGAACTCGGACTTGCTAAAATAGATTCAATTTGAACTCGAATAAAATTCAATCGAGTTCACAGCCCTGAATTATGAACTGAAACATCTCTGAATTTGGATTATTTCTTTGTTCGTTGCGAACCGGTTCACGTTGGTGAGATTATCAGGAATCAAATAAGAAACCAAATTAAATTACTTTGACTTGCTTTTGCTGTGAAATTGTGAGATCATTGAGCATTTTTGCTGATGCAAGTAAACTATCTGCTTTTTTTTGTATAAACTGAATTATTTGCTAGTACATGATAAATACAACTGCAAAATATAACTTTCTTATAGCCCTATTATTTCAATTTGACTTCAAAAAACTTTCCTTATGAAAGAATGAGATTCAGTAGTGACAAGCACTGTTTATGGACAATACCAGATACAAACTTTGCTATGTGACTATCGATGATGATGATGATTTCTTCATTAAACGTTATCGGCCGGTTAGCTCAGTTGTTACGACATTGCTATCGGTGCGTGAGGTCTGGGGTTTGAATCCCAGGTCGGACTAATCAGACACAGTGTCGCCAACAGCTCGCCAGTGCTACGACGTTTCTTTGGAGCTGTGTTGCCCAGGCGCTTAGGCGCGGAGATGGGCCCCTTACACGTTTCGGTGTAATGCCTCGAGTATAATGAAGGTTTAATGTGATTTTTATTGAAAGTGTCACATCATTGATTAATTTTTAGACTCACTTTGGTTTCTGACGCTAGTGACATAGTGCAAGAATCTTCAATTGTACCAGATACAACTGCTGCAGAGAAAACGTACGCATTCACCAACGTTAGACCTAATACCACTTACACAATAACAATTGCAGCGGGCCGATATTTATCTGAATCTTCAACTAGTGAAAGTGATGAAACAAGCGCAAATGCTGACACAGGTGCAGTAGTTATGAAATGTCTGCAAATATTTCTTGTCGTTTTTTTATGCTATTGACTACGTTTTGCCACATTAAGTGTAATTCTAAGGCAAAACTTTTGTTCAAACCTTAAAAAGTAGCTAATTGTCGCGTATAAACAGAGCGAGAAAAACATTAAGAGAAAGCACAACAGCGAACAAGCTTTGAAAAGAATTTACAAGAAGACAAAAACAAGAACAATCTACAGTATTACCTTATGTTGGGCGGATACGAGCAAATTTGCAAAAGCGCCTTAACTGCAAGTTTTTTGCTTATTTAATTGCTCTTAATGCATCACAAAATTAAATAAAAAAAACATATGAATTTGTTTTTTCGGATTTATTTCACAAATTACTGACAAAATGCTAGAACTGTAATTAATAAATGGTATTTTTGATACTATTTTGCGTATCTTGGTATGTTCAGGTTTTCCCCCACACCAATGGGAGTAACATCAACCACCAATTCTAGTTTTACAGTTGATTTGAATTTGCCTGCTTCACTACCAGATCAAATAAGGTATGGATGATCAAGCATAAAAGAAATCTGACGGCTAGGGAGAAAGTACTTTTAAGTATCTAGTTGCCAATTATTGCTGATTCATTATTTATTTCTATCTTTAAACGATAATGCGATGGAAGCTCTGAGTATGCTATAACTACTGCTCGAGTTGCCTTTTTTCTTGTTCGCCGGTTAATTTTTTATTTCTATTATTTGTTGTTTGCTAAAGTTGTGCTGAATGTAAAAATAGTTGTTGCGAAGTCTTAACAAAGAGCTGGACACAGCTTGGATACAACGTACACACTGAAATATCTCTTGTTCGAAATTTTCCGCAATACAAGGCATCAACCACAAGGTTGTGTCAAGTCGACAGTCATTAATCACTTTTTAAACTTCCTCAAAATTTATGTATAATTTGCATCCTAAACTAATGACAGCAGATACAGCAACTTGTGCTCTTAGACTGCTATTGGAGCGGCAAGATTTGCCGTACGGAATTGCCGCGCGAAGAAAACTACCTGGAGACGTGTTTTCTTACACCTTTGATGAGGATATCATTCCCGTAGAAACTTTCCGCTTGCGAGTTCAATATCTCATTAAAGATGTTGGAGGCAATTTTACCCACGTGGAAGACACTATTTGTAAGTTAAAAAGAATTTATCACACTTGTCTTTTTCAGCAAATCATTGTCAAGATTATCTTTGATTTGTGAGTATGTGGGACCTTTTGGCGCGTAGAAAATGCAGTTTCATAAGTAGAGATCTGCTGAACTTTTGGCATCTACTTGGCTGCAATCATCATCATCCAGTTTCAATCCGTTTTATTCCTCGTCCCCGAAGGTGGCTCATCCGTCTCATTCCTTCCGCAATCGCTCTCACATTTTCTCTCTATTTAATTATTTCGAAAATGAATCACATATTTTGGATTTAAAGATAATTCAAATTGTAAAACTAACCAGCCGGTTAGCTCAGCTGCTACGCGCGTCGCTGTTGGTGCGGGAGGTTCAGGATTCAATTCCCGGGCCGGTCAATTCGAACGCAGTGTCGCCACCGCTGCGAAGTTTTTTGAGCTGTGTTGCCCAGGCGCCAGGCCGCGGAGATGGGCCCCACCACTCGTTACACGCTTCGGCGCAATAACGCGAGTACAATGAAGATTTAATTCGATCATTGATTGTAAAACTAAGTTTTACCCAAAGTTTTTCAATTTTTACGTTCCAAATGCCAATGTAATGTGATAGGTAGGATAAATGGTAGGCCTTGAAGACTTACTAAATAAACGCTGTAAAAACCAATTCTACTTTCTTTTTCTTTCATATTATGTAGACTTACATCGGCTCCTCTTCATTCATTAATGTGATAGACCTAATGTCTGATAAACGATTTATTAGAGCATAATCCTTATTATGACATAACTATTGAAAAATAGATTTTCTTGGCAAGTAATGTCGTTATTTTTTACAGATCCAGCCACAGTGTATGATCTGGAACCCACCAGTACATTTGTTACGGCTACGTTTAGCCCAGTTGAAGGAATCGTGGACTTCTACATTGTCAGCATCACTGACACTACAAATCTCGACAGTGTACTTGCCTACCAAATTGCTGCGCCTACAGGTAAAAACATATGACCGATAACTACGTAATACATGCGTAGCGTTAGGCTATCCGAAAGAAGATTGGCTTCTATAAACTGTTTTTTCTTACGTTTTCATTTATAATTGGGTTCATTCCTTAGACTTGGCTAGGCAAATTAGTTTATGATGATATAGTGTAATTTGTAAATGGCTAAAATGTTTCATTCTTTAAGTTTTTCGTTACATTTTTTATTATTATGGAGTCTATGCAGAACAGGTATTTCAACACCATAGGTAACAGAAAACGTCAAAAATGTACTACAGAGAGAAAAAAGCCACAGTAATTCTCAAAGCTGGATGTTTCGACAACGTAAATTCATCATCAGCGGTGTAAGTAAGGAAGTACAAAAACAAGGATGGTGACAGTTGAATCTATGTTGTCGAAACTTCCAGTTTTGAGAATTAATGTGACTTGTTTTCCTCCTTAAGCTATTTTCGTCCTATATTTATTGTATTCCGAAAACGTATTAATCTAATTCTAATCAAAAACTATTGTGTTAATAACTTTAAGCTTTCCAATTTAAAGTAATGAAAGTTTTAAATTGCGCTTTTTTTTTAAATGTGTATTTGTCACAAAATAAATTAAATATCATACTGCTAGGGTAAATCTGATTTCTCAAAAAGCATAGCATTATCTAAGATGTAGCTGCTTTTTGCCATTTAGTTGTTGGAAAAATATTTCCGTTTTTTTTAAATGGATGAATTAGGCTACATTACATTTTGTGATGCAACTCAAAGTTTATGCCATTTAGAGCAAATATTTTTCTGGCACTTGTCAGCGACATGGCCTAGCGGTACCGCGCGCAGGTGACAGATCCTACGTGACGGGTTCGATTCGCGGCTGGAGCCGATTACAAAAAATTTTGACATGTTTAAAGGGTGGCTGCTGACTCGAAGAGCGCAAGCTCACTTCGCACTCTCCCTCAATTACCGTTGAATTTTCTGTTCAATATAATTTGAAAATAACCTCAGTTATTTATTTGTCTAATCCTTCCCAAATTTCTAAATAAATTGGTGAAGAGCATGTCGTGCCAAAAAAAATGGGTTGCTTGTGATGATACGTGAGAACGTGCAGCCAGAATATTTGGCCCTCGAGTATAATCAAGGCCTCAGTCCTCATTGCTAAAACTTTGACAAGGATCATGTCATCAATGACATTATTTTTACCATAGCTACGAGTATTGAGAGATTATGTCAGGGTAATAGGCAAGTGTTACAGTGTTGATTGATTGATTGCTTTCTCTTTATTTGCCTCCTGTCACGAGAAAGCGACGGAGGGGCTATGCATATGAAAAATCCAGACTCGCTTAGGAGTTGTCTTTGTTTTCGAGTTTTCCGTTTGAGTTTTGCCTCTGAATTCTGTAATTTGCCACTTGGCAGATTCCACCAAGCAGAGATAATTATCGTGAAGCGGCTTATTCAGGGACGTAACAGCAAAGCGTGGGTGGCAGTTGAATCATAAACCATACGTTTATGGCCGTCGCAAAAACGACGCTCCGAACCACTGTGCCATGCTGAAAACTGTTTTTCAAACAGATATATAAATTGTCGTGTTTATTTTTGAAATCAGCGTTGATAGTAATCAGGTAACATTCCAACCTTGTTTTTACTTTTTAGCAAACGGAAGTGACATCACTGAGAAGTTTGATGACATCCTTGAACCAGCAAAAACATATTTCCTTCAAGTAACAAGTGTTAGTCGGAGCAAAAGAAGCAATTCACCGCTGTTTAGAATCGACACAAATCGTAAGTACAGTGATATACACCATGACCTACCTTCTAATGATGGTTAGGCAAGCGAAGCCGTTAGGTTTAGTTATGACCTATAATTTTGTTATGTAATATTGCGATGAATTTATAGGTATCAATAAAAATATTTGCAGGAGAACATGCCGAGGACTAGCAAATCTAAGCTCAGTTTCTTGCAGAGTAGGTTTGTGGCCATAAACTACTACGCTAACAGCTGACTATACCGTAGCTATTTTATTGTTTAACTTTTTCTTGGCTGTGATATTCATACTTTATTGTAAATCTTGGGTTTTCCTAACTAGTGCGACAGCAGTTCATTATGTATTTGCACTATTTAATTACCGGGTTTCTCTTCTAAGTGTAGGTTTGTGTTTATTGTTTAACGGTTTAATTTAAACTGAGTGGAGAAAATAAAGTATTATTCGAAGCTTCAAACATGTAATTCACGGTGTGAAAAAGAGTTATGTTATGTTTTTTTTTCTACTTTTAGAAACTTTTTTATTCAACTATCTTATTTAAGCTTTTAAATTTGAAAAGATAGAGTCGCGTATTTTTACTTCGTTTTCATCTTTTTTGGTCAAGTACTAGGCTTACAACTGTTCATTATAGGCCTACCCACGGTATTACACGAATAGCGGTTTGCGGCACCCATCTCTGCAGCATAGCGTAAAGGCAACACAACTCCGAAGAAACGTTGCAGCAGTGGCGAAACACCCGGGAATCGAACCTCAGACCTTCCGCCCCGATAGCGATGTCTTTAACCACTGCACCAATCGTTACCAGTTTATATGCTACAATAAAAACATACCCTAGAACCTTACCGGTAGTTTTTGTTTAGTTTCAAAATAATGATATTTTGTTTCAGTTCCAGGCCCGTTGTCTGTTAATGGAACTCCTTTTCGAGATCAACCTGTTACAGTGGAAATCAAAATGTCCTTTAACTTCACCGGCGACTTTGACGTTAATATAAACAACCCGGATGGAAGTCTTGTGGTAAGCAAAATAAAGCAAACTACAAAAAATTGGTTTTTTGTGAAGGTATAAAAGCAGCTAGAGTTGTATTCTGATCACCTGGCTGCTCTATGTTCCAATTTAGTCATCATTTAACTTCAGTTAACAATGTATTAAGACAAGTTTAATAAAGATCTTCTAAAAGCATGCCTGAAATATCAAATGGATGCGTCCAGGCTTCTGATTTGTTAAGCTATTATTTAACTTAAGGTCTTCTGCATTGAATAGGTGGTAATGCAGTTCTTAATAGCTTTCAAAAGCAAGACATCTTGCCAAATATGTTTTTACTTGTCTTCTTGCAATTTAGGAAGAGTTATATTAAACTTAGTCTAACAGTAGTTGTTGGACCTTCCATGTTCTCGCATTTTACGTGCCTTCGGTGTCAATGCATTCAAACATTCAGGGTAACGTTACTTTCCCCTCCAATGGTTCGATTCCGATGATTCCCTCAAATATTCAGTTAACTCCGGGTGCTCCATATGTCGTTGAAGCAAGAGCTAGAGATGGAGAAAAAATCAGTAACTACACATCAAGAAATTTTTCTATGTGTAAGTATACCTAAGTTTTTACCACTGGGAAGTTTCGACATTATGCTTTTGTATATTTACCGATCTAGCTTCTACGCTGACTTCATCATCATCATCATCATCCAGTTTTAATTCGGTTTTTTCCTCGTCACCGAAGGTGGCCGAACACACCTCATCCCCTCCGCGATCGCTCTCACTCCTTCCCTCCATCTCGTTCGATCTGCAGCTTTCTCGATTTTCAACCCGACTTTCTTCACACTCTCTTCCAGCTATCTCTTCCTTGTCATTTTTGGCCGTCCTCGCTTTCGCTGTCCATTCACTTCCATCATCATTGCCTTCTTCCGTATATTATCATCCTATCTTCTAATCACATGTCCGTACCATCTTACTCCATTCGCCTTTGCCATTCTATCTAACGTTTTCTTCAAATGCAACATCTCCATCAGCTCCTCCGTATTCTTTCTATCCACTAATTTCACTCCACACATTGACCTCACCATGGCTCTTTCAGTTCTTCTCAAAATTACCATTTTACTTTCCCTCAATATGCTGTGCTTCTATGCTGACTTATTAGCAAATAATTTACTTTTATATTAAAACAACCAATTACTGCAATTAGACCTGTACAGTAATGCTTTCGATTGACTTAACATTTTCCCCGATGATTTCAAGCGTTACTCTGAACTTTGTTACTCGATTCTTTTCTTGATGATATTAACTTCAGCTTTTTGTGTATTTTCGAGTCTATATCAACGCTTTGAAAACTACTTAAACATTACAGAAATGCTATGTGAGCTTCGCATTTGTGGTATGTCATAAATCAAATCAAAAAAATTTCTCTTACGGTGTAATATAAATTGAGTGGAATCAAATATGTTATTTAAAAGCTTTTAGACTGTCAGTCTAAAGACTAGGAAGTGATAACTTTGATCTATTATTACTGAGAAAACAAGATTGCGTTTTGTCATTCTCGTACGAGAAAGATCAATAGTTATAGATTAAGTGTAAATCCGCGGGGATGGGCCTCGCAACTTATAACACGCTTCGGCGTATTAGCGCAAGTATAATGAAGAAAAGTTTGAATTTCAAATGTTTTCATTTTATTTTTTTACTGTTTATTGTTCAATTGCAATTTTTTTGCAGTCCCATCTCTTCCTGTGATTACAAACGTCACATACCGACCAAGCTTTAAACCAACAGTGAGATTCAATGCTTCCCTTGGAGTTGTTGACAGATATGTTGCTTCTTTGACTTCGTTTGCCGAAAAAGTACACATCGACTCAATTGATACTAAAGAATTTTACACAGCTACATTCAGCAACAGCTTGCTAACTCCTTTGCAAACCTACAATGTATCCGTGCAAAGTATTGGTAACAATAAAACAAGTAATCCAACAAGCTACACTTTTACGACAGGTTAGCTTGTCAGTATGCCAACTGCTTTTATTATTCTGGTGTGCCAATACTTTTGTACTATGTTTCGAAAATATGCGAAAAATTTGATTTTTCCATTGCATAAGTTTGTCTAAAACCATTTTTAAGTGAGCAACCAAGCATCTGTTGTTACAATTTTACCATAAGGTTTTACAGATACCAACATGACTTAGTTGGTAAAAGTGCCAAAACTTCTGCTGCAGGTCTGTTAGTGAACTGACCATTGCGTCATTATACCACCGTTAAGACACTTACTCTTATTATCCATTCAAGGAAGCTATCTACACTTTTTAGAGCAGTGCTTTTCAACCGGGATTCCGCTGAACCATAGAGTACCACCAGTAGCCTATATTTCAGGGATGCGGCAAGTTTACAATTTAGAGCTGGGTTCAAATAAATAAGTTAAACTAATGCACACGAGTTTCTCGAGTCTCTGGAAAGTTTTATTGGGGTTTCGCTCCTATAGAATGGTTGAGAACCACTGCACTAGACTCACTAGTAACTTGTAGCAAGCAAGGTTTTGATGTTGTTTATCCGAGCGTGAAACCTGGAATCTTAACCCCAAAGCTACTAACAACTAAAAAGCAATGTCCTTCCGGGCCTACCGGACGGGAAGTCATATGACGACTTCCTCTTGTTGGGTCAGAGGCTATAACAGCACTCCATCACCAACAGTGCAAAGCACTCCAGTAAATCGTACCGTAGAGCGAGACAGCTATTGGTGTAACCCCTAGCCTAGCAACTAATTGCCACCGCAATGAAGCATTTTTAATGAATTACTATGTTTTCAGGAAGACCCGAAGGTCCGCGGTCTGTTGTGCCCGTTAACAAAAACGATTCATCGATTGACGTTTATTACGCAAGGCCGAAAACCCAATTGATTATTACGTTATATCAGCAATACCTGCGCGTGGATCTGTTCCAACTTTTGTTAAAAATACCTCTTCTATTCCTGTTGAATTTGGCAATTTGGTACCTGGAGAACAATACAATATAACTGTTACCGGTACTTTCAAAGGAGTTGACACTCTCCCAGCCTTTCGCCTTCATGAAAGACGTAAGTTTATCTTCAAGCCAATGATTGATAAAAGTTCACATAATGAACTCTGTACAGTTTTGTTGCCTCTTTAAAAAGCCGCCTAACGCCTGATTGTCACCGTATTTTTTTTGTCGCAATGTCTTAGTCTAACTAAAAGCTGGTAAAATAAAAAAACAGAACGAATCATTTTAAGAGCCGTAGGACAAACATACATGCACACAAAACAAAGTAACAACACTCTGCAGTTTGAGAAACGAGAACCGTTTAAAGGCAATTTTTGTTGTTTTTTCTCTAGGAGTCAACTTTTTATTATGTTTATTTTTTAGCTCCAAGTAAGGTTAGTGGAACTGTAGTGCCTTCCGTGGTCGACGCTACTTTAACTTTTGCTCCGGCACGAGGATTTGTGGAAAGATATCAAGTTTCAATATTTGCATCAGGATCACGCTCTAACTTGCAGAATTTCACTATGTTTGATACAGACATTGGTCTGGATGGTCTGTTTCATGTTTTATTCAATAGTACTTCTCTCATTCCTGGAAGGGGTTATACCGTCACAGTGATGTCATACATCGACGTTTTGACAGAAGAATTTTTAAGGAGGACAACATTAGGTAAGTGCAGTTGTTAAAGAAAGACAAACTATGTTTTAATTGTTTCTTTTTTATTTTCAGGACTTCCCAAACCCATTTCGGGAGTTGAATTCCTAATAGCTGAGTTAAATGAAGTTAAAATAGGATTTAATTTGTCCGCTCCTTATGCTGATAGTTATAACATTACTTTCACTGAGTTTGGAACAGAAGAAATTAGTAACCAGTTAATAGAAGCAGCGCCCACTATAGAAGCATCTATTATGGAGTCATTGATTACCCCTGGAGCCAATTACTCCATCGATATACGTACCGTGGTCAGAGGTGTTCAGAGCGAACCATTCAATATATTGGCATCCCTTGGTAAGCAATAATAGGATTTATGAAATTGGCAGTAGTTTTATTTATGTATAGCACCAGTAGGCGTTGAACTTTCTGCTAAATGTATTGTCACTTTTTTTCTAATCTTAACTCAGATTTGGATCTTCTACGTAATATGTATTATGTACGTTTTAATTGAAAAACAACTGAAAAAAGCTTTTTAGTTAGTGTGCAATCTTTCAATCAAAATTTCAATATCTTAGAACTGCTTTTACAAGATTCTGAGATATAAACAGACCTTAAAATTTAGTTGAACTCGTTGCGCGTAAACAATTTTGGATTTTTAGCATTTTATTTAGCATAGGGTTGCGTACTATGACCAGCTGCGGTGTTTACTTACTTTTGATTGAAAGATTGCACACTAACTTCCACAGTTTTGTTTGTTTGTTTTTATATTTGCTGACTTTGTGTATTTTGTTTAGGCCCAGGAAAAGCCCACCCTGGTCGCATTAATGCAACAAACCGAAACTTGACTGTGTCTTTTATGTCTGCCCCTGGATTTGTCACTTATTACATGTTAGTATAACTTATGCGGTGTGTCAAAGTTATGAATAAAATGAAGTGTGATACAATTTCGGTAGAGAGGTGCTTTTTACAAACCACAAAGCACTTACTGCCAAGAACACCACTGGGTTTAACATTTTTAAGGTACAGGTATATTTAAAACATAGCTAATCAAACGTTTTTGCTTTGTGCTTGTGGTAAAATAAAGTGTGTTGCTTACATTCGAAAAAACAACTAAAAATGTACTCGTATTTATTACCAATATTGAACATAAGTTTGCTGAGTAACCAGTTGGTTGGCATCTTGGTTAAAGACATCGCTTTCGGCGCGGGAGGTCTGCGGTTCGATTCCCGGGCCGCTGAAATTGGACGCGGTGTTGACAACGTCTTGCCACCACTGCGACGTTTATTCGCAGCTGCGTTGCCCAGGCGCTGAGCCGCCGAAATGATCCCCGCTATTCGTTACACGTTTCGGCGTTAATACCGCGATTATAATAATTAATAACGAGCATGACACGAGTACGATGAGTATAGTGTTAATGCCGCGAGTATAATGAAGGTTTGATTTTTTAATTTTTTTGCGTGCTAGTTTCATGTCTATGCAATATGCATGTGATTTCTTAAACAAAAATATCATTCCTTTTACCATTTTGTAGAGTACAAGCCGTTCAAGCCAACAACAGTGAGTTGGTCTCCAGCGATCTACTAGAGCAGCCACCTACAAACGAAACTACAACAGTAACCACAGTTTTTACCAACTTAATTGCCGGAGCAACATACAACATTGTGGTGTATTCGTACATCAATGGCAAAAATAATTCTTACTCATTCACTGGAATGATGCGTAAGTGGATTAAAGCGTTTTTTGTAATCATTTTTGTATGACTTGATTTTTGTACTCAAGATTATGAAAAATTAAAAGTTTAACTGCAAGATGAATTGAAGGGGTTTCGGCTTTTTTTTTTGCAGGTTCTTGTAACTAGCATAGTTGCAAACCATATTAAAAAATCCTTCTCAGACATATAAGGCCTTGAGTAAATGTCGGTGACACCAAGTGCCCTGATGAGACCTGAAAGGTCGAAACAGTGTTCACTGTCTGCAGTTATGTATTCATACTTGCGATTTTGTATTTTTATTTTGCTATATCTTCAGTAGATCGAAAATAGCAAGGTCTAGTTTAACCTATGCTTGTTGTTTATTTACGCTTGGTAATTGAACGCCCTTACGACAGAAATGCCATAAAATACTGTCAAGCTGTGTAATTTTTGCATTGATAAAATGTTGAACGATCGCAGTGGCTGCCTTAAGAAATCAGATTGCTTAATTCTAAATTGTATTTTACAGTAAGCTTAAATTTAATCCTTGATGAAACTAGGTTCAATCTGAAAATGAATGAAGACAGTTTCATGTTATCTGCAGTTTTATTTTAATTTTCCTCGGAGAACATACAATGTTATTGCCTTGAGCATTTCATGAGATGCAATTATAACTCTAAATGTCTCTTTAACAAGTTGAATGTTCTGCAAAATATTTTATGACCTTTATAATTGTCTTTGTTTTGCTGCACGGGAATCAAGTAGTGATACCGTGACTTCATAACTTCTTAGGTTATCTTTATTGTCTGTGAATAACGTTAATTTAGACAGCTTTAAATTTGGGCTTTAGGTCATTTGTAAGATGATATGCGTGGCAATTTTTAGTTCTGACTGAAACCTTTTTACGAAGTTAATTTGTTTAGCTCTTCCTTTGCCACCTAACATCAAGACAAGCAGTACCATGCAAAAAACTATTGATGGGACAGTGACACCCACTGACGACTCCATCGATGGACATTTGGTTCGAGCATTCCTTGCTTCAAATCCAAACAAGTCTTCGCCAGTTAATATCACTTTGCTTGACAATGCTACGTTTACGTTTAAAATAAAAAACCTTACTCCGGGTGAAACATACGAAATCAAAGTGTCCAGTGTGGTAAAAGGTATTTCTGGACCTTCAACAGATGCCAATCAAACTGTTGGTAAGCTATCGCTTTCTTTTTAATTCTGAGACATTTTTTGAGCGAAGAATTGCAGGATGTTCCGGCCGATTAGCTCAGTTCGTAATGCTCGTCGCTATCGGTGCGGGAGATCTGGGATTCGATTACCGGGCCGGTCAAATTGGACACAGTGATCGCCAACGACTCGCCATCCCGCGAAGTTTCTTTGAAGCTGTGTAGCTCAAGCGCTAAGGCGCGGATATGAGTCTCGCCACTCGTTGGACGCTAGGATGTAATATCGCGAGTATAATAAAGATTTTTTTTGGTTGCATGTTTATCCTCCTATCACGAAAAAGCGATCAATGCGCTATACAAGCTCGCTTAAGAGTTGCCAGCCATCTGTCTACCACACCAAGATGGAGGAATCCCGTTAAGTGCCTTTCCCAACGGCACAACAAGTAAACTTGCCGGCTTGTTCTCCACACTGTCCCTTTAATGCTGAGCGTCAAGCAGGGAAGCTGTGAATACCAATTTTTAAGTCATTGATTTGACCCGACTCGGAATCAAACCCGGATCTACAGCTCAAGAGACAGACGCTCTATACCACTCGGCCATTTGAGCTGTTCATTTGATTTTGATTTGATAAAACTGAGGGGTTATGACGATTTAATTTGCTGGGATAAATTGCTTTTTCCCTTAAATTTTGGGATAGTGTTAGCAAGATTCAAAATAATGTCAATAAACACTTTACCTGTTTGCTTTAAAGATTTTTGCATGTCAGTATCTGATATTCACAGCCATCACACCCGTCACGCTTCTAAAAAACGTTTCTCAATTCCTCGAAGTGATAAACTTTTATCTCAACGATCTATAACAATTGCTGATGCAAAAACTTGAAATTCCTTACCAAACAATTGACAAATACTGGTCAATCGTAGTGAACTAAATTTCAATCGGAATATCAAGAAAAACTTCATCTTATAACAAGAATGCACTTAGATTGAAACCACTTTCCTATAAATCAGGCATGGGCAAACTACGGCTCGCCGGCCAAATCCGGCCCACCGGTCCTTTTATTCTGGCCCGCCGGCACTTACACGAAATTGGAATAAAAAACGAGGTGAAAACCTTTTGTTTTGGAGATGACATTCGTACGTGGACCGTGATCTCAAAAAAATTTTTTTTTAAACATGTAATGATGAACATCGTTTCTTTACAGTAGCGAATGTGAATACGTCTCCATGAAGAGACCAGACGGACTTCTACCCACAAACTTCTCTTGCCGCATCCAAGAGCTGCAATCGGCGTTTTGTGAGGGATTCCGTAATGATCATTCGTTTTCCCTTCATCGTTTTATTTTTGCGAGTAAATATAATTTTTTTGACTGCGTCGAATAAATTTAACTATAACCGGACAATTATTGCTGTTCCTAGATGGAAGGGGGTGGGCGACATCAATGTCGTTCACCTGCAACGGAGGGTTTAGCTTTAAGTTTTGGTTCAATATGTTACAAATGTATTTCTCATTCTCAAGATATTTTCCCTGTTTTGGAACATTTTCACATTTATGAACATTGAGGCAGTTGGACCTGCGATACTGCTCGAGGTCATCTAATTTCTGCTCCTCCACTCTGGTTTGGAGTCGGTCAACCATCTTAAGTTCACTGGCTTGATCATTATTATCTGCAAAAACAGCAGCACCAGCAGCAGGCCCACTGCAATTAGTACTAGCATTAGACCTGCTGCTAGTGCCAACCCATTCAAATTCGTACTATATTTCCAGTGATGTCTTCCATGTGGCTGGTCAACTGATTGGATTAAAAAATTTTGCAACACTCCCGGTATTTTTTAAGAGATAGTCTAGCCTAGTTTATACACTATTTACACAGCTTTTATGGCCTAATTATTTACACACCCTACTTCATGTACGGTACCTTAACTTATTCAAATGTAGTTGTGCCTATGTAGTTTCACACTGATGATGGTATAAGTTTTTACCGAAACGTTTGTGAGTATGATTGCAAATATACTGGCTATTATCTTTTTATTGAAGTTGAGTTCGAAAACCCATCTTAATGCTCATAGTTTTGTAGCTAGCCACTATAGGAATGGTACTAAACTCTTGCTCCGTCAGCTAGAAACAGTCTTAAGGAAAGTTGCTAAGCGCCAAGCTGTTATGTTGAGTTTCTACAAATATGCGCTACCTATAGGCTTATGCCTAAATTTCTTAGATTACAAGAGAAAAAAGCAGAAGATTGAGATCTTGGACAAACAAATTCAAGCTTCAAAGTCATCTTTCCAAAGCACCCACGCAAAAAAACTGAAAAGTTTAGGACTGAACCTTAATTCAATCGACAATAAACTTCAAGTAGTAATCAACCAATCGAATTACAAATTATCTGAGACTGAAACGAACTTATTAAATAAAGGATTGAAGTTTGGAACTTTTCCTGACAAATTAAACACCAAAATATCCAAACAGAATTTGAAGATTTCTACGAACAAGTTAGGCCAAGTCTCATCAAGAACAACGACAGATTGGAATTCAAGGCAAAATTAATGCACCTGTACTCAAAATATAAATCCACATTTTATCACAACCGCAAGCAACAGCAGAACACCTTTGGCCTCTCGGAAGAAGAGCAAGCTGCCTTGCATAACCTTAGCCATAATAATTCCATCGTCGTCGTCGTCGTTTGGCGGGGCATCTCTTCCTAGACAGATGGGAGGACCAAGGCCGAGGGTTTATCCTTTTACCACCCTGGCCACCAAACTGCTTGGGTCAGATGCTGACTGTAAGGGACTTCAGCCAGCATCTTGTTTCGTCATCCAAAACCATTAGACCAAACATACCTCGGGGTGCTCGATGTATGGGACACTGTGAGATGATGTGATCTGCGGTTTGTTCACTGGCACCACACTCACAATTCGCTAGAGGAGCGAGACCTCATTTGTACATGGACGAACAGAAACGTCCAACACCAGAACGCAGACGGTTGAGCTTGACCCAGGCTGCCCTGGGCAGACCCATACCCAAGGGTCTGGAGCTAGCCTTGGGAATGAAAGCGTGGAGTGACAATGCGTTGGCAGAGTACTCCATGTCCCATTTCGTGTTCGTCCACTCGGCTGCACGGACGTCCATCTCAGAAAGACTGTCTAGTAATTTCCGAGCAGCAGGTACAAATGAGCGTCTGGATTTCAATCTCTCCCTACATACGTCCTGTGACTCATGAAACTGGCCATGTAAAATGTGGTCAGGGTCCAGGGAGCTGCGGTTGGCTAGGGAGAGTGTCGCTCCTTGGCGGCGAAGCTCAGCTGGCTGGATGCCTGAAAGGACCGGAAGGTAGACCGATGGAGTGGGACGCAGGCACCCAGTGACAATGCGCAAGGCGTCATTTATTACACTGTCGATAAGCCGTATGTGCACGCTGCGGCACCAGACTGGTGCGCAGTACTCGGCAGTCGAGTAGACCAGAGACAGGGCAGCTGTGCGTAATGTCTTAGCGCTAGCACCCCAACCTGTTCCGGCAAGTCGCCTCAACAGTGAGACGCGAGCACTTAACTTCTTGCGCAATGCTTCCAGGTGAGGACGATATGTGAGCGATCTGTCCAGTTTGACCCCAAGATAAGTGGGAACTGGACAGAAAGGTAAGGTCTTACCGATGTTACAGACCTTAAGCTCACGCTTAGCCTCTCGATTGTGGAGGTGAAAGGCCGCCGTCACCGTTTTAGTGTGGCTAAGCTTCAATCGCCAGGTCTGAAGATATTCCGAGAGTGTAGTCATGTCCTGGCTTAGAGTCCTTTCCAACTCCTTCCATCCTCCAGATGTATGAAGTATCGCCAGGTCGTCGGCATAGGCGAACTTCTTGGAGGTTATGGAGGGGATATCATATGTATAGATGTTGAAAAGGAGGGGGGCCAGGACCGATCCCTTGGTTTCCATTCTGATTAAGACGCATTTCCACGTTTTTTCACCCACCCCAACTTGGAATTTATGCCTACCCACTTGGAACTACGTTTTTAACACCCACCCCGATTGGAACACCCGTTTTCCATTTGGAACATCCATTCCAAGTTGATACAGATCTTGTGGGGTGGATTTTTAAATTGACTGTTCCACTCGGCAAGTTAAATTTTTTCCACCCTATAACTCCAGTTTGTCGATCCTAACTTTTTATTTGTTCCATTTTAGTTGCTCCAAAATCAAAAACACAAAACGAAACTACTACCAAGGTATAACCAACTATCGAGTTTCAAATTTGTCCAAACCTATCAACTTGAAATGCTTAAAATTGTAGCCGAAACTACTAGGGTGGAAAGTTCCACCCTAAGTTGAAAAAGGCCGTTTTGCATTGGAACTTTTTTTTCAACTTTTTCACTTTAGGAGATGCCTTATTTCTATGGCTTTTGTGGCGGTTTCCATCTTATTTAAGACGCATTTCCACGTTTTTCCACCCACCCCAACTTGGAATTTTTACCTACCCATTTACATTTTTTTCAACACCCACCCCAATTGGAACACGCATTTTCCACTTGGAACATCAACCTCAAGTTGAAACAGTTGTTGTGGGGTGGAATTTTAAGTTAACTGTTCTATTTTGCGAGTATAAGTTTTTCCAGCTTAAAACTCCATTTTTTCGATTATAATTTTTCAATTCCTGCATCTGAATTGTTCCAAAATCAAAAAACAAAGCGAAACTACCACCAAAGTGTATATAACTCTCGAGTATCAAATTTGACCAAACCCATCAACTTGAAATGCTTAAAATTGTAACCAAACTTACTAGGGTGGAAATTTCCACCCTAAGTTGAAACAGGCCGTTTTGCATTGGAACATTCCTCTCAACTTTTCCACCATAAGAGTTGCCCTTTCTGTATGGGTTTCGTGGCGGTTTCCACCGTAATTAAGAGACATTTCCACGTTTTTTCACCCACCCCAATTTGGAATTTTTTTGTACCCACTTGGAACTTTTCAACATTCACTTTCCATTTGGAACATCCATTCCAAGTTCAAACAGTTGTTGTGGGGTGGATTTTTAAGTGAATTGTTTATTCTGCGAATTTAAGTTTTTCCACCCTAAAACTCCATTTTGTCGATCTTAACTTCTCAGTTTTTGCACCTTAACTGCCCCAAAATCAAAAACACAAAGCGAAACTGCTACCAAGGCATAACCAACTAGCGAGTTTCAATTTTGACCAAAGTTATTAATTTGAAATGCTTAAAGTTGTAACCAAAGTCATTAGGGTGGAGTTTTTCACTTTAAGTTGAAAAAGGCCGTTTTGCATTGGAACTTTCTTTTCAACTTTTGCACCTTAACACATGCCTTATTTCTATGGGTTTTGTGGCGGTTTCCACCCTAATTAAAACGCATTTCCACGTTTTTCCACCCACCCCAACTTGGAACTTATGCCTACCCACTTGGAACTTTTTCAACACCCACCCCAATTAGAACACCCACTTTCCACTTGGAACCTCCTTTTAAAACTGAAACAGTTCGTGTGGGGTGGAATTTTAATTTAACTGTTCTACTCTGCGAGTTTAAGTTTTCTCACCTTAAAACTCCATTTAGTCGATCCTAACTTCTCAATTCTTGCACCCTTTTTGCCCCAAAATCAAAAACACAAAGCGAAACTACTACCAAAGTACAACCAACGATCGAGTATCGTTTTTGACCAAACCTATCAACTTGAAATGCTTAAAATTGTAACCAAAACTACTAAGGTGGACTTTTCCACCCTAAGTTGAAAAAGGCCGTTTTGCATTGGAACTTTCCTCTCAACTTTTCCATCCTAGGAGATGCCTTATTTTTATGGCTTTTGTGGCGGTTTCCACCGTAATTATGACGCATTTCCACGTTTTTCCACCCACCCCAACTTGGAATTTATACCTATCTTTTTTAAACTTTTTGAACACTCATTTTGCACTTGGAACATCCACCCCAAGTTGAAACGGTTGTTGTGGGGTGGAATTTTAAGTTAAGTGTTCTATTCTGCGAGTTTGAGTTTTTAACGATAAAACTCCATTTTGTCGATCCTAACTTTTTAATCCATCCACTTTAACTGCCCCAAAGTCAAAACCACAAAGCGAAACTACTACCAAGGTATAACCAACTATGGAGTATCAAGCTTGACCAAACTTATGAATTTGAAATGCTTAAAGTTGCAACCAAAGTTACTAGGGTGGAATTTTCCATTCTAAGTTGAAAAAGGCCGTTTTGCATTGGAACTTTCATCTCAACTTTTCGACTTTAGGAAATGTTTTGTTTCTATGGGTTTTGTGGCGGTTTCCATTCCGATTAAGACGCATTTCCACGTTTTTTCACCCACCCCAACTTGGAATTTATGCTTACCCACTTGGAACTACGTTTTTAACACCCACCCCGATTGGAACACCCTTTTTACGTTTGGAACATCCATTCCAAGTTGATACAGATCTTGTGGGGTGGATTTTTAAATTAACTGTTCCACTCGGCAAGTTAAATTTTTTCCACCCTATAACTCCAGTTTGTCGATCCTAACTTTTTATTTGTTCCATTTTAGTTGCTCCAAAATCAAAAACACAAAACGAAACTACTACCAAGGTATAACCAACTATCGAGTTTCAAATTTGTCCAAACCTACCAACTTGAAATGCTTAAAATTGTAGCCGAAACTACTAGGGTGGAAAGTTCCACCCTAAGTTGAAAAAGGCCGTTTTGCATTGGAACTTTTTTTTCAACTTTTTCACTTTAGGAGATGCCCTATTTCTATGCCTTTTGTGGCGGTTTCCATCTTATTTAAGACGCATTTCCACGTTTTTCCACCCACCCCAACTTGGAATTTTTACCTACCCATTTACATTTTTTTCAACACCCACCCCAAATGGAACACGCATTTTCCACTTGGAACATCAACCTCAAGTTGAAACAGTTGTTGTGGGGTGGAATTTTAAGTAAACTGTTCTATTTTGCGAGTATAAGTTTTTCCAGCTTAAAACTCCATTTTTTCGATTATAATTTTTCAATTCCTGCATCTGAATTGTTCCAAAATCAAAAAACAAAGCGAAACTACTACCAAAGTATATATAACTATCGAGTATCAAATTTGACCAAACCCATCAACTTGAAATGCTTAAAATTGTAACCAAACTTACTAGGGTGGAAATTTCCACCCTAAGTTGAAACAGGCCGTTTTGGATTGGAACATTCCTCTCAACTTTTCTACCATAGGAGTTGCCTTTTTTGTATGGGTTTCGTGGCGGTTTCCACCGTAATTAAGAGGCATTTCCACGTTTTTTCACCCACCCCAACTTGGAATTTTTTTGTACCCACTTGGAACTTTTCAACATTTACTTTCCATTTGGAACATCCGTTCCAAGTTCAAACAGTTGTTGTGGGGTGGATTTTTAAGTGAATTGTTTACTCTGCGAATTTAAGTTTTTCCACCCTAAAACTCCATTTTGTCGATCCTAACTTCTCAGTTTTTGCACCTTAACTGCCCCAAAATCGAAAACACAAAGCGAAACTGCTACCAAGGCATAACCTACTATCGAGTTTCAAATTTGACCAAAGTTATTAACTTGAAATGCTTAAAGTTGTAACCAAAGTCATTAGGGTGGAGTTTTTCACTTTAAGTTGAAAACAACCGTTTTGCATTGGAACTTTCTTTTCAACTTTTGCACCCTAACACATGCCTTATTTCTATGGGTTTTGTGGCGGTTTCCACCTTAAATAAGACGCTTTTCCACGTTTTTCCACCCACCTCAACTTGGAACTTATACCTACCCACTTGAAACTTGGAACTTTTGAACAGCCACTTAATTGGATCACCCACTTTCTGCTTGGAACATCCACCCCAAGTTCAAACAGCTGTTGTGGGGTGGAATTTTAAGTTAACTGTTTTACTCTGCGAGTTTAAGTTTTTCCACCCTAAAATTCCATTTTGTCGATCTTAACTTCTCAATTCCTGCACCTTAATTGCCCCAAACTCAAAATTAGAAAGCGAAACTACTACCAAGGTATAACCAATTATCGAGTATCAATTTTGATCAAACCTATCAACTTGAAATGCTTAAAACTGTAACCAAAACTATTAGGGTGGACTTTTCCAACCTCAAGTTGAAAAAGGCCGTTTTGCGTTTAAACTTTCTTTTCAATATTTCCACCCTAGAAGATGCCTTATTTCTATGGGTTTGTGGCGGTTTGCATTCTATTTAAGACGCATTTCCACGTTTTTCCACCCACCCCAATTTAGAACTTATACCTACCCACTTGGAACTTTTTCAACACCCACCCCAAGTGAAACACCTACTTTCCATTTGGAACATTCACCCCAAGTTGATATTTTTTTAGCCCAAGTTGAAACAGTTGTTGTGGGGTGGATTTTTAAGTTAACTGTTCTGTTTTGCGAGTTTAAGTTTTTCACCCCAAAACCCCATTTTGTCGATCCTTTCTTCTCAATTCCTGCATTTTAGTTGCCCCAAATTCAAAAACACAAAGCGAAATTACTACCAAGGTCTAACCAACTATCGAGTATCAAAGTTGACCAAACTTAGCAACTTGAAATGGTTAAACTTGTAACCAAAACTACTAGGGTGGACTTTTTCACCTTAAGTTGAAAAAGGCCGTTTTGCATTGGAACTTTCTTTTCAACTTTTCCATCTCAGGAGTTGCTTTATTTCTATGGCTTTTGTGGCGGTTTCCACTTTAATTAAGACGCATTTCCACGTTGTGCCACCCACTTCGACTTGGAACTTATATTTACGCGCTTGGAACCTCTTCAACTCCCACCTTAATTGGAACACGCACTTTCCACTTGGAACACCCACCTGAAGTTGGTTTTTGTTATTTCAAGTTGAAGCAGTTGTTGTGGGGTGGAATTTTAAGTTTTCTTTTCTATTTTACGAGTTTAAGTTTTTCCACCCTAAAACTTCATTTTGTCGATCCTAACTTTTCAATTCCTGCTTTTTAATTTTTTCAAAATCAAAAACACAAAGCGAAACTACTACCAAGGTATAACCAACTATCGAGTATCAAGTTTGACCAAACCTATCAACTTGAAATGCTTAAAACTGTAACCAAACTTACTAGGGTGGAATTTTCCACCCTAAGTTAAAAAAGGCCGTTTTGAGAGGAAAGTTCCAATGCAAAACGTTTTTTTTTCAACTTAGGGTGGAAAATTTCACTCTAGTAATTTTGGTACAATGTTAAGCATTTGAAGTTGACGGGTTTGGTCAAATTTGATACTCGTTAGTTGGTGATACCTTGGTAGTAATTTCGTTTTGTGTTTTTGATTTTGGGGCAATTAACGTGCAGTAATTGAGAAGTTAGGGTCGACAAAATGGAGTTTTAGGGTGGAAAAATTTAAATTCGTAGAATAAAACATTTAACTTAAATTTTCACCCAACGACAACTGCTTCAATTTGGGATGGATATTCCAAGTGGAAAGTGGGTGTTCCAAGTGGGGTTGGTGTTGAAAAAGTTCCAAGTGGGTAGATATAAGTTCCAAGTTGGGGTGGGTGGAAAAACGTGGAAGTGCGTTTTAATTAGGGAGGAAACCGCCACAAAAGTCATAGAAATAAGGCATGTGTTAGGTTGGAAAAGTTGAGAGGAATGTTCCAATGCAAAACGGCCTTTTTCAACTTAGGGTGGAAACTTCCACTCTAGAAAGTTTTGTTACACTTTTAAGCATTTCAAGTTGATAGGTTTGGTCAAATTTGATACTCGATAGTTGGTTATACTATGGTAGTAGTTCGCTTTGTGGTTTTGAGTTTGAGGCATCTAAGGTGCAGGAATTGAGAAGTTAGTTTTTGTGCGGTTAACTTGTGATTGTGATGAGCGGACGTGTTTGATTTTCAAGCGTGAACAAGGCTAGCTAATCTCATCAAAAACAAGTTTATGCAAATCAGTTGTGGCTAGTCTAAAAACTTGTTTTTTGATTTTGAATTTGATAGGCGTCTTCAAGCAGTAGATGACATCAATGCTAAATTTGACAGAATAGATCAGAAATTGTTGCAACTTGAAGAAAAAGTAGAGGAGAGGCAGGATTTTTTGACAGAGGAAGTTGATAATAAAGCTTCTGGCGATGAATTAAATCAGTTAAAAGTTAAAATACAAGATCTGGAACGAAAAGTAGAACTAACCGAAGAAACTAAAACAAAGGAACAGGCATCTAAAGATGTTTATAGCAAAAGATTAAACATCCTAGCTTATGGGCTGTCTGACTCAAGTAATGCTTGGGAAACAAATGAGGAGACATTAAACGTGGTCAATAAATTTATGGCTGAAGGCCTCTGTCTGGATGCTTCTTCTATCAAAATTATTGATATTCATCGGCTACCTCAGCGACCAATATTTAAAAATGGTGTTTAAACAACTAGACCAATCATTATCCAGGTCAACACCTTTTTTGACAAACGTTTGGTCTTTGCATCTGCAAAGCACCATAAAAGCTACAATGCCAATCAAGAAAATGATTCCAAAGTTTATATCACCGAGCATCTCCCGGCTACATTTTATAAGCAAAGAAAGCAACTTCTACCTAAGTTTAAAGAAGCCAAGCAATTGAAGAAGAAAAGAACATGGCGTATTCTCAATGATGATTACTGTTTCTTTGTTGATGGTGTTAAAGTAAATCCAAATTAAGTCGTGATCTACCTAAAGTCATCTTGTAGACGATTTCTTTACAACATGTGCTTACACTATGGTTCACTTATTGAATGCGGGTGATGGTATTTTCTTCGATTAATTTAGTTTAATATTATCTCTTTTTTATTTTTATTTTAAGTCAACATGACTCCATTCACCACGAGCTAAGTCTTGTGACTAATGTCTTTCTTTTATGACGCAATAACGCTGAATATTAATTTTGTAGTCTATTATTACATTCGGTTATTCACAATGCCAGCATCAAATACTTGTAGCCTACTTGTAATTTTCCGTTCGCTTGCAAATAATGCGCTGCAAAGATTTTGTATAGCATCCGGAATTGAAGGTTCTTTCATTGCAAATTGTTCAATTATTTTTACTTCTATTACCTGGCCTGTCGTGATTTTGGTATTTCGCCGGTAGCGAATGCGTTTATATTTTGTTATTGAACCTCTGTGTCACTGAAAATTGCTTTTGTGTAGAAGTTGAAATTGCCCTAGACGTCTTCACACTGCCAAACACCCAACTTTGCCTGGTGTGGCAACTGTCACGGCACATTTGGCATTTGACATACCTGTTTTCTCAAATTGTAATTATCTGTGCTTTTTAAATATTTTACTGGAGACAATAATTATTATGAATTCATTGTGCTTTATTAACTCATGAACTGTAGACAACAAATTCAAATTTTACTGACTCCCATATTTAATAACTTCTTAACTTCATTTTTAGATTACTAAATATAACCAACGCACATTTATATATATTTATTACATTTTCTGACATACAACCATTTCTTAATAAGCCCCACAACTTGCTTCTATTCAAAATGATTTTTTATGACCGGCCTTTAAGCGCTTCTGCCATCGAGCTTTCGTTACTCGCTTTCTCAGTAGAGTGTAGTTGTCCCTTATTGTTTATTGTGTATATTGATTTTGTTGTTGTCGTCTTTTTTTTTTTTTTCAGTATGAGTTCGTGTGCTTCAGATGCTGAAATTACCAGTGTGTCTTCACGTCCGGTGACTGCTCCGGATTGTGATAATTTTTCTATCAACCCTTTAAGTAAATTTGATTTAAGTGAAAAAACTTTTTCTCTTTTGTTTCAAAATATCAACCCTTGTAAATTCATTGATGTCAACTCTATTCCTAATAATTGCAACGATTCTTTAATTTTACTGCACCTTAATATGCGATCTCTTCAAAAAAATTTTGACAATCTCTATCATTTCTTATCAACCTTTCCAACAAAGCCTGATGTCATATGTATTAGTGAAACAAAAATCAAGGACAAGCCTTTTACTTAATATCTCGATTCCAGGCTATATTTTTCTACACGTTAACTCTTCCACAAATGCTGGGGGAGTGGGAATTTATATCATTGATACCCTACAATACGAAGAAATAACTTTACAAACTGAATTTTTTGGATGTGAAAACTTATGGGTTCGAATTAAATCTACCATTAGCTCCACCCACGATATTATAGGGACGATTTATCGACAACCGACTAGCAATATAAAAGATTTTTCTGACCATCTCAATAACTCCATTTCTGAGCTAAACGATACAAAATCCTATTACTTTATTCTCGGCGACATCAATATCAATACTTCTTCGCAAAGTAATAACATTGCGACTAATTATTTAAATATGCTCGACTCCAACTCCGTTGCTTCCCTTATCAATAAACCTACTAGGGTTACAGACACTTCCTCTTCCACCCTTGATCACATACCGACTAATGAAAACCGATTTCGCATTTCCCCTTTTGTGTTAAATCATGCTATAACCGATCACTATCTTGTCATGGTTTCTGTTTCCCAAAATGTCATAAAATGTAAGACTCAGCCCAAATTTAAAAGGTCACTTGCAAATCTTTCTGCTGATAATTTCAACGCTGATCTTAATGAATCACTAGAAAACTTCTCAGAAACTGTACTATCTATAGATGAAAATAATGTGATTTCTCGTCAGCCTTGCTACGCACAGCCAATCCAGGCTAAACTCATTCCAGACTGTAAAGACTCTTTTTTGCATTGCTTTACCTGAACATCTCGACTTCACCCCTTTTCTAGGTTTGCCATGGGGGCTTCTAGTGATGTGGGATGCCATGTTCTAGTGATGCAGCTGCAAATTCTAGTGATGTGGGATGTTCTAGTGATGTGGGATATTCTAGTTCTAGTGATGCAGCTGCAAATGAGTGGGTTGCCATGGGGGCTTCTAGTGATCTGGGCTAGTTAGGCTACCGGTAAGTTAGTTGTGGGTTAGTGGTTATAGGTTCTTTCATTGGGTATCGTTGTTTGGGGCCAGTCGCCTGCCAAAAATAGGGCACAACCTAGAAAAGGGGTGAAGTCGAGATGTTCAGGTAAAGCAATGCAAAAAAGAGTCTTTACAGTCTGGAATGAGTTTAGCCTGGATTGGCTGTGCGTAGCAAGGCTGACGAGACTTAGGTTATAGTCGAAACATTAATGTGATTTCTGTATTCGAACAATTTTATTCATTGGTTCAAACAACAATAGATAAGCATGCCCCACTCAAACAACTCTCCAGAAAACAAAAAAAAATACAGAGCAAACCCTGGATCTCCAAAGGAATTTTAAAATCTATTACAAGAAAACAAAAAATGCATAAAACTCACTTCATTAAAGGATCCATGAGCGATAAACATTTTTAGAAACGCTACACAAACCTTCTTACCAGAGTCAAAAGCTTGGCAAAAAAATTGTTTTATTTTCATGAGTTCAGCATCTTTAAAAATAATCCAAAAAAAACCTGGGAAGTGTTACGCTCAATTTTATCTTCTAAATCTGCAACGTCAGCTCCCAACATCATAAACATTGATGGCAAATGTTTTACCAATCCCTCCGAAATAGCAGAAAAATTTAATCATCATTTTGCCAATGTTGGAAAATTTTTAGTTGCTAAGCAAAATAATGTTGATGACGAAAAATACCTTTCTTATTTAAAATCACCTTCCCCCTCTTCCATATATCTCAAACCCACTGATCCTTATGAAATTAAATGCGCCATCAACAAACTCAGTTTAAGCAAAGCTAGTGGCTATGATGACATACTCCCATTTTTTTTAAAAACTGCAGCAGATATTATAGCTTTTCCACTTGCCAACATAATAAACAAATGCATCTCATTTGGTATTTTTCCGAACAAACTTAAAGTAGCCAAAGTAATTCCTGTATACAAATCAGAACCTGCTGATTCACCGGGAAACTATCGCCCGATTTCTTTGCTCTTATCCTTATCTAAAATTTTTGAACGCATTATTCTTAACAGAATGATTTCTTTTTTTAAAAACAATATTCTTATATCAACTCAATTTGGCTTCCGCCATAATCATTCCACTCTTCACCCAATTTTAGATATACTAACTGATTGCCTTGACAATATTCAGAATAAAAATTTCTCCACCTTGATATTTTTAGACATCAAAAAAGCCTTCGACTCGGTTTGTCACAAAAAACTAATTAAAAAGTTAGATTTTTATGGTATTCGTGGCGTAGCTAATGATTTACTACAATCTTAATTGAATAACAGATTGCAATATATCGCTATTGGAAATGCAAATTCCAACCTTAAAAACATAGAATATGGTGTGCCTCAAGGTTCTATTTTGGGGCCGCTTTTATTTTTGATTTTTATTAATGACTTGCCAAAGTGTTTACATTCGGTCCCTAGACTCTTCGCTGATGACACAGCACTATTAATCAGTGATTCAACACTTCCTAAAATGGAAAAATTAGCGAATGATGAACTCAGTAACGTAAATCAATGGATGCGCTCAAACAACTTGACGCTACACCCACAAAAAACTCTAGCTCTATACATTTCTCCCTATTCTCGAAAGTCTAGCCCCAACCTCACTCTAACACTTGATGCAGATCAAATCTCTATTTCTGATGCAGCTAAATATCTTGGATTACTTGTGGATGACCAATTGTCTTTTAAAAATCATATTGCCTTGCTAGAAAATAAAATATCACGCTCAGTTGGAATAATGTACAAACTTAGTTACTATCTTCCATCAAATACATTGCTTCTATTATACTATTCCTTGATACACACTCAATTAATGTATGTTTTACCTATATGGGCGTCTACGTTTCCAACATACTTAAACACCCTAAAAAGACTACAAAACAAAGCATTAAGAATTATCACTAAGTCTTCTCTAAGAGAAAGTATGACGCCTCATTATTTCAAGTTACAAATTCTAAAACTGGAAGATTTATATAAACTAGAAGTAGCTAAATTCATGCACCAATTTTCTCGAAATAAATTACCATGTCGATTTCGTCATTATTTTTCGCATCCCTCTGATCGTCACACTTATTCTACTCGCCATGCTTCTAGTAAAAATATTTCTCTTCCTCGCTTCTCTTCTACTAAAACCCAAAGATCCATAAAATACATCGGTGCAAAGATCTGGAATGACATTCCACTAGAATTAAAACAGCTCTCCTATAATAAATTCAAATGTAGTTACAAACAATTTCTTCTCAGTCAGTTTATGCAGTAAATGATTGATAAGTATTGATCCATTACTTCTAACATTTTAGTCTTACTCACAACAACAAATCCTTGTCTGAAACAATAATTAATTCTTGTAATAATTTTTTTGCTTTCTCTTTATTTGCATGATTTAGTGATTGCTTTGCTCTGTCCGCATGTCCGGTGTTTGTGAGCTGGGGGCCCGCGGGCCCTGTGATTGGGTTTTTGATGTCATATTCACTTTTTTCAGTTACGTTGTGACATCGAAAATTTGACTGTGATGGGCGGAGCTGTAGGCTTTTGGCTTGTGGGCTCTGGTCGTATGGACGGAGTAATTGTCGCAGCCCGCGGGCTGTCACTTGACTCGAAGACCACTGGTCCCTTCGTGACTGCCTGTTGCTGCATGTAAAATACGAGTTTTGTTTAACAATGAGTTTGTGTACTATTTGGCAACGAAATAAACTGTTCTGTTCTAGGAGATGCCTTATTTCTATGGCTTTTGTGACGGTTTCCACCCTATATAAGACGCATTTCCATGTTTTTCCACCCACCCAACTTGGAACTTATACCTACCCACTTGGAACTTTTTCAACACCCACCCCAATTGGAACACCCACTTTCCACTTGGAACATCCACCCCAAGTTGGCTTTTTCCACTTCAAGTTCAAACAGTTGTTGTGGGGTGGAATTTGAAGTTAACTGTTCTACTCTACGAGTTTAAGTTTTTCCACCCTAAAACTCCTGTTTGTCGATCTTAACTTCTCAATTCCTGCACTTTAATTGCCCCAAAGTCAAAAACACAAAGCGAAACTACTACCAAAGTATAACCAACTATCGAGTATCAAATTTGACCAAACCTATCAACTTGAAATGCTGAAAATTGTAACCAAAATTACTAGGGTGGAATTTTCCCCCCTAAGTTGAAAACGGCCGTTTTGCATTGGAACATTCCTCTCAACTTTTCCACCCTAGGAGATGCCTTATTTGCGCTCAGGAACTATTTCGATTTGCACACCATTAAAAAATTTCCAGGGTAGTGATATCGACAGCTAGTTAGTACATATTTATCCTCCTATCACGAGAAAGCGATCAAAGCGCTATACGAGCTCGCTTAGGAGTTGCCAGCCATCTGTCTACCACACCAAGATGGGGAATCCCGCTAAGTGCTTTTCCCAACGCCACAACAAGTAAACTTGCCGGCTTGTTTTCCACACTGTGCCTTTAATGCTGAGGGTCAAGCAGGGAAGTTGTGAATACCAATTTTAAAGTCATTGGTTTGACCCGACTCGGAATCAAACCCGAGTCTACAGCTCAAAAGACAGACGCTCTATACCACTCGGCCATTTGAACTGTTAAAGCATGAGGTAAAGTACCTTCATCGTTCAAAAACTGAGGTAGGCTACCACAAGGGCATCTTTAATGTCAAAGTCCTCTCCGGTTTAAAGCGACTCAATTACGAAATCAGTGCGACCGCTGCTAGGGACAGTGCCATCTGCCAAAGTACGAATCATAACCGAAGGGTAGGGTCTAGATTCTAAACCAAGCTCCTTTTTTAGATTTTCTGAAATTAACATAGCTTGAAAAGCAGTATTGTGCTGAGCGTATGCTAAAGTCGATTCGCCAGTGCGAGGATTAACAACTTTGACTGCGCTGGTACCAAGCAAAACTAAACGATTGTTATCAAAGTTGACTTTGCGCACAGTCACGTCTCTTTTGCCAGAAGGTTTAGTTCTACTACGTGGTGCGGGAATAGGCGCAGATTCTTCATCCGCAGCGGCCCCGAGATTTTCAGAAGTAGTTGCGTAACATTCATGAAGCGCTGTAGCATGTTTGTTACGGCACTCCGGACCACACCTTCTGCACTTAAACTGTGTGTGACATTGACGTAGGATACAAAATGTTCCAGAGAAAGACAATTCAGGTACCTCTTGGCATCAATAACGGTCTTGCGTTTCAATTTTGGAGAAAGTGTTTTAAAATTATCACAATCTGCTAGAAAATGTTTAGAATCGACACCAAAGCAGAAAAAGCAAATAAGAGGCGGTTTGTTATTGAAGCGCCTATCCACAGAACGTTCAGAAGTCGCACTCAATTTTTTCTTTTCTGCATCTGGGACTACACGAGACTCAGATTGGTCTGACCGAGAATCGATCCCTTCCTCCATGCCCACTTGTCGAACACGAAAGATTTTAGACCCGAAGAGCGTTCACGTTGCACTTCGCGCTCATCAGACTTAAAAAAAGCCTGAGCTTAATCAGAGGTCATGAGTCTCATGACCTGTATTTCATGCACCACAAAACTGCGCAAAGATTCGAAACTAGGTTGATTAAGATCTATACGCTTTTTATCGAGGTAATCAAGGTATCGCCTTTTTAACGTTCCAGGCAATCTGCTAGCAGTATCCAGCATAAGCTGTCCCGAAAGCTTTTCGACTTCATCGTGAACGTGCGCAAAAACTTCCAGCGTGTTCAAGTCCTCATTAAACAATTTAAGAGAGGTCAAGTTGAACGCCACTTTAGGGCCTTTACGGACAGCAACAACCTTAGGCTGCGAAGTTAACCCACCAGAGACGCGATATCGCTGGCGCAAACAATCAATGGCTTTTTCAATGCGCTGATTATAGCTCATATTTTTCATGAGCGCGCAAAAGAGGTTCACCATCTCACGCGGCTGTCTAACGCACGACGCTCTTAGCACCTCGAGCTTACGGTCATCATAGCGACTCTCTTCCATAAGACGACGAATTTGGTTTTCATAAAATACGAAGGCGATATTACTCCCGTCATAAGCAATCTGCGAGGCGAGATTTATGCATTCATTTCTGCCTTGTCTGTCCAAATACGAGCGCAGTATAGATTCAATATTATCACGAGATGAAGAAGGAGCTAAGTGACGAGGTGGATCATGCCTTATAATTTCATCATTTAGCTGCTGAGAATAAAAAGAGGGTGCTTCAGAATTCATTTTACTTTCATTGACATAACTACCCAAATAGTTGTCACGAAGGCTGTTAGAAACACACATACCACCGCGAACACGAGGTTCACACACAACCGGTTCACAATTAACATTCGTTTTCATCTCACTTCGCATGACATCTGCCACGTTGCAACGAGTAGCAGCATTACTCAATTCAGGCAACACAAAAGATTTTGTCTCAGCACTTGGGCTACAGCCAGGTTCGAACCCCGGTAGAACCGTTCTAATCTGTGAGCAACCAACTTCACCGCCACGCACAATGAAAAGCTTCTCTTTTTCTAAGCCTTTTGATTTATCTTTCTTAGAACGAACACTTGTTTGTGAGCCCGTGCAAGGGCGAAAAAGTAATTTTACCATTGAAAGTGCCACAGATGAACCCCTTTCAGAACAAGCAATTAATTGCTCTTCCGCTTTAAGATTTATAGCTTCCATGCGAAGTTTAGATAAAGCCTCAATTTATTCGGCTTCGGCTATGGCCTCTGCGAGCGTTTGAGCTCTACGCGCCTCTGCTTTGGCTTTGGCCACTGCCTCTGCGGCTTTGACCATGGCCTCGGCCTCCGCTTTAGCCTCAGCACGCATACGAGTTCTACGTGCACGAGTTAACTCTTCAATGTGCTCAAGTTCTGCCTTTTCACGTTCAATTTCAATTTGCCTCATCATAGCGGTATTTGACGACACAACGCTTAAATCACGTTTAGATGAGACCTGAGAAACGCTATGCGACGGTTTAATATTATCAGTGCTCATCAAAATCCGTTTCATCAGTATTATGGCTTACATTTCCTTTAAAAAGGCGCAATTAACAAAGTTCGTACGATTTCACGCATTGCTTGAACATGTCAGCCAAATTCAGCGTCAATTCTTTAAGTGTCTCTGCGTCATTAATTGTGTTTAAGTCAGCGAGAAAACTATCATAAGCCATGCGAGTGTCCTTCAATCCAATTGAAAGATAAGCAAAGGTGCCACCAGAGCTACACTTGGCATCAATAACGGTAAACGTTTCGTAGCTGTGAGAAGTTTACGACGTGCAGTTATCATTTTACGTCTCATATCAACGGGTCCCTTCGGGGCTTCGGCAGCTGACACCTCTGCAGGTAAAACTTTATCAGGGGTTTTAAGTGAAAAATTATTCAAGCCTTCCATATAATTATTGCCAGCAACCCCACTACTAGAAACCCTCTCGGTCGACACACCCACAGCACGTAAAGTTCGTGGAGCATCGATCTGGTCGATCTCCCTCCCAGTGCCCCCGTGGCCAAGAGAGAACTGGGCAAAATCAGATTTGTTTTGAGCCATAATATTAAAAGATTAAGTATAGATACGGTACAAAGTACAAGCAAAAGTTCTTCAAACAACAGGTTAAAATTAATTGTTACTGTGCCGCAGTAATTACGACAAAATAAAAAATAAACGTTCACAGTACCTTCACCGTGGAAATCTGATATAAGTCCGAATTGACAGGTCTTCAACACCGGAATGACGATGGGCGTAGCCAATGGTTGACGAAACGTACGTGATAGAGTGCTGGAGTTGCGACCCCGTAAGTTGAAGTCGAAGACGAACGACGGACAGAAGCCTCCAAAATATAGACGTCAATCGAGAAATACAGATAATGAAACCTCTGCTCGATCGCCAATACAGATGAAGTTCCAGAACGATGGAATCTTCGAGAGTCACCAAAAGCCAAGCCAGGTAACGACTTCAAGAAGTGAGGACTGAAGAACGGACCAAAGCCACCAACAACGAGATACGATGCGCAACTTGTCGCAGCACAGGAAAAGATCTTGCAACGATTAGGGAATTGCTGGATCGAACGACGAATCAATTCCAAAGCGTTTGAAGTGAAGCTGGAGTAGAGCCAGTTGCCAAATCTTTTCAGACAAACCACTTTCCAACTTTTAGAAATATAAAGAGTTCTTTCTTTGAAGATCAAAAACCAAGTTCTTTGAACTGATAGTATTCTTCTCAAGTTTTGACGAAGACCGAGTAAAGACAGTTGTTTTTCTTATGTTATAGACTGACCCTGCCTATAACACGGGGCCCAAGAGGAGCGCCTGGGCTTTCACCTTCTGCAGATCAATCCACTTGCTGCCTGAACTTGAACCTCAGAGAATCACCAGAGAAGAACAAATAGAACGACTCTGTATTAATTGATCGAACTAAAAAACTCTCACGGCGATATAAACCAAGGGGAAAATAGGTAGAGAAAGATAGGTAGGTAAGTTCAGATAAATCAGGTAAAATAGCGAGGGATTCAGGTCTTTTAAAGGCAAAAACAACTGAAAGTTACTCGGATATGAAATAAAATAACTAAAAACTGCGCCGTGCAGGGATATAGGGTAGCTTTGAACATAAAAAAGACGTCCTTCCGCCAACTGAAATTAACAAAACTAAAAAGGCATGACTGATCACACAGTAAAACAAGAAGTGCACACGTGACTATGTGATCAACGAATTAAGAATTATCTAGAACAGTGATCTGTGAGCAGTAAACTGCTCGCGGCAGGTGCAGCGCTCGAGCTAATTAAATGTGCTTAAGAAAAACATGTGATACTAAGGTGAAAGACTAAAACCAGAGTTCGTTTCCAAAGTCGGTACTGTAACAATATCTATGATTTAACTTCAGGTAAAAATGAAAATAATACACCGATCGATGTGAAGTTAACATTACTAGCGATTGCATCATTGTTTACGCTCCTTCTGGTTTGGGTTACCGAAATTAACCATGTGTTTTTTGTTAACTCTTGAAGGAATCAGTTTAAGCATTGTTTACAGTTTGTAATGATTGTTTTAATCTACAAGAAGTTGGAACAAGTCTCTCATTACATGCCAGGGGAATTTCCACTGAAGTTGATTGTCAAACTGTACCAGCTAAAGCCTGAAGGGTCAACTAGCCCAAAGTCCGTATAACTCACACAAGTTGCGTAGACAGGAATAGAGCACAGACAATGGAGCAAAAAATGTGTCCAAAAAGACAATCGCCTTCTATCTTTTATAATGTAAAAACGCTTGAAAGTGTTACAAAAAAAGTCATAACTTTAATTATGCTCATTTGATTTTAAAAATTTCAACTGCAACGTGAAGCTCTTGATTTTAGCTATCGTTTAAAACAAATTTCAAGAAAATTGATAGAGTTTTAGGTACTTTACATGGTAAAGTAATTTTTACGATAGCAGCATTTCTTGCTACTTCAAAGCATAAATACAGCACAAATTTGCAAAAAGTAAAAGTTATCGTTTGATTCAAATTAAATAGGTTCAATTACAAAAATTTAAACTTCAATATGAAAGTAGACTAGCTACAGGCCTATTGGTCTTGGTTTTCCAAGCCTTTATAATATGTCGCAAGAAAACCATTGCGTAAATTGTTTTAAATCTTATGTAGAAGTAGGCTTCACTGTACAGAACTAGATTTTTACAACCATGGTAGATTGGTAGTGAGGTTGTTAACTTCTATCATGCTTCACCCTATGACCATATGTAAAACGAGCCTTTAGTTCAGGGGTGGCGAACCTATTGCGCGCATGCCGAATTTGGCACGTCGCAGGTTTTTGCTGCTGGCACGCCGCTTGATTATCACACAATCGCTCCTTTTCGGAAAGCGTGTGTCGAAATTGCCCCCACAAAACCTTCACGTTCGTATAGCTTCTATTTTTCCCACTGAAAACAGGTTAAGACCAAAAAAAAAGATAGTAATGGCACGGCATTATAGCTGGCTAAACTTTATTTTTAAAAGATTAAATACACGTTCACCGAAAAAGGTTTGCCGCTCCAGCTCTAGTTAATTTTATTCTGGCCCACAATATTCGATTTTAAAATCTCAGAGTTTGAAAACCTACTATTTCTTATACTATTTTATTTTATTCTGGCCCACAATATTCGATGGTGGGCCTGCCGGGCTACTATTTCTTATGCTTTTGTTACAGCGATTACACTTACCTGTAAACGAAAATTTAAGGGGGGCCATGGCTCCTGTATCGCCCCACTGGCTACGCCACTGTGTTACAGCGATTATACTTACCTGTAAACGAAAAATTTAAGGGGGGGGCATGCCCCCCCCCCTGGCTACGCCACTGAGGCCTTACTATATTTTGTATGACATTTACTCGTGTCAGCTCGACGAATACTTGTACAATGTTTCAAACTAATCATTGCTGATTATGACAGTCTATTGCAGCAGCTCTTCCCATCTTACTTTGTAGCTTATTCGCCATCTGTCAGTTCCGGTATGGGATCTATTCCTAACTCCTAATGCGCATATGCTTTTTGCTCCAACCAACCTAATCGCTTGCTAAATCTTCATTCATAAGATACTAAACTCACAAAGCAAAACGTGCCTTTGCACTTACGCAACCCTATCTTAGAAAATGTCTACGCACAGCGTACACCCCTCTTAAAACTTGTTTCCTGTTAAGGGGGTGATGAAAGTCTTCAACTTCCAAGAGGGAGCGATAGAACAAAAATGTTTGAGAATCACTGCTCTACACCCAAGGTCTCCAGTCTCGCAATCATGAGTTTTTATATTGTCCTCGTCCGTGGTTGCACGAAGTATTGTCTATTATTATGATCTCATGAATCTAACTTACAGCTTTGCGTGCTTTCTGATAATCACCGACACGAAAATTAGGCGCCATGAAAAAGTTAGAACAATTTATCCTACGTGAAGATCCGGAGCAACAAATTTTAAAAAATAGCAAAGCATACCTTAAAATATTACTGGCCTTCGACTCCTCGAGCACTTTTACATCATCAAATCTGGTGCTTCTAAAAAAAAATTGGGTACCCCTTCTCTACACACTCCGATGTTAAAAATTCTGTTTCTATTTTAATGACTTCACCAAAAGGTTTGACGTCATAATGATTTATGACGAACTCCTTCCATTGAAAGCTCCAGCTTAAGCCACTTCTGGTTATGGGGTTCCATCTCATTCAAAATTTTTAAGCAATCTTTTTGTCGCATTCTGCGCAAAAAGTAGTCTCCAATAAAAAAAGTTTTCGCTTTATGCGTGGCGGCCCATTCTCATGGGCGAGGTAAATTGTTGCATTTCTTCTGATTTTGGTTACGCTAACCACTGGCACTAACTATAGCTTGTTTTGTACCGTTTTTTGATGGTTGACGCATAGTTTACAATTCGTGAATTGTGCCGTACCAAGTACTACCGGTAACACTACAATATTGAGAAACTTAGTATTTATCTAGCTAAACGAGTGGTATAGAGCGTCTGCCTCTTGAGCTGTAGACTCGGGTTTGATTCCGAGTCGGGTCAAACCAATGACTTTAAAATTGCTATTCACAGCTTCCTGCTTTACGCTCAGCATTAAAGGCACAGTGTGAAGAACAAGCCGGCAAGTTTACTTGTTGTGGCGTTGGGAAAAGCACTTAGCGGGATTCCCCATCTTGGTGTGGTAGACAGATGGCTGGCAACTCCTAAGCGAGCTCGTATAGCGCTTTGATCGCTTTCTCGTGATAGGATGATAAATATGCAACTAACTCACTAATAGCTATAAGCCTAATTATTATGAAACTGTAAAATTTTACTTAAAAATCAACAAAATATAGGGCATTGCTTTCCTTCTGAAACTTTTTTTGAAAAGTATCGACAAAAGTATCGCGGTACTTTTGATTTTCAAGTACCGAGTACCGTAAACCGGGGCTACTTTGAACAATTTTGGACTTTGAAATAATGTACATTTGTTGTTTCTAAACCAGTTTTCATTTAAGTCGTTCAAATATAGGGGGAATGAGTAGGTCCTTAAATATCACAGTCGTCACTCAGTGTTGGTCTCCAACTTGACCGTTATTTTTTTTAAATTGTCGGTGTTCAAAGTAATCCCGCTGTCGTGGTTACTTTGAACAAAAATGTTTTCTTAATTCTTGTTCAAAATTAAGTCTATATGAGGTTACTTTGAACATATTTTTATCGACACCAGTACTACTCAAGTACCGCAGTATAATGACATTAGACAGCACATAGCAGCAAAAAAAACGTGTTTACATGAACTACCGAATCAGGGTTTAATGAAGTTTACAGAAGTTACTGACAAATAGAGAAAAATAGTTTAAAACATTCAACATTTACCGGCGTTGTGTAATTACATTCCCCACATACTCTCTAAATCTGGAAACCGGAAAAAGTTTCTGTTGTTTAAAGGAATAGTTTGGGGTCGTAGTTGAACAATATCATCCCAATCATACAGCATTTCATCTTTGAGTTGGGGAAATTTCCATCCGGATCGCTTGCATTTTGTCAATGTACACACCACTGCTCCTTCGCTCTCAATCTCTGTCACTTTTCCAAGAAACTTCTGGCCTTCATATTGAACAATTACAAATTCGCCCTCTTTTGCAATATCTACTATATTAGACCCATCTGCTTCAACATCAATATCTGAACTTGATTCATCTTTTGAGGAAGCACCATCTTCCATGCTTTCCTCTTCATCTGTTTCATCATTTTCCGATTCATTTTCACTATCTATTGCAGCATTTGAAGTTATCGACGTACCTGCAATAAAAAAATATTAATTTAGAGCTACAAAGTTTTTGCAAAAGCCTACCTTTAACTCAAAAAACTGAGTTTCATGAAAATAGGAAAGTTTTACGTAAAAAACTTTTCACTCACCTTCTTCGGCTGTTGGTACGTCATCACATGTGATGCTTTTCCCAGGAGCAATATTGATCTTCTTTCTTCAATTTGTTGGTCTTTCTTCATGCACTCCTCTCATCATTCTAAGCAATCCAAGAACTGCATCAGACACTCAGCAATCCGTGTTGGTTGAGGAATTGGTATCGTCGTTTTGTTTTAAACTGTAATCTGGAAGCCGTTCCAACACCTTTTGAGGATTGAAGGGATAAATATCACATTTTTAAAATCCATTTTGTAAGTTCTCAGCTTTATTAATAAGACTATTGTTAAGCTTTCGTAATAATCCAGGAAAGGCGTCCTCACTCAGACTCCTACTAGCCTTTCTTCCACAAGCCTTCCACTCATCCAAAATGCCTCTCCATTTCTTTTTGAGTGGCCCGTAAAATGCCTCGTCAAGTAGCTGTAATAAATGCGTGGAGTTGGGAGTAAGACAAACAAAAGCAATATTGTTTTCCGAAGCAAGAGATAACACCTTCTCAGTAAAGTGGCTGCTTAAGTTATCTCCGATGAGTAATTTTCTTCCAGAGAGCTTTTTTGCATGAGGAAGGAATAGACTTTCAAACCAGTCGCTGAAACAGCACGCATCAAACCAACCACTTCGAGTTCTGTTGAAGCGAGTTCCGGGCGGTGCTTCCTCTGTCCACATTAACCATAGATGTTCCGATTTATATACGACATAACATGGCAACAAATCTCCTGTTGCTGACCCACAATACATAATCGATATGGACGCTTTTGTGTTATCTTTGATGCGTTCAGCATACTTAGTGCCACGCTTGAAGATACATTTTTTAACTCCCGGATTATCGCTTAGTTTCGTTTCATCATAGTTAAATAAATTTGAAGGTGGTATCTCCTCGCCATCTTTTGGAGTTAGTTCCAAATTATTGAAGTATGTGCTAACTTCTTTGGCGCTTACGCAAGCTCTAGCCCTTTTGATATTTTGGCAAGTTCTTGCCGCCAGTTCCGATTTGTGTCTTCTCAAGAAAGAACCAGCCCATTCAGCAGAAGGTAAGTTGTTACGAAACTGCTTTACTATTCGGCCTTTTGAATTTAAGTATGTCTGAGCGAGAACCCTCAAGTCAAGCATATCCAAAAGAAAGCCCCACAGGGCAACCGATTTTATATGCGAGACAAACGATGCTTCCTCATATTCTGTGAACGCCGTAGGATGGCCAGCTTTCCCACTATGCTTGTCGTTTCTTATGTTACTGAGAGTGCCCAAAGGTATTTTATAAACAGAGCACGCCTTTCTAAGAGTTATTTTTTTACATTTGATTTCCTTTACAGCTTCATTCACAGTTTGTTCACTGTACGATTTGTAACTTCTTGCTTCAGCAGATCGTTTGTGAACTCGAGGCATTGTTATCTAGAAAAAAACATAGAAGCCTAGACAAAAAAGCATATTCCAATTTTGGGATATTTTGAACACTGTTCAAAGTTCAAACACTGTTCAAAGTATCCCCAAAACACAGTTTAAGGGGGTACCATCATTCACAGGCGCTAAGATTTTCAACATTCTCTCAAACTAGCTCATTGCAAATATTGTTTTAACTTACAATTGATATACTCAGTAAACAGACAAAAGATCATGACCATAAGTTAAAAAACTGTTCAAATATACCGTAACGTAATCTTACCTCGCAAAAGTTTTTTTCTGCAAAATTCCGAATGCTTATCCAAAAAAACTCAAAGCAGTAATATTTAGCCTTTTTCCAACAATAAAGCTTTGCATTAATACTTTACTCTATATTACAAAAAATGAATTTGCTAAAAAGAAAATAAAATAAGAAAAGCAATGTTTTTAAGTTGACAAAAGATGAACAAATTGAATATTAAAAATATGTTCAAAGTTATCCTGGCGTTCAAAGAAACCCCGGTTTACGGTACCGCCGGTACTTTTAACAAAGTACCGAGTACCGGTACTTTAAAAAAATACCGTGCCCACCTCTAGCAATAGACACCTACAGTCAAGTGCTCAATGTATGGAAACAAGTTAGTCTAACACTTTTGGGGAGCAAAATATTTTTGGGTATTCTATTCTTGTAGCCCTTGGGAACAGGTAGCTCATGCGGTGTGCAAGGGTTATGGTATCACTACGAGCTTTGAGCCAGCCTGTAGAGCTCATGACTGTTTCATTTGGAGCAAAGTCCAAAAATCGATATTAAAAATAATAAAGCAGCATGAAAATGCAAAATAGCATATAACGTCATATTCTGTACATCTCCTCGTTTGAATAAATGTTTTTTCTCGCCTGGTTTGTGCTTGTGTAAAAACAAGCTTATTTACCCTTCTAAAGAGTTTAACGATCTCCTCAAAGCCTTAGAACTCCCAAGTCAATTTTTATAAGCACATCAATCAGCAGATAGATACCCAAACGTATAGTTGCTGATATTGATAAATGTTGAAGACAATGAAGATTGTGCGCGAAGCGCTAACCCAGTTCCAAACTAGCGCAACACTTAATGCGAAATTGACAAATTGTAAGTTACTCGTATAGTAGAAACATGTTTTACACAGCATGCAAAGGCTTGCAAGCCCGGTAAAATACTGGGACCATAAGCAATGATTAAATAGAATAAGGCCCAGAAGAGCAGTGCACTCATAGGGCATGGGGCGAAGACCCGAAAAATTTTATCACTTAGCGTACCAAATTGCATTTAAATTAAATGAAAACACTATACGGGTCCATCATGTTCGATTCTGATCAAAGGCCAAAATATCACTGCTGTAGTATAAATTTTTAACCATTCGTTTGCTTAAAATGTTTCATCAGCATCATTGCTTTTGTCATTTCAATTATTTGACGCTATGTTCGCAATAATATATTCATTCCGCCGTAAATCTGTACCAGCAAAACTATTGTATTTCTCTTTCAATCTATGGACAAAAGCAAACTGCGAAGCCAAAATCGAACAGTTGCCAGGTTGAGAAACTAGCAGCTGACAAAATTTGTGATTCTGGCGAGTGCCAGTAACTTTGCTTGCAAAAGTGCATTTGGTATCAACACTAGGTTTGCAGTATTTCGAAAGTCATCTTTCATGATGCATATACCTCACTCTCATAAAAACTTCAGCTGCAATTGTGTGGCTTAAAAAAATATAGTCACCCCCCTACCCCCTGAAAAAACTTTGCGGTTCTAGGCGATTTGGAAAAATGATCAAAAAATCATTGGGGGGGAGGGGCGGTCGCCCCCTCTCGCCTTCCCGCGGCGGCGCCACTGGCTCATAATCAGACTCAAGCTGTTTTATTTGTTGCAACACTACGGTACTAGCAAAAAATTTCTCACAAATTTAACATATTAGAGCAACATGGTGGCTGCGAAGAGACCGTAAGGTCATTGAGTCGAGCAGCCACTCTGTAAAAGAATAAGCAAAATAAAGTCAAGTCAGCGATTGAGGACTGTTTTAAAAGAATGAAGAAGTCAAACGAAAAAAGGGATGAGAAGTCTACGCCGGGTGATTGAAGCAGTGATTTAAGGCATCGCTATCGGTGCACAAGGTCTTAGGTTCGACTCTCGGGCTGGTCAAATGGGACACACTGCCGTTCACTATGACAACAAAAAGGTGGTCATGATGTAAAAACCGCAACCACAACCGCGGGTCTAAAGCCGACGAAAATTTGATATGTGGACAGGGTCGTTTTCAAGCATGGAAAGAAAAAAGTTGATAAATCTTGATTTATAAACTCACATCTGGTTTAGAACTTGTGCCATTGCCACGCCAACAATGAAGTCGAAATGATGCTGATGGGAAGCTAGATCGTCAAAACCAGAAACCTATAAAAACCGAAAATAATCAAATACATTTTTCCTTGCTTTGCTCACTTCTACAAAAAGCAACATATTTCAAAAATAGGCAGAAGCAGAAAAACAATATACCGGAACGTTATAACATGCATTGCAATATAATCATGGATCCAAAGATAAAAAGACTTTGCACGGCTGCTACACCTGAATAAAGAAAGATTAAAATGATTGGTTGGATTTTATGAACATCTGAGGATAACATCTGAGGTTCTTACTGCTGGGTCTGTTGGATTTGTTGGATTATCATCAAACAAGGAAATTTTTTCACCAGAGCCTTTGTAACGTTAATATAGTCGCTCGACGAAGGGTAGCTGAAACAATGAGGAATCACAATGCAGTACCGTAAAACAATCAAATCTTTATTGTACTCGTGGTATTGCTCGAAGCAAGTGACGAGCGGCGGGACCCATTTCACGGTTTAGCGTCTGGACTACACAGCTTCGAAGAAACGTCGCAGCGGTGGCAAGCTTTTGGCGACACTGCGTCAGATTCGACCAACCGGGGATTTGAACCCCACACCTTCCGCACCGAGAGCGTGTGCGCCAAGCAACTAAGCGAACGGTCGGTCATGTAGTACTGTATATACAGCAAAAATAAAGCTTCAAGTAGGGTGAATTTCTGTCATCCAATATTTACCCTTTTACACTACAAATTTGTACTTTAAGCCTATGAGCAATGATAGGGCAATTATCTAAAATAAATTTCCAAAGATAAACTTACAGCGTGTGGACAGACATTGAAGTGAAAAGCAAGTTCATCACTTGAGTGCTCAACGTTCGAGGCAGAGACGATTTGGACGTCTCCGCCTCCTGGAGTCCTTCATCCACATGAAGCGGCAATGCTGGGATTTCAAAGGATGAAATCCAATCTGGTGCGGATGAAGCAGCCGTTGTGTCTTGAACCTAAGACGAAGTAACAATCTGTTTTAGACGAAAAAGAAGAAGCAGTGCTTTTCTTAACGAATGAGTCAATGTTGATAAAAATGTTACTCCTTATGCTTTACTAGGTTTTCACTGTGCAAACGTATAGATCACGTCATTGTCACATCATTGTTGGTGCAAGCAACAGCGATGTAGGTCTCGAGACCGAAGTTTTGCTGTCTTTGGTCTCGATCTTGGGCATATGGTATTGGCCTCGGCATTGTGCGGCATTGGTTTCGTACTTTCAAAGCTGGTCTCGAGACCGAACATGTTTAGATCATTGTTACACTATTTTAGGTGTCAACAAAATGCGCATCATCCTCACAGGCCACAGCTTACAATTGTAGAAGCTGAGTAACAAACGAATATTGATTCGTCTTTGCTGTCTCTTTGTCTTTGCGTTGCATGACTTTATTTAAAATCCGTGACTTTAACTAAAATCGTATTTTTCAAAATCGCAAAAAGCGAACCGGAACTGAACGGAATAATCTGAGTACTTGAGAACCTTAACCGAACCTGAACCGATTGAAAGAAGCGGTTCGCTCCGTGACGTCACACGCGTCACTTTCAAGCTGTTTTGAATTCAAAATAATAGTCGTTTATGTAAGTAATCTATGCATGGTGAAACAGTCTTTTACCGTTAATTGGCTTTTAGGGATATGCCTCAAAGAAAATTAATCGGACTCGCCGAGTAACGAGTATTCACGACATTACTCGGCCGAGTATCTATTCTGCAACGTCAACATATGAACTCAAAATCAAGTGAAGAGCTAAAAAAAGGTCATCACGTCCGTAAAAGTCCTAATTTCGACTCAAAATCGGGTGCGGAGCAAAAAAATTAAAATGATAATACCTTAATGCTCGGTCGAGTATCAATTAATACCAGAGGTGGGCATTCCGCAATTTGAAGCGCAAAGCGCTAGTTGCGCAACTTCCGCACGTGCGGAAGTTGCGAAGCGCTTTAACAAATTATTTTTAGCCATTGCGCAAGTTGCGCTGCGCTTCAAGGAAAATAAATCCTTCTTGCGCTTTATTGCGTTGCGAACTGAAAAAATATATAATAATGTGCGCATTATTGCGCTGCGAACTGAAAAGAATCTGGTTGCTTGCGCTTTGTTGCGTTGCGCACTGGCGGAAGTTGAAATACTGCGTTGCGCTTTGTCGGATTAATTGAAGCGCAATGTGCTGGAGTAAGCAGTTTTTTGTAACTGTTTTTAATACCATAGCAGCTTGTTTCTTGATGCGTACAATAGGCCTATAGGTCAATCTATTGTAGCAGAAATTTTCAGCTCATCAGAAATGTGGTACACTAAAGTCTTTTGCTTTTTAAAATAATTACAAGTGCTTAAAGAGATCATTGAGTGTTGAATAAATCGTATTTATTTGTTGTTGTGGAGAACTTCGCCGCACATGCAAATTATGATTTACCGCGATGAGGTGCTTTTAACGGCACGCGACAATGCAACGTGGCGCAGTGGTTTGGAGCTCTTTTTTTACGACGACCATGATCGCAAGATTAAAGGTTCAACTCCCAACCTAGTCTCATTGTAGCGTCCTTGGATAAGATGCTTCACGTTGATTATCTCTGCTTGGTGAAATCTGGCAAGCGGCAAATTAAATAAGACAGAAGCAAAATTCAACGAAAAACTCGGAAACAAAGGCAACTCCTAAGCGAGTCTGGATTCGTCCTAAGCAGCGCCTCCTTCGCTTTCTCGTGATAAGAGGATGAAGATGAAGAAAGCAATCATCAGCAACGCATCTTTTTTCGCTTCTTATTTAATTTTCCTGTTCATTGACCACGCAAAATCCTGTTACAGTCACTTGCATTAAAATCGTTGTCGCGTTGTAGACAACTGCGTGCTGTTAAAAGCACCTATAAAAATAACTCAAGGAAAAATTGCATTGCTTATACATCTACTCGTTGCGCTTTATTAAATTTTTCATTGCGAAAGTTGCGTTGCGCTTTTTCTTTTGTATAAACCTCGTTGCGAAAGTTGCGTTGCGCTTTAATGCAAAAAAATTATTGATTGCAGAAGTTGCGTTGCGCTTTAATACGAAAAAATAATTGATTGCGAAAGTTGCGTTGCGCTTCAGTCAATTTAAAAATTAGGTTGCGCTAGTTGCGTTGCGTTTCATGACTTAACAGAACTTTTGCGCTTTGTTGCGCTGCGCTTCAACCAATTTTTAAAAAATGCCCACCTCTGATTAATACTCGGACTCGGCTGAGTAGTAATGTCCTAATACTCGGCCGAGTACTCGGACTCGACTCGGCACATCCCTACTGGCCTTACTGCGAGTTAAAATTAATGCATTATATTGTCCTGTCAATGTAAAGAAAAATTGCGTTGTACGTTTCATTTTTTAACTAGTGTTACTAGAATTATACCATTTCTCACTGTGAATCTGAACCGGAACTTTATAAACCGGTTTTGAAATGATTTTGGCTGGAGCGAACCCAAACCGAACCGTTTCAATTTATGTGAACCTTAACCGGAACTGAACCGAAATTTGAAATTGCTGTTGAACCAAAACCGAACCTGAACCGGAAAAATCAAACGGTTCGACTCCCTGGTCATTGTGTATGTCTATGTTGCTCATGTTACGACTTCTGAGCGAAAGATCTGCTTTCACCAGGTCTGATTGAAGACGATAAACCTGTATTATTATTATTTATGATGCTTACATTTTGGGAACTTGCTCCTTGAAGCTCCTTGATCTGCGCTTCCAACTAGACGACTCTTACTTGACTTGATCTGGTTTAAACACGATTATGACGTAATAATTAACAGCTCAGATGGCCGAGTAATAAGAGCATCTCTCTTTGGATCTGCACACTCAGGTTTGATTCCGAGTCGGGTCAACCCAATGACTTTAAAATCAGTAGTCGCAGTTTCCCTGCTTGACGCTCAGCTAGAAAGGAAGAGTGTGGCAAGTTTACTTGTTGTGTCGTTGGGAAAGGCACTAAACGGGATTCTCCAAACTTGATGTTGTAGACACAGCGCCGGCAACTCCAACGCGAGCTCGTTATAACGCTTGATCGCTTTCTCGCGATAGGAACATAAATAATAGGCAGCTAATACAAAAAAGTACGTCATCGTTCACTCACCTAGTTTCAATTTCTAGTTCGTTGATTCTCGAATTGGCAAGATCAAGGTCGACGGAGAGAGCCGAACTTTCTCATCAACAGCCTCGCCTTGATGAAGTTTGAGAGCGGACTGCATCCGCTTTTTTCACTTCTTCTTCGAGTTCGACTGTTCGTTCCATGAATGTCGTGTTACGATCTTCGAGTAGTTTCACCTATGCAACATCATAACGAGTACCTCACGAGCCGAAACACTCTTTCAACAAGCCGTACAGCCGATACCGTCAGCGATATGGTCGAACAGCATCGCGCGCACATTACAGATCTTACGAAACGGGTTCGATTCCCGGCTGGAGTCGATCGTATTTGAAACATATACCAGGTAGCTGATGATTCGAACACAGCAAGCTCACATGGCAGTTTCCCTCTATTGCTGTTCGATCTTTTGTTCAACCAACCTGTCCTCTGAGGTCTCCAAGTTCTTGTAATTTCACTTTGTACAATTCCAGCGTATGCTCAAGCTTGGACGCTTTCTCAGAAGCATAACGGAGATAATCAATTTCATCTTTGAGCATTCTGCAAATGAAAATGTTGACGAACATGGAGAGAGTCAGTCAGCAATAACAACTTTTTCCCTTCTTCCATAAGTTAAAGCAATAACATGAAAATACGGCGGCCGAGTGGTAAGAGAGCTTGACATTCAATCACGAGGTCCTGGGTTCAAACCTGAGTTACCCGATGAGCGGTCAAACTGCAAAACCAGTCGCAAGGTTGGTTTAACTACAGGTCATCTCCATGATGCATGTAATTCACTACTACAAAAACCTAACCTACAATTAAGTGGCTTGAAACATAATTAATGTTGTACACATGGAGTTGGGCGACTGGTTGGTGCATTGGGCTCAGAAACTAGCTTCGCTGCTCAAGTAGGTCATCTCCCTGATGCATGTTCTTCACTACCACTAAAATCCCAAGCTTGAATTAAGTGGCTTGAAATATAAAATGCAGGTCGATTCTACGGTTAATGCTCATCATTTTATAAACATTAAGGCGGTGACATTTTCTTTTAAAATGGCTCTTCATACACACCAAACCCAAAGTTACATCAACTTTAACTTTATGTTTCTAAGCAGAAGTGGGCACAATTTCGTTAATCGGTAATAACCAAGCAACTTTTCTATTAACTGGTTGGTTCGTTAAGTATTTTTTGAAATTAACGGACTTAATTAACTTCCGTTAGTAGGCTTACTTGATAACTTCCGATAAATTTTTGTAAACGCTTATTTCTTTTATCGTTGCTTAATAAATCAGCAAAATACGGCCAATGGGGTCAAAAAGCATAATAAAAGCAACAAAACGTATTGCTTGTGAGCAGAAAAATTGCGTAAATACTCACGCAATCATTAATACTAAAAAATTGAAGCTGTTTTTTGAAATAATTGCCGTTTTAAATCAAAATTAACGATGTAACGATTTTAATTGGAGCTGAATTTAACGAAATAACGCCAACGGAGGCACTTAACCGTGTTAACAAAATAGTGGTTGACGAAGCTAACGTTTTGCATTACCTTGCCCATCTATGCTTCTAAGTCTATCACCAATTTCCCCACATCTAACTGCACACTAACATCCTTAATTTTCACGTTGAAATTACTGGTGATGACGTCATACTAGCGTGATACCAACGTCACGTATCCATGCACCAGCGTTTTGATAATGGTAACCGGTCTGATGCTCCAGACACTGGAATATTTTCATATATTAGCGCTAATTTATCATCTGCACATCTAATTCATGACATCTTTGGGTTAGTTCTTCTTTGTCCGCAACTGCGTCCGCTAATTTCTCCTCCAATTTGGCCACCTCCTGGCTCACGACCTCGTTCGTGCAAGTTCGTTCGTCTGGTGTATCAATTGCTATCAACAAAAATATGACAATAGTGACTAATATCCAACTGCATGATTTCTTCAATGTAACCTAAACAAATCATCAATGTAAGGAAAAACTTTAGAAACTTTGGAACATTGTTGCCAGATTATTCAGGAGATACAGATTGCTAAATAACATCAAAATCTAAGAAGGCAAAAAACAGCGCACAACCAGTGGGCAACGAGCACTGTTGCCTCTTTTTTGAGGCATAAAGGCCTTTTTAGATACCGATCATAAAGGCCAAACAAAAACGGGGCTTTTAACATTGTCAAATCCGGCCCTTCCCCTCCTTCCCCACAGTTTTAGGCTAAACTCGCCTCTGCCTAGAAACGGCACCAACTCAAAAGTCAAAAACTCAAATGTTTAGTAACATAATTCAACGCCATAAGAGCCCCTTGCAACTCAACGCTTGTTTATGTAAAACAATCAATAAAATCTTGAAGAAATCAATCTAAAATCAGCAAATTCACTTACCTGCAACACCAAGGATCAACTGAAGCATTCGTCCAAGATGGATTTTTATCGCCCAATTCACTAATAAGTGACACTTCAGGCATTTCAAAACCGACTATTTGGTTTCCACATACCTAAACGACAAAACAAAACTACTCTACCATCTTATTCTAAACAGAGAAAACAATTAACATATTCTAAGGATTATTATCAGCATTTAAAAGGATGGCAAATTAGGCACATACCATGCATTCAATCTGAGAATACTTATCATCAAAAGCTTACTTAAGAGATAGCAGCACCTTCCACATAACTCAATCGTAAAATCGATGACTTTCAGCAAAATAATAGAAACTTTTAACAAGATTGAAAATATTTCTGATCAAAATTGGATTTTTTGTACCACAAGTCAAAATTATTTTTCAAACCATTCGCATATGAAGTTGCTTTTGCTTTATGAAGGATCACCTATCACCATCTCCAAATCAGCAAAATATTTACGCGTTTATATCGATGACTATCTTAACTTCAAAACACACATCAAACTTCTCTATGAGCAGCTCTCTCGTTCATTGGGCATTTTGCACAAAGTTAAATATTATCTCCCTGAGAAATCTCTTCTTCATCTGTATTTTGCACTAATCCACTCTCACTGGTTGAACTGCGTCACAATATGGTTTTCCACTTACCAAACTTAAGGTCGATTTACACAGTATCCGTTCTGCGTTTAACGTCGTCAATTGACGGCGTTTGTGACGGCGTTGATTAACGGCGTATTTACGCGCAGAAACAGATCCGTCTTTTTCTTGCGTTTTTGATATACACAGTATCCGTCGAGGTTTTTAAGACGCGCGTCGCACAGTCGTAGTAGCACAGTCACAAAGTTATAGTTATCGGTATAAACATGAATCGTCAAATAGCACAGATTGCGACATCAACCCAGCATCATGTGCTTTTATGCCTCATGATGATTTTGCAAGAAGAACGACGAAGAAGGTGAGTTTTGATTGGATCTTTTTGTTGTCAAGTATTCTTCGGCTACCAGTAGGCTGGCTATAAGAAGTTTAATACAAACAGCATAATTTTATAGGCTGCTGCAGTTCTGCTTCAAGCCTTAATTATTATCAGTAGCCTGTTAACTACAGTATAGCCTACAGCGAGCCTACTGTGTGTACTGTATACTACCTACTGTATACGGCAAAGAATGCGGCCATGCTTTGTTTTTTCAAGAAGCCTGCAACTTACAGGTGGGCTGGTTCCTGGATAAGGTGCAGATCGGCTTTGTTCACCGATGGGACAAAATAAATGAATTTTGTTGTGAGAAATTTGTTGTTAACTACCGGTAACTGCACGAAAGAATGTGGGTTGTTTTAGCTTGTGTAGACTGCAGAGTTAAGGTTTTCGGCTGGGAAGATGGCAATAGTTACTGTATTGTGTAAAGTACAACTCAAGAACTGAGTAGTTTAGCAGCTCTGGTTTGCAACTGCAGTCTGCTGGTCTTCTTTTTAACATTTATCCTCTGCTTACAGAGTATGGGTTCGAGAAATTTTTGCCCATAGGCATTTGGGTGTCCATTCCCTTCTCGATCCTCATTTAAGGAAAGATGACGAATACTTCTTCAAATACTATCGGATGACAGTGCGAGATTTTGATTCATTGTTTGATCAAGTAAAACCTCTTATACAAAAGAAATTCACCCATTGGCGAGCGCCCATTTCGGCGGAAACTCGTTTAGCATTGACCCTGAGGTAGGTTTATCAAAGCAACTTTTCCTTTTGATATAATCAACGACTTTTTAAATTCAAATGTAAACTTACTACGAAACTTTTAGCTTCTGCTTAATTACTGGCGTCACTATTGGGCCTATCCGGTACTTTTCCAAAAAGAGCTTAAATGAAGTAAAAACTCTAATAAAAGCTAAAAAGGTGTAATACCGATACATTATTTAATCCACAGATTCTTAGCTACTGGGGACTCGTTTATTTCCGTTGCAATGAACTATCGTGTAAGCCCAGCTGCGGTTGGAAAAATTATTCCAGAAACTTGCGCAGCAATTTGGGATGTATTAAGCCCTCAAGAGCTCGCCCCCCCTTTTTCGCAAAAAGAATGGCGGGAAATTGCCAGAGAATTTCAACAGCAATGGGATTTTCCGATGTGCTGCGGTTGCATTGATGGAAAGCACATATCGATACAAGCCCCGAGAAATCAAGGGTCGGAATATTACAACTATAAAGGCTTTCACAGCATTGTTCTGCTTGCAGTATGCGATGCGAACTATTGCTTTACAATGATTGATTTGGGAGATTCAGGCCGGCACAGCGATGGAGGTATATTCTTGAATTCAAAGATGGGAATCAAACTGCAACAAAATGACCTTGAGTTTCCTCCGGCTCGATTTTTACCTAACTTTCATAAAAGAGTATCGTATTGCCTGGTTGGGGATGCTGCTTTTCCGTTACGATACAATTTGATGAAACCATTCCCAGATAAAAATCTATCCCACGAAAAAAAGATATTTAACTACAGGTAGCCTAGATTGTCTACAATTTGTGCGTGCATGGCTGAAAAAACATTAGGTCCATAACGACGCTTGTGATCTCCACTTTAGTTTTAGTTAAGTTATAGGCCTATAGCGAAGCAGAATATTAATATATTTGAAAACAGTAGGCCAGACGTAGATGGTTAAGTTTCAGTATATTTTCAGGTTATGCAGGGCTCGTCGGTGCATCGAAAACTCATTTGGGATTCTCGCTCAAAAGTGGAGAATTTATCGCAAACCGATTCTTGCGGATAAGGACAAGACCATTCAGATTGTGAAAGCAACGCTTTGCCTACACAATTGGCTTCGAAGAAAAGAAATGGCTAAACCACTTTCTGCTCGCCGTTACTGTTCTGCTTCAGATGTAGACAGCGAAAGCAGAAACGGATTTATTACCACAGGCACTTGGCGTCAGGACACTGAAAATGATTCCAACCTCACTTCGGTGTCCCGCCTGAGTAGTAATTTTCATTCTGCTTCCGCAAGTGAAATGCGTCAAATTTATTTGGAATATTTCACCTCATCTGTCGGACAAGTCTCCTGGCAGGACAATGTTGTGAACCGAGGAAAAAACTGAAATGTTTTATGATGTGCGCTTTGTTGTGTGTGTGTTCTTTATTTTCTTTATATTTGTTTGTAATATCTTTGTGCGACTACGATTAAAAACAGAGCTGGAACATGGACCGAACCTACCGAGACATGATAGCTTCGAGACCGAGACGAGACTTTAAAGTTACGAGACTCGAGACAAAACACGAGACTTCATAAGCCAAAAATTTGAAAATATAAAAACGATAGTAACACACTGGAGTATGGGCTCTACTAAGCCAAGTTATTGAAATAACTCTATAGCAAACTGACATTAGCAAAAACAATACTAGCAAATGAAGTCGTCGCGGTTATGAACTGATGCAGCCTATTATAAATGTGCTATTGGTCATATCCTTTTAACGATTACAATTAATGATTTAACGAGTTCACCATAATAACAACGAAACAGCTTATTATCACAGAAGATTCAAGGCAAGCAATACCTCTCACAGACGATGACACGACCCAACATTCTTTTTTAATCTAACAAAAAAGATGTCAAGAAAACTTTAAACAAAAAGTCATTGGTAGGCTATGTTGGTCTAGACCAGGGATGTCGGCATTGCAGCCCATTATCCTCAGTTAAAACAATTTTTTAGCAAGTTTATTAAGTACTGAGCACGAGAGTGTTCATGAAATGTAATCAAAATACTTCATATTTAAAAAATAATAAATTAATTAAAATAAACATTTTATAGTCATTGTGACACCATGCATTTTATCTATCTGGTTAATAACTTTCTCATAAAAAGAGCTAGCTCAAATCTGGAAGCACTTCCCATGTCGATAACCAAATTTCCTGCAACTGTAATCCCTGCACTTTTTTCGATTTGAAGCTTTGTTTGGGTCTGGACTACTTTGAATAATCTTTTGATAGCTGTTGTAACCCAGACGAAATAGCATCTTTTATAGGGAACAAATTTGTAGAAATCTTAATTTTATGACATATGACACGTTACTCTCTTGAAAATGTTTTGATTTGACACACCGTTTGCCCATAAAAAATATATTAATTTTTTAGACGTGGCTAGCGGTCGTTATATCTTTGAGTGAAGGCCATATTGTTAAAAGTTAAAACTAAATTAACATTATTGGATTAACTATCACATTATTCATTCATCTATTTTTATTTTTTCGGACAGAGTATTATTGAAATAAATTATGCCTCATAAAACAGAACAAGATAGTGTCCCGTGAGGAGATGCGAAAGACCATGACAGCTATAGCAGCTGAAGGTCGTCGAGTCTGCATCTCCTCACCAGCCGAAGCGTCACAAAAAGCGCTCAAAATTAAATTAAGACACGAAAAGCTTACATAGAATGAAACGAAATACGGTACCTTTAGAAAAGTCAAAGCAAAACAAAAACCAAAAAGAAACGTAAGTACACATTATATGCATTTAACAAAATAAATGATAATGACATAACAACAAATAATCGATATATACAATACTAATCAAAATTCTTGTGAAATCAAAAGATGCTTTTTTAACTTACTTTACATTAATTAATTACAGTATATTAATGGTTTTTAAAATTTTTTGTGTTGTTAAAAAAGATGCGTTTTCAGCAAAATGCGGCTCAGTACAAGGCTATCAATGGTAAATTTTTTTTTCTTAGAACTATAGCCTAATATGAAATATTGGAATTCTGGTCGCTATGCGGCCCAGTCAAATATTTAATTTTGCAATGGGTCCCTAATAAATTAAAAGGTTAGACATCCCTGGTCTTGAGTAGATTACCATCGAATGCATGTGCTTAGTGGTTAAAATAGACCAGTTTTCATATATGCTGCTCACAAAAAGAAAGCAAAAACCTGCAATTCTGCGGGCCTGAACAACAAAGCAAAATGGTCTAAACAAAATGTGGCCAAATGTTTTTGCAAAGTGCGAAATCACGCACAATGTTTTACTTTGAATACATTGGGTAAGTACCATTGTTGCTTCCGTATCAAAGACCTGAATGCTGTTTCAAATCCAATTTTTTTTTCATGTCTCGATCGAGACATGACCATTTTCCGAGACTTTCAAGATCCGAGACCGAGACGAGGCATTGGCATAGCGAGACGAGACACTCAAAAACGTGTCTCGAGACCGAGACACGTCTCGAGACATCCAGCTCTGGTTAGCAATGTACCATGAGCGTACGTTTGTGTTGCTAGTGACGTTGTATAGGAGCAACAGCGAACAGTAGCAATTCTTCGAAGCTTTTCTCGAAAATACATAAAAGTTATCGCTCGAATCTTCATGGAATAATTTGCATTTGGCACTTCCACACATATAAATAGCTTTTCAGTGATTTTTAATGAGGTAGTGCATAAACCAGCGCAATGTTGACAGTTTTAACGAAATAAAAAAAATGCAATACAGTAAAAAATGCATATGAAAATAAAATCCAAAGTAACTACTGCTCACAATGAGAATTTAGCGCAACATACAGTCAGCATCTTCAGAAAGCAGTGTTGAAACTTAAACGAAATAAAAACGCAAGGCATCCAAATAGCATAAAAAAGATAAAATGGAAGTTGGTCACTTTACTACGGTTATAATTCTTTTCATATATTGAGACTACTCAGCGATCGCAAACTATCCTATAGTTCTTATTGCGTTATGCCACAGTTACCCTGCGCACATGTCCAGCTAAGGCGCAGCAAAATCCCAAGGGTTGTCTAGTGTCTACATCCCAATCAAACTTCTGGTGGCCATAATTAAAAAAAGGAATTACAACATTAATAACGATGCAACAACAGTGTGTTAAAAAAAGTAATTACAACATTAATAATGATGCAGAAACAGAGCATACTTTTGGCTTACTTAAACCTGGACATTCTTAAAGTAAATATTTGAACGACTAGTACGGTAAACAAAATAATGCAGACTATAAAAATACTTCAAGCAAAATTACACTGTAGGCACACAGTTTACTGCAAATAGAACAGTGTAGAATCCATACAAAAAAAAAAAAAACATTTAAAAATCAAACGAAGTGAAATGAAAGCAGGTAAAACAAATTTAAATGGTAAAAAGTTTAAGCACATCGGTACTGGTATATGATATCAATCGCTTTCTATTTCATTTAGAAGCAGCAGCAGCTTTGGAAAAGCCGTGGACGCTTTTTTCTCTCCAAGGCTTTGAAGTCTTTTGGCAACAACATTTCCATAGTCCTTAAAAATGCCGCCGATATCTTCAGAAGCTACCGATTCTGTCATTTTTGAAATGTTGGATGTACTCTGCTCAATCGCATGGACTAGTGAATCCTATGAAGAAGTTGGTTGTTAGCCACTATTTGGAGTGCTTTTTATTTATAAAAGTCGGCGTGAAATGCATTTAACCTGAAACATTGCAGATTTGAAAAATTCGCTTTAATATTTTAAAAAAGTGGTTCTTAACCTTTACAGTCCTGGATCCCTATTCCTCAAGATATTGGCTTGGAGACTCCTTTCTCGCACAAACACCACAACCTGTTTGGGCCGTTGTTGTTAACACGGTTTCGCAATTCTTTTAGGGACATTTAGAAAACACGCCTCGAATCTTCCGTGACACAAGGTACGTGTCTTCCCGCGACTAGTAGTGTAGGTTGATAATGTTCTCTGTCGTTACTTAACATGTAAACCCCTCATTTTCACGGCATTCCGGTGTTTAAAATAATAAAAAACAAACCTGAAGTATAGCCGATTTTCGCCTTCGCTTACTAGGAGAGAATTTCTTTCGCTTTGCCTTCAGAACAGGTGCTATCTCTTCAGTTAACCGTGAGCTTGCTGGCGCATCGACTGGTAGAGCAGAGGTGGATGCAATGTCGGAAATAACAAAACTTTCATCAGGGGAGACTTGATGCTCGGGGTTTACTGCAAAAGCGTATTCGTAAACGCAACAAAACTTGTATCAACACATACTAATGCAAATACGAAAAATCAATGAAATAAGTACTAGGTTATTTTTAGAGCGTTAAACAAGGTGAGAAGACTGCCGAACGAGCATACGCTTTTCAAGTTAGCAAACCATAAAGTTGAATGCATATAGCATTCTTTCATTAACACCTTTAATTTGGGTTTAAGCAAAAGTTTAATTTTTTAATAAGATGATAATTGCTTTGAGCTAGACAACAACGCTTGATCACAAAAGTTTCTACATGTCAAGAAGTGCTTTCCGAAAACAATTTTGACCAAAAATCGAAACTTTCTGAAAAGCATATAAAATTAGCTCAGTTGCTTAGCGCACACGCTATCGGTGCGGGAGGTCTGGGGTTCAAATCCCGGGTCGGTCAAATTTGTCGGTCAAACAGTGTCGTCAACGGCTCGCCACCGCTGCGACGTTCCTTCGGAGCTGAGTAGCCCAGGCGCTAAGCCGCGAAGATGGACCTCGCTACTCGAAACACTCTTTTGCGTAATACCGCGAGTATTATATAATGACAATTTGATTTGATAAAATATATGATCACATCTACAGCTCAGATGGTCGAGTGGTAAGAGCGTCTGCCTCGGGAGCCGTAGATTCGGGTTTGATTCCAAGTCAAATCAAACCAATGACTACAAAATTGGTATTCACAGCTTCCAGGGTTGACGCTTAACATTAAAAGGACAATGTGAAGAACAAGCAGGCAAGTTGTGCTGTTGGGAAAAGGACTTGACGGGATTCCCCCATCTTCTGTAATAAACCAGGAGCGCACCCAGCAAATTTCAAAGGGGGAGTTCTAAAACATCCTCGATCCCGCACTCAGGGAGTGGATCCAAAAAATTTTGGTAGGGGGATGAAATTTTGAATTAGGTTGAGTGTTAACTAAATACAAAGACGTTAAACCCAAAAAAGGCGTAAAAAGCCCTTTAAAAATGTTTTAATGTCTGCGACGTATTCAAAAAATTTATTCAGGGAGGGGGCACCAAAATTTGCTATATTTTCAAGCGTTTTTTTTTCGGGCAGAATTATTTTGAAGAAGATTGATAATAAAAAAGCTCTAGGGGGTCCGGGGGCATGCTCCCCCGTAAAACTTTTGAAAATTTACATACTGCAGCGGCCATTTTAGCACTTTTTGAACAATTTTTAGGCAAATTTTGTACAACTTGTTTTCACCTAAATTTGAGTGTTTCACCAAATACGACGCATTTTGTTCGTACATTTTCGATTAGGCGTGCTTAGAGTGTAAGGTTTATTGTTTTCAAAAAGGTTCGAAATTATGGAAAAACTGTATTTATCAAAAACATGTTTGAAAATGGCTGGTGGGGGAATGCATCCCCCACACCCCCCCTGGATCCACCTCTGCCCACACTGATAACAATGTCTCTTACCCCTACGCCAACCAGCCGGTTTGGCTTCAGTATGATGTGAGGCAAATTCTGTCACAGCTGTTTTGAAATAACAGCACGTACTGCACTTGCACAGTTAGGATACTTCACTTTAAAAACAAGGGGTCGGTTTCAATAGGAGGGGTTGACTCCCCAACCCCCCTGGGTGCGCCACTGTGGTAGACAGATGGTCGGCAACTCCTACGCAAGCTCATTATAGCGCTACGATCGCTTTCTCGCGATAGGAAAATAAATATGCCACTAAATACAAAAATAAACACTGAAAAAGCAAATACAGCACAATTTCTGCGTAATGAATTATGGTTGTACTGCATCTATTTTATTTATCCAAAAACAGAGAATGATTTAAATCTTATCAGCAGATTTGAATTTAATAATTTCACACTTCTGATATCAACGATAGACTCAGACATACTATTCGTTTATGTTGATACAGCATATTAAAGTCGACGATAAGACTCTGCCATGCCTTTCGTTTATGCTGATGCAGCATAGTAAAGTAATTCACAAAAATAAACAACTGTTTCCTTAGTCCTTACTGTTACTGAATAGACTGAGCACTGTAACATTGGAGGAGTTCAATGAATTTACTTCAAAAACTAAGATTACTCTTAGAGACAAGATACCGAAATAGTGTTCCAAATTCTCCTCACTTGTCATATCAAGGATGTTTGAAGGTTCCAGCAAAATATTGTCTTCAGGCAAATCCATTCGTTCTTTCATAGGAAAGTTGCTTTCAGTTCTAAAATCACAATACAAAGCAAATGAAACACAAAACCTAAAAATACTGCAAAAGCACTCACTTCTGATGTTCAATAGAGTCATCCAGCCATCGCAAGCTGTCAAAAAGATGCCACGACGAGACTCTTTGCATTGCATCTGCTCCTGCTCCACTTCTTTGGGCTGCAGTGAAGGAACGTTTCTTTCTCATATATTGGTCTCTGATATTTCGCCATTTTTTTTGGCTTCTTCAGCTACAAACAATATTCAAGTTAGTCACAGCTATTATAAAAAAACATGTATAAGATTGAAAAAAGCTAGTTTACACCAATGAACCAGTCAACATTAAATGTATATATACAACAAACTACCGGTACAAGAAATATTAAAAAAAAAGGAATTTTTATGTAACAATGATACAAAAGTGGAATAATCCAGAGATGTCCAACCTTCTTATTGAACGGGGCGGAGCACATTGCCGACTAAAATATTGAAATATGGATGGGGCAGCAAAGCCACCAGTATAACAAAAAAACGTCTTGTTCCTACTGAAATTATCGGTGAAGAGCAAAAAAAGGTCTTCACCAGCTCAGACGTCCTGTTTTCACTAAAATTATCGGTGAAGAGAAAAAAGAAGGTCTTTACCAGCGCAGACGTTCTAGTTTCACTGAAAATATCGATGAAGTGCATGAAGCAGACTCCAAAAAGTTTTTTTAATAAGTTGATAGTGGGTCGCATCCACACATTAAGTGCAGGGTCAATAGTGGGCCGCATCCACACATCAAGTGGGCGGCCCAGGGGCTGCAGGTGGGACATCCCTGTAATAATTCATATCACAACAAATAGCTCCTCAATTTATCAATAGCACAGCAATACATGTTAAGAATTGCAAATGCAAAGCAGATGTTAAAAAGCGGCTAAATGGTATGATATGATACTGGTATAATTTGCTGCAGAAAAAGGCTTCGAGCATAAATACACAGAACAGCAAAGAAAAAGTTACATAACACTAACCATGACATTCCAATTCATCACCAATTTCTTTCCAACCATTCTGCACTGTAAGCCGATTTTTGTGATCAGGATGTTTCGGGTTATACAAAAATGATTTGCATCTCACCAACTCAATAATTTTTTCACTTGCCATTACAAGTTTACTTATGTTCTGGTATAAATTACCACAAATTGAAAGCTGTAAATGGAATAAGGTTAATTAAGGGCTGCCAAGCAAAAATCATTTTTCTGATGTTTTACTCCTTTAAAATATTTTAATTCCTTTTAAAAAAGGTAATGGTTATTTGTACGAGCATCGAGGGTATACAAATAAGCGCTTGGTTTATTCTATTATCACTTCACGCTAACCCCGATTCAGAGAGCGTGACAAAGTAGTAAAACAAACAAAGTCCTTATTTGTACGGGACCGTAAGAATAGCCACTTTGTTTCAAAAGTGGTCAACATGCTGCCCTTATTAAATTGCCACAAGGTGGGCAACCCTGTTATGAACTGGGTGCCTCAAGAAAAAAACAAAAACAACATCACTTATTTCAAACTTTATATATATATTAACTTTTGCTGCCTTGAAAGTATCGATACTGAAATAAAATTTAAATTTCCTAAAGAAAAAGATGTATTTAGTAAGGGTCAGTGTTCCCACTAGAGTGAGAAATTTGAGAAAAATGCGAAATTTTTGGGCAAATTTTACTGATTTTGAACCAGAAATTAATATTGTAAAATGCAAAACTGAAAAACTTAAACAAAAAACTTCAATATATTAATGCAAGACTGTAGCTTGTATCTTGGAAAAGCAAATTTAACGCAAAAAATTTGTAAAAGGGGTCCTCAAAGTAGCGAAATCTTTGGGCAAAAATTTTAATGAATTTGCAAATTCACACTGGTCAAAATCCTAAAGGGAACACTGGTAAGGGTTGAAAATTTTAAACCATAACAGCATCAGTACCACAGTGGGGTTAGATGAAGTAACGGTATCAGCCCCCAGGTTTGATTAGGGTTAGGTTTGGTTAAGATTAGGTTCAGTTAGAGTTAGGTTTGGTTAAGGCTAGATTTGGTAAGGTTCAGGTTATAGGTTAGGTAAAGGTTGGCAGACAGAAAAAGCGAGGGGGTTTATGGTAGATGAGACCCTTTTTTTTCTTTAGAGAAAACACTTCAAACGTGGGGTGAGAGTAAAATAAACTTTTTGTTGAAAAATAATACCGGTAATTAATCACTCAATTGTGCTGTGTATCGGTCTGTCCTTACGAGTGTCGACAGTTGACACAGCACCCACGCTCATTTTTGACCACAGTTTGTAGGATTGTCGCCTACCGTACATTTTGTTCAATCATGCAAATTTTAAAAAGATTAAACAAGCCCTATCAAGTGTACAAACCACTTTTAATATAAAAAGCAAGTAGGCTAAGTAGCATTACATTACGTTCAATATTCCCTCTATGATTATGACTAGTGCTAATTTGCCCAAGTAAAAAATTCATTGAAATTTTTGCCCAAAGATTTCACTACTTTGAGGACCCTTTTTACAAAATTTTTACATTAAATTTGCTTTTCCAAGATACAAGCTACTGTCTTGCATTAAAATATTCAAGCTTTTTGTTTAAGTCTTTCAGTTTTGCATTTTACAATATTAATTTCTGGTTCAAAATCAGTAAAATTTGCCCAAAAATTTCGCATTTTTCTCAAATTTCTTACTCTAGAAGGAACACTGATTACGTTAATGTTAATCCAGTGAAAGTAGAAAGTATAATATTTAATAATAATATTACTTCAAAAGTGCCCGTTACTGACAAATTCTACCTATGAGCTGTTAAGTGGGCCATGGTATTTAAGCAGAGCTACAGCTGTACAGTAGGCTACTTTTGTTACTTTACACCTCTAACAGTCTAAGTATGCCAATGGCAGACTAGCCTACCGATACCGGTTATAGCCTACCAGTACCATATTGTGTGTACAGTACTGTATGAAAGGTTTTGAAAAAAAAATTTTTGCCAATCATAGCTGCATAGTCTATGGTACTTTAGGAATCTACATTTTTTCTAATTTGCAGACAGTGGTGGTGTAGAAAATCTAAATTTAAATACAATTCAATATTTAAAATAGGGCTAGACTTTTTAGGTAACGTCTAGTATCAGTCCCCAGGTTTGGTTAGGGCTGGTTAGGATTAGGCTCCATTGGGGTTAAATTTAGTTAGGGTTAAGGTTTGATTAGGGTTAAATTTGATTAGGGTCAAGTTATAGGGTAGGTCAAGTTTATAGGTGAGGTTAAGGTTGGCAGACAAAAATAACGTGGGGGCTGATACTGGACATGACCCGAAAAAGACAGGTTTGCAAAAAAATCCTACTTGGTTAGTCTACTTCAGTACCGTAGTTTTAAAGCCTGCTTACGTTGCACTTTCACTTGGGTAATAAATTTGTTCAGTACTTTCTACTCGACCTACACTACATTTGTTTGTCAGTAACAATACCGGTACTTTTACTTGACAACCGGTGCTGTTTCTAACTTACTTTTTATATCTTTGGGCATACCTTTTTCAAAAAACACCTGAAAAATGATTATACAAGTCCTAAAATGCCTATAACATGTCTAGAATAGATACTAAACTGAAACTTTTCAGTTTTACTCTAGGTTGAACTAGTCTTAAGACGCTGTCCACAGCCCAACAAAGTTTACCAACCTACAATACTGCTAGACCTGCCAGCCAGTTTCTCAATTGACGCACGCAAGTTGTCGCAAAAGTAGAACTTGGCTATACTCGAAAACGCACGAAAATTGACGGAGCGTTTTGTCGTGCGTTTGCAAAAAAACGGATTGACGGATTCTGTGTATATCAAAAAACGGATCAAAAAAACGCTGCGTCTGACGCATTGCGTCAAAACGCGTAAAAACGCGCAAAAACGGATACTGTGTAAATCGACCTTTACACGGCCCCCATCAGTAAACTCCAAGACAGAGCAATAAAACTAATATTATGGTGAACATGCTCATCACTAAGCGCTAAGTAGCATTTATATGTCATTAAACATTTTGCAACTCCATGACCTAGTGAAATCAGAATTGGGTCTTTTTGTCTATATGCTCCCAACTCCATTCAACAATTTTTTCGTCGAAATAAACGAACATCACCCTGTAAAAACCAGATTACAAGCAACTTGTTGTAACTATTGGATTCTACATTATCGCACCTCGAAATTGCAACACTCAATTAAATATCAAGGCGTCAAGATTTGGAATGATATTCTCGATGACAAAAAATCAAGTTCTGTGCACAGGTTTAATCAAAAACTATAACTTCATTTTCTTGACGAGTTCCTGTAGGGTAAGGTGAATAAACTGTCTGTATACAATGTTTATTTATGGATTGTATGCAAATTATGCCACGCTTTAAATTTTAGCTTATCCGCTTAAGTAAGGGTGGCTGCTTGACTCGATGACCCTGAGGTCCCTTGGCAGTCTCCCGTCCATTGTCATTTATATTTGGTGGTCTTTGTTAGTGTTTTTATTTTATTTTGTTTTATTTTTCGATTGTTATCTGTATTTGGTGGTCTTATTTTTAGTTTATGGACAATCAATCAATCATATAATTGGACTTGGCATTAACCCATTTGTTTCTGATTTAATTCCGTTTATTTTTGGATAAAATACAAGCAAAATTATCGTGATAAGCCACAAACTTGCAAGCAACTAACTTACCTCTCTGAAATAATCTACTACTTGGTTCAAAATTTTTCGCAAACTGTTCGTCTGAAAAAAAGCAATATTAATATTTTGTTGCCAATAAGCCCATGGATTCAATAACTTGAAGTAACTTTACTCTCAGTCAATGATTGTCTTCCACTCCTGGTCGTCATGACTTCCCGTCCGGTAGGCCAGAAAGGACATTGCTTTTTAGTTGTTTGCTCTTCACCCTGGCCACGTAAAGAATTTGACTGGAATGGTGACGTAGCCACACGAGTGGATACGCGTACCACAAAAGTTAGGTTCTTTACGAAATATTTATCCGAAGGGATGAGTGATCCTGGCAAGATCATTACCTGAAGGTGGCTGATGAAGGCTAATTCCCAGATACAGCGCTGTCTCGCTCTACGGTACCACTCCTGATTTTATTCTTGCAAGCCAGCCATCACTAAAGTGGCTGTCATCTCTGAACAAAATAATTGTACTTTACTAAAACTTTGAAAGGCTCAGGATCACACTCACGCTGTTTTATTTGTTGCAACACTACGATACTAGCAAAAAATTTCTCACAAATATAACATATTAGAGCAACAGGGTGGCTGCAAAGAGACCGTAACGTCATCGAGTCGAGCAGCCACATTGTAAAAAAATGAACAAACTAAAGTCAAGTCAGCGATTGAGGACTGTTTTAAAAGAATGAAGAAGTCAAACGAAAAAAGGGATGAGAAGTCTACGCCGGGTGATTGAAGCAGTGATTTCTATCGGTGCACAAGGTCTTGGGTTCGAATCTCGGGCTGATCAAATGGGACACACTGCCGTTCACTATGACAACAAAAAGGTGGTCATGATGTAAAAACCGCAACCACAACCGCGGGTCTAAAGCCGACATTTTGCAGCATGAAATGAAAAATGCTGATAAACCTTGGTGCTTTTTCAAGCTATTAAAATCAGATAAACTCACATCTGGTTTCGAACTTGTGCCATTGCCACGCCATCAATGAAGTCGAAATGATGCTGGTGGGAAGTTGGATCGTCAAAACCAGAAACCTATAAAAACCGAAAATAATCAAACACATTTTTCCTTGCTTTGCTCACTTCTACAAAAACCAACATGTTTCACAAAATACAAAACCATGAATATAACAACTGAAACTTAAACTTGTGTATGGTGAAGAATCGGCTATCACAATGCAATCGACCACCCGCAACTTTTTTTGTTTCACATTCTTCTGACATCGACAACTAAGAGTTAGGATTAATCCCAACAAAAATGTTGTGAAACGAGGAAGTCAAAGACGGTCGACTGTTCACTTCACCCGTTGAACCATATTCACAGATGACGTTGCGGCAAATAAAATGTATTCATAGCACAGAAAACAAATTATACAGATAATATTCACAATTCTCACACTTTATAAAGAATAACACCGACTTAACAAGATGAATTATGGTATGATTTACAGATGCACACCTTAACAAAACACTGCAAGTATAGTAAACTGCGTATATAACGGACTAGGATATAACGGATAATTGCATACAAGGCACGAAATTTCAATTCTGCATGCCTTCCTTTTGATTACCGAAATTTAATCCCACAAATATCGCTGGTCACGACTTGTCCGTTACATGCGGAATTTACTATAATAAATCACTATTTTTGTGTGTGTCATTGCTGTAATAATAAAACTTTTAAAAAATGAAGTTCGCGGTACATCACATGCCAAATACTTTGTTAAACATATGCCCTTCTGGTTAATACAGGTTAGGTAAAGAAAATAAGGTGGGACATGCATAAGTCGCATTCACAACTAAGATATTCCTATGATGCTGTGATAGCTTATTAGGGTTGTGTATGTTGAAAAGTTCTTGAAATTTTGTATTTTATTTGAATCTTGTGCTTTGCATAATTTTGATATGGGCCTGAATCTATGAAAAAGTGAAGATTTGTTAACTGATGGAAAGCGAAATAGAAAATGCATACTCTAGAGAACTCAAAAGACACAGATCACCATTTAGCTAGGCCACTAACTAGTCTTAACACATGTAACATTAAAAAGTTATAGGTACTTACCCATATGATTAGGTTGTTACAAATTTCCATTTCTTTTTTTTTATTATAATTATAATATTTTATTTAACGTATTGACTCTAAGTTTGTACAGAACACATACAGATCAAAATGTACTTGGAAAAAACTAAAACTAACTTTGGCTATTCTATGAAAAATATCCCCATACCAAGCAATCGATCACATTTGAATAGCCTATTCGGTAAATTGAAAAGTTTCATCAAACGGCTTGGATGGAAGGTTTTTTATCTCGATACCGCCGAGCACGAGGAAATTGACAGCAGACCGGAAGGCTACGGGTTCAAATCAGAGAAAACCCCACCGCAGCACGAAGATCTCAGTGCATTTGAAAGGGATCTTTACGAAATGGCGCGCGCTGTAAAATTCATTTTAAAATTTTAAATTGAAAGTTGATCTGAACTATGGGTTTGCTGATTAAATATTTTGTTGCTTTCGCAATATGAACATCGTACTTAAACTGAATACCGATGACCATTTTTTCTTACATCTCTCCTAGAATTAGCATTATGATTATTGTGATTACTAACGGGCAATGGTGCCACAGTGAGGACTCACCAGCATCAATTCTCATTGGCACATTGCGTAGGCCATTACTCAGGCCCCAAACAACTTCATCGCTTTCTCATTTATTTAAATTGTCTTGTTGGCAGTATTCAGCAAGTCTTTTGGCCTGCTGTAAATACTTTGCCGATAGATTTATATTTATAGACTTTATTGCGTTTTTTTCTCTACCAAATACCTTCCTTCGTAAGTCTTGGTCGTAATTACATTCTCCAAAATGGTGATTTGGAGTTTCTTCTTCTAGGTTTCATTTTGAACATGTCGATGATACATAATGCCCAACGGTCTTTCTGTGTTTATATTAGTTGCAGTGACCTGTGAGGACTTGCAACACTTCATTTAAGCTAGGTCTATTGAGACTCAAAAGTCGTAATTTAAAATCAATAACTGAAGTTGTAGCTATTCTTTTGTATATCTAGGCTGTCAGCGAGCGTCTGCTCTGTGCGTGTCCTACCACCGCCTTCTTTAACACTGCCCAGTACAAACCAACTTGTCTGTTAACGAAATATAATTCAAGTTATAAACGCCGCTAACTTGATCCCGAACAACAAGAAAGAGAACGACCACGCTTGCGGCAGTTGCAGCTAGCAAAACACGGTAACAAAACACAAATCTACCTACAATTAGCAGTGCGACTACTGCGAAGTTTTCCCAACTCGACTAAAAACGACTCAAAATAACCAAAGCAATTTTGTGTCTAGCTTCGGCATTGATACGCCAGTCAGTGTAGAAAACAAATTGAAGAAAAAAGGGGAAACTGCCTCAAGCAGCCGTCCACAGATGGTCAAATGTAGTGTAATCATCATAAATGCGAGATAAAAAAAAATCTGCAGTGCAGTGTGAAGCGCGCTGTACTAATTGAAAAAGCCAGATGATTTCGCAACGTAGTAAAGACGTGAGAGACCGTTCGCCGTGGAAACTGGTAGGCTGGGTTCTATTTTCAGTCGAGTCAAACCAAAAACTTCAAAACTGGTATTTGCTGTTACACTTGCTAAACGCTCTGCGATTTAGCGGAGCGCAGAGGATGAAACAAACAGAGAATAAAAATGCGTCAATGAATTTTTAACAAAATTTAGTCCTGGCGCTAAAGGACCTTAGTAGTTATAAAGCGCCATAAAACACGCAACATTTCAACAACAGAGCCGTTATAGGTCCTCAGGTTCAATAGCTTGATAACACAAAGTTGGGGCTGTAACTTAATTAGCGCCCCCTGGAAACAGAGACCTACACAGTTCGATTTCAACAAATAACAAACAGCGAAAGCACCAACAAAACATCAGCAAAAAAATAATACTCAAATAAACGTCAACAGGTGTAATTCAGGATAAACCATATGTGCATATAAATATATTTGCCTTAACGTGTATCAGAATGGCGTATCTGTCGTCGAGCTTCATATTCGGGGAATCAATATAAGAATTAATAACATTCGAAAGACAGATTCACGATTCAAAGGCGATAATATATTTCAAAACAGTAAAATCACAACAAATAAACGCACATAGTTACTTTAAAAATATCACACAGGGGCGATTTTTGAGAGGTCCCGTAAAACATATTCAATGTTAGGGTCATGCTTTCTCAACTTTTTACTTAATACGGCCACTGGAGCTTGACGGACAATTGCTTTCCCTTTGCGAATTTGGGGATGGAGTTTTTCAACACGACCCAGGCGGTAAGCCCCCTACAAGAAAGGTCTTCGGAGTCTCCCACAAGAACTAATTGACCAGGTTGCAGGTTATATTGAATTGTTCTCCACTTATTTCGCTTTTGCAATAACGGAAGGTATCCCTGCATCCAACCAAGCCAGAAACGATGGGCCATATGTGAAAAAAATCTTTATGTAAGTCTCCTCTCTTTTCATGAAACCCACCCACAGGCGTGTTTGGTGTCAGTTCCTGATCTAAAAAGGACGAAGGCCAAATGGGCAACAAGTCGTTAGGTTGGTCGCTCAAGGTAATAAATAATAAGTGGGCGATCATTTACAACTCGCACCGCATTCCAGAAAAACGTTTGCAGTTCAATTAGCGAAGACATGCGGCGAGTGTTACCAACAACTTTAAACAACGCTGATTTAAGCAATTTGACCAGCTTCGACCTTGGGTACGAGCGTAAGGAGGAATCCGTACCCAGTGTATATTTTGTTTGCGCAAGCAATTTTGAAGTTTGTTTTTTTAGCATTTTAGGCAGTTGGTCCGCAGCAGCACAAAAAGTAGAGCCATTATCAGAATATACGGTGTTCGCGGAATCACGCAAATTTATAAAACGAGTAAGAGCCATGAGAAAATTGTTTAAATCCAGCCTAGTGAATGCACCGCGTGCACATGGAAGGAAAAAGTAATCCTCAAGCTTTGCATTCACTTCGAAGATTTCGATTGCGAAATGGACCAAGATAGTCTATGCCACAGAATTTAAACGGTTTGTTGCAAGCAGTTAAACGGCACGCAGGTAGGCTAAATCCGACATGAGTTGTCTGATCGGTTTAGCTTTAACCAACGCACATTTGTCACATTCTGCAAGAAAATGCTTAACGTTTAAAACCCCGTGTATCACCCAAAAACGTTGACGAATTTTTGTTAAGGGATACCGTATTTACTCGATTGTAAACTGCCCTCGATTGTAAGCCGCCCTCGATTGTAAGACGCACGTTTTAAGCGCTAAAAATTAATGCAAGCCGCCCTCGATTGTAAGCCGCACCTGTACTGGTGTTAAATCTAAAAACTAGGTTCATGAAACCGATCTAATAAAATGTTTTGCGTACCACATTGACTTTCGCAATCGTGGCAGGAAACGTTTAGCTCCACAATTCAGTTCGCAAAACAAACACGTGGTTGTGGACTGAAAGCGCAGTCAGCACATTTTCACGCTTTTAGGGCGAACTGACTTTATAGCCTACATCGCCACATCGGATGTTTTGATAATAATATATTTTTTTAAACCGTTTGTTAAAAAAATGTAAGCCGCCCCTCGTAAGTAAGCCGCCCTCGAATATAAGCCGCACAAATGATGGTGAAAAAATATTTACCGGTATAAGCCCTGGCTTACAATCGAGTAAATACGGTATGCACGAATGGGTGTCGAAAACTAAGCGTTCATGTACTGTAAACCTTTATCAGCGCAAAGGCGGCGAGAATTCTTTCGTGTAGTACCGCCACTTCGCGGTTTTTCACTTATCGCAGTGGTGTCTGGACCGCATTAACCGCGATAAACGAGGGTTTACTGTATGCCTATTTCTTATTCATTCTAATTTTAATTCGGAAGTTGATTTCATTTCCAAGTTTTTGCGAATTCACTAATTCTAGTTCTAATCTAATTTGGAAAAACTGTGTAGCTCTAAATCTAATTCTAATCTAATTTGGAAAAACTGTGTAGCTCTAATTCTAATTCTTATCTAATTTGGAAAAACTGTGTAGCTCTAATTTTAATTCTAATCTAATTTGGAAAAGCCGAAATTTTTCTAGTTGTCCAAGTCTGCGTCGTTTATCGCGGTTAATGCGGTCCAGACACCACTGCGATAAGTGAAAAACCGCGAAGTGGCGGTACTACACGAAAGAATTCTCGCCGCCTTTGGGCTGATAAAGGTTTACAGTACATGAACGCTTAGTTTTCGACACCTATTCGTACACATCAGCATTGATGAACGCTGCTTACGCCTACTCTTTCGAAAACTGAAGGATAAGAACACGGAAAACTAGAAATGTTTTCTGTTTTTTTAACGCCACCCAATACTGTACATTATTTATAGTAATTGAGTAGGTAGAGTAATGAGGGCTTCGCGTTTGTTCGAGAAGAGCCTCATCATCAGATATCTGTGCAGACAATCAGTGATGTGATATGCACTATGCAGTGATTGTCTCTACGGCTAAAAAGTAAAAGGACAGTAATTTTTCTAACTCTAGGTCATAACTTTATAAGTGATGTAGTTTAGTGCTGATATAGCAGCTTAGTATAGCATGTAAAACAACATACAAGTACTATCAGGCCTACTATTGTTTATTCCAACTTGTGGTGCTGAAACAATCTTCGAACAAAAGTTTTTATTCCAGCACTATCGTTACTACAGCAATCTTGAACAGTTTTTTGTCATGATGCAATGATAATGAAGATTGTTGCTAATGCACGCCGCTAGGCTAAATGCACGCCGCTAGGCTATGCAAAACATTTAGTTCTAAAACTAACTTCCAGAAACACTGTGTGTAGTAGTAGTAGTAGTGTCTTTTATTTCTGCACCGTCAAAATAAATTAACACAGCAATATAGGATTTCAAATACAAACGGACACAGAAAAGGGAAGAAGCGACAAAACGATTAACGTTGTAACATGCTAGCGAAAGTGAAATTTGAAGATGAGGGGATTAGTAGGCATGGTCGCAACACCCGATCGAAAAGGCGTAGGCCTAGTAATTTTCAATGCATAGCCGTTTTGCCAGCCTACTCTACACTATCTAGATTCTATATCTTAACTTACTACACAAACCGGCCGTTAGCTCAGTTGCAAAGCGTTCGCTATCGGTGCGGGAGGTCTGGGGTTCGATTCCCGGGCCGGTCAAATCGACACAGTGTCGCCAACGACTCGCCACTGTTGCGACCTTTCTTCGGAGCTGTGTAGCCCAGGCACACGTTTTTGAGTGTCTCGTCTCGCTATGCCAATGCCTCGTCTCGGTCTCGGATCTTGAAAGTCTCGGAAAATGGTCATGTCTCGATCGAGACATAAAAAAAATTTTGGATTTGAAACAGCATTCAGGTCTTTGATACGGAAGCAACAATGGTACTTACCCAATGTATTCAAAGTAAAACATTGTGCGTGATTTCGCACTTTGCAAAAACATTTGGCCACATTTTGTTTAGACCATTTTGCTTTGTTGTTCAGGCCCGCAGAATTGCAGGTTTTTGCTTTCTTTTTGTGAGCAGCATATATGAAAACTGGTCTATTTTAACCACTAAGCACATGCATTCGATGGTAATCTACTCAAGACCAGGGATGTCTAACCTTTTAATTTATTAGGGACCCATTGCAAAATTAAATATTTGACTGGGCCGCATAGCGACCAGAATTCCAATATTTCATATTAGGCTATAGTTCTAAGAAAAAAAAATTTACCATTGATAGCCTTGTACTGAGCCGCATTTTGCTGAAAACGCATCTTTTTTAACAACACAAAAAATTTTAAAAACCATTAATATACTGTAATTAATTAATGTAAAGTAAGTTAAAAAAGCATCTTTTGATTTCACAAGAATTTTGATTAGTATTGTATATATCGATTATTTGTTGTTATGTCATTATCATTTATTTTGTTAAATGCATATAATGTGTACTTACGTTTCTTTTTGGTTTTTGTTTTGCTTTGACTTTTCTAAAGGTACCGTATTTCGTTTCATTCTATGTAAGCTTTTCGTGTCTTAATTTAATTTTGAGCGCTTTTTGTGACGCTTCGGCTGGTGAGGAGATGCAGACTCGACGACCTTCAGCTGCTATAGCTGTCATGGTCTTTCGCATCTCCTCACGGGACACTATCTTGTTCTGTTTTATGAGGCATAATTTATTTCAATAATACTCTGTCCGAAAAAATAAAAATAGATGAATGAATAATGTGATAGTTAATCCAATAATGTTAATTTAGTTTTAACTTTTAACAATATGGCCTTCACTCAAAGATATAACGACCGCTAGCCACGTCTAAAAAATTAATATATTTTTTATGGGCAAACGGTGTGTCAAATCAAAACATTTTCAAGAGAGTAACGTGTCATATGTCATAAAATTAAGATTTCTACAAATTTGTTCCCTATAAAAGATGCTATTTCGTCTGGGTTACAACAGCTATCAAAAGATTATTCAAAGTAGTCCAGACCCAAACAAAGCTTCAAATCGAAAAAAGTGCAGGGATTACAGTTGCAGGAAATTTGGTTATCGACATGGGAAGTGCTTCCAGATTTGAGCTAGCTCTTTTTATGAGAAAGTTATTAACCAGATAGATAAAATGCATGGTGTCACAATGACTATAAAATGTTTATTTTAATTAATTTATTATTTTTTAAATATGAAGTATTTTGATTACATTTCATGAACACTCTCGTGCTCAGTACTTAATAAACTTGCTAAAAAATTGTTTTAACTGAGGATAATGGGCTGCAATGCCGACATCCCTGGTCTAGACCAACATAGCCTACCAATGACTTTTTGTTTAAAGTTTTCTTGACATCTTTTTTGTTAGATTAAAAAAGAATGTTGGGTCGTGTCATCGTCTGTGAGAGGTATTGCTTGCCTTGAATCTTCTGTGATAATAAGCTGTTTCGTTGTTATTATGGTGAACTCGTTAAATCATTAATTGTAATCGTTAAAAGGATATGACCAATAGCACATTTATAATAGGCTGCATCAGTTCATAACCGCGACGACTTCATTTGCTAGTATTGTTTTTGCTAATGTCAGTTTGCTATAGAGTTATTTCAATAACTTGGCTTAGTAGAGCCCATACTCCAGTGTGTTACTATCGTTTTTATATTTTCAAATTTTTGGCTTATGAAGTCTCGTGTTTTGTCTCGAGTCTCGTAACTTTAAAGTCTCGTCTCGGTCTCGAAGCTATCATGTCTCGGTAGGTTCGGTCCATGTTCCAGCTCTGTTTTTAATCGTAGTCGCACAAAGATATTACAAACAAATATAAAGAAAATAAAGAACACACACACAACAAAGCGCACATCATAAAACATTTCAGTTTTTTCCTCGGTTCACAACATTGTCCTGCCAGGAGACTTGTCCGACAGATGAGGTGAAATATTCCAAATAAATTTGACGCATTTCACTTGCGGAAGCAGAATGAAAATTACTACTCAGGCGGGACACCGAAGTGAGGTTGGAATCATTTTCAGTGTCCTGACGCCAAGTGCCTGTGGTAATAAATCCGTTTCTGCTTTCGCTGTCTACATCTGAAGCAGAACAGTAACGGCGAGCAGAAAGTGGTTTAGCCATTTCTTTTCTTCGAAGCCAATTGTGTAGGCAAAGCGTTGCTTTCACAATCTGAATGGTCTTGTCCTTATCCGCAAGAATCGGTTTGCGATAAATTCTCCACTTTTGAGCGAGAATCCCAAATGAGTTTTCGATGCACCGACGAGCCCTGCATAACCTGAAAATATACTGAAACTTAACCATCTACGTCTGGCCTACTGTTTTCAAATATATTAATATTCTGCTTCGCTATAGGCCTATAACTTAACTAAAACTAAAGTGGAGATCACAAGCGTCGTTATGGACCTAATGTTTTTTCAGCCATGCACGCACAAATTGTAGACAATCTAGGCTACCTGTAGTTAAATATCTTTTTTTCGTGGGATAGATTTTTATCTGGGAATGGTTTCATCAAATTGTATCGTAACGGAAAAGCAGCATCCCCAACCAGGCAATACGATACTCTTTTATGAAAGTTAGGTAAAAATCGAGCCGGAGGAAACTCAAGGTCATTTTGTTGCAGTTTGATTCCCATCTTTGAATTCAAGAATATACCTCCATCGCTGTGCCGGCCTGAATCTCCCAAATCAATCATTGTAAAGCAATAGTTCGCATCGCATACTGCAAGCAGAACAATGCTGTGAAAGCCTTTATAGTTGTAATATTCCGACCCTTGATTTCTCGGGGCTTGTATCGATATGTGCTTTCCATCAATGCAACCGCAGCACATCGGAAAATCCCATTGCTGTTGAAATTCTCTGGCAATTTCCCGCCATTCTTTTTGCGAAAAAGGGGGGGCGAGCTCTTGAGGGCTTAATACATCCCAAATTGCTGCGCAAGTTTCTGGAATAATTTTTCCAACCGCAGCTGGGCTTACACGATAGTTCATTGCAACGGAAATAAACGAGTCCCCAGTAGCTAAGAATCTGTGGATTAAATAATGTATCGGTATTACACCTTTTTAGCTTTTATTAGAGTTTTTACTTCATTTAAGCTCTTTTTGGAAAAGTACCGGATAGGCCCAATAGTGACGCCAGTAATTAAGCAGAAGCTAAAAGTTTCGTAGTAAGTTTACATTTGAATTTAAAAAGTCGTTGATTATATCAAAAGGAAAAGTTGCTTTGATAAACCTACCTCAGGGTCAATGCTAAACGAGTTTCCGCCGAAATGGGCGCTCGCCAATGGGTGAATTTCTTTTGTATAAGAGGTTTTACTTGATCAAACAATGAATCAAAATCTCGCACTGTCATCCGATAGTATTTGAAGAAGTATTCGTCATCTTTCCTTAAATGAGGATCGAGAAGGGAATGGACACCCAAATGCCTATGGGCAAAAATTTCTCGAACCCATACTCTGTAAGCAGAGGATAAATGTTAAAAAGAAGACCAGCAGACTGCAGTTGCAAACCAGAGCTGCTAAACTACTCAGTTCTTGAGTTGTACTTTACACAATACAGTAACTATTGCCATCTTCCCAGCCGAAAACCTTAACTCTGCAGTCTACACAAGCTAAAACAACCCACATTCTTTCGTGCAGTTACCGGTAGTTAACAACAAATTTCTCACAACAAAATTCATTTATTTTGTCCCATCGGTGAACAAAGCCGATCTGCACCTTATCCAGGAACCAGCCCACCTGTAAGTTGCAGGCTTCTTGAAAAAACAAAGCATGGCCGCATTCTTTGCCGTATACAGTAGGTAGTATACAGTACACACAGTAGGCTCGCTGTAGGCTATACTGTAGTTAACAGGCTACTGATAATAATTAAGGCTTGAAGCAGAACTGCAGCAGCCTATAAAATTATGCTGTTTGTATTAAACTTCTTATAGCCAGCCTACTGGTAGCCGAAGAATACTTGACAACAAAAAGATCCAATCAAAACTCACCTTCTTCGTCGTTCTTCTTGCAAAATCATCATGAGGCATAAAAGCACATGATGCTGGGTTGATGTCGCAATCTGTGCTATTTGACGATTCATGTTTATACCGATAACTATAACTTTGTGACTGTGCTACTACGACTGTGCGACGCGCGTCTTAAAAACCTCGACGGATACTGTGTATATCAAAAACGCAAGAAAAAGACGGATCTGTTTCTGCGCGTAAATACGCCGTTAATCAACGCCGTCACAAACGCCGTCAATTGACGACGTTAAACGCAGAACGGATACTGTGTAAATCGACCTTAAGTTTGGTAAGTGGAAAACCATATTGTGACGCAGTTCAACCAGTGAGAGTGGATTAGTGCAAAATACAGATGAAGAAGAGATTTCTCAGGGAGATAATATTTAACTTTGTGCAAAATGCCCAATGAACGAGAGAGCTGCTCATAGAGAAGTTTGATGTGTGTTTTGAAGTTAAGATAGTCATCGATATAAACGCGTAAATATTTTGCTGATTTGGAGATGGTGATAGGTGATCCTTCATAAAGCAAAAGCAACTTCATATGCGAATGGTTTGAAAAATAATTTTGACTTGTGGTACAAAAAATCCAATTTTGATCAGAAATATTTTCAATCTTGTTAAAAGTTTCTATTATTTTGCTGAAAGTCATCGATTTTACGATTGAGTTATGTGGAAGGTGCTGCTATCTCTTAAGTAAGCTTTTGATGATAAGTATTCTCAGATTGAATGCATGGTATGTGCCTAATTTGCCATCCTTTTAAATGCTGATAATAATCCTTAGAATATGTTAATTGTTTTCTCTGTTTAGAATAAGATGGTAGAGTAGTTTTGTTTTGTCGTTTAGGTATGTGGAAACCAAATAGTCGGTTTTGAAATGCCTGAAGTGTCACTTATTAGTGAATTGGGCGATAAAAATCCATCTTGGACGAATGCTTCAGTTGATCCTTGGTGTTGCAGGTAAGTGAATTTGCTGATTTTAGATTGATTTCTTCAAGATTTTATTGATTGTTTTACATAAACAAGCGTTGAGTTGCAAGGGGCTCTTATGGCGTTGAATTATGTTACTAAACATTTGAGTTTTTGACTTTTGAGTTGGTGCCGTTTCTAGGCAGAGGCGAGTTTAGCCTAAAACTGTGGGGAAGGAGGGGAAGGGCCGGATTTGACAATGTTAAAAGCCCCGTTTTTGTTTGGCCTTTATGATCGGTATCTAAAAAGGCCTTTATGCCTCAAAAAAGAGGCAACAGTGCTCGTTGCCCACTGGTTGTGCGCTGTTTTTTGCCTTCTTAGATTTTGATGTTATTTAGCAATCTGTATCTCCTGAATAATCTGGCAACAATGTTCCAAAGTTTCTAAAGTTTTTCCTTACATTGATGATTTGTTTAGGTTACATTGAAGAAATCATGCAGTTGGATATTAGTCACTATTGTCATATTTTTGTTGATAGCAATTGATACACCAGACGAACGAACTTGCACGAACGAGGTCGTGAGCCAGGAGGTGGCCAAATTGGAGGAGAAATTAGCGGACGCAGTTGCGGACAAAGAAGAACTAACCCAAAGATGTCATGAATTAGATGTGCAGATGATAAATTAGCGCTAATATATGAAAATATTCCAGTGTCTGGAGCATCAGACCGGTTACCATTATCAAAACGCTGGTGCATGGATACGTGACGTTGGTATCACGCTAGTATGACGTCATCACCAGTAATTTCAACGTGAAAATTAAGGATGTTAGTGTGCAGTTAGATGTGGGGAAATTGGTGATAGACTTAGAAGCATAGATGGGCAAGGTAATGCAAAACGTTAGCTTCGTCAACCACTATTTTGTTAACACGGTTAAGTGCCTCCGTTGGCGTTATTTCGTTAAATTCAGCTCCAATTCAAATCGTTACATCTTTAATTTTGATTTAAAACGGCAATTATTTCAAAAAACAGCTTCAATTTTTTAGTATTAATGATTGCGTGAGTATTTACGCAATTTTTCTGCTCACAAGCAATACGTTTTGTTGCTTTTATTATGCTTTTTGACCCCATTGGCCGTATTTTGCTGATTTATTAAGCAACGATAAAAGAAATAAGCGTTTACAAAAATTTATCGGAAGTTATCAAGTAAGCCTACTAACGGAAGTTAATTAAGTCCGTTAATTTCAAAAAATACTTAACGAACCAACCAGTTAATAGAAAAGTTGCTTGGTTATTACCGATTAACGAAATTGTGCCCACTTCTGCTTAGAAACATAAAGTTAAAGTTGATGTAACTTTGGGTTTGGTGTGTATGAAGAGCCATTTTAAAAGAAAATGTCACCGCCTTAATGTTTATAAAATGATGAGCATTAACCGTAGAATCGACCTGCATTTTATATTTCAAGCCACTTAATTCAAGCTTGGGATTTTAGTGGTAGTGAAGAACATGCATCAGGGAGATGACCTACTTGAGCAGCGAAGCTAGTTTCTGAGCCCAATGCACCAACCAGTCGCCCAACTCCATGTGTACAACATTAATTATGTTTCAAGCCACTTAATTGTAGGTTAGGTTTTTGTAGTAGTGAATTACATGCATCATGGAGATGACCTGTAGTTAAACCAACCTTGCGACTGGTTTTGCAGTTTGACCGCTCATCGGGTAACTCAGGTTTGAACCCAGGACCTCGTGATTGAATGTCAAGCTCTCTTACCACTCGGCCGCCGTATTTTCATGTTATTGCTTTAACTTATGGAAGAAGGGAAAAAGTTGTTATTGCTGACTGACTCTCTCCATGTTCGTCAACATTTTCATTTGCAGAATGCTCAAAGATGAAATTGATTATCTCCGTTATGCTTCTGAGAAAGCGTCCAAGCTTGAGCATACGCTGGAATTGTACAAAGTGAAATTACAAGAACTTGGAGACCTCAGAGGACAGGTTGGTTGAACAAAAGATCGAACAGCAATAGAGGGAAACTGCCATGTGAGCTTGCTGTGTTCGAATCATCAGCTACCTGGTATATGTTTCAAATACGATCGACTCCAGCCGGGAATCGAACCCGTTTCGTAAGATCTGTAATGTGCGCGCGATGCTGTTCGACCATATCGCTGACGGTATCGGCTGTACGGCTTGTTGAAAGAGTGTTTCGGCTCGTGAGGTACTCGTTATGATGTTGCATAGGTGAAACTACTCGAAGATCGTAACACGACATTCATGGAACGAACAGTCGAACTCGAAGAAGAAGTGAAAAAAGCGGATGCAGTCCGCTCTCAAACTTCATCAAGGCGAGGCTGTTGATGAGAAAGTTCGGCTCTCTCCGTCGACCTTGATCTTGCCAATTCGAGAATCAACGAACTAGAAATTGAAACTAGGTGAGTGAACGATGACGTACTTTTTTGTATTAGCTGCCTATTATTTATGTTCCTATCGCGAGAAAGCGATCAAGCGTTATAACGAGCTCGCGTTGGAGTTGCCGGCGCTGTGTCTACAACATCAAGTTTGGAGAATCCCGTTTAGTGCCTTTCCCAACGACACAACAAGTAAACTTGCCACACTCTTCCTTTCTAGCTGAGCGTCAAGCAGGGAAACTGCGACTACTGATTTTAAAGTCATTGGGTTGACCCGACTCGGAATCAAACCTGAGTGTGCAGATCCAAAGAGAGATGCTCTTATTACTCGGCCATCTGAGCTGTTAATTATTACGTCATAATCGTGTTTAAACCAGATCAAGTCAAGTAAGAGTCGTCTAGTTGGAAGCGCAGATCAAGGAGCTTCAAGGAGCAAGTTCCCAAAATGTAAGCATCATAAATAATAATAATACAGGTTTATCGACTTCAATCAGACCTGGTGAAAGCAGATCTTTCGCTCAGAAGTCGTAACATGAGCAACATAGACATACACAATGACCAGGGAGTCGAACCGTTTGATTTTTCCGGTTCAGGTTCGGTTTTGGTTCAACAGCAATTTCAAATTTCGGTTCAGTTCCGGTTAAGGTTCACATAAATTGAAACGGTTCGGTTGGGGTTCGCTCCAGCCAAAATCATTTCAAAACCGGTTTATAAAGTTCCGGTTCAGATTCACAGTGAGAAATGGTATAATTCTAGTAACACTAGTTAAAAAATGAAACGTACAACGCAATTTTTCTTTACATTGACAGGACAATATAATGCATTAATTTTAACTCGCAGTAAGGCCAGTAGGGATGTGCCGAGTCGAGTCCGAGTACTCGGCCGAGTATTAGGACATTACTACTCAGCCGAGTCCGAGTATTAATTGATACTCGACCGAGCATTAAGGTATTATCATTTTAATTTTTTTGCTCCGCACCCGATTTTGAGTCGAAATTAGGACTTTTACGGACGTGATGACGTTTTTTTAGCTCTTCACTTGATTTTGAGTTCATATGTTGACGTTGCAGAATAGATACTCGGCCGAGTAATGTCGTGAATACTCGTTACTCGGCGAGTCCGATTAATTTTCTTTGAGGCATATCCCTAAAAGCCAATTAACGGTAAAAGACTGTTTCACCATGCATAGATTACTTACATAAACGACTATTATTTTGAATTCAAAACAGCTTGAAAGTGACGCGTGTGACGTCACGGAGCGAACCGCTTCTTTCAATCGGTTCAGGTTCGGTTAAGGTTCTCAAGTACTCAGATTATTCCGTTCAGTTCCGGTTCGCTTTTTGCGATTTTGAAAAATACGATTTTAGTTAAAGTCACGGATTTTAAATAAAGTCATGCAACACAAAGACAAAGAGACAGCAAAGACGAATCAATATTCGTTTGTTACTCAGCTTCTACAATTGTAAGCTGTGGCCTGTGAGGATGATGCGCATTTTGTTGACACCTAAAATAGTGTAACAATGATCTAAACATGTTCGGTCTCGAGACCAGCTTTGAAAGTACGAAACCAATGCCGCACAATGCCGAGGCCAATACCATATGCCCAAGATCGAGACCAAAGACAGCAAAACTTCGGTCTCGAGACCTACATCGCTGTTGCTTGCACCAACAATGATGTGACAATGACGTGATCTATACGTTTGCACAGTGAAAACCTAGTAAAGCATAAGGAGTAACATTTTTATCAACATTGACTCATTCGTTAAGAAAAGCACTGCTTCTTCTTTTTCGTCTAAAACAGATTGTTACTTCGTCTTAGGTTCAAGACACAACGGCTGCTTCATCCGCACCAGATTGGATTTCATCCTTTGAAATCCCAGCATTGCCGCTTCATGTGGATGAAGGACTCCAGGAGGCGGAGACGTCCAAATCGTCTCTGCCTCGAACGTTGAGCACTCAAGTGATGAACTTGCTTTTCACTTCAATGTCTGTCCACACGCTGTAAGTTTGTCTTTGGAAATTTATTTTAGATAATTGCCCTATCATTGCTCATAGGCTTAAAGTACAAATTTGTAGTGTAAAAGGGTAAATATTGGATGACAGAAATTCACCCTACTTGAAGCTTTATTTTTGCTGTATATACAGTACTACATGACCGACCGTTCGCTTAGTTGCTTGGCGCACACGCTCTCGGTGCGGAAGGTGTGGGGTTCAAATCCCCGGTTGGTCGAATCTGACGCAGTGTCGCCAAAAGCTTGCCACCGCTGCGACGTTTCTTCGAAGCTGTGTAGTCCAGACGCTAAACCGTGAAATGGGTCCCGCCGCTCGTCACTTGCTTCGAGCAATACCACGAGTACAATAAAGATTTGATTGTTTTACGGTACTGCATTGTGATTCCTCATTGTTTCAGCTACCCTTCGTCGAGCGACTATATTAACGTTACAAAGGCTCTGGTGAAAAAATTTCCTTGTTTGATGATAATCCAACAAATCCAACAGACCCAGCAGTAAGAACCTCAGATGTTATCCTCAGATGTTCATAAAATCCAACCAATCATTTTAATCTTTCTTTATTCAGGTGTAGCAGCCGTGCAAAGTCTTTTTATCTTTGGATCCATGATTATATTGCAATGCATGTTATAACGTTCCGGTATATTGTTTTTCTGCTTCTGCCTATTTTTGAAATATGTTGCTTTTTGTAGAAGTGAGCAAAGCAAGGAAAAATGTATTTGATTATTTTCGGTTTTTATAGGTTTCTGGTTTTGACGATCTAGCTTCCCATCAGCATCATTTCGACTTCATTGTTGGCGTGGCAATGGCACAAGTTCTAAACCAGATGTGAGTTTATAAATCAAGATTTATCAACTTTTTTCTTTCCATGCTTGAAAACGACCCTGTCCACATATCAAATTTTCGTCGGCTTTAGACCCGCGGTTGTGGTTGCGGTTTTTACATCATGACCACCTTTTTGTTGTCATAGTGAACGGCAGTGTGTCCCATTTGACCAGCCCGAGAGTCGAACCTAAGACCTTGTGCACCGATAGCGATGCCTTAAATCACTGCTTCAATCACCCGGCGTAGACTTCTCATCCCTTTTTTCGTTTGACTTCTTCATTCTTTTAAAACAGTCCTCAATCGCTGACTTGACTTTATTTTGCTTATTCTTTTACAGAGTGGCTGCTCGACTCAATGACCTTACGGTCTCTTCGCAGCCACCATGTTGCTCTAATATGTTAAATTTGTGAGAAATTTTTTGCTAGTACCGTAGTGTTGCAACAAATAAAACAGCTTGAGTCTGATTATGAGCCAGTGGCGCCGCCGCGGGAAGGCGAGAGGGGGCGACCGCCCCTCCCCCCCAATGATTTTTTGATCATTTTTCCAAATCGCCTAGAACCGCAAAGTTTTTTCAGGGGGTAGGGGGGTGACTATATTTTTTTAAGCCACACAATTGCAGCTGAAGTTTTTATGAGAGTGAGGTATATGCATCATGAAAGATGACTTTCGAAATACTGCAAACCTAGTGTTGATACCAAATGCACTTTTGCAAGCAAAGTTACTGGCACTCGCCAGAATCACAAATTTTGTCAGCTGCTAGTTTCTCAACCTGGCAACTGTTCGATTTTGGCTTCGCAGTTTGCTTTTGTCCATAGATTGAAAGAGAAATACAATAGTTTTGCTGGTACAGATTTACGGCGGAATGAATATATTATTGCGAACATAGCGTCAAATAATTGAAATGACAAAAGCAATGATGCTGATGAAACATTTTAAGCAAACGAATGGTTAAAAATTTATACTACAGCAGTGATATTTTGGCCTTTGATCAGAATCGAACATGATGGACCCGTATAGTGTTTTCATTTAATTTAAATGCAATTTGGTACGCTAAGTGATAAAATTTTTCGGGTCTTCGCCCCATGCCCTATGAGTGCACTGCTCTTCTGGGCCTTATTCTATTTAATCATTGCTTATGGTCCCAGTATTTTACCGGGCTTGCAAGCCTTTGCATGCTGTGTAAAACATGTTTCTACTATACGAGTAACTTACAATTTGTCAATTTCGCATTAAGTGTTGCGCTAGTTTGGAACTGGGTTAGCGCTTCGCGCACAATCTTCATTGTCTTCAACATTTATCAATATCAGCAACTATACGTTTGGGTATCTATCTGCTGATTGATGTGCTTATAAAAATTGACTTGGGAGTTCTAAGGCTTTGAGGAGATCGTTAAACTCTTTAGAAGGGTAAATAAGCTTGTTTTTACACAAGCACAAACCAGGCGAGAAAAAACATTTATTCAAACGAGGAGATGTACAGAATATGACGTTATATGCTATTTTGCATTTTCATGCTGCTTTATTATTTTTAATATCGATTTTTGGACTTTGCTCCAAATGAAACAGTCATGAGCTCTACAGGCTGGCTCAAAGCTCGTAGTGATACCATAACCCTTGCACACCGCATGAGCTACCTGTTCCCAAGGGCTACAAGAATAGAATACCCAAAAATATTTTGCTCCCCAAAAGTGTTAGACTAACTTGTTTCCATACATTGAGCACTTGACTGTAGGTGTCTATTGCTAGAGGTGGGCACGGTATTTTTTTAAAGTACCGGTACTCGGTACTTTGTTAAAAGTACCGGCGGTACCGTAAACCGGGGTTTCTTTGAACGCCAGGATAACTTTGAACATATTTTTAATATTCAATTTGTTCATCTTTTGTCAACTTAAAAACATTGCTTTTCTTATTTTATTTTCTTTTTAGCAAATTCATTTTTTGTAATATAGAGTAAAGTATTAATGCAAAGCTTTATTGTTGGAAAAAGGCTAAATATTACTGCTTTGAGTTTTTTTGAATAAGCATTCGGAATTTTGCAGAAAAAAACTTTTGCGAGGTAAGATTACGTTACGGTATATTTGAACAGTTTTTTAACTTATGGTCATGATCTTTTGTCTGTTTACTGAGTATATCAATTGTAAGTTAAAACAATATTTGCAATGAGCTAGTTTGAGAGAATGTTGAAAATCTTAGCGCCTGTGAATGATGGTACCCCCTTAAACTGTGTTTTGGGGATACTTTGAACAGTGTTTGAACTTTGAACAGTGTTCAAAATATCCCAAAATTGGAATATGCTTTTTTGTCTAGGCTTCTATGTTTTTTTCTAGATAACAATGCCTCGAGTTCACAAACGATCTGCTGAAGCAAGAAGTTACAAATCGTACAGTGAACAAACTGTGAATGAAGCTGTAAAGGAAATCAAATGTAAAAAAATAACTCTTAGAAAGGCGTGCTCTGTTTATAAAATACCTTTGGGCACTCTCAGTAACATAAGAAACGACAAGCATAGTGGGAAAGCTGGCCATCCTACGGCGTTCACAGAATATGAGGAAGCATCGTTTGTCTCGCATATAAAATCGGTTGCCCTGTGGGGCTTTCTTTTGGATATGCTTGACTTGAGGGTTCTCGCTCAGACATACTTAAATTCAAAAGGCCGAATAGTAAAGCAGTTTCGTAACAACTTACCTTCTGCTGAATGGGCTGGTTCTTTCTTGAGAAGACACAAATCGGAACTGGCGGCAAGAACTTGCCAAAATATCAAAAGGGCTAGAGCTTGCGTAAGCGCCAAAGAAGTTAGCACATACTTCAATAATTTGGAACTAACTCCAAAAGATGGCGAGGAGATACCACCTTCAAATTTATTTAACTATGATGAAACGAAACTAAGCGATAATCCGGGAGTTAAAAAATGTATCTTCAAGCGTGGCACTAAGTATGCTGAACGCATCAAAGATAACACAAAAGCGTCCATATCGATTATGTATTGTGGGTCAGCAACAGGAGATTTGTTGCCATGTTATGTCGTATATAAATCGGAACATCTATGGTTAATGTGGACAGAGGAAGCACCGCCCGGAACTCGCTTCAACAGAACTCGAAGTGGTTGGTTTGATGCGTGCTGTTTCAGCGACTGGTTTGAAAGTCTATTCCTTCCTCATGCAAAAAAGCTCTCTGGAAGAAAATTACTCATCGGAGATAACTTAAGCAGCCACTTTACTGAGAAGGTGTTATCTCTTGCTTCGGAAAACAATATTGCTTTTGTTTGTCTTACTCCCAACTCCACGCATTTATTACAGCTACTTGACGAGGCATTTTACGGGCCACTCAAAAAGAAATGGAGAGGCATTTTGGATGAGTGGAAGGCTTGTGGAAGAAAGGCTAGTAGGAGTCTGAGTGAGGACGCCTTTCCTGGATTATTACGAAAGCTTAACAATAGTCTTATTAATAAAGCTGAGAACTTACAAAATGGATTTTAAAAATGTGATATTTATCCCTTCAATCCTCAAAAGGTGTTGGAACGGCTTCCAGATTACAGTTTAAAACAAAACGACGATACCAATTCCTCAACCAACACGGATTGCTGAGTGTCTGATGCAGTTCTTGGATTGCTTAGAATGATGAGAGGAGTGCATGAAGAAAGACCAACAAATTGAAGAAAGAAGATCAATATTGCTCCTGGGAAAAGCATCACATGTGATGACGTACCAACAGCCGAAGAAGGTGAGTGAAAAGTTTTTTACGTAAAACTTTCCTATTTTCATGAAACTCAGTTTTTTGAGTTAAAGGTAGGCTTTTGCAAAAACTTTGTAGCTCTAAATTAATATTTTTTTATTGCAGGTACGTCGATAACTTCAAATGCTGCAATAGATAGTGAAAATGAATCGGAAAATGATGAAACAGATGAAGAGGAAAGCATGGAAGATGGTGCTTCCTCAAAAGATGAATCAAGTTCAGATATTGATGTTGAAGCAGATGGGTCTAATATAGTAGATATTGCAAAAGAGGGCGAATTTGTAATTGTTCAATATGAAGGCCAGAAGTTTCTTGGAAAAGTGACAGAGATTGAGAGCGAAGGAGCAGTGGTGTGTACATTGACAAAATGCAAGCGATCCGGATGGAAATTTCCCCAACTCAAAGATGAAATGCTGTATGATTGGGATGATATTGTTCAACTACGACCCCAAACTATTCCTTTAAACAACAGAAACTTTTTCCGGTTTCCAGATTTAGAGAGTATGTGGGGAATGTAATTACACAACGCCGGTAAATGTTGAATGTTTTAAACTATTTTTCTCTATTTGTCAGTAACTTCTGTAAACTTCATTAAACCCTGATTCGGTAGTTCATGTAAACACGTTTTTTTTGCTGCTATGTGCTGTCTAATGTCATTATACTGCGGTACTTGAGTAGTACTGGTGTCGATAAAAATATGTTCAAAGTAACCTCATATAGACTTAATTTTGAACAAGAATTAAGAAAACATTTTTGTTCAAAGTAACCACGACAGCGGGATTACTTTGAACACCGACAATTTAAAAAAAATAACGGTCAAGTTGGAGACCAACACTGAGTGACGACTGTGATATTTAAGGACCTACTCATTCCCCCTATATTTGAACGACTTAAATGAAAACTGGTTTAGAAACAACAAATGTACATTATTTCAAAGTCCAAAATTGTTCAAAGTAGCCCCGGTTTACGGTACTCGGTACTTGAAAATCAAAAGTACCGCGATACTTTTGTCGATACTTTTCAAAAAAAGTTTCAGAAGGAAAGCAATGCCCTATATTTTGTTGATTTTTAAGTAAAATTTTACAGTTTCATAATAATTAGGCTTATAGCTATTAGTGAGTTAGTTGCATATTTATCCTCCTATCACGAGAAAGCGATCAAAGCGCTATACGAGCTCGCTTAGGAGTTGCCAGCCATCTGTCTACCACACCAAGATGGGGAATCCCGCTAAGTGCTTTTCCCAACGCCACAACAAGTAAACTTGCCGGCTTGTTCTTCACACTGTGCCTTTAATGCTGAGCGTAAAGCAGGAAGCTGTGAATAGCAATTTTAAAGTCATTGGTTTGACCCGACTCGGAATCAAACCCGAGTCTACAGCTCAAGAGGCAGACGCTCTATACCACTCGTTTAGCTAGATAAATACTAAGTTTCTCAATATTGTAGTGTTACCGGTAGTACTTGGTACGGCACAATTCACGAATTGTAAACTATGCGTCAACCATCAAAAAACGGTACAAAACAAGCTATAGTTAGTGCCAGTGGTTAGCGTAACCAAAATCAGAAGAAATGCAACAATTTACCTCGCCCATGAGAATGGGCCGCCACGCATAAAGCGAAAACTTTTTTTATTGGAGACTACTTTTTGCGCAGAATGCGACAAAAAGATTGCTTAAAAATTTTGAATGAGATGGAACCCCATAACCAGAAGTGGCTTAAGCTGGAGCTTTCAATGGAAGGAGTTCGTCATAAATCATTATGACGTCAAACCTTTTGGTGAAGTCATTAAAATAGAAACAGAATTTTTAACATCGGAGTGTGTAGAGAAGGGGTACCCAATTTTTTTTTAGAAGCACCAGATTTGATGATGTAAAAGTGCTCGAGGAGTCGAAGGCCAGTAATATTTTAAGGTATGCTTTGCTATTTTTTAAAATTTGTTGCTCCGGATCTTCACGTAGGATAAATTGTTCTAACTTTTTCATGGCGCCTAATTTTCGTGTCGGTGATTATCAGAAAGCACGCAAAGCTGTAAGTTAGATTCATGAGATCATAATAATAGACAATACTTCGTGCAACCACGGACGAGGACAATATAAAAACTCATGATTGCGAGACTGGAGACCTTGGGTGTAGAGCAGTGATTCTCAAACATTTTTGTTCTATCGCTCCCTCTTGGAAGTTGAAGACTTTCATCACCCCCTTAACAGGAAACAAGTTTTAAGAGGGGTGTACGCTGTGCGTAGACATTTTCTAAGATAGGGTTGCGTAAGTGCAAAGGCACGTTTTGCTTTGTGAGTTTAGTATCTTATGAATGAAGATTTAGCAAGCGATTAGGTTGGTTGGAGCAAAAAGCATATGCGCATTAGGAGTTAGGAATAGATCCCATACCGGAACTGACAGATGGCGAATAAGCTACAAAGTAAGATGGGAAGAGCTGCTGCAATAGACTGTCATAATCAGCAATGATTAGTTTGAAACATTGTACAAGTATTCGTCGAGCTGACACGAGTAAATGTCATACAAAATATAGTAAGGCCTCAGTGGCGTAGCCAGGGGGGGGGGCATGCCCCCCCCCTTAAATTTTTCGTTTACAGGTAAGTATAATCGCTGTAACACAGTGGCGTAGCCAGTGGGGCGATACAGGAGCCATGGCCCCCCTTAAATTTTCGTTTACAGGTAAGTGTAATCGCTGTAACAAAAGCATAAGAAATAGTAGCCCGGCAGGCCCACCATCGAATATTGTGGGCCAGAATAAAATAAAATAGTATAAGAAATAGTAGGTTTTCAAACTCTGAGATTTTAAAATCGAATATTGTGGGCCAGAATAAAATTAACTAGAGCTGGAGCGGCAAACCTTTTTCGGTGAACGTGTATTTAATCTTTTAAAAATAAAGTTTAGCCAGCTATAATGCCGTGCCATTACTATCTTTTTTTTTGGTCTTAACCTGTTTTCAGTGGGAAAAATAGAAGCTATACGAACGTGAAGGTTTTGTGGGGGCAATTTCGACACACGCTTTCCGAAAAGGAGCGATTGTGTGATAATCAAGCGGCGTGCCAGCAGCAAAAACCTGCGACGTGCCAAATTCGGCATGCGCGCAATAGGTTCGCCACCCCTGAACTAAAGGCTCGTTTTACATATGGTCATAGGGTGAAGCATGATAGAAGTTAACAACCTCACTACCAATCTACCATGGTTGTAAAAATCTAGTTCTGTACAGTGAAGCCTACTTCTACATAAGATTTAAAACAATTTACGCAATGGTTTTCTTGCGACATATTATAAAGGCTTGGAAAACCAAGACCAATAGGCCTGTAGCTAGTCTACTTTCATATTGAAGTTTAAATTTTTGTAATTGAACCTATTTAATTTGAATCAAACGATAACTTTTACTTTTTGCAAATTTGTGCTGTATTTATGCTTTGAAGTAGCAAGAAATGCTGCTATCGTAAAAATTACTTTACCATGTAAAGTACCTAAAACTCTATCAATTTTCTTGAAATTTGTTTTAAACGATAGCTAAAATCAAGAGCTTCACGTTGCAGTTGAAATTTTTAAAATCAAATGAGCATAATTAAAGTTATGACTTTTTTTGTAACACTTTCAAGCGTTTTTACATTATAAAAGATAGAAGGCGATTGTCTTTTTGGACACATTTTTTGCTCCATTGTCTGTGCTCTATTCCTGTCTACGCAACTTGTGTGAGTTATACGGACTTTGGGCTAGTTGACCCTTCAGGCTTTAGCTGGTACAGTTTGACAATCAACTTCAGTGGAAATTCCCCTGGCATGTAATGAGAGACTTGTTCCAACTTCTTGTAGATTAAAACAATCATTACAAACTGTAAACAATGCTTAAACTGATTCCTTCAAGAGTTAACAAAAAACACATGGTTAATTTCGGTAACCCAAACCAGAAGGAGCGTAAACAATGATGCAATCGCTAGTAATGTTAACTTCACATCGATCGGTGTATTATTTTCATTTTTACCTGAAGTTAAATCATAGATATTGTTACAGTACCGACTTTGGAAACGAACTCTGGTTTTAGTCTTTCACCTTAGTATCACATGTTTTTCTTAAGCACATTTAATTAGCTCGAGCGCTGCACCTGCCGCGAGCAGTTTACTGCTCACAGATCACTGTTCTAGATAATTCTTAATTCGTTGATCACATAGTCACGTGTGCACTTCTTGTTTTACTGTGTGATCAGTCATGCCTTTTTAGTTTTGTTAATTTCAGTTGGCGGAAGGACGTCTTTTTTATGTTCAAAGCTACCCTATATCCCTGCACGGCGCAGTTTTTAGTTATTTTATTTCATATCCGAGTAACTTTCAGTTGTTTTTGCCTTTAAAAGACCTGAATCCCTCGCTATTTTACCTGATTTATCTGAACTTACCTACCTATCTTTCTCTACCTATTTTCCCCTTGGTTTATATCGCCGTGAGAGTTTTTTAGTTCGATCAATTAATACAGAGTCGTTCTATTTGTTCTTCTCTGGTGATTCTCTGAGGTTCAAGTTCAGGCAGCAAGTGGATTGATCTGCAGAAGGTGAAAGCCCAGGCGCTCCTCTTGGGCCCCGTGTTATAGGCAGGGTCAGTCTATAACATAAGAAAAACAACTGTCTTTACTCGGTCTTCGTCAAAACTTGAGAAGAATACTATCAGTTCAAAGAACTTGGTTTTTGATCTTCAAAGAAAGAACTCTTTATATTTCTAAAAGTTGGAAAGTGGTTTGTCTGAAAAGATTTGGCAACTGGCTCTACTCCAGCTTCACTTCAAACGCTTTGGAATTGATTCGTCGTTCGATCCAGCAATTCCCTAATCGTTGCAAGATCTTTTCCTGTGCTGCGACAAGTTGCGCATCGTATCTCGTTGTTGGTGGCTTTGGTCCGTTCTTCAGTCCTCACTTCTTGAAGTCGTTACCTGGCTTGGCTTTTGGTGACTCTCGAAGATTCCATCGTTCTGGAACTTCATCTGTATTGGCGATCGAGCAGAGGTTTCATTATCTGTATTTCTCGATTGACGTCTATATTTTGGAGGCTTCTGTCCGTCGTTCGTCTTCGACTTCAACTTACGGGGTCGCAACTCCAGCACTCTATCACGTACGTTTCGTCAACCATTGGCTACGCCCATCGTCATTCCGGTGTTGAAGACCTGTCAATTCGGACTTATATCAGATTTCCACGGTGAAGGTACTGTGAACGTTTATTTTTTATTTTGTCGTAATTACTGCGGCACAGTAACAATTAATTTTAACCTGTTGTTTGAAGAACTTTTGCTTGTACTTTGTACCGTATCTATACTTAATCTTTTAATATTATGGCTCAAAACAAATCTGATTTTGCCCAGTTCTCTCTTGGCCACGGGGGCACTGGGAGGGAGATCGACCAGATCGATGCTCCACGAACTTTACGTGCTGTGGGTGTGTCGACCGAGAGGGTTTCTAGTAGTGGGGTTGCTGGCAATAATTATATGGAAGGCTTGAATAATTTTTCACTTAAAACCCCTGATAAAGTTTTACCTGCAGAGGTGTCAGCTGCCGAAGCCCCGAAGGGACCCGTTGATATGAGACGTAAAATGATAACTGCACGTCGTAAACTTCTCACAGCTACGAAACGTTTACCGTTATTGATGCCAAGTGTAGCTCTGGTGGCACCTTTGCTTATCTTTCAATTGGATTGAAGGACACTCGCATGGCTTATGATAGTTTTCTCGCTGACTTAAACACAATTAATGACGCAGAGACACTTAAAGAATTGACGCTGAATTTGGCTGACATGTTCAAGCAATGCGTGAAATCGTACGAACTTTGTTAATTGCGCCTTTTTAAAGGAAATGTAAGCCATAATACTGATGAAACGGATTTTGATGAGCACTGATAATATTAAACCGTCGCATAGCGTTTCTCAGGTCTCATCTAAACGTGATTTAAGCGTTGTGTCGTCAAATACCGCTATGATGAGGCAAATTGAAATTGAACGTGAAAAGGCAGAACTTGAGCACATTGAAGAGTTAACTCGTGCACGTAGAACTCGTATGCGTGCTGAGGCTAAAGCGGAGGCCGAGGCCATGGTCAAAGCCGCAGAGGCAGTGGCCAAAGCCAAAGCAGAGGCGCGTAGAGCTCAAACGCTCGCAGAGGCCATAGCCGAAGCCGAATAAATTGAGGCTTTATCTAAACTTCGCATGGAAGCTATAAATCTTAAAGCGGAAGAGCAATTAATTGCTTGTTCTGAAAGGGGTTCATCTGTGGCACTTTCAATGGTAAAATTACTTTTTCGCCCTCGCACGGGCTCACAAACAAGTGTTCGTTCTAAGAAAGATAAATCAAAAGGCTTAGAAAAAGAGAAGCTTTTCATTGTGCGTGGCGGTGAAGTTGGTTGCTCACAGATTAGAACGGTTCTACCGGGGTTCGAACCTGGCTGTAGCCCAAGTGCTGAGACAAAATCTTTTGTGTTGCCTGAATTGAGTAATGCTGCTACTCGTTGCAACGTGGCAGATGTCATGCGAAGTGAGATGAAAACGAATGTTAATTGTGAACCGGTTGTGTGTGAACCTCGTGTTCGCGGTGGTATGTGTGTTTCTAACAGCCTTCGTGACAACTATTTGGGTAGTTATGTCAATGAAAGTAAAATGAATTCTGAAGCACCCTCTTTTTATTCTCAGCAGCTAAATGATGAAATTATAAGGCATGATCCACCTCGTCACTTAGCTCCTTCTTCATCTCGTGATAATATTGAATCTATACTGCGCTCGTATTTGGACAGACAAGGCAGAAATGAATGCATAAATCTCGCCTCGCAGATTGCTTATGACGGGAGTAATATCGCCTTCGTATTTTATGAAAACCAAATTCGTCGTCTTATGGAAGAGAGTCGCTATGATGACCGTAAGCTCGAGGTGCTAAGAGCGTCGTGCGTTAGACAGCCGCGTGAGATGGTGAACCTCTTTTGCGCGCTCATGAAAAATATGAGCTATAATCAGCGCATTGAAAAAGCCATTGATTGTTTGCGCCAGCGATATCGCGTCTCTGGTGGGTTAACTTCGCAGCCTAAGGTTGTTGCTGTCCGTAAAGGCCCTAAAGTGGCGTTCAACTTGACCTCTCTTAAATTGTTTAATGAGGACTTGAACACGCTGGAAGTTTTTGCGCACGTTCACGATGAAGTCGAAAAGCTTTCGGGACAGCTTATGCTGGATACTGCTAGCAGATTGCCTGGAACGTTAAAAAGGCGATACCTTGATTACCTCGATAAAAAGCGTATAGATCTTAATCAACCTAGTTTCGAATCTTTGCGCAGTTTTGTGGTGCATGAAATACAGGTCATGAGACTCATGACCTCTGATTAAGCTCAGGCTTTTTTTAAGTCTGATGAGCGCGAAGTGCAACGTGAACGCTCTTCGGGTCTAAAATCTTTCGTGTTCGACAAGTGGGCATGGAGGAAGGGATCGATTCTCGGTCAGACCAATCTGAGTCTCGTGTAGTCCCAGATGCAGAAAAGAAAAAATTGAGTGCGACTTCTGAACGTTCTGTGGATAGGCGCTTCAATAACAAACCGCCTCTTATTTGCTTTTTCTGCTTTGGTGTCGATTCTAAACATTTTCTAGCAGATTGTGATAATTTTAAAACACTTTCTCCAAAATTGAAACGCAAGACCGTTATTGATGCCAAGAGGTACCTGAATTGTCTTTCTCTGGAACATTTTGTATCCTACGTCAATGTCACACACAGTTTAAGTGCAGAAGGTGTGGTCCGGAGTGCCGTAACAAACATGCTACAGCGCTTCATGAATGTTACGCAACTACTTCTGAAAATCTCGGGGCCGCTGCGGATGAAGAATCTGCGCCTATTCCCGCACCACGTAGTAGAACTAAACCTTCTGGCAAAAGAGACGTGACTGTGCGCAAAGTCAACTTTGATAACAATCGTTTAGTTTTGCTTGGTACCAGCGCAGTCAAAGTTGTTAATCCTCGCACTGGCGAATCGACTTTAGCATACGCTCAGCACAATACTGCTTTTCAAGCTATGTTAATTTCAGAAAATCTAAAAAAGGAGCTTGGTTTAGAATCTAGACCCTACCCTTCGGTTATGATTCGTACTTTGGCAGATGGCACTGTCCCTAGCAGCGGTCGCACTGATTTCGTAATTGAGTCGCTTTAAACCGGAGAGGACTTTGACATTAAAGATGCCCTTGTGGTAGCCTACCTCAGTTTTTGAACGATGAAGGTACTTTACCTCATGCTTTAACAGTTCAAATGGCCGAGTGGTATAGAGCGTCTGTCTTTTGAGCTGTAGACTCGGGTTTGATTCCGAGTCGGGTCAAACCAATGACTTTAAAATTGGTATTCACAACTTCCCTGCTTGACCCTCAGCATTAAAGGCACAGTGTGGAAAACAAGCCGGCAAGTTTACTTGTTGTGGCGTTGGGAAAAGCACTTAGCGGGATTCCCCATCTTGGTGTGGTAGACAGATGGCTGGCAACTCCTAAGCGAGCTCGTATAGCGCTTTGATCGCTTTCTCGTGATAGGAGGATAAATATGTACTAACTAGCTGTCGATATCACTACCCTGGAAATTTTTTAATGGTTTGCAAATCGAAATAGTTCCTGAGCGCAAATAAGGCATCTCCTAGGGTGGAAAAGTTGAGAGGAATGTTCCAATGCAAAACGGCCGTTTTCAACTTAGGGGGGAAAATTCCACCCTAGTAATTTTGGTTACAATTTTCAGCATTTCAAGTTGATAGGTTTGGTCAAATTTGATACTCGATAGTTGGTTATACTTTGGTAGTAGTTTCGCTTTGTGTTTTTGACTTTGGGGCAATTAAAGTGCAGGAATTGAGAAGTTAAGATCGACAAACAGGAGTTTTAGGGTGGAAAAACTTAAACTCGTAGAGTAGAACAGTTAACTTCAAATTCCACCCCACAACAACTGTTTGAACTTGAAGTGGAAAAAGCCAACTTGGGGTGGATGTTCCAAGTGGAAAGTGGGTGTTCCAATTGGGGTGGGTGTTGAAAAAGTTCCAAGTGGGTAGGTATAAGTTCCAAGTTGGGTGGGTGGAAAAACATGGAAATGCGTCTTATATAGGGTGGAAACCGTCACAAAAGCCATAGAAATAAGGCATCTCCTAGAACAGAACAGTTTATTTCGTTGCCAAATAGTACACAAACTCATTGTTAAACAAAACTCGTATTTTACATGCAGCAACAGGCAGTCACGAAGGGACCAGTGGTCTTCGAGTCAAGTGACAGCCCGCGGGCTGCGACAATTACTCCGTCCATACGACCAGAGCCCACAAGCCAAAAGCCTACAGCTCCGCCCATCACAGTCAAATTTTCGATGTCACAACGTAACTGAAAAAAGTGAATATGACATCAAAAACCCAACCACAGGGCCCGCGGGCCCCCAGCTCACAAACACCGGACATGCGGACAGAGCAAAGCAATCACTAAATCATGCAAATAAAGAGAAAGCAAAAAAATTATTACAAGAATTAATTATTGTTTCAGACAAGGATTTGTTGTTGTGAGTAAGACTAAAATGTTAGAAGTAATGGATCAATACTTATCAATCATTTACTGCATAAACTGACTGAGAAGAAATTGTTTGTAACTACATTTGAATTTATTATAGGAGAGCTGTTTTAATTCTAGTGGAATGTCATTCCAGATCTTTGCACCGATGTATTTTATGGATCTTTGGGTTTTAGTAGAAGAGAAGCGAGGAAGAGAAATATTTTTACTAGAAGCATGGCGAGTAGAATAAGTGTGACGATCAGAGGGATGCGAAAAATAATGACGAAATCGACATGGTAATTTATTTCGAGAAAATTGGTGCATGAATTTAGCTACTTCTAGTTTATATAAATCTTCCAGTTTTAGAATTTGTAACTTGAAATAATGAGGCGTCATACTTTCTCTTAGAGAAGACTTAGTGATAATTCTTAATGCTTTGTTTTGTAGTCTTTTTAGGGTGTTTAAGTATGTTGGAAACGTAGACGCCCATATAGGTAAAACATACATTAGTTGAGTGTGTATCAAGGAATAGTATAATAGAAGCAATGTATTTGATGGAAGATAGTAACTAAGTTTGTACATTATTCCAACTGAGCGTGATATTTTATTTTCTAGCAAGGCAATATGATTTTTAAAAGACAATTGGTCATCCACAAGTAATCCAAGATATTTAGCTGCATCAGAAATAGAGATTTGATCTGCATCAAGTGTTAGAGTGAGGTTGGGGCTAGACTTTCGAGAATAGGGAGAAATGTATAGAGCTAGAGTTTTTTGTGGGTGTAGCGTCAAGTTGTTTGAGCGCATCCATTGATTTACGTTACTGAGTTCATCATTCGCTAATTTTTCCATTTTAGGAAGTGTTGAATCACTGATTAATAGTGCTGTGTCATCAGCGAAGAGTCTAGGGACCGAATGTAAACACTTTGGCAAGTCATTAATAAAAATCAAAAATAAAAGCGGCCCCAAAATAGAACCTTGAGGCACACCATATTCTATGTTTTTAAGGTTGGAATTTGCATTTCCAATAGCGATATATTGCAATCTGTTATTCAATTAAGATTGTAGTAAATCATTAGCTACGCCACGAATACCATAAAAATCTAACTTTTTAATTAGTTTTTTGTGACAAACCGAGTCGAAGGCTTTTTTGATGTCTAAAAATATCAAGGTGGAGAAATTTTTATTCTGAATATTGTCAAGGCAATCAGTTAGTATATCTAAAATTGGGTGAAGAGTGGAATGATTATGGCGGAAGCCAAATTGAGTTGATATAAGAATATTGTTTTTAAAAAAAGAAATCATTCTGTTAAGAATAATGCGTTCAAAAATTTTAGATAAGGATAAGAGCAAAGAAATCGGGCGATAGTTTCCCGGTGAATCAGCAGGTTCTGATTTGTATACAGGAATTACTTTGGCTACTTTAAGTTTGTTCGGAAAAATACCAAATGAGATGCATTTGTTTATTATGTTGGCAAGTGGAAAAGCTATAATATCTGCTGCAGTTTTTAAAAAAAATGGGAGTATGTCATCATAGCCACTAGCTTTGCTTAAACTGAGTTTGTTGATGGCGCATTTAATTTCATAAGGATCAGTGGGTTTGAGATATATGGAAGAGGGGGAAGGTGATTTTAAATAAGAAAGGTATTTTTCGTCATCAACATTATTTTGCTTAGCAACTAAAAATTTTCCAACATTGGCAAAATGATGATTAAATTTTTCTGCTATTTCGGAGGGATTGGTAAAACATTTGCCATCAATGTTTATGATGTTGGGAGCTGACGTTGCAGATTTAGAAGATAAAATTGAGCGTAACACTTCCCAGGTTTTTTTTGGATTATTTTTAAAGATGCTGAACTCATGAAAATAAAACAATTTTTTTGCCAAGCTTTTGACTCTGGTAAGAAGGTTTGTGTAGCGTTTCTAAAAATGTTTATCGCTCATGGATCCTTTAATGAAGTGAGTTTTATGCATTTTTTGTTTTCTTGTAATAGATTTTAAAATTCCTTTGGAGATCCAGGGTTTGCTCTGTATTTTTTTTTGTTTTCTGGAGAGTTGTTTGAGTGGGGCATGCTTATCTATTGTTGTTTGAACCAATGAATAAAATTGTTCGAATACAGAAATCACATTAATGTTTCGACTATAACCTAAGTCTCGTCAGCCTTGCTACGCACAGCCAATCCAGGCTAAACTCATTCCAGACTGTAAAGACTCTTTTTTGCATTGCTTTACCTGAACATCTCGACTTCACCCCTTTTCTAGGTTGTGCCCTATTTTTGGCAGGCGACTGGCCCCAAACAACGATACCCAATGAAAGAACCTATAACCACTAACCCACAACTAACTTACCGGTAGCCTAACTAGCCCAGATCACTAGAAGCCCCCATGGCAACCCACTCATTTGCAGCTGCATCACTAGAACTAGAATATCCCACATCACTAGAACATCCCACATCACTAGAATTTGCAGCTGCATCACTAGAACATGGCATCCCACATCACTAGAAGCCCCCATGGCAAACCTAGAAAAGGGGTGAAGTCGAGATGTTCAGGTAAAGCAATGCAAAAAAGAGTCTTTACAGTCTGGAATGAGTTTAGCCTGGATTGGCTGTGCGTAGCAAGGCTGACGAGAAATCACATTATTTTCATCTATAGATAGTACAGTTTCTGAGAAGTTTTCTAGTGATTCATTAAGATCAGCGTTGAAATTATCAGCAGAAAGATTTGCAAGTGACCTTTTAAATTTGGGCTGAGTCTTACATTTTATGACATTTTGGGAAACAGAAACCATGACAAGATAGTGATCGGTTATAGCATGATTTAACACAAAAGGGGAAATGCGAAATCGGTTTTCATTAGTCGGTATGTGATCAAGGGTGGAAGAGGAAGTGTCTGTAACCCTAGTAGGTTTATTGATAAGGGAAGCAACGGAGTTGGAGTCGAGCATATTTAAATAATTAGTCGCAATGTTATTACTTTGCGAAGAAGTATTGATATTGATGTCGCCGAGAATAAAGTAATAGGATTTTGTATCGTTTAGCTCAGAAATGGAGTTATTGAGATGGTCAGAAAAATCTTTTATATTGCTAGTCGGTTGTCGATAAATCGTCCCTATAATATCGTGGGTGGAGCTAATGGTAGATTTAATTCGAACCCATAAGTTTTCACATCCAAAAAATTCAGTTTGTAAAGTTATTTCTTCGTATTGTAGGGTATCAATGATATAAATTCCCACTCCCCCAGCATTTGTGGAAGAGTTAACGTGTAGAAAAATATAGCCTGGAATCGAGATATTAAGTAAAAGGCTTGTCCTTGATTTTTGTTTCACTAATACATATGACATCAGGCTTTGTTGGAAAGGTTGATAAGAAATGATAGAGATTGTCAAAATTTTTTTGAAGAGATCGCATATTAAGGTGCAGTAAAATTAAAGAATCGTTGCAATTATTAGGAATAGAGTTGACATCAATGAATTTACAAGGGTTGATATTTTGAAACAAAAGAGAAAAAGTTTTTTCACTTAAATCAAATTTACTTAAAGGGTTGATAGAAAAATTATCACAATCCGGAGCAGTCACCGGACGTGAAGACACACTGGTAATTTCAGCATCTGAAGCACACGAACTCATACTGAAAAAAAAAAAAAGACGACAACAACAAAATCAATATACACAATAAACAATAAGGGACAACTACACTCTACTGAGAAAGCGAGTAACGAAAGCTCGATGGCAGAAGCGCTTAAAGGCCGGTCATAAAAAATCATTTTGAATAGAAGCAAGTTGTGGGGCTTATTAAGAAATGGTTGTATGTCAGAAAATGTAATAAATATATATAAATGTGCGTTGGTTATATTTAGTAATCTAAAAATGAAGTTAAGAAGTTATTAAATATGGGAGTCAGTAAAATTTGAATTTGTTGTCTACAGTTCATGAGTTAATAAAGCACAATGAATTCATAATAATTATTGTCTCCAGTAAAATATTTAAAAAGCACAGATAATTACAATTTGAGAAAACAGGTATGTCAAATGCCAAATGTGCCGTGACAGTTGCCACACCAGGCAAAGTTGGGTGTTTGGCAGTGTGAAGACGTCTAGGGCAATTTCAACTTCTACACAAAAGCAATTTTCAGTAACACAGAGGTTCAATAACAAAATATAAACGCATTCGCTACCGGCGAAATACCAAAATCACGACAGGCCAGGTAATAGAAGTAAAAATAATTGAACAATTTGCAATGAAAGAACCTTCAATTCCGGATGCTATACAAAATCTTTGCAGCGCATTATTTGCAAGCGAACGGAAAATTACAAGTAGGCTACAAGTATTTGATGCTGGCATTGTGAATAACCGAATGTAATAATAGACTACAAAATTAATATTCAGCGTTATTGCGTCATAAAAGAAAGACATTAGTCACAAGACTTAGCTCGTGGTGAATGGAGTCATGTTGACTTAAAATAAAAATAAAAAAGAGATAATATTAAACTAAATTAATCGAAGAAAATACCATCACCCGCATTCAATAAGTGAACCATAGTGTAAGCACATGTTGTAAAGAAATCGTCTACAAGATGACTTTAGGTAGATCACGACTTAATTTGGATTTACTTTAACACCATCAACAAAGAAACAGTAATCATCATTGAGAATACGCCATGTTCTTTTCTTCTTCAATTGCTTGGCTTCTTTAAACTTAGGTAGAAGTTGCTTTCTTTGCTTATAAAATGTAGCCGGGAGATGCTCGGTGATATAAACTTTGGAATCATTTTCTTGATTGGCATTGTAGCTTTTATGGTGCTTTGCAGATGCAAAGACCAAACGTTTGTCAAAAAAGGTGTTGACCTGGATAATGATTGGTCTAGTTGTTTAAACACCATTTTTAAATATTGGTCGCTGAGGTAGCCGATGAATATCAATAATTTTGATAGAAGAAGCATCCAGACAGAGGCCTTCAGCCATAAATTTATTGACCACGTTTAATGTCTCCTCATTTGTTTCCCAAGCATTACTTGAGTCAGACAGCCCATAAGCTAGGATGTTTAATCTTTTGCTATAAACATCTTTAGATGCCTGTTCCTTTGTTTTAGTTTCTTCGGTTAGTTCTACTTTTCGTTCCAGATCTTGTATTTTAACTTTTAACTGATTTAATTCATCGCCAGAAGCTTTATTATCAACTTCCTCTGTCAAAAAATCCTGCCTCTCCTCTACTTTTTCTTCAAGTTGCAACAATTTCTGATCTATTCTGTCAAATTTAGCATTGATGTCATCTACTGCTTGAAGACGCCTATCAAATTCAAAATCAAAAAACAAGTTTTTAGACTAGCCACAACTGATTTGCATAAACTTGTTTTTGATGAGATTAGCTAGCCTTGTTCACGCTTGAAAATCAAACACGTCCGCTCATCACAATCACAAGTTAACCGCACAAAAACTAACTTCTCAATTCCTGCACCTTAGATGCCTCAAACTCAAAACCACAAAGCGAACTACTACCATAGTATAACCAACTATCGAGTATCAAATTTGACCAAACCTATCAACTTGAAATGCTTAAAAGTGTAACAAAACTTTCTAGAGTGGAAGTTTCCACCCTAAGTTGAAAAAGGCCGTTTTGCATTGGAACATTCCTCTCAACTTTTCCAACCTAACACATGCCTTATTTCTATGACTTTTGTGGCGGTTTCCTCCCTAATTAAAACGCACTTCCACGTTTTTCCACCCACCCCAACTTGGAACTTATATCTACCCACTTGGAACTTTTTCAACACCAACCCCACTTGGAACACCCACTTTCCACTTGGAATATCCATCCCAAATTGAAGCAGTTGTCGTTGGGTGAAAATTTAAGTTAAATGTTTTATTCTACGAATTTAAATTTTTCCACCCTAAAACTCCATTTTGTCGACCCTAACTTCTCAATTACTGCACGTTAATTGCCCCAAAATCAAAAACACAAAACGAAATTACTACCAAGGTATCACCAACTAACGAGTATCAAATTTGACCAAACCCGTCAACTTCAAATGCTTAACATTGTACCAAAATTACTAGAGTGAAATTTTCCACCCTAAGTTGAAAAAAAAACGTTTTGCATTGGAACTTTCCTCTCAAAACGGCCTTTTTTAACTTAGGGTGGAAAATTCCACCCTAGTAAGTTTGGTTACAGTTTTAAGCATTTCAAGTTGATAGGTTTGGTCAAACTTGATACTCGATAGTTGGTTATACCTTGGTAGTAGTTTCGCTTTGTGTTTTTGATTTTGAAAAAATTAAAAAGCAGGAATTGAAAAGTTAGGATCGACAAAATGAAGTTTTAGGGTGGAAAAACTTAAACTCGTAAAATAGAAAAGAAAACTTAAAATTCCACCCCACAACAACTGCTTCAACTTGAAATAACAAAAACCAACTTCAGGTGGGTGTTCCAAGTGGAAAGTGCGTGTTCCAATTAAGGTGGGAGTTGAAGAGGTTCCAAGCGCGTAAATATAAGTTCCAAGTCGAAGTGGGTGGCACAACGTGGAAATGCGTCTTAATTAAAGTGGAAACCGCCACAAAAGCCATAGAAATAAAGCAACTCCTGAGATGGAAAAGTTGAAAAGAAAGTTCCAATGCAAAACGGCCTTTTTCAACTTAAGGTGAAAAAGTCCACCCTAGTAGTTTTGGTTACAAGTTTAACCATTTCAAGTTGCTAAGTTTGGTCAACTTTGATACTCGATAGTTGGTTAGACCTTGGTAGTAATTTCGCTTTGTGTTTTTGAATTTGGGGCAACTAAAATGCAGGAATTGAGAAGAAAGGATCGACAAAATGGGGTTTTGGGGTGAAAAACTTAAACTCGCAAAACAGAACAGTTAACTTAAAAATCCACCCCACAACAACTGTTTCAACTTGGGCTAAAAAAATATCAACTTGGGGTGAATGTTCCAAATGGAAAGTAGGTGTTTCACTTGGGGTGGGTGTTGAAAAAGTTCCAAGTGGGTAGGTATAAGTTCTAAATTGGGGTGGGTGGAAAAACGTGGAAATGCGTCTTAAATAGAATGCAAACCGCCACAAACCCATAGAAATAAGGCATCTTCTAGGGTGGAAATATTGAAAAGAAAGTTTAAACGCAAAACGGCCTTTTTCAACTTGAGGTTGGAAAAGTCCACCCTAATAGTTTTGGTTACAGTTTTAAGCATTTCAAGTTGATAGGTTTGATCAAAATTGATACTCGATAATTGGTTATACCTTGGTAGTAGTTTCGCTTTCTAATTTTGAGTTTGGGGCAATTAAGGTGCAGGAATTGAGAAGTTAAGATCGACAAAATGGAATTTTAGGGTGGAAAAACTTAAACTCGCAGAGTAAAACAGTTAACTTAAAATTCCACCCCACAACAGCTGTTTGAACTTGGGGTGGATGTTCCAAGCAGAAAGTGGGTGATCCAATTAAGTGGCTGTTCAAAAGTTCCAAGTTTCAAGTGGGTAGGTATAAGTTCCAAGTTGAGGTGGGTGGAAAAACGTGGAAAAGCGTCTTATTTAAGGTGGAAACCGCCACAAAACCCATAGAAATAAGGCATGTGTTAAGGTGCAAAAGTTGAAAAGAAAGTTCCAATGCAAAACGGTTGTTTTCAACTTAAAGTGAAAAACTCCACCCTAATGACTTTGGTTACAACTTTAAGCATTTCAAATTAATAACTTTGGTCAAATTTGAAACTCGATAGTAGGTTATGCCTTGGTAGCAGTTTCGCTTTGTGTTTTCGATTTTGGGGCAGTTAAGGTGCAAAAACTGAGAAGTTAGGATCGACAAAATGGAGTTTTAGGGTGGAAAAACTTAAATTCGCAGAGTAAACAATTCACTTAAAAATCCACCCCACAACAACTGTTTGAACTTGGAACGGATGTTCCAAATGGAAAGTAAATGTTGAAAAGTTCCAAGTGGGTACAAAAAAATTCCAAGTTGGGGTGGGTGAAAAAACGTGGAAATGCCTCTTAATTACGGTGGAAACCGCCACGAAACCCATACAAAAAAGGCAACTCCTATGGTAGAAAAGTTGAGAGGAATGTTCCAATCCAAAACGGCCTGTTTCAACTTAAGGTGGAAATTTCCACCCTAGTAAGTTTGGTTACAATTTTAAGCATTTCAAGTTGATGGGTTTGGTCAAATTTGATACTCGATAGTTATATATACTTTGGTAGTAGTTTCGCTTTGTTTTTTGATTTTGGAACAATTCAGATGCAGGAATTGAAAAATTATAATCGAAAAAATGGAGTTTTAAGCTGGAAAAACTTATACTCGCAAAATAGAACAGTTTACTTAAAATTCCACCCCACAACAACTGTTTCAACTTGAGGTTGATGTTCCAAGTGGAAAATGCGTGTTCCATTTGGGGTGGGTGTTGAAAAAAATGTAAATGGGTAGGTAAAAATTCCAAGTTGGGGTGGGTGGAAAAACGTGGAAATGCGTCTTAAATAAGATGGAAACCGCCACAAAAGGCATAGAAATAGGGCATCTCCTAAAGTGAAAAAGTTGAAAAAAAAGTTCCAATGCAAAACGGCCTTTTTCAACTTAGGGTGGAACTTTCCACCCTAGTAGTTTCGGCTACAATTTTAAGCATTTCAAGTTGGTAGGTTTGGACAAATTTGAAACTCGATAGTTGGTTATACCTTGGTAGTAGTTTCGTTTTGTGTTTTTGATTTTGGAGCAACTAAAATGGAACAAATAAAAAGTTAGGATCGACAAACTGGACTTATAGGGTGGAAAAAATTTAACTTGCCGAGTGGAACAGTTAATTTAAAAATCCACCCCACAAGATCTGTATCAACTTGGAATGGATGTTCCAAACGTAAAAAGGGTGTTCCAATCGGGGTGGGTGTTAAAAACGTAGTTCCAAGTGGGTAAGCATAAATTCCAAGTTGGGGTGGGTGAAAAAACGTGGAAATGCGTCTTAATCGGAATGGAAACCGCCACAAAACCCATAGAAACAAAACATTTCCTAAAGTCGAAAAGTTGAGATGAAAGTTCCAATGCAAAACGGCCTTTTTCAACTTAGAATGGAAAATTCCACCCTAGTAACTTTGGTTGCAACTTTAAGCATTTCAAATTCATAAGTTTGGTCAAGCTTGATACTCCATAGTTGGTTATACCTTGGTAGTAGTTTCGCTTTGTGGTTTTGACTTTGGGGCAGTTAAAGTGGATGGATTAAAAAGTTAGGATCGACAAAATGGAGTTTTATCGTTAAAAACTCAAACTCGCAGAATAGAACACTTAACTTAAAATTCCACCCCACAACAACCGTTTCAACTTGGGGTGGATGTTCCAAGTGCAAAATGAGTGTTCAAAAAGTTTAAAAAAGATAGGTATAAATTCCAAGTTGGGGTGGGTGGAAAAACGTGGAAATGCGTCATAATTACGGTGGAAACCGCCACAAAAGCCATAAAAATAAGGCATCTCCTAGGATGGAAAAGTTGAGAGGAAAGTTCCAATGCAAAACGGCCTTTTTCAACTTAGGGTGGAAAAGTCCACCTTAGTAGTTTTGGTTACAATTTTAAGCATTTCAAGTTGATAGGTTTGGTCAAAAACGATACTCGATCGTTGGTTGTACTTTGGTAGTAGTTTCGCTTTGTGTTTTTGATTTTGGGGCAAAAAGGGTGCAAGAATTGAGAAGTTAGGATCGACTAAATGGAGTTTTAAGGTGAGAAAACTTAAACTCGCAGAGTAGAACAGTTAAATTAAAATTCCACCCCACACGAACTGTTTCAGTTTTAAAAGGAGGTTCCAAGTGGAAAGTGGGTGTTCTAATTGGGGTGGGTGTTGAAAAAGTTCCAAGTGGGTAGGCATAAGTTCCAAGTTGGGGTGGGTGGAAAAACGTGGAAATGCGTTTTAATTAGGGTGGAAACCGCCACAAAACCCATAGAAATAAGGCATGTGTTAAGGTGCAAAAGTTGAAAAGAAAGTTCCAATGCAAAACGGCCTTTTTCAACTTAAAGTGAAAAACTCCACCCTAATGACTTTGGTTACAACTTTAAGCATTTCAAATTAATAACTTTGGTCAAAATTGAAACTCGCTAGTTGGTTATGCCTTGGTAGCAGTTTCGCTTTGTGTTTTTGATTTTGGGGCAGTTAAGGTGCAAAAACTGAGAAGTTAAGATCGACAAAATGGAGTTTTAGGGTGGAAAAACTTAAATTCGCAGAATAAACAATTCACTTAAAAATCCACCCCACAACAACTGTTTGAACTTGGAATGGATGTTCCAAATGGAAAGTGAATGTTGAAAAGTTCCAAGTGGGTACAAAAAAATTCCAAATTGGGGTGGGTGAAAAAACGTGGAAATGTCTCTTAATTACGGTGGAAACCGCCACGAAACCCATACAGAAAGGGCAACTCTTATGGTGGAAAAGTTGAGAGGAATGTTCCAATGCAAAACGGCCTGTTTCAACTTAGGGTGGAAATTTCCACCCTAGTAAGTTTGGTTACAATTTTAAGCATTTCAAGTTGATGGGTTTGGTCAAATTTGATACTCGAGAGTTATATACACTTTGGTGGTAGTTTCGCTTTGTTTTTTGATTTTGGAACAATTCAGATGCAGGAATTGAAAAATTATAATCGAAAAAATGGAGTTTTAAGCTGGAAAAACTTATACTCGCAAAATAGAACAGTTAACTTAAAATTCCACCCCACAACAACTGTTTCAACTTGAGGTTGATGTTCCAAGTGGAAAATGCGTGTTCCAATTGGGGTGGGTGTTGAAAAAAATGTAAATGGGTAGGTAAAAATTCCAAGTTGGGGTGGGTGGAAAAACGTGGAAATGCGTCTTAAATAAGATGGAAACCGCCACAAAAGCCATAGAAATAAGGCATCTCCTAAAGTGAAAAAGTTGAAAAAAAAGTTCCAATGCAAAACGGCCTTTTTCAACTTAGGGTGGAACTTTCCACCCTAGTAGTTTCGGCTACAATTTTAAGCATTTCAAGTTGATAGGTTTGGACAAATTTGAAACTCGATAGTTGGTTATACCTTGGTAGTAGTTTCGTTTTGTGTTTTTGATTTTGGAGCAACTAAAATGGAACAAATAAAAAGTTAGGATCGACAAACTGGAGTTATAGGGTGGAAAAAATTTAACTTGCCGAGTGGAACAGTCAATTTAAAAATCCACCCCACAAGATCTGTATCAACTTGGAATGGATGTTCCAAATGGAAAACGGGTGTTCCAATCGGGGTGGGTGTTAAAAACGTAGTTCCAAGTGGGTAGGCATAAATTCCAAGTTGGGGTGGGTGAAAAAACGTGGAAATGCGTCTTAATCAGAATGGAAACCGCCACAAAAGCCATAGAAACAAAGCATTTTTTTAAGTCGAAAAGTTGAAACGAAAGTTCCATTGCAAAACGGCTATTTTCAACTTAGAATGGAAAATTCCACCCTAGTAACTTTGGTTGCAACTTTAAGCATTTCAAATTCATAAGTTTGGTCAAGCTTGATACTCCATAGTTGGTTATACCTTGGTAGTAGTTTCGCTTTGTGGTTTTGACTTTGGGGCATTTAAAGTGGATGGATTAAAAAGTTAAGATCCACAAAATGGAGTTTTAGCGTTAAAAACTCAAACTCGCTGAATAGAACACTTAACTCAAAATTCCACCCCGCAACAACTGTTTCAACTTGGGGTGGATGTTCCAAGTGCAAAAAGGGTGTTCAAAAAATTTAAAAAAATAGGTATAAGTTCCAAGTTGGGGTGGGTGGAAAAACGTGGAAATGCGTCATAATTACGGGGGAAACCGCCACCAAAGCCATAAAAACAAGGCATCTCCTAGGATGGAAAAGTTGAGAAGAATGTTCCAATGCAAAACGGCCTTTTTCAACTTAGGGTGGAAAAGTCCACCTTAGTAGTTTTGGTTACAATTTTAAGCATTTCAAGTTGATAGGTTTGGTCAAAAACGATACTCGATCGTTGGTTGTACTTTGGTAATAGTTTCGTTTTGTGTTTTTGATTTTGGGGCAAAAAGGGTGCAAGAATTGAGAAGTTAGGATCGACTAAATGGAGTTTTAGGGTGGGAAAACTTAAACTCGCAGAGTAGACAGTTAAATTAAAATTCCACCCCACAACAACTGTTTCAATTTTAAATGGATGTTCCAAGTGGAAAGTGGGTGTTCCAATTGGGGTGGGTGTTGAAAAAGTTCAAAGCGGGTAAGCATAAGTTCCAAGTTCGGATGGGTGGAAAAACGTGGAAATGCGTCTTAATTAGGGTGGAAACCGCCACAAAACCCATAGAAATAAAACATGTGTTAAGGTGGATAAATTGAAAGAACAGTTCCAATGCAAAACGGCCTTTTTCAACTTAGGGTGGAAAATTCAATCCTAAAAATTTTGGTTACATGTTTATGCATTTCAAGCTGTAAAGGTTTGGTCAAACTTGATACTCGATAGTTGGTTATACCTTGGTAGTAGTTTCGCTTTGTGTTTTTGATTTTGGGGCAATGAAGGTGCAAGATTGGAGAAGTTAGGATCGACAAAATGGAGTTTTAAAGTGGAAAAACTTAAACTCGCCGAGTAGAACAGTTGACTTAAAACCTTACCGCACACCAACTGTTTCAACTTGGGGTGGATGTGCCAAGTGCAAAGTGGGTGTTCCATTTGAGGTGGGCGTTGAAAAAGTTCCAAGTTTCAAATGGGTAGCTAAAACTTCCAAGTTGGGGTGGGTGGAAAAACGTGGAAATGCGTTTTAACTAAGGTGGAAACCGCCACAAAACTCTTAAAGACAAAGTATCTCCTAGGATGGAAAAGTTGGGAGGAAAGTTCCAATGCAAAACGGCTTTTTTCAACTCAGGGTGGAAAATTCCACCCTAATGATTTTGGTTGCACATTTAAGCATTTCAAGTTGATAGGTTTGGTCAAATTTGATACTCGATAGTTGGTTATACCTTGGTAGTAGTTTCGCTTTGTGTTTTTGATTTTGGGGCAATTAAGGTGCAAGAATTGAAAAAATAAAATCGACAAAATCGAGTTTTAGGGTGGAAAAACTTAAACTCACAGTATAAAACAGTTAACTTAAAACTCCACCCCACAACAACTGTTTCAAGTTGGGTGGATGTTCCAAATGGAAAGCGCGTGTTCCATTTGGGGTGGGTGTTGAAAAAGTTCCAAGTTTCAAGAGGGTAGGTATAAGTTCCAAGTTGGGGTGGGTGGAAAAACGTGGAAATGCGTTTTAAGTGGGGTCGAAACCGCCACAGAACCCTTAAAAACGTGGAAAAGTTGAGAGGAAAGTTCCAATGCACAACGGTCTGTTTCATCTTAGGGTGGAAAATTCCACTTTAGTATATTTGGCTACAAACTTAAGCATTTCATATTGATAAGTTTGAACAAGTTTGATTTTCGGTAGTTGGTTTTGCCTTGGTAGTGCTTTTTTTTGTGTTTTTGGAATTCAAGCCATTAAGATGGAGGAATTGAAAAATTTGAATCGACAAAATAAAGTTTTGGGGTGGAAAAACTGAAACTCGCAGAGTAAAACAGTTAATTTTAAACTCCACTTCTTAATAACTGTTTCAACTTGGGGAGGAACCTCCAAACGGAAAGTGCGTGTTCCAAGTGAGGTGGGTGTTGAAAAAGTTCCAAGTGCCAAGTGGGGGTAGGTATAAATTTCAAGTTGGGGTGGGTGGAAAAACGTGGAAATGCGTCTTAATTAAGGTGGAAACCGCCACAAAACCCTTAAAAACAAAGTATCTCTTAAAGTGGAAAAGTTGAAAAAAAGTTCCAATGCAAAACGGCTTGTTTCAATTTCGGGTGGAAAACTCCACCCTAGTAATTTTGGTTACAGTTTTAAGAATTTCTTATTGACAAGTTTAGGCAAGTTTGATACTCGGTAATTGGTTATACTTTGGTAGTAGTTTTGCTTAGTGTTTTTGATTTTAGGGCAATTAAAATGAAGGAATTGAAAAATTTGGATAGACAAAATGAAATTTTAGGGTGGAAAAACTTAAACTCGCAAAGGTGAACAGTTAACTTAAAATTCCACGCCACAACAACTGTTTGAACTTGGGGTGGATGTTCCAAGTGGAAAATGGGTGTTCCATATGCGGTGGGTGCAGAAAAAGTTCTAAGTGGGTAAGTATAAGTTGCAAATTGGGTAGGTGGAAAAACGTGGAAATGCGTCTTAAATAAGTTGGAAACCGCCACAAAGCCATAGAAATAGGGCATTTTCTAGGGTACAAAAATTGAGAAGAAAATTCCGAAGCAAATCGGCCTTTTTCAATTTAGGGTGAAAAAGTCAACCCTAGTAGTTTCGGTTACAATTTTAAGCATTTCATCTGGATAAGTTTGGGCAAGTTTGATGCTCAGTAGTTGGTTATACCTTGGTAGTGGTTTCGCTTTGTGTTTTTGATTTTGGGGCAATTAAGGTGGAGGAATTAAAATATTTGGATCGACAAAATGAAGTTTTAGGATGGAAAAACTTAAACTACCAAAATAGAAAACTTAACTTGAAATTCCACCCCAAAAAACTGTTTCAATTCGGGGTGGATGTTCCAAGTGGAAAGTGGGTGTTCGATATAGGGTATGTCTTGAAAAATTTTCAAGTTCCAAGTGGGTAAGTATAAGTTCCAGGTTGGGATGGGTGGAAAAACGTGGAAATGCGTTTTAATTAGAATGTAAACCGCCGCAAAAACCATAGAATAAAAATAGTTTCCAGGGAAAAAAAGTTGAGAGGAAAGTTCCAATGCAAAACCGCTTTTTTCCATTTAAGGTTTAAAATTCCACTTTAGTATTTTTGGTTACAATTTTAAGCATTTCAACTTGATAGATTTGTTCAAGTTTAATACTCGATAGTTGGTTATACGTTGGTAGTAGTTTCGCTGTGTGTTTTTGATTTTGGGGCAATTAAAGTGCAAAAATTGAGAAGTTAGGATCGACAAATTGCAGTTTTAGAGTGGAAAAACTTAAATTCGCAAAGTAGAACATATAACTTAAAACTTTACCGCACAACAATTGTTTCAACTTGGGGTGGATGTGCAAAATGGAAAGTGGGTGTTCCAATTGGGGTGGGTGTTGAAAAAATTCGAAATTCCAAGTGCGTAGGTATAAAATCCAAGTTGGGGTGGGCGGAAAACGTGGAACTGCGTCTTAATTAAAGTGGAAACCGCCACAAAACCCATACAATTAAGGCATCTGCTAAAATGGAAAAGTTGAGAGGAATGTTCCAATGCAAAACGGCTTGTTTCAATTTATGGTGGAAAATTCCACCTCAGTACTATTAGTTACATCTTTAAGCATTTGAAATTGATAGGTTTGGTCAATATTGATACTCGATAGTTGGTTATACCTTGGTAGTAGTTTCGCTTTGTGTTTTTGATTTTGGGGCAATTAAAGGGCAGAAACTGAAAAGTTAGGATCGACAAACTGGAGTTTTAAAATGGAAAAACTTAAACTCGCAGAGTAGAACAGTTAACTTAAAATTCCACCCCACAACAACTGTTTCATTTTGGGCTGGAATTTTCAAACGCAAAGTGTGTGTTCCAATTGGGGTGGGTGCTGAAAAAATTCCAAATGGGTAGGTATAAGTTCCAAGTTGGGGTGGGTGGAAAAACGTGGAAATGCGTCTTAATTAGGGTGGAAACCGCCACAAAACCCATAAAAATAAAACATTTTTAGGGTGGAAAAGTTAAGAGGAAAGTTCCAATGCAAAACGGCTTTTTTCAATTAAAATTGGAGATTTCCACCCTCGTAATTTTGGTTACAATTTTAAGCATTTCATCTTAATAAGTTGGGGCAAACTTGATTTTCGGTAATTGGTTCAACCTTGGTAGTAGTTTCGCTATGTGTTTTTGATTTTGGGGCAATTAAGGTGCAGGAATCGAGAAGTTAGGATCGACAAAATGGAGTTTTGAAGTGGAAAAATTTACACTCGCAAAGTACAACAGTTAACTTAAAAGTCCACCCCACAACAATTGTTTCAACTTGAAATGGATGTTCCCAGTGGAAAGTGCGTGTTCCATATGGGGTGGGTGTTGAAAAAATTCCAAGTTCCAAGTGGGTAGGTATAAGTTCCAAGTTAGGGTGGGTGGAAAAACGTGAAAATGCGTCTTAATTATGGTGGAAACCGCCACAAAAGCCATAGAATTAAGGCATGTGTTAGGGTAAAAAAGTTGAGAGGAAAGTTCCAAAGCAAAATGGCCTTTTTCAACTTAGAATGGAAATTTCCACATTAGTGAATTTGGTTAGAAATTTAAGCATTTCAAATTGATGGGTTTGATCAAAAAAGATATTCGGTAGTTGGTTTAACCTTGGTAGTAGTTTCGCATTGTGTTTTTGACTTTGGGGCAATTAAGGTGCGGGAATTGAAAAGTTAGGATCGACAAAAGGAGTTTTAGGGTGGAAAAACTTAAACTCGCAGAGTAAAACAAATAACTTAAAACTCGACCCCACAACTGTTTGAACTTGGGGTGGTTGTCCCAAGTGGAAAGTGGGTGTTCCAATTGGAGTGGGTGTTCAAAAAGTTTCAAGTTTTAAGTGGGTAGATATAAGTTCCAAGTTGGGGTGGGTGGAAATGCGTCTTAATTAAAGTGAAAACCGCCGCGAAAGCCATAAAAATAAAACATCTTCTAGCGTAGAAAATTTGCAAAGAAAGTTCAAATGCAAAACGGCCGTTTTCAACTTAGGGTGGAAATTTCCACCCTAGTCATTTTGGCTACAGTTTTAAGCATTTCAAGTTGATGAATTTGGTCAACTTTGATACTCGATAGTTGGTTATACTTTGGTAGTAGTTTCGCTTTGTGTTTTTGATTTTGGGGCAACTAAGGTGCAAAAATGGAGTGGTTAGGATTGACAAAAAGGAGTTTTAAAATGGAAAAAATTAAACTCGCAGAGTAGAACAGTTAACTTAAAAGTCCACCCCACAACAACTGTTTGAACTTGGGGTGGATGTTCCAAATGGAAAGTGGGTGTTCCAATTGGGGTGGGTGCTGAAAAAGTTTCAAACTCCAAATGGGTAGGTATGCGTTCCAAAATGGGGTGGGTGGAAAAAAATGGAAAGGCGTTTTAATTAAAGTGGAAACCGCCACAAAAGGCGTAGAAATATGGCATTTCTTGGGGTAGAAAAGTTGAGAGGAAAGTTCCAATGCAAAACGGCTTTTTTCAATTTAGGGTGGAAAATTCCACCCTAGTAGTTTTGGTTACAGTTTTAAGCATTTCGAATTGATCAGTTTGGTCAAACTTGATACTCGACAGTTGGTTATACCTTGGTAATAATTTCGCTTTGTGTTTTTGATTTTGGGGCACGTAGGGTTCAAGAATTGAGAAGTTAGGATCGACGAAAAAAAGTTTTAGGGTGGAAAAACTTAAACTCACAAAGTAGAGCAGTTATCTTAAAATTCCACCCTACAACAACTGTTTCACTTTGGGATTGAGGTTAATCCAAGTGGAAAGTGGGTGTTCCAATTGGGGTGGGTGTTGAAAAAGTTGCAAATGCGTAGGTATAAGTTTCAAGTTGGGTGGGTGGAAAAACGTGGAAATGCGTCTTAAGTAAGGTGGAAACCGGCACAAAACCCATAGAAATAAGGCATGTGTTAAGGTGGAAAAATTGAGAGGAAAGTTCCAATGCAAAACGGTTTTTTTCAACTTAGAGTGGAAAACTCCTCCCTAAAAGTTTTGGTCACAATTTTTAACATTTCAAGTTGATAGGTTTGGTCAATTTTGATACTCGATAGTTGGTTATACTTTGATAGTAGTAGTTTTGTTTTGTGTTTTTGGATTCGGGCAAGTAAGGTGCAGGAACTGAGAAGTTAGGATCGACAAAATGGAGTTTTAGTGTGGAAAAACTGAAACTCGCATAGTAGATCAGTTAACTTTAAACTCCACCCCACAACAACTGCTTCAATTTGAAGTGGAACCTTCAAACAAAAAGTGGGTGTTCCAAGTGAGGTGGGTGTTGAAAAAGTTCAAGTTCCAAATGAGTAGGTAAAAATTCCAGGTTGAGGTGGGGAAAAAAACGTGGAAATGCGTTTCACTTAAGGTGGAAACCGCCACAAAACCTTTAAAGACAAAGGATCTTTTAACTTGGAAAAGTTAAAAAGAATGTTCCAATGCAAAACGGCCTGTTTCAACATAGGGTGGAATTTTCCACCCTAGAATTTTTGGTTACAATTTTAAGCAAGTCAATTTGATAAATTGGGGCAAAATTGATACTCGATAAGTGGTTATCCTTTGGTAGTAGTTTCGCTTGGTGTTTTTGATTTTGGGGCAATTAAGGTGCAAAAAATGAGAAGTTAGGATCGAAAAAATGGAGTTTTAGATTGGAAAAACTTAAACTCGCAGAGTAGAACAGTTAAATTAGAATTCCACCCCACAACAACTGCTTGAACTTGAGGTGGATGTTCCAACTGGAAAGTGGGTGTTCCATTAAAAATGGGTGTTAAAAAATTCCAAGTTTCAAATGAGTAGGTATAAGTTCCAAGTTGGAGTGGGTGCAAAAACGTAGAAATGCGCCTCAAGTAGGGTGGAAACCGCCACAAAACTCATAGAAATAAAGCATCGCCCAGTGTGGTAAAGTTGAGAAAAAAGTTCCAATGCAAAACGGCCTATTTCAACTTAGGGTGGAAATTTCCACCCTAGTAGTTTTAGTTACGGCTTTAAGCACTTCAAGTTGATAGGTTTGGTCACATTCTATACTCGATAGTTGGTTATACCTTGGTAGGAGTTTCGCTATGTGTTTTTGGTTTTGGGGCAATTAAGGTGCAAGAATTGAGAAGTTAAGAGCGACAAACTGGAGTTTTAGGGTGGAAAAACTTAAAATCGCAAAATAAAAGAGTTAACATAAAATTCCACCCCACAACAACTGTTTGAACTTGGGGTGGATGTTCCAAATAAAAAGAAGCTGTTCCAATTGGGGTGGGTGTTGAAACAGTTCTAAGTGGGTAAATATGCGTTCCAAATTGAAGTAGGTGGAAAAAAATGGAAATGCGTCATAAATAGGATGGAAACCGGCACAAAATCCATAGAAACAAAGCATCTTTTAAAAGGGAAAAATTGAGAAAAAAATCCAATGCAAAACGGTTTTTTTCAACTGAGGGTGGAAAAGTCCACCTTAGTAGTTTTGGTTACAATTTTAAGCATTTCAACTTGATAAATTTGGTCAAGCTTGATATTCGATAGTTGGTTATACGTTGGTAGTAGTTTCGTTTTGTGTTTTTGATTTTGGGGCAATTAAGGTGCAGGAATTGAAAAGGTAGGATCGACACAATGAAAATTTAAGGTGGAAAACTTTAACCTTGCAAAAAAGAACAGTTAACTTAAAAATATACCCCATAACAACTGTTTGAACTTGGGGTGGATGTTCCACGTTGGAAGTGCGTGTTCCATATGGGGTGGGTGTTGAAAAAGTTTCAAGTTGGGGTGAATAGAAAAACGTGGAAATGCGTCTTAATCAAAATGGCAATCGCCACAAAACCCATGGAAATAAGGCATTTTTTAGAGTAAATAAGTTGAAAAGAAATTTTCCAAAGCAAAACGGCCTTTTTCAACTTAGGGTAGATATTTCCATTTTAGTGACTTTAATTAAAGTTTTAAGCATTTCAAAATGATGGGTTTGATCAAAAAGGATACTCGATAGTTGGTTATACGTTGGTAGTAGTTTCGCTTTGTGTTTTTGATTTTAGGGCATTTAAGGTGCAGGAATTGAGAAATTAGGATCGACAAAATGGAGTTTTAGGGTGGAAAAACTTAAATTCGCAGAGTGAAACAATTAACTTAAAACTCCACCCTACAACAACTGTTTCAACCTGGGGTGGATGTCCCAAGTGGAAAGTGGGTGTTCCAAGTGGAGTGGGTGTTGGAAAAGTTTCAAGTGGGTAGAAATAAGTTCCAAGTTGGGGTGGGTGGAAATGCGTCATAATTAGAGTGGAAACCGCCACAAAAGCCATAGAAATAAGGCTACTTCTAGGGTAGAAACTTTGCGAAAAAGTTCCTATGCAAAACGTCCGTTTTCAACTTAGGGTGGAAAACTCCATTTTATTTTCAGTATTAATTTTACTTTCAGTTTTAAGCATTTCAAGTTGATAGGTTTGGTCAAATTTGATACCCGATAGTTGGTTATACCTTGGTAGTAATTTCGCTTTGTGTTTTTGATTTTGGAGCAATTAAGGTGCAGGAATTGAGACATTAGGATCGACAAAATGGAGTTTTAAGGTGGAAAAACTTAAACTCGCAGAGTACAACAGTTAACTTGAAACTGCACCCAACATGAACTGTTTGAACTTGTGGTGGATGTTCCAAGTGGAAAGTGGGTGTTTCGATTTGGGTGGGTTGTGAAAATGTTCCAAGTGGGTAGGAGTAAGTTCCAAGTTGGGGTGGGTGGAAAAACGTGCAAATGTGTCTTAATTAGGGTGGAAACCGCCACAAAACCCATAGAAATAAAGGATGTGTTAAGGTGCAAAATTGAAAGGAAAATTCCAAGGCAAGACGGTTGCTTTCAATTCAAGGTCGAAATTTCCACCCTAGTAATTTTGGTTAAAACTTTAAGCATTTGAAGATAATAAGTTTGGTCAAATTTGATACTCGATAATTGGTTATACCTTGGTAGTAGTTTTGTTTTGTGTTTTTGTATTTGGGGCAATCAAGGTGCAGGAATTGAGAAGTTAGGATCGACAAACTGGAGTTTTAGGGTGGAAAATATTAAACTCGCAGAATAAAACAGTTGGTTTGAAAAACCACCCCACAACAGCTGTTTGAACTTAAAGTACATGTTCCAAATGGAAAGTGGGAGTCGCACTACAGGTGGGTGTTGAAAAACTTTCAAACTCTAAGCGGGTATGTATGCGTTCCAATGGAGGTGATTAGAAAAACGTGGAAATGCGTTTTAATTAGGGTGGAAACCGCCACAAAACCCATAAAAAAGAAGCCAGTGTTAGGGTGCAAGTTGAGAAAAAAGTTCCACTGCAAAACGGTTTTTTTCAATTTAGGGTGATATTTCCACCTTAGTGGTTTTGGTTACAGTTTTAAACATTTCAAGTTGATAGGTTTGGTCAAATTTGATACTCGACAGTTGGTTATACCTGGGTAGTAGTTTCGCTTGGTGTTTTTGTTTTTGGGGCGATCAAGTTGCTGGAATTGAAAAGTTAGGATCGACAAAATGCAGTTTTAGGGTGGAAAAACTTAAACTCGCAGAGAACAACAATTAACTTGAAATTCCATCCCACAACAACTGTTTGAACTTGGGGTGGATGTTCCAAGTAGAAAGTGGGTGTTCTATTTAAGCCGGGTGTTGAAAAAGTTTTTAGTTCCAAATGGGTGGCTATTAGTTTCAAGTTTGGGTGGGTGGAAAAACGTGGAAATGCGTTTTACTTAAGGTGGAAGCTGCCACAAAACTTAAAGAAAAAAAGCAAGTGTTAAGGTGGAAAAGTTGAGAGGAAAATTCTAATGCAGAACGGCCTTTTTCAACTTAGGATAGAAAATTTCACCTTACTAGTTTTGGTTACAGTTTTAAACATTTTAGGTTGATAGGTTTGGTCAAGTTTGGTGCTCGATAGTTGGTTATATCTTGGTAATAATTTAGCTTTGATTTTTTGATTTTGGGGCATTTAAAGTGCAGGAATTGAGAAGTTAGGAACGACAAACTGGAGTTTTAAAGTAGAAATACTTAAACTCGCAGAGTAAAACAGTTAACTTAAAATTCCACCTCACAACAACTGTTTGAACTTGGGGTGGATGTTCCAAGTAGAAAGTGGGTGTTCGAATTGAGGTGGGTGTTGAAAAAGTTCTAAATTCCAAGTGGGTAGATATAAAGACCAAATTAAAATGGGTGCAAAAACGTGGAAATGCGTCTTAGATAGGGTGGAAACCGCAACAAAACCCATAAAAACAAGGCATGTGTTAGGGTGGAAAAGTTGAAAGGAAAGTTCCAACGGAAAACGGTTTTATTCAACTTAGGGTGGAAAATTCCACCCTAGTAGTTTTGGTTACAGTTTTCAGCATTTCAAGTTGATAGGTTTGGTCAAAATTGATACTCGATCGTTGGTTATACCTTGGTAGTAGTTTCGCTTTGTGTTTTTGATTTTGGGGCAATTAAGGTGCAGGAATTGAGAAGTTAAGATCAACAAAATGGGGATTTAGGGTGGAAAAACTTAAACTCGCAGAGTAAAACAGTTAATTTGAAATTCCACCTCACAACAACTGTTTGAACTTGGGGTGGATGTTCCAAGTGGAAAGTGGGTGTTCCAATTGGAGTGGGTGTTGAAAAAGTTCCAATTGGGTAGGTATGAGTTTCAAGTTGGGGTGGGTGGATAAACGTGGAAATGCGGCTTATTTAGAGTGGAAACCGCCAATAACCCATAAAAACAAGGCATGTGTTAGGGTGGAAAAGTTGAGAGGAATGTTCCAACGCAAAACGGCCTTTTCAATTTGGGGTGGAAACTTCCACCCTAGTAGTTTTGGTTACACTTTTCAGCATTTCAAGTTGATAGGTTTGGTCAAATTTGATACTCGATAGTTGGTTATACCTTGGTAGTAGTTTCGTCTTGTGTTTTTGGATTTGGGGCAATTAAGGTGCAAGAATTGAGAAGTTAGGATCGACAAACTGGAGTTTTAAGGTGGAAAAACTTAAACTCGCAGAGTAGAACAGTTAACTTAAAAATCCACCCCACAACAACTGTTTGAACTTGTGGTGGATGTTCCAAGTGGAAAGTGGGAGTTCCAATTGGGGTGGGTGTTGAAAAAGTTTTTAATTCCAAGTGGGTAGGTATAAGTTCCAAGTTGGGGTGGGTGGAAAAACGTGGAAATGCGGCTTTATTAAAGTGGAAACCGCCGCAAAACCCATAGAAAGAAGGCATGTGTTAAGTTGGAAAAATTGAGAGCAAAGTTCCAATGCAAAACGGCCTTTTTCGACTTAGGGTGGAATTTTGGTTACAGTTTTCAGCATTTCAAGTTGATGGGTTTGGTCAAATTTGATATTCGATAGTTGGTTATGCCTTGGTAGTAGTTTCGCTATGTGTTTTTGATTTTGGGGCAATTAAGGTGCAAGAATGAGAAGTTAGGATCGACAAAAAGAGTTTTAAAATGGAAAAACTTAAACTCGCCGAGTAAAACAATTAACTTAAAATTCCATCCCTCGACAACTGTTTGAACTTGGGGTAAGAGCTTTAAATGAAAAGTGGGTGGTCCAAGTGGGGTGTGTGTTGAAAAAGTTCGAAGTAGGTAGGTATAAGTTCCAAGTTGGGGTCGGTGGAAAAACGTGGAAAAGCGTGTTTTATAGGTTGGAAACCGGCACAAAACCCATAGAAATCAGGCATGTGTTAAGGTAAAAAAGTTGAGAAGAAAGTTCCAATGCAAAACGGTTTTTTTTAATTTAGGGTGGAAATTTCCACCCTAGTAGTTTTGGTTACAGTTTTCAGCATTTCAAGTTGATAGGTTTGGTCAAATTTGATACTCGATAGTTGGTTATACCTTGGTAATAGTTTCGTTTTGTGTTTTTGATTTTGGGGCAATTAAGGTGCAGGAATTGAAAAGTTAGGATCGACAAACTGGAGTTTTAAGGTGGAAAAACTTGAACTCGCAGAGTAGATCAGTTAACTTAAAATTCCACCCCACAACAATTGTTTCAACATGGAATGGTTGTTACAAGTGAAACATGGAAGTTCCAATTGGGGTGGGTGTTGAAAAAGTTCCAAGTGGGTAGGTATGAGTTCCAAGTTGGGGTGGGTGGAAAAACGTGGAAATGCGTCTTAATTAGGGTGGAAACCGCCACAAAACCCATAGAAACAAGGCATGTGTTAGGGTGGAAAAGTTGAGAGGAAAGTTCCAATGCAAAACGGCCTTTTTCAACTTAGGGTGGAAGTTTCCACCCTAGTAGTTTTGGTTACAGTTTTCAGCATTTCAAGTTGATAGGTTTGGTCAAATTTGATACTCGATAGTTGGTTATACCTTGGTAGTAGTTTCGCTATGTGTTTTTGATTTTGGGGCAATTAAGGTGCAGGCATTGAGAAGTTAGGATCGACAAACTGGAGGTTTAAAGTAGAAATACTTAAACTCGCAGAGTAAAACAGTTAACTTAAAATTCCACCTCACAACAGCTGTTTGAACTTGGGGTGGATGTTGCAAGTGGAAAGTGGGTGTTCCAACTGAGGTGGGTGTTGAAAAAGTTCTAAATTCCAAGTGGGTAGATATAAGTTCCAAATTGAAATGGGTGAAAAAACGTGGAAATGCGTCTTAGATAGGGTGGAAACCGCCACAAAACCCATAGAAACAAGGCATGTGTTAGGGTGGAAAAGTTGAAAGGAAAGTTCCAACGGAAAACGGTTTTATTCAACTTAGGGTGGAAAATTCCACCCTAGTAGTTTTGGTTACACTTTTAAGCATTTCAAGTTGATAGGTTTAGTCAAAATTGATACTCGATCGTTGGTTATACCTTGGTAGTAGTTTCGTTTTGTGTTTTTGATTTTGGGGCAATTAAGGTGCAGGAATTGAGAAGTTAGGATCAACAAAATGGGGATTTAGGGTGGAAAAACTTAAACACGCAGAGTAAAACAGTTATTTTGAAATTCCACCTCACAACAGCTGTTTGAACTTGGGGTGGATGTTCCAAGTGAAAAGTGGGAGTTCCAATTGGAGTGGGTGTTGAAAAAGTTCCAAGTGGGTAGGTATGAGTTCCAAGTTGGGGTGGGTGGAAAAACGTGGAAATGCGGCTTATTTAGGGTGGAAACCGCCACAAAACCCATAAAAACAAGGCATGTGTTAGGGTGGAAAAGTTGAGAGGAATGTTCCAACGCAAAACGGCCTTTTCAATTTGGGGTGGAAACTTCCACCCTAGTAGTTTTGGTTACAGTTTTCAGCATTTCAAGTTGATAGGTTTGGTCAAATTTGATACTCGATAGTTGGTTATACCTTGGTAGTAGTTTCGCTTTGTGTTTTTGATTTTGAAGCAATTAAGGTGCAGGAATTGAGAAGTTAGGATCGACAAACTGGAGTTTTAAAGAGGAAAAACTTAAACTCGCAGAGTAGGACAGTTAACTGCAAAATCCACCCCACAACAACTGTTTGAACTTGGGGTGGATGTTCCAAGTGGAAGGTGGGAGTTCCATTTGGGGTGGGTGTTGAAAAAGTTTTTAATTCCAAGTGGGTAGGTATAAGTTCCAAGTTGGGGTGGGTGGAAAAACGTGGAAATGCGGCTTTATTAAAGTGGAAACCGCCGCAAAACCCATAGAAAGAAGACATGTGTTAAGTTGGAAAAAATGAGAGCAAAGTTCCAATGCAAAACGGCCTTTTTCGACTTAGGGTGGAATTTTGGTTACAGTTTTAAGCGTTTCAAGTTGATGGGTTCGGTCAAATTTGATATTCGATAGTTGGTTATGCCTTGGTAGTAGTTTCGTTTTGTGTTTTTGATTTTGGGGCAATTAAGGTGCAAGAATGAGAAGTTAGGATCGACAAAAAGAGTTTTAAAATGGAAAAACTTAAACTCGCCGAGTAAAACAGTTAACTTAAAAATCCACCCCTCGACAACTGTTTGAACTTGGGGTAAGAGCTTTAAGTGATTAGTGGGTGGTCCAACTGGGGTGGGTGTTGAAAAAGTTCGAAGTAAGTAAGTATAAGTTCCAAGTTGGGGTCGGTGGAAAAACGTGGAAAAGCGTTTTAATTAGGGTGGAAACCGCCACAAAACCCATAGAAATCAGGCATGTGTTAGGGTAAAAAAGTTGAGAAGAAAGTTCCAACGCAAAACGGTTTTTTTCAACTTAGGGTGGAAATTTCCACCCTAATAGTTTTGGTTACAATTTTCGGCATTTCAAGTTGGTAGGTTTGGTCAAAAACGATACTCGATAGTTGGTTATGCCTTGGTAGTAGTTTCGCTTTGTGTTTTTGATTTTGAAGCACTTACAGTGCAGGAATTGAAAAGTTAGAATCGACAAACTGGAGTTTTTAGGTTGAAAAACTTGAACTCGCAGAGTAGATCAGTTAACTTAAAAGTCCACCCCACAACAATTGTTTCAACATGGAGTGGTTGTTACAAGTGAAACATGGGAGTTCCAATTGGGGTGGGTGTTGAAAAAGTTCCAAGTGGGTAGGTATAAGTTCCAAGTTGGGGTGGGTGGAAAAACGTGGAAATGCGTCTTAATTAGGGTATAAACCGCCACAAAACCCATAGAAATAAGGCATGTGTTAGGGTGGAAAAGTTGAGAGGAAAGTTCCAATGCAAAACGGCCTTTTTCAACTTAGGGTGGAAATTTCCACCCTAGTAGTTTTGGTTACAGTTTTCAGCATTTCAAGTTGATAGGTTTGGTCAAATTTGATACTCGATAGTTGGTTATACTTTGGTAGTAGTTTCGTTTTGTGTTTGTGATTTTGGGGCAATTAAGGTGCAGGAATTGAGAAGTTAGGATCGACAAGCTGGAGTTTTAAAATGGAAAAACTTAAACTCGCAGTATAGAACAGTTGACTTAAAATTCCACCCCACAACAACTGTTTGAACTTGGGGTGGATGTTCCAAGTGAAAAGTAGGTGTTCCATTTGGGGTGGGTGTTGAAAAAGTTCCAAGTGGGTAGGTATAAGTTCCAAGTTGGGGTGGGTGGAAAAACGTGGAAATGCGGTTTATTTAGAGTGGAAACCGCCAATAACCCATAAAAACAAGGCATGTGTTAGGGTGGAAAAGTTGAGAGGAATGTTCCAACGCAAAACGGCCTTTTCAACTTGGGGTGGAAACTTCCACCCTAGTAGTTTTGGTTACAGTTTTCAGCATTTCAAGTTGATAGGTTTGGTCAAATTTGATACTCGATAGTTGGTTATACCTTGGTAGTAGTTTCGCTATGTGTTTTTGGATTTGGGGCAATTAAGGTGCAAGAATTGAGAAGTTAGGATCGACAAACTGAAGTTTTAAGGTGGAAAAACTTAAACTCGCAGAGTAGAACAGTTAACTTAAAAATCCACCCCACAACAACTGTTTGAACTTGTGGTGGATGTTCCAAGTGGAAAGTGGGAGTTCCAATTGGGGTGGGTGTTGAAAAAGTTTTTAATTCCAAGTGGGTAGGTATAAGTTCCAAGTTGGGGTCTGTGGAAAAACGTTGAAATGCGGCTTTATTAAAGTGGAAACCGCCGCAAAACCCATAGAAAGAAGGCATGTGTTAAGTTGGAAAAAATGAGAGCAAAGTTCCAATGCAAAACGGCCTTTTTCGACTTAGGGTGGAATTTTGGTTACAGTTTTCAGCATTTCAAGTTCATGGGTTTGGTCAAATTTGATATTCGATAGTTGGTTATGCCTTGGTAGTAGTTTCGCTATGTGTTTTTGATTTTGGGGCAATTAAGGTGCAAGAATGAGAAGTTAGGATCGACAAAAAAAGTTTTAAAATGGAAAAACTTAAACTCGCCGAGTAAAACAATTAACTTAAAATTCCATCCCTCGACAACTGTTTGAACTTGGGGTAAGAGCTTTAAGTGAAAAGTGGGTGGTCCAAGTGGGGTGTGTGTTGAAAAAGTTCGAAGTAGGTAGGTATAATTTCCAAGTTGGGGTCGGTGGAAAAACGTGGAAAAACGAGTTTTATAGGTTGGAAACCGGCACAAAACCCATAAAAATCAGGCATGTGTTAGGGTAAAAAAGTTGAGAAGAAAGTTCCAATGCAAAACGCTTTTTTTCAACTTAGGGTGGAAATTTCCACCCTAGTAGTTTTGGTTACAGTTGTAAGCATTTCAAGTTGATAGGTTTGGTCAAATTTGATACTCGATAGTTGGTTATACCTTGGTAGTAGTTTCGTTTTGTGTTTTTGATTTTGGGGCAATTAAGGTGCAGGAATTGAAAAGTTAGGATCGACAAACTGGAGTTTTAAGGTGGAAAAACTTGAACTCGCAGAGTAGATCAGTTAACTTAAAATTCCACCCCACAACAATTGTTTCAACATGGAATGGTTCTTACAAGTGAAACATGGGAGTTCCAATTGGGGTGGGTGTTCAAAAAGTTCCAAGTGGGTAGGTGAGAGTTCCAAGTGTGGGTGGGTGGAAAAACGTGGAAATGCGTCTTAATTAGGGTGGAAACCGCCACAAAACCCATAGAAACAAGGCATGTGTTAGGGTGGAAAGTTTGAGAAGAATGTTCCAATGCAAAACGGCCTTTTTCAACTTAGGGGCAATTAAGTGTTTTTGATTTTGGTGCAATTAAGGTGCAAGCATTGAGAAGTTAGGATCGACAAACTGGAGGTTTAAAGTAGAAATACTTAAACTCGCAGAGTAAAACAGTTAACTTAAAATTCCACCTCACAACAGCTGTTTGAATTGGGGTGGATGTTGCAAGTGGAAAGTGGGTGTTCCAATTGAGGTGGGTGTTGAAAAAGTTCTAAATTCCAAGTGAATAGATATAAAAACCAAATTGAAATGGGTGGAAGAACGTGGAAATGCGTTTTAGATAGGGTGGAAACCGCCACAAAACCCATGGAAACAAGGCATGTGTTAGGGTGGAATAGTTGAAAGGAAAGTTCCAACGGAAAACGGTTTTATTCAAGTTAGGGTGGAAAATTCCACCCTAGTAGTTTTGGTTACACTTTTAAGCATTTCAAGTTGATAGGTTTGGTCAAAATTGATACTCGATCGTTGGTTATACCTTGGTAGTAGTTTCGTTTTGTGTTTTTGATTTTGGGGCAATTAAGGTGCAGGAATTGAGAAGTTGGGATCGACAAGCTGGAGTTTTAGGGTGAAAAAACTTAAACTCGCAGAGTAAAACAGTTAACTGAAAATTCCACCCCACAACAACTGTTGGAACTTGGGGTGGATGTTCCAAGTGAAAAGTGGGTGTTCCAATTGGGGTGGGTGTTGAAAAAGTTCCAAGTGGGTAGGTATAAGTTCCAAGTTGGGGTGGGTGAAAAAACGTTGAAATGCGTTTTAATTAGGGTGGAAACCGCCACAAAACCCATAGAAATAAGGCATGTGTTGGGGTGGAAAAGTTGAGAAGAATGTTCCAATGCAAAACGGCTTTTTTCAACTTAGGGTGGAAATTTCCACCCTAGTAGTTTTGGTTACAGTTTTCAGCATTTCAAGTTGATAGGTTTGGTCAAATATTTGATACTCGATAGTTGGTTATACCTTGGTAGTAGTTTCGCTTTGTGTTTTTGATTTTGGGGCAATTAAGGTGCGAGAATTGAGAAGTTAGGATCGACAAGCTGGAGTTTTAGGATGGAAAAACTTAAACTCGCCGAGTAAAACAGTTAACTTAAAAATCCACCCCACATCAACTGTTTGAACTTGGGGTGGATGTTCCAAGTGAAAAGTGGGTGTTCCAATTGGGGTGGGTGTTGAAAAAGTTCCAAGTGGGTAGGTATAAGTTCCAAGTTGGGGTGGGTGGAAAAACGTGGAAATGCGTCTTATATCGGATGGAAACCGGAACAAAACCCATAGAAATAAGGCATGTGTTAGGGTGGAAAAGTTGAGAGGAGTAATCCAATGCAAAATGGGTATTTTCAACTTATAGTGGAAATTTCCACCCTAGTAGTTTTGATTACAGTTGTAAGCATTTCAAGTTGATAGGTTTGGTCAAATTTGACATTCGATAGTTGGTTATACCTTGGTAGTAGTTTCGCTTTGTGTTTTTGATTTTGGGGCAATTAAGGTGCAGGAATTGAGAAGTTAGGATCGACAAACTGGAGTTTTAGGATGGAAAAACTTAAACTCGCCGAGTAGAACAGTTAACTCAAAACTCCACCCCACAACAACTGTTTGAACTTGGGGTGGATGTTCCAAGTGAAAATGGGAGTTCCATATGGGGTGGGTGTTGAAAAAGTTCCAAGTGGGTAGGTATAAATTCCAAGTTGGGGTGGGTGAAAAAACGTGGAAATGCGTCTTAAGTAACTTGGAAACCGGCACAAAACCCATAAAAAAAAAGCATGTGTTAGGGTGGAAAAGTTGAGAGGAATGTTCCAATACAAAACGGCAGAACGGCCAAAACGGCCAATGCAAAACATGCGAAAAAAGTGGAAAAGTTGAGAAGAATGTTCCAAAGCAAAACAGCAAAACAGAAGCATGTTCCAATGAAAAATGCAAAACACTTATGGTTGAGAAACGTGGAAATGCGTCTTAATTAGGGTGGAAACCGCCACAAAACCCATAGAAATAAGGCATGTGTTAGGGTGGAAAAGTTGAGAGGAATGTTCCAATGCAAAACAGGCTTTTTCAACTTAGGGTGGAAGTTTCCACCTTAGTAGTTTTGGTTACAGTTTTAAGCATTTCAAGTTGATAGGTTTGGTCAAATTTGATACTCGATAGTTGGTTATACCTTGGTAGTAGTTTCGTTTTGTGTTTTTGATTTTGGGGCAATTAAGGTGCAGGATATAAGAAGTTAGGATCGACAAACTGGAGTTTTAGGGTGGAAATCTTAAACTCGAAAAATAGAACAGTTAACTTAAACTTCCACCCCACAACAACTGTTTGAATTTGAAGTGGATGTTCCAAGTGGAAAGTGGGAGTTCCATTTGGGGTGGGTGTTAAAAAAGTTCCAAGTGGGTAAGTATAAGTTCCAAGTTGAGGTGGGTGGAAAAACGTGGAAATGCGTTTAAATTAGAGTGGAAACCGGCACAAAACCAATAAAAATATGGCATGTGTTAGGGTGGAAAAGTTGAGAAGAAAGTTCCAATGCAAAACGGCGTTTTTCAACTTAGGGTGGAAATTTCCACCCTAGTAGTTTTGGTTACAGTTTTCAGCATTTCAAGTTGATAAGTTTGTTCAAACTTGATACTCGATAGTTGGTTATACTTTGGTAGTAGTTTCGTTTTGTGTTTGTGATTTTGGGGCAATTAAGGTGCAGGAATGAAGAAGTTAGGATCGACAAAATTAAGTTTTAAGATGGAAAAGCTTAAACTCGCAGAGTAGAACAGTTGAGTTAAAACTCCACCCCACAACAACTGTTTGAACTTGGGGTGGATGTTCCAAGTGAAAAGTGGGTGTTCCATTTGGGGTGGGTGTTGAAAAAGTTCCAAGTGGGTAGGTATAAGTTCCAAGTTGGGGTGGGTGGAAAAACGTGGAAATGCGTCTTAATTAGGGTGGAAACCGCCACAAAACCCATAGAAATAAGGCATGTGTTAGGGTGGAAAAGTTGAGAGGAATGTTCCAATGCAAAACGGCCTTTTTCAACTTAGGGTGGAAATTTCCACCCTAGTAGTTTTGGTTACAGTTTTCAGCATTTCAAGTTGATAGGTTTGGTGAAATTTGATACTCGATAATTGGTTATACCTTGGTAGTAGTTTCGCTTTGTGTTTTTGATTTTGGGGCAATTAAGGTGCAGGAATTGAGAAGTTAGGATCGACAAACTGGAGTTTTAGGGTGGAAAAACTTAAACTCGCAAAGCGGAACAGTTAACTTAAAATTCCATCCCACAACAACTGTTTGAACTTGGGGTGGATGTTCCAAGTGGAAAGTGGGTGTTCCAATTGGGGTGGGTGTAGAAAAAGTTCCAAGTGGGTAGGTATAAGTTTCAAGTTGGGGTGGGTGGAAAAACGTGGAAATGCGTGTTATTTAGAGTGGAAACCGCACAAAAGACCCATAGAAATACGGAATGTGTTAGGGTGGAAAAGTTGAGAGGAATGTTCCAATGCAAAACGGCCTTTTTCAACTTAGGGTGGAAATTTCCACCCTAGTAGTTTTGGTTACAGTTTTCAGCATTTCAAGTTGATAGGTTTGGTCAAATTTGATACTCGATAGTTGGTTATACCTTGGTAGTAGTTTCGCTATGTGTTTTTGGTTTTGGGGCATTTAAGGTGCAGGAATTGAGAAGTTAGGATCGACAAACTGGAGTTTTAGAGTGGAAAAACTTAAACTCGGAGAGTAGAACAGTTAATTGGAAATTTCATCCCACAACAGCTGTTTGAACTTGGAGTGGATGTTCCAAATGGAAAGTGGGTGTTCCAATTGGGGTGGGTGTTGAAAAAGTTCCAAGTGGGTAGGTATAAGTTCCAAGTTGGGGTGGGTAAAAAAACGTGGAAATGCGTTTTAATTACGGTGGAAACCGCCACAAAACCCATAGAATTAAGGCATGTAATAAGGTGGAAAAGTTGAAAGGATTGTTTCAATGCAAAACGGCCTATTTCAACTTAGGGTGGAGTTTTCCACCCTAGTAGTTTTGGTTAAGATTTTAAGCTTTTCAAGTTGATAGCCTTGGTCAAATTTGATACTCGATAGTTGGTTATACCTTGGTAGTAGTTTCGCTTTGTGTTTTTGATTTTGGGGCAATTAAGGTGCAGGAATTGAGAAGTTAGGATCGACAAAATGGAGTTTTAGGGTGGAAAAACTTAAACTCGCAGAGTAGAACAGTTGTTTTAAAATTCCACACCACAAGAACTGTTTAACTTGGGGTGGATGTTCCAAGTGAAAAGTGGGAGTTCCAATTGGGGTGGGTGTTGAAAAAGTTCTAAGTGGGTAGGTATGAGTTCCAAGTTGGGGTGGGTGGAAAAACGTGGAAATGCGTTTTAAATGGGGTGGAAACCGGTTCAAAACCCATAGAAATAAGGCATGTGTTAGGGTGGAAAAGTTGAGAGGAATGTTCCAATGCAAAACGGCCTTTTTCAGTTTAGGGTGGAAATTTCCACCCTAGTAGTTTTGGTCACAGTTTTCAGCATTTCAAGTTGATAGGTTTGGTCAAATTTGATACTCGATAGTTGGTTATACCTTGGTAGTAGTTTCGCTGTGTGTTTTTGTTTTTGGGGCAATTAAGGTGCAGGAATTGAGAAGTTAGGATCGACAAACTGGAGTTTTAGGGTGAAAAAATTTAAACTCGCAGAGTAGAACAGTTAACTTAAAATTCCACCCCGTAACAACTGTTTGAACTTGGAGTGGATGTTCCAAGTGGAAAGTGGGTGTTCCAATTGGGGTGGGTGTAGAAAAAGTTCCAAGTGGGTAGGTATAAGTTCCAAGTATCGGTGGGTAGAGTAACGTGGAAATGCGTCTTACTTAGGGTGGAAACCGCCACAAAACCCATAGAAATAAGGCATGTGTTAGAGTGGAAAAGTTGAAAGGAATGTTCCAATGCAAATCGGCGTTTTTCAACTTAGGGTGGAAATTTCCACCCTAGTAGTTTTGGTTACAGTTTTCAACATTTCAAATTGACTGGTTTGATCAAATTTGATACTCGAGAGTTGGTTATACCTTGGTAGTAGTTTCGTTTTGTGTTTTTGATTTTGGGGCAATTAAGGTGCAGGAATTGAGAAGTTAGGATCGACAAAATGGAGTTTTAGGATGGAAAAACTTAAACTTGCCGAGTAAAACAATTAACTGGAAATTTCACCCCACAACAATTGTTTGAACTTGGGGTGGATGTTCCTAGTGAAAAGTGGGTGTTCCAGTTGGGGTGGGTGTTGAAAAAGTTCCAAGTGGGTAGGTATGAGTTCCAAGTTGGGATGGGTGGAAAAACGTGGAAATGCGTTTTAAGTAGGGTGGAAACCGGCACAAAAGCCATAGAAATAAGGCATGTGTTAGGGTGGGAAAATTGAGAGGAATAATCCAATGCAAAACGGCCTTTTTCAACTTAGGGTGGAAATTTCCACCCTAGTAGTTTTGGTTACAGTTTTCAGCATTTCAAGTTGATAGGTTTGGTCAAAAACGATACTCGATAGTTGGTTATACCTTGGTAGTAGTTTCGCTTTGTGTTTTTGGTTTCGGGGCAATTAAGGTGCAGGAATTGAGAAGTTAGGATCGACAAAATGGAGTTTTAGGGTGGAAAAACTTAAACTCGCCGAGTAGAACAGTTAACTGGAAATTCCACCCCACAACAACTGTTTGAACTTGGGGTGGTTGTTCCAAGTGAAAAGTGGGTGTTCCAACTGGGGTGGGTGTTAAAGAAGTTCCAAGTGGGTAGGTATAAGTTCCAAGTTGGGGTGGGTGAGAAAACGTGGAAATGCGTCTTAATTAAAGTGGAAAGCGCCACAAAACCCATAGAAAGAAGGCATTTGTTAGGGTGGAAACGTTGAGAGGAATGTTCCGATGCAAAACGGCTTTTTTCAACTTGGGTTGGAAATTTCCACCCTAGTAGTTTTGAGTAGAGTTTTAAGCATTTCAAGTTGATAGGTTTGGTCAAATTTGATACTCGATAGTTGGTTATGCCTTGGTAGTAGTTTCGTTATGTGTTTTTGATTTCGGGGCAATTAAGGTGCAGGAATTGAGAAGTTAGGATCGACAAAATGGAGTTTTAGGGTGGAAAAACTTAAACTTGCCGAGTAAAACAGTTAACTGGAAGTTTCACCCCACAACAATTGTTTGAACTTGGGGTGGATGTTCCTAGGGAAAAGTGGGTGTTCGAGTTGGGGTGGGTGTTGAAAAAGTTCCAAGTGGGTAGGTATGAGTTCCAAGTTGGGATGGGTGGAAAAACGTGGAAATGCGTTTTAAGTAGGGTGGAAACCGGCACAAAACCCATAGAAATAAGGCATGTGTTAGGGTGGAAAAGTTGAGAGGAATGTTCCAATGCAAAACGGCCTTTTTCAACTTAGGGTGGAAATTTCCACCCTAGTAGTTTTGGTTACAGTTTTCAGCATTTCAAGTTGATAGGTTTGGTCAAAAACGATACTCGATAGTTGGTTATACCTTGGTAGTAGTTTCGCTTTGTGTTTTTGGTTTCGGGGCAATTAAGGTGCAGGAATTGAGAAGTTAGGATCGACAAAATGGAATTTTAGGGTGGAAAAGTTTAAACTCGCCGAGTAGAACAGTTAACTGGAAATTCCACCCCACAACAACTGTTTGAACTTGGGGTGGATGTTCCAAGTGAAAAGTGGGTGTTCCAACTGGGGTGGGTGTTGAAAAAGTTCCAAGTGGGTAGGTATAAGTTCCAAGTTGGGGTGGGTGGAAAAACGTGGAAATGCGTCTTAATTAGGGTGGAAACCGCCACAAAACCCATAGAAAGAAGGCATTTGTTAGAGTGGAAAAGTTGAAAGGAATGTTCCGATGCAAAACGGCCTTTTTCAACTTGGGGTGGAAATTTCCACCCTAGTAGTTTTGAGTAGAGTTTTAAGCATTTCAAGTTGATAGGTTTGGTCAAATTTGATACTCGATAGTTGGTTATGCCTTGGTAGTAGTTTCGTTATGTGTTTTTGATTTTGGGGCAATTAAGGTGCAGGAATTGAGAAGTTAGGATCGACAAACTGGAGTTTTAGGGTGGAAAAACTTAAACTTGCCGAGTAGAACAGTTAACATATAATTCCACCCCACAACAACTGTTTGAACTTGGGGTGGATGTTCCAAGTGAAAAGTGGGTGTTCCAATTGGGGTGGGTGTAGAAAAAGTTCCAAGTGGGTAGGTATAAGTTCCAAGTTGGGATGGGTGGAAGAACCTGGAAGTGCGTCTTAATTAGGGTGGAAACCGCCACAAAACCCATAGAAATAAGGCATGTGTTAGGGTGGGAAAGTTGAGAGGAATGTTCCAATGCAAAACGGCCTTTTTCAACTTAGGGTGGAAATTTCCACCCTAGTAGTTTTGGTTAGAGTTTTAAGCGTTTCAAGTTGATAGGTTTGTCAAATTTGATACTCGATAGTTGGTTATACCTTGGTAGTAGGTTCGCATTGTGTTTTTAATTTTGGGGCAATTAAAGTGCAAAAATTGAGAAGTTAAGATCGACAAACTGGAGTTTTAGGATGGAAAAACTAAAACTCGCACAGTAGAACAGTTAACTTAAAAGTCCACCCCACAACAACTGTTTGAACTTGGGGTGGATGTTCCAAGTGGAAAGTGGGTGTTCCATTTGGGGTGGGTGTTGAAAAAGTTCCAAGTGGGTAGGTATAAGTTCCAAGTTGGGGTGGGTTGAAAAACGTGGAAATGCGTTTTAATTAAAGTGGAAACCGCCACAAAACCCATAGAAGTAAGGCATGTGTTAGAGTGGAAAAGTTGAAAGGAATCTTCCAATGCAAAACGGTCTTTTTCAATTTGGGTTGGAAATTTCCATCCTAGTAGTTTTGGTTACAGTTTTCAGCATTTCAAGTTGATAGGTTTAATGAAGTTTGATACTCGGTAGTTGGTTATACCTTGGTAGAAGTTTCGCTTTGTGTTTTTGGTTTTGGGGCAATTAATGTGTAGGAATAGAGGAGTTAGGATCGACAAAATGGAGTTTTAGGGTGGAAAAACTTAAACTCGCAGAGTAGAACAGTTAACTGAAAATTCCACCCCACAACAACTATTTGAAGTTGGGGTGGATGTTCCATGTGGAAAGTGGGAATTCCAATTGGGGTGGGTGTTGAAAAAGTTCCAAGTTGGTAGGTATAAGTTCCAAGTTGGGGTGGGTGGAAAAACGTGGAAATGCGTTTTAATTAGGGTGGAAACCGGCACAAAACCCATAAAAACAAGGCATGTGTTAGGGTGGAAAAGTTGAGAAGAAAGTTCCAATGCAAAACGGTCTTTTTCAACTTAGGGTGGAAATTTCCACCTTAGTAGTTTTGGTTACAATTTTCAACATTTCAAATTGATAGGTTTGGTCAAATTTGATACTCGATAGTTGGTTATACCTTGGTAGTAGTTTCGCTTTGTGTTTTTATATTTGGGGCAATTAAGGTGCAGGATTTGAGAAGTTAGGATCGACAAAATGGAGTTTTAGGATGGAAAAACTTAAACTCGCGGAGTAGAACAGTTAATTGCAAATTCCACCCCACAACACTTGTTTGAACTTGGGGTGGATGTTCCAAGTGGAAAATGGGAGTTCAATTGGGGTGGGTGTTGAAAAAGTTTCAAGTGGGTAGGTATAAGTTCCAAGTTGGGGTGGGTGGAAAAACGTGGAAATGCGTCTTAATTAGGGTGGAAACCGGCAAAAAACCCATAGAAGTAAGGCATGTGTTAGGGTGGAAAAGTTGGGAACAATGTTCCAATGCAAAACGGCCTTTTTCAACTTAGGGTGGAAATTTCCACCCTAGTAGTTTTGGTTACAGTTTTCAGCATTTCAAATTGATAGGTTTGGTCAAATTTGATACTCGATAGTTGGTTATACCTTGGTAGTAGTTTCGCTTTGTGTTTTTGATGTTGGGGCAATCAAGGTGCAGGAAGTGAGAAGTTAGGATCGACAAAATGGAGGTTTAGGATGGAAAAACTTAAACTTGCAAAGTAGAACAGTTAACTTAACAGTCCACCCCACAACAACTGTTTGAACTTGGGGTGGATGTTCCAAGTGAAAAGTGGGTGTTCCAGTTGGGGTGGGTGTTGAAAAAGTTCCAAGTGGGTAGGTATAAGTTCCAAGTTGGGGTGGGTGGAAAAACTTGGAAATGCGTTTTAATTATGGTGGAAACCGCCACAGAACCCATAGAAGTAAGGCATGTGTTAAGGTGGAAAAGTTGAGAGGAAAGTTCCAATGCAAAACGGCCTTTTTCAACTTAGGGTGGAAATTTCCACCCTAGTAGTTTTGGTTACAGTTTTCAGCATTTCAAGTTGATAGGTTTGGTCAAAGTTGATACTCGATAGTTGGTTATGCCTTGGTAGTAGTTTCGCTATGTGTTTTTGATTTTGGGGCAATTAAGGTGCAGGAATTGAGAAGTTAGGATCGACAAAATGGAGTTTTAGGGTGGAAAAACTTAAACGCGCAGAGTAGAACAGTTAACTGCAAAATCCACCTCACAACAACTGTTTGAACTTGGGGTGGATGTTCCAAGTGGAAAAAGGGAGTTCCAATTGGGGTGGGTGTTGAAAAAGTTCCAAGTGGGTAGGTATAAGTTCCAAGTTGGGGTGGGTGGAAAAACGTGGAAATGCGTTTTATTTAAGGTGGAACCCGGCACAAAACCAATAGAAATAAGGCATGTGTTAGGGTGGAAAAGTTGAGAGGAATGTTCCAGTGCAAAACGGCCTTTTTCAACTTAGGGTGGAAATTTCCACCCTAGTAGTTTTGGTTACAGTTATCAACAATTCAAGTTGATTGGTTTGATCAAATTTGATAGTATTTTGGGTTTGATAGTAGTTTGGTAGTAGTTTGGTAGTAGTTTCGCCTTGTGTTTTTGATTTTGAGTAGTTTCGCTTTGTCTTTTTGATTTTGGGGCAATTGAGGTGCAGGAATTGAGAAGTTAGGATCGACAAAATGGAGTTTTAGGATGGAAAAACTTAAACTGGCCGAGTAGAACAGTTAACTTAAACTTCCACCCCACAACAACTGTTTGAACTTGGGGTGGATGTTCCAAGTGAAAAATGGGTGTTTTAATTGGGGTGGGTGTTGAAAAAGTTCCAAGTGGGTAGGTATAAGTTCCAAGTTGGGGTGGGTGGAAAAAGGTGGAAATGCGTTTTAACTAGGGTGGAAACCAACATAAAACAATAGAAGTAAGGCATGTGTTAGGGTGCAAAAGTTGAAAAGAAGTTTCCAATGCAAAACGGCCTTTTCCAACTTAGGGTGGAAATTTCCACCCTAGTAGTTTTGGCTACAATTTTAAGCATTTCAAGTTGATAGGTTTGGTCAAAATTGATACTCGATAGTTGGTTATACCTTGGTAGTAGTTTCGCTATGTGTTTTTGATTTTGGGGCAATTAAGGTGCAAAAATTGAGAAGTTAGGATCGACAAAATGGAGTTTTAGGGTGGAAAAACTTAAACTTGCAGAAAGAAACAGTTGGTTTGAAAAACCATCCCACAACAGCTGTTTGAACTTGGGGTGGATGTTCCAAGTGAAAAGTGGGTGTTCCAATTGGGGTGGGTGTTGAAAACGTTCCAAGTGGGTAGGTATAAGTTCCAAGTTGGGATGGGTAGAAAAACGTGGAAATGCGTCTTACTTAGGGTGGAAACCGGCACAAAACCCATAAAAATAGGGCATGTGTTAGGGTGGAAAAATTGAAAGGAATGTTCCGATGCAAAACGGCGTTTTTCAACTTAGGGTGGAAATTTCCACCCTAGTAGTTTTGGTTACAGTTTTCAGCATTTCAAGTTGATAGCTTTGGTCAAATTTGATACTCGATAGTTGGTTATACCTTGGTAGTAGTTTCGCTTTGTGTTTTTGATTTTGGGGCAATTAAGGTGCAGGAATTGAGAAGTTAGGATCGACAAACTGGAGTTTTAGGGAGGAAAAACTTAAACTCGCAAAGCAGAACAGTTAACTTAAACTTCCACCCCACAAAAACTGTTTGAACTTGGGGTGGATGTTCCAAGTGAAAATTGTGTGTTTCAGTTGGGGTGGGTGTTGAAAAAGTTCCAAGTGGGTAGGTATAAGTTCCAAGTTGGGGTGGGTGGAAAAACGTGGAAATGCGTCTTAATTATGGTGGAAACCGCCATAAAACCCATAAAAATGAAGCATGTGTTAGGGTGAAAAAGTTGAGAGGACTGTTCCAATCAAAGCGGCCTTTTTTCAACTTAGGGTGGAAATTTCCACCCTAGTAGTTTTGGTTACAGTTTTCAGCATTTCAAGTTGATAGGTTTGGTCAAATTTGATACTCGATAGTTGGTTATACCTTGGTAGTAGTTTCGCTATGTGTTTTTGATTTTGGGGCAATTAAAGTGCAGGAATTGAGAAGTTAGGATCGACAAACTGGAGTTTTTGGGGTGGAAAAACTTAAACTCGCAGAGTAGAACAGTTAATTTAAACTTCCACCCCACAACAACTGTTTGAACTTGGGGTGGATGTTCCAAGTGAAAAGTAGGTGTTCCAACTGGGGTGGGTGTTGAAAAATTTCCAAGTGGGTAGGTATAAGTTCCAAGTTGGGATGGGTGGAAAAACCTGGAAATGCGTCTTAATTATGGTGGAAACCGCCACAGAACCCATAGAAGTAAGGCATGTGTTAAGGTGGAAAAGTTGAGAGGAAAGTTCCAATGCAAAACGGCCTTTTTCAACTTAGGGTGGAAATTTCCACCCTAGTAGTTTTGGTTACAGTTTTCAGCATTTCAAGTTGATAGGTTTGGTCAAAGTTGATACTCGATAGTTGGTTATGCCTTGGTAGTAGTTTCGCTATGTGTTTTTGATTTTGGGGCAATTAAGGTGCAGGAATTGAGAAGTTAGGATCGACAAAATGGAGTTTTAGGGTGGAAAAACTTAAACGCGCAGAGTAGAACAGTTAACTGCAAAATCCACCTCACAACAACTGTTTGAACTTGGGGTGGATGTTCCAAGTGGAAAAAGGGAGTTCCAATTGGGGTGGGTGTTGAAAAAGTTCCAAGTGGGTAGGTATAAGTTCCAAGTTGGGGTGGGTGGAAAAACGTGGAAATGCGTTTTATTTAAGGTGGAACCCGGCACAAAACCAATAGAAATAAGGCATGTGTTAGGGTGGAAAAGTTGAGAGGGAAGTTCCAGTGCAAAACGGCCTTTTTCAACTTAGGGTGGAAATTTCCACCCTAGTAGTTTTGGTTACAGTTATCAACAATTCAAGTTGATTGGTTTGATCAAATTTGATAGTATTTTGGGTTTGATAGTAGTTTGGTAGTAGTTTGGTAGTAGTTTCGCCTTGTGTTTTTGATTTTGAGTAGTTTCGCTTTGTCTTTTTGATTTTGGGGCAATTGAGGTGCAGGAATTGAGAAGTTAGGATCGACAAAATGGAGTTTTAGGATGGAAAAACTTAAACTGGCCGAGTAGAACAGTTAACTTAAACTTCCACCCCACAACAACTGTTTGAACTTGGGGTGGATGTTCCAAGTGAAAAATGGGTGTTTTAATTGGGGTGGGTGTTGAAAAAGTTCCAAGTGGGTAGGTATAAGTTCCAAGTTGGGGTGGGTGGAAAAAGGTGGAAATGCGTTTTAACTAGGGTGGAAACCAACATAAAACAATAGAAGTAAGGCATGTGTTAGGGTGCAAAAGTTGAAAAGAAGTTTCCAATGCAAAACGGCCTTTTCCAACTTAGGGTGGAAATTTCCACCCTAGTAGTTTTGGTTACAATTTTAAGCATTTCAAGTTGATAGGTTTGGTCAAAATTGATACTCGATAGTTGGTTATACCTTGGTAGTAGTTTCGCTATGTGTTTTTGATTTTGGGGCAATTAAGGTGCAAAAATTGAGAAGTTAGGATCGACAAAATGGAGTTTTAGGGTGGAAAAACTTAAACTTGCAGAAAGAAACAGTTGGTTTGAAAAACCATCCCACAACAGCTGTTTGAACTTGGGGTGGATGTTCCAAGTGAAAAGTGGGTGTTCCAATTGGGGTGGGTGTTGAAAACGTTCCAAGTGGGTAGGTATAAGTTCCAAGTTGGGATGGGTAGAAAAACGTGGAAATGCGTCTTACTTAGGGTGGAAACCGGCACAAAACCCATAAAAATAGGGCATGTGTTAGGGTGGAAAAATTGAAAGGAATGTTCCGATGCAAAACGGCGTTTTTCAACTTAGGGTGGAAATTTCCACCCTAGTAGTTTTGGTTACAGTTTTCAGCATTTCAAGTTGATAGCTTTGGTCAAATTTGATACTCGATAGTTGGTTATACCTTGGTAGTAGTTTCGCTTTGTGTTTTTGATTTTGGGGCAATTAAGGTGCAGGAATTGAGAAGTTAGGATCGACAAACTGGAGTTTTAGGGAGGAAAAACTTAAACTCGCAAAGCAGAACAGTTAACTTAAACTTCCACCCCACAAAAACTGTTTGAACTTGGGGTGGATGTTCCAAGTGAAAATTGTGTGTTTCAGTTGGGGTGGGTGTTGAAAAAGTTCCAAGTGGGTAGGTATAAGTTCCAAGTTGGGGTGGGTGGAAAAACGTGGAAATGCGTCTTAATTATGGTGGAAACCGCCATAAAACCCATAAAAATGAAGCATGTGTTAGGGTGAAAAAGTTGAGAGGACTGTTCCAATCAAAGCGGCCTTTTTTCAACTTAGGGTGGAAATTTCCACCCTAGTAGTTTTGGTTACAGTTTTCAGCATTTCAAGTTGATAGGTTTGGTCAAATTTGATACTCGATAGTTGGTTATACCTTGGTAGTAGTTTCGCTATGTGTTTTTGATTTTGGGGCAATTAAAGTGCAGGAATTGAGAAGTTAGGATCGACAAACTGGAGTTTTTGGGGTGGAAAAACTTAAACTCGCAGAGTAGAACAGTTAATTTAAACTTCCACCCCACAACAACTGTTTGAACTTGGGGTGGATGTTCCAAGTGAAAAGTAGGTGTTCCAACTGGGGTGGGTGTTGAAAAATTTCCAAGTGGGTAGGTATAAGTTCCAAGTTGGGATGGGTGGAAAAACCTGGAAATGCGTCTTAAATAGGGTGGAAACCGCCACAAAACCCATAAAAATAAGGCATGTGTTAGGGTGGAAAAGTTGAGAGGAATGTTCCAATGCAAAACGGCCTTTTTCAACTTAGGGTGGAAATTTCCACCCTAGTAGTTTTGGTTACAGTTTTCAGCATTTCAAGTTGATAGGTTTGGTCAAATTTGATACTCGATAGTTGGTTATTCCTTGGTAGTAGTTTTGCTGTGTGTTTTTGATTTTGGGGCAATTAAGGTGCAGGAAATGAGAAGTTAGGATCGACAGGATGGAAAAACTTAAACTCGAAGTGTAGAACAGTTAACTTAAACTTCCACCCCACAACAGCTGTTTGAATTTGGGGTGGATGTTCCAAGTGAAAAGTGGGTGTTCCATTAGGGGTGGGTGTTAAAAAAGTTCCAAGTGGGTAGGTATAAGTTCCAAGTTGGGGTGGGTGGAAAAACGTGGAAATGCGTTTTAATTAGGGTGGAAACCGGCACAAAACACATAGAAATAAGGCATGTGTTAAAATGGAAATTTTGCAAAGAACCTTCCAATGCAAAACGGCTTTTTTCAACTTAGGGTGGAAATTTCCACCCTAGTAGTTTTGGTTACAGTTTTCAGCATTTCAAGTTGATAGGTTTGGTCAAATTTGATACTCGATAGTTGGTTATACCTTGGTAGTAGTTTCGCTTTGTGTTTTTGATTTTGGGGCAGTTAAGGTGCAGGAATTGAGAAATTAGGATCGACAAAATGGAGTTTTAAGGTGGAAAAACTTAAACTTGCAGAGTAGAACAGTTAACTTAAACTTCACCCCAACAACAACTGTTTGAACTTGGGGTGGATGTTCCAAGTGAAGCGTGGGTGTTCCAAATGGGGTGGGTGTTGAAACAGTTCCAAGTGGGTAGGTATAAGTTCCAAGTTGGGATGGGTGGAAAAAGCTGGAAATGCGTCTTAATTAGGGTGGAAACCGCCACAGAACCCATAGAAATAAGGCATGTGTTAGGGTGGAACAGTTGAGAGGAATGTTCCAATGCAAAACGGCCTTTTTCAACTTGGGATGGAAATTTCCACCCTAGTAGTTTTGGTTACAGTTTTCAGCATTTCAAGTTGATAGGTTTGGTCAAATTTGATACTCGATAGTTGGTTATACCTTGGTAGTAGTTTCGCTTTGTGTTTTTGATGTTGGGGCAATTAAGGTGCAGGATTTGAGAAGTTAGGATCGACAAACTGGAGTTTTAGGGTGGAAAAACTTAAACTCGCAGAGTAGAACAGTTAACTTAAAATTCCATCCCACAACAACTGTTTGAACTTAAGGTGGATGTTCCAAGTGGAAAGTGGGAGTTCCAGTTGGGGTGGGTGTTGAAAAAGTTCCAAGTGGGTAGGTATAAGTTCCAAGTTGGGGTGGGTGGAAAAACGTGGAAATGCGTTTTAATTAGAGTGGAAACCGCCACAAAACCCATAGAAATAAGGCATGTGTTAGGGTGGAATAGTTGAGAGGAATGTTTCAATGCAAAACGGTTTTTTTGAACTTAGGGTGGAAATTTCCACCCTAGTAGTTTTGGTTACAGTTTTCAGCATTTCAAGTTGATAGGTTTGGTCAAATTTGATACTCGATAGTTGGTTATACCTTGGTAGTAGTTTCGTTTTGTGTTTTTGATTTTGGGGCAATTAAGGTGCAGGAATTGAGAAGTTAGGATCGACAAAATGGAGTTTTAAGATGGAAAAACTTAAACTTGCCGAATAAAACAGTTAACTGGAAATTCCACCCCGCAAAAGTTGTTTGAAGTTGGGGTGGATGTTCCAAGTGAAATGTGGGTGTTCCATTTAGGGTGGGTGTTGAAAAAGTTCCAAGTGGGTAGGTATAAGTTCCAAGTTGGGGTGGGTGGAAAAACTGGAAATGCGTCTTAATTAGGTTGGAAACCGCCACAAAACCCATAGAATTAAGGCATGTGTTAGGGTGGAAAAGTTGAGAGGAATGTTCCAATGCAAAACGGCCTTTTGCAATTTAGGGTGGAAATTTCCACCTCAGTAATTTTGGTTACAGTTTTAAGCATTTCAAGTTGATAGGTTTGGTCAAATTTGATACTCGATAGTTGGTTATACCTTGGTAGTAGTTTCGCTATGTGTTTCTGATTTTGGGGCAATTAAGGTGCAGGAATTCAAAAGTTAGGGGAGACAATTTGGAGTTTTAGGGTGGGAAAACTAACTCTGGCCGAGTAGAACAGTTAACTTAAAACTCCACCGTACAACAGCTGTTTGCACTCTGGGTGGATGTTCCAAGTGGAAAGTGGGTGTTCCAACTGGGGTGGGTGTTGAAAAAGTTCCAAGTGGGTAGGTATAAGTTCCAAATTGGGGTGGGTGGAAAAACGTGGAAATGCGTCTTAAATAGGGTGGAAACCGCCACAAAACCCATAGAAATAAGGCATGTGTTAGGGTGGAAAAGTTGAGAGGAAAGTTCCAATGCAAAACGGCCTTTTTCAACTTAGGGTGGAATATTCCACCCTAGTAGTTTTGGTTACAGTTTTCAGCATTTCAAGTTGATAGGTTTGGTCAAATTTGATACTCGAAAGTTGGTTATACCTTGGTAGTAGTTTCGCTATGTGTTTTTGATTTTGGGGCAATTAAGGTGCAGGAAGTGAGAAGTTAGAATCGACAAACTGAAGTTTTAGGGTGGAAAAACTTAAACTTGCAGAGTAGAACAGTTAACTTAAACTTCCATCCCACAACAACTGTTTGAACTTGGGGTGGATGTTCCAAGTGGAAAGTGGGAGTTCCAATTGGGGTGGGTGTTGAAAACGTTCCAAGTGGATAGGTATAAGTTCCAAGTTGGGGTGGGTGGAAAAACCTGGAAGTGCGTCTTAATTAGGGTGGAAACCGCCACAAAACCCTTAGAAATAAGGCACGTGTTAGGGTGGAAAAACTGAAAGGAAAGTTCCAATGCAAAACGGCTTTTTTCAGTTTAGGGTGGAAATTTCCACTCTAGTACTCTTGGTTACAGTTTTCAGCATTTCAAGTTGATAGGTTTGGTCAAATTTGATACTCGATAGTTGGTTATACCTTGGTAGTAGTTTCGCCTTGTGTTTTTGATTTTGGGGCAATTAAGTGCAGGAATTGAGAAGTTAGGATCGACAAACTGGAGTTTTAGGGTGGAAAAAGTAAAACTGCTCGAGTAGAACAGTTAACTTAAAAGTCCACCCCACAACAGCTGTTTTAACTTGGGGTGGATGTTCCAAGTGGAAAGTGGGTGTTCCAACTGGGGTGGGTGTTGAAAAAGTTCCAAGTGGGTAGGTATAAGTTCCAAGTTGGGGTGGGTGGAAAAACGTGGAAGTGCGTCTCAATTAGGGTGGAAACCGCCACAAAACCCATAGAAATAAGGCATGTGTTAGGGTGGAAAAGTTGAGAGGAATGTTCCAATGCAAAACGGCCTTTTTCAACTTGGGATGGAAATTTCCACCTTAGTAGTTTTGGTTAGAGTTTTCAGCATTTCAAGTTGATAGGTTTGGTCAAATTTGATACTCGATAGTTGGTTATACCTTGGTAGTAGTTTCGCTATGTGTTTGTGATTTTAAGGCAATTAAGATGCTGGAATTGAGAAGTTAATATCGACAAACTGAGTAGAAAAACTTAAACTTGCAAAGTAGAACAGTTAACTGGAAATTCCACCCCACAACAACTGTTTGCACTTGGGGTGGATGTTCCAAGTGAAAAGTGGGAGTTCGATTTGAGGTGGGCGTTGAAAAAGTTCCAGGTGGGTAGGTATAAGTTCCAAATTGGGGTGGGTGGAAAAACGTGGAAATGCGTCTTAAATAGAGTGGAAACCGCCACAAAACCCATAGAAGTAAGGCATGTGTTAGGGTGGAAAGTTTGAGAAAAATGTTCCAATGCAAAACGGCCTTTTTCAACTTAGGGTGGAAATTTCCACCTTAGTAGTTTTGGTTACAGTTTTCAGCATTGCAGGTTGATAGGTTTGGTCAAATTTGACACTCGATAGTTGGTTATACCTTGGTAGTAGTTTCGTTTTGTGTTTTTGATTTTGGGGAAATTAAGGTGCAGGAATTGAGAAGTTAGGATCGACAAACTGGAGTTTTAGGGTGGAAAAACTTAAACTTGCAGAGTAGAACAGTTAACTTAAACTTCCATCCCACAACAACTGTTTGAACTTGGGGTGGATGTTCCAAGTGAAAAGTGGGAGTTCCAATTGGGGTGGGTGTTGAAAACGTTCCAAGTGGATAGGTATAAGTTCCAAGTTGGGGTGGGTGGAAAAACCTGGAAATGCGTCTTAAATAGGGTGGAAACCGCCACAAAACCCATAGAAATAAGGCATGTGTTAGGGTAGAAAAAATGAAAAGAATGTTCCAATGCAAAACGGCTTTTTTCAATTTAGGGTGGAAATTTCCACCCTAGTAGTCTTGGTTACAGTTTTTAGCATTTTAAGTTAATAGGCTTGGTCAAATTTGATACCCGATAGTTGGTTATACCTTGGTAGTAGTTTCGTTTTGTGTTTTTGATTTTGGGGCAATTAAGGTGCAAGAATTGAGAAGTTAGGATCGACAAAATGGAGTTTTAGGGTGGAAAAACTAAAACTGCTCGAGTAGAACAGTTAACTTAAAATTCCACCCCACAACAACTGTTTGAACTTGGGGTGGATGTTCCAAGTGAAAAGTGGGTGTTCCAACTGGGGTGGGTGTTGAAAAAGTTCCAAGTGTGTAGGTGTAAGTTCCAAGTTGGGGTGGGTGGAAAAACGTGGAAATGCGTCTTAGTTTAAAACCCATAGAAATAAGGCATGTGTTAGGGTGGAAAAATTGAAAGGAATGTTCCAATGCAAAACGGCCTTTTTCAACCTAGGGAGGAAATTTCCACCCTAGTAGTTTTGGTTACAGTTTTAAGGATTTCCAGTTGATAGGTTTGGTCAAATTTGATACTCGATAGTTGGTTATATCTTGGTAGTAGTTTCGCTTTGTGTTTTTGATGTTGGGGCAATTAAGGTGCAGGAATTGAGAAATTAGGATCGACAAACTGGAGTTTTAGGATGGGAAAACTTAAACTCTCCGATTAGAACAGTTAACTGAAAATTCCACCACACAGCAGCTGTTTGAACTTGGGGTGGATGTTCCAAGTGGAAAGTGGGTGTTCCAACTGGGGTGGGTGTTGAAAACGTTCCAAGTGGGTAGGTATAAGTTCCAAGTTGGGGTGGGTGGAAAAACGTGGAAATGCGTCTTAATTAAGGTGGAAACCGCCACAAAACCCATAAAAATAAGGCACGTGTTAAAATGGAAAAAATGAAAGGAATGTTCCAATGCAAAACGGCCTTTTTCAACTTAGGGTGGAAATTTCCACCCTAGTAGTCTTGGTTACAGTTTTAAGCATTTTAAGTTGATAGGTTTGGTCAAATTTGATACTCGATAATTGGTTATACCTTGGTAGTAGTTTCGCTTTGTGTTTTTGATTTTGGGGCAATTAAGGTGCAGGAATTGAGAAGTTAGGATCGACAAAATGGAGTTTTAGGGTGGAAAAACCAAAACTGCTCAAGTAGAACAGTTAACTCAAAATTCCACCCCACAACAACTGTTTGAAGTTGGGGTGGATGTTCCAGATGAAAAGTGGGTGTTCCAACTGGGGTGGGTGTTGAAAAAGTTCCAAGTGGGTAGGTATAAGTTCCAAGTTGGGGTGGGTGGAAAAACGTGGAAATGCGCTTTAATTTAAAACCCATAGAAATAAGGCATGTATTAGGGTGGAAAAGTTGAGAGGAATGTTCCAATGCAAAACGGCCTTTTTCAACTTGTGGTGGAAATTTCCACCCTAGTAGTTTTGGTTACAGTTTTCAGCATTTCAAGTTGATAGGTTTGGTCAAATTTGATACTGGATAGTTGGTTATACCTTGGTAGTAGTTTCGCTTTGTGTTTGTGATTTTAGGGTAATTAAGATGTTGGAATTGAGAAGTTGAGATCGACAAACTGAGTAGAAAAACTTAAACTTGCAAAGTAGAACAGTTAACTGGAAATTCCACCCCACAACAACTGTTTGAACTTGGGGTGGATGTTCCAAGTGAAAAGTGGGAGTTCGATTTGGGGTGGGTGTTGAAATGTTCCAAGTGGGTAGGTATAAGTTCCAAGTTGGGGTGGGGGGAAAAACGTGGAAATGCGTCTTAAATAGGGTGGAAACCGCCACAAAACCCATAGAAATAAGGCATGTGTGAGGGTGGAAAAGTTGAGAGGAATGTTCCAATGCAAAACGGCTTTTTTTAATTTAGGGTGGAAATTTCCACCCTAGTAGTTTTGGTTACAGTTTTAAGCGTTTCAAGTTGATAGGTTTGGTCAAATTTGATACTCGATAGTTGGTTATACCTTGGTAGTAGTTTCGCTTTGTGTTTTTGATTTTGGGGCTCTTAAGGTGCAGGAATTGATAAGCTAGGATCAACAAAATGGAGTTTTAGAGTGGAAAAACTTAAACTCGCAGAGTAAAACAGTTAACTAAAAACTTCACCCCACAACAGCTGTTTGAACTTGGGGTGGATGTTCCAAGTGGAAAGTGGATGTTCCAATTTGGGTGGGTGTTGAAAAAGTTCCAAGTGGGTAAGTATAAGTTCCAAGTTGGGGTGGGTGGAAAAACGTGGAAATGCGTCTTAATTAGGGTGGAAACCGGCACAAAACCCATAGAAATAAGGCATGTGTTAGGGTGGAAAAGTTGAGAGGAATGTTCCAATGCAAAACGGCCTTTTTCAACTTAGGGTGGAAATTTCCACCCTAATAGTTTTGGTTACAGTTTTCAGCATTTCAAGTTGATAGGTTTGGTCAAATTTGATACTCGATAGTTGGTTATACCTTGGTAGTAGTTTCGCTATGTGTCTTTGATTTTGGGGCAAATAAGATGCAGGATTTGAGAAGTTAGGATCGACAAACTGTAGTTTTAAGGTGGAAAAACTTAAACTCGCCGAGTAGAACAGTTAACTGGAAATTCCACCCCACAACAGCTGTTTGAATTTGGGGTGGATGTTCCAAGTGAAAAGTGAATGTTCCATTTGGGGTGGGTGTTGAAAAACTTCCAAGTATGTGGGTATAAGTTCCAAGTTGGGGTGGGTGGAAAAACGTGGAAATGCGTCTTAATTAGGGTGGAAACCGCCACAAAACCCATAGAAACAAGGCATGTGTTAGGGTGGAAAAGTTGAGAGGAATGTTCCAATGCAAAACGGCCTTTTTCAACTTAGGGTGGAAATTTCCACCCTAGTAATTTTGGTTACAGTTTTCAGCATTTCAAGTTGATAGGTTTGGTCAAATTTGATACTCGATAGTTGGTTATACCTTGGTAGTAGTTTCGCTTTGTGTTTTTGATTTTGGGGCAAATAAAGTGCAGGAATGAAGAAGTTAAGGTCGACAAAATGGAGTTTTAAGGTGGTAAAAGTAAAACTGGCCGAGTAGAACAGTTAACTTAAAACTCCACCCCACAACAACTGTTTGAACTTGGGGTGGATGTTCCAAGTGAAAAGTGGGTGTTCCATTTGGGGTGGGTGTTGAAAAAGTTCCAAGTGGGTAGGTATAAGTTCCAAGTTGGGGTGGGTGGAAAAACGTGGAAATGCGTCTTAATTAGGGTGGAAACCGCCACAAAACCCATAGAAATAAGGCATGTGTTAGGGTGGAAAAGTTGAGAGGAATGTTCCAATGCAAAACGGCCTTTTTCAACTTAGGGTGGAAATTTCCACCCTAGTAGTTTTGGTTACAGTTTTCAGCATTTCAAGTTGATAGGTTTGGTGAAATTTGATACTCGATAATTGGTTATACCTTGGTAGTAGTTTCGCTTTGTGTTTTTGATTTTGGGGCAATTAAGGTGCAGGAATTGAGAAGTTAGGATCGACAAACTGGAGTTTTAGGGTGGAAAAACTTAAACTCGCAAAGCGGAACAGTTAACTTAAAATTCCATCCCACAACAACTGTTTGAACTTGGGGTGGATGTTCCAAGTGGAAAGTGGGTGTTCCAATTGGGGTGGGTGTAGAAAAAGTTCCAAGTGGGTAGGTATAAGTTTCAAGTTGGGGTGGGTGGAAAAACGTGGAAATGCGTGTTATTTAGAGTGGAAACCGCACAAAAGACCCATAGAAATACGGAATGTGTTAGGGTGGAAAAGTTGAGAGGAATGTTCCAATGCAAAACGGCCTTTTTCAACTTAGGGTGGAAATTTCCACCCTAGTAGTTTTGGTTACAGTTTTCAGCATTTCAAGTTGATAGGTTTGGTCAAATTTGATACTCGATAGTTGGTTATACCTTGGTAGTAGTTTCGCTATGTGTTTTTGGTTTTGGGGCATTTAAGGTGCAGGAATTGAGAAGTTAGGATCGACAAACTGGAGTTTTAGAGTGGAAAAACTTAAACTCGGAGAGTAGAACAGTTAATTGGAAATTTCATCCCACAACAGCTGTTTGAACTTGGAGTGGATGTTCCAAATGGAAAGTGGGTGTTCCAATTGGGGTGGGTGTTGAAAAAGTTCCAAGTGGGTAGGTATAAGTTCCAAGTTGGGGTGGGTAAAAAAACGTGGAAATGCGTTTTAATTACGGTGGAAACCGCCACAAAACCCATAGAATTAAGGCATGTAATAAGGTGGAAAAGTTGAAAGGATTGTTTCAATGCAAAACGGCCTATTTCAACTTAGGGTGGAGTTTTCCACCCTAGTAGTTTTGGTTAAGATTTTAAGCTTTTCAAGTTGATAGCCTTGGTCAAATTTGATACTCGATAGTTGGTTATACCTTGGTAGTAGTTTCGCTTTGTGTTTTTGATTTTGGGGCAATTAAGGTGCAGGAATTGAGAAGTTAGGATCGACAAAATGGAGTTTTAGGGTGGAAAAACTTAAACTCGCAGAGTAGAACAGTTGTTTTAAAATTCCACACCACAAGAACTGTTTAACTTGGGGTGGATGTTCCAAGTGAAAAGTGGGAGTTCCAATTGGGGTGGGTGTTGAAAAAGTTCTAAGTGGGTAGGTATGAGTTCCAAGTTGGGGTGGGTGGAAAAACGTGGAAATGCGTTTTAAATGGGGTGGAAACCGGTTCAAAACCCATAGAAATAAGGCATGTGTTAGGGTGGAAAAGTTGAGAGGAATGTTCCAATGCAAAACGGCCTTTTTCAGTTTAGGGTGGAAATTTCCACCCTAGTAGTTTTGGTCACAGTTTTCAGCATTTCAAGTTGATAGGTTTGGTCAAATTTGATACTCGATAGTTGGTTATACCTTGGTAGTAGTTTCGCTGTGTGTTTTTGTTTTTGGGGCAATTAAGGTGCAGGAATTGAGAAGTTAGGATCGACAAACTGGAGTTTTAGGGTGAAAAAATTTAAACTCGCAGAGTAGAACAGTTAACTTAAAATTCCACCCCGTAACAACTGTTTGAACTTGGAGTGGATGTTCCAAGTGGAAAGTGGGTGTTCCAATTGGGGTGGGTGTAGAAAAAGTTCCAAGTGGGTAGGTATAAGTTCCAAGTATCGGTGGGTAGAGTAACGTGGAAATGCGTCTTACTTAGGGTGGAAACCGCCACAAAACCCATAGAAATAAGGCATGTGTTAGAGTGGAAAAGTTGAAAGGAATGTTCCAATGCAAATCGGCGTTTTTCAACTTAGGGTGGAAATTTCCACCCTAGTAGTTTTGGTTACAGTTTTCAACATTTCAAATTGACTGGTTTGATCAAATTTGATACTCGAGAGTTGGTTATACCTTGGTAGTAGTTTCGTTTTGTGTTTTTGATTTTGGGGCAATTAAGGTGCAGGAATTGAGAAGTTAGGATCGACAAAATGGAGTTTTAGGATGGAAAAACTTAAACTTGCCGAGTAAAACAATTAACTGGAAATTTCACCCCACAACAATTGTTTGAACTTGGGGTGGATGTTCCTAGTGAAAAGTGGGTGTTCCAGTTGGGGTGGGTGTTGAAAAAGTTCCAAGTGGGTAGGTATGAGTTCCAAGTTGGGATGGGTGGAAAAACGTGGAAATGCGTTTTAAGTAGGGTGGAAACCGGCACAAAAGCCATAGAAATAAGGCATGTGTTAGGGTGGGAAAATTGAGAGGAATAATCCAATGCAAAACGGCCTTTTTCAACTTAGGGTGGAAATTTCCACCCTAGTAGTTTTGGTTACAGTTTTCAGCATTTCAAGTTGATAGGTTTGGTCAAAAACGATACTCGATAGTTGGTTATACCTTGGTAGTAGTTTCGCTTTGTGTTTTTGGTTTCGGGGCAATTAAGGTGCAGGAATTGAGAAGTTAGGATCGACAAAATGGAGTTTTAGGGTGGAAAAACTTAAACTCGCCGAGTAGAACAGTTAACTGGAAATTCCACCCCACAACAACTGTTTGAACTTGGGGTGGTTGTTCCAAGTGAAAAGTGGGTGTTCCAACTGGGGTGGGTGTTAAAGAAGTTCCAAGTGGGTAGGTATAAGTTCCAAGTTGGGGTGGGTGAGAAAACGTGGAAATGCGTCTTAATTAAAGTGGAAAGCGCCACAAAACCCATAGAAAGAAGGCATTTGTTAGGGTGGAAACGTTGAGAGGAATGTTCCGATGCAAAACGGCTTTTTTCAACTTGGGTTGGAAATTTCCACCCTAGTAGTTTTGAGTAGAGTTTTAAGCATTTCAAGTTGATAGGTTTGGTCAAATTTGATACTCGATAGTTGGTTATGCCTTGGTAGTAGTTTCGTTATGTGTTTTTGATTTCGGGGCAATTAAGGTGCAGGAATTGAGAAGTTAGGATCGACAAAATGGAGTTTTAGGGTGGAAAAACTTAAACTTGCCGAGTAAAACAGTTAACTGGAAGTTTCACCCCACAACAATTGTTTGAACTTGGGGTGGATGTTCCTAGGGAAAAGTGGGTGTTCGAGTTGGGGTGGGTGTTGAAAAAGTTCCAAGTGGGTAGGTATGAGTTCCAAGTTGGGATGGGTGGAAAAACGTGGAAATGCGTTTTAAGTAGGGTGGAAACCGCCACAAAACCCATAGAAATAAGGCATGTGTTAGGGTGGAAAAGTTGAGAGGAATGTTCCAATGCAAAACGGCCTTTTTCAACTTAGGGTGGAAATTTCCACCCTAGTAGTTTTGGTTACAGTTTTCAGCATTTCAAGTTGATAGGTTTGGTCAAAAACGATACTCGATAGTTGGTTATACCTTGGTAGTAGTTTCGCTTTGTGTTTTTGGTTTCGGGGCAATTAAGGTGCAGGAATTGAGAAGTTAGGATCGACAAAATGGAATTTTAGGGTGGAAAAGTTTAAACTCGCCGAGTAGAACAGTTAACTGGAAATTCCACCCCACAACAACTGTTTGAACTTGGGGTGGATGTTCCAAGTGAAAAGTGGGTGTTCCAACTGGGGTGGGTGTTGAAAAAGTTCCAAGTGGGTAGGTATAAGTTCCAAGTTGGGGTGGGTGGAAAAACGTGGAAATGCGTCTTAATTAGGGTGGAAACCGCCACAAAACCCATAGAAAGAAGGCATTTGTTAGAGTGGAAAAGTTGAAAGGAATGTTCCGATGCAAAACGGCCTTTTTCAACTTGGGGTGGAAATTTCCACCCTAGTAGTTTTGAGTAGAGTTTTAAGCATTTCAAGTTGATAGGTTTGGTCAAATTTGATACTCGATAGTTGGTTATGCCTTGGTAGTAGTTTCGTTATGTGTTTTTGATTTTGGGGCAATTAAGGTGCAGGAATTGAGAAGTTAGGATCGACAAACTGGAGTTTTAGGGTGGAAAAACTTAAACTTGCCGAGTAGAACAGTTAACATATAATTCCACCCCACAACAACTGTTTGAACTTGGGGTGGATGTTCCAAGTGAAAAGTGGGTGTTCCAATTGGGGTGGGTGTAGAAAAAGTTCCAAGTGGGTAGGTATAAGTTCCAAGTTGGGATGGGTGGAAGAACCTGGAAGTGCGTCTTAATTAGGGTGGAAACCGCCACAAAACCCATAGAAATAAGGCATGTGTTAGGGTGGGAAAGTTGAGAGGAATGTTCCAATGCAAAACGGCCTTTTTCAACTTAGGGTGGAAATTTCCACCCTAGTAGTTTTGGTTAGAGTTTTAAGCGTTTCAAGTTGATAGGTTTGTCAAATTTGATACTCGATAGTTGGTTATACCTTGGTAGTAGGTTCGCATTGTGTTTTTAATTTTGGGGCAATTAAAGTGCAAAAATTGAGAAGTTAAGATCGACAAACTGGAGTTTTAGGATGGAAAAACTAAAACTCGCACAGTAGAACAGTTAACTTAAAAGTCCACCCCACAACAACTGTTTGAACTTGGGGTGGATGTTCCAAGTGGAAAGTGGGTGTTCCATTTGGGGTGGGTGTTGAAAAAGTTCCAAGTGGGTAGGTATAAGTTCCAAGTTGGGGTGGGTTGAAAAACGTGGAAATGCGTTTTAATTAAAGTGGAAACCGCCACAAAACCCATAGAAGTAAGGCATGTGTTAGAGTGGAAAAGTTGAAAGGAATCTTCCAATGCAAAACGGTCTTTTTCAATTTGGGTTGGAAATTTCCATCCTAGTAGTTTTGGTTACAGTTTTCAGCATTTCAAGTTGATAGGTTTAATGAAGTTTGATACTCGGTAGTTGGTTATACCTTGGTAGAAGTTTCGCTTTGTGTTTTTGGTTTTGGGGCAATTAATGTGTAGGAATAGAGGAGTTAGGATCGACAAAATGGAGTTTTAGGGTGGAAAAACTTAAACTCGCAGAGTAGAACAGTTAACTGAAAATTCCACCCCACAACAACTATTTGAAGTTGGGGTGGATGTTCCATGTGGAAAGTGGGAATTCCAATTGGGGTGGGTGTTGAAAAAGTTCCAAGTTGGTAGGTATAAGTTCCAAGTTGGGGTGGGTGGAAAAACGTGGAAATGCGTTTTAATTAGGGTGGAAACCGGCACAAAACCCATAAAAACAAGGCATGTGTTAGGGTGGAAAAGTTGAGAAGAAAGTTCCAATGCAAAACGGTCTTTTTCAACTTAGGGTGGAAATTTCCACCTTAGTAGTTTTGGTTACAATTTTCAACATTTCAAATTGATAGGTTTGGTCAAATTTGATACTCGATAGTTGGTTATACCTTGGTAGTAGTTTCGCTTTGTGTTTTTATATTTGGGGCAATTAAGGTGCAGGATTTGAGAAGTTAGGATCGACAAAATGGAGTTTTAGGATGGAAAAACTTAAACTCGCGGAGTAGAACAGTTAATTGCAAATTCCACCCCACAACACTTGTTTGAACTTGGGGTGGATGTTCCAAGTGGAAAATGGGAGTTCAATTGGGGTGGGTGTTGAAAAAGTTTCAAGTGGGTAGGTATAAGTTCCAAGTTGGGGTGGGTGGAAAAACGTGGAAATGCGTCTTAATTAGGGTGGAAACCGGCAAAAAACCCATAGAAGTAAGGCATGTGTTAGGGTGGAAAAGTTGGGAACAATGTTCCAATGCAAAACGGCCTTTTTCAACTTAGGGTGGAAATTTCCACCCTAGTAGTTTTGGTTACAGTTTTCAGCATTTCAAATTGATAGGTTTGGTCAAATTTGATACTCGATAGTTGGTTATACCTTGGTAGTAGTTTCGCTTTGTGTTTTTGATGTTGGGGCAATCAAGGTGCAGGAAGTGAGAAGTTAGGATCGACAAAATGGAGGTTTAGGATGGAAAAACTTAAACTTGCAAAGTAGAACAGTTAACTTAACAGTCCACCCCACAACAACTGTTTGAACTTGGGGTGGATGTTCCAAGTGAAAAGTGGGTGTTCCAGTTGGGGTGGGTGTTGAAAAAGTTCCAAGTGGGTAGGTATAAGTTCCAAGTTGGGGTGGGTGGAAAAACTTGGAAATGCGTTTTAATTATGGTGGAAACCGCCACAGAACCCATAGAAGTAAGGCATGTGTTAAGGTGGAAAAGTTGAGAGGAAAGTTCCAATGCAAAACGGCCTTTTTCAACTTAGGGTGGAAATTTCCACCCTAGTAGTTTTGGTTACAGTTTTCAGCATTTCAAGTTGATAGGTTTGGTCAAAGTTGATACTCGATAGTTGGTTATGCCTTGGTAGTAGTTTCGCTATGTGTTTTTGATTTTGGGGCAATTAAGGTGCAGGAATTGAGAAGTTAGGATCGACAAAATGGAGTTTTAGGGTGGAAAAACTTAAACGCGCAGAGTAGAACAGTTAACTGCAAAATCCACCTCACAACAACTGTTTGAACTTGGGGTGGATGTTCCAAGTGGAAAAAGGGAGTTCCAATTGGGGTGGGTGTTGAAAAAGTTCCAAGTGGGTAGGTATAAGTTCCAAGTTGGGGTGGGTGGAAAAACGTGGAAATGCGTTTTATTTAAGGTGGAACCCGGCACAAAACCAATAGAAATAAGGCATGTGTTAGGGTGGAAAAGTTGAGAGGAATGTTCCAGTGCAAAACGGCCTTTTTCAACTTAGGGTGGAAATTTCCACCCTAGTAGTTTTGGTTACAGTTATCAACAATTCAAGTTGATTGGTTTGATCAAATTTGATAGTATTTTGGGTTTGATAGTAGTTTGGTAGTAGTTTGGTAGTAGTTTCGCCTTGTGTTTTTGATTTTGAGTAGTTTCGCTTTGTCTTTTTGATTTTGGGGCAATTGAGGTGCAGGAATTGAGAAGTTAGGATCGACAAAATGGAGTTTTAGGATGGAAAAACTTAAACTGGCCGAGTAGAACAGTTAACTTAAACTTCCACCCCACAACAACTGTTTGAACTTGGGGTGGATGTTCCAAGTGAAAAATGGGTGTTTTAATTGGGGTGGGTGTTGAAAAAGTTCCAAGTGGGTAGGTATAAGTTCCAAGTTGGGGTGGGTGGAAAAAGGTGGAAATGCGTTTTAACTAGGGTGGAAACCAACATAAAACAATAGAAGTAAGGCATGTGTTAGGGTGCAAAAGTTGAAAAGAAGTTTCCAATGCAAAACGGCCTTTTCCAACTTAGGGTGGAAATTTCCACCCTAGTAGTTTTGGCTACAATTTTAAGCATTTCAAGTTGATAGGTTTGGTCAAAATTGATACTCGATAGTTGGTTATACCTTGGTAGTAGTTTCGCTATGTGTTTTTGATTTTGGGGCAATTAAGGTGCAAAAATTGAGAAGTTAGGATCGACAAAATGGAGTTTTAGGGTGGAAAAACTTAAACTTGCAGAAAGAAACAGTTGGTTTGAAAAACCATCCCACAACAGCTGTTTGAACTTGGGGTGGATGTTCCAAGTGAAAAGTGGGTGTTCCAATTGGGGTGGGTGTTGAAAACGTTCCAAGTGGGTAGGTATAAGTTCCAAGTTGGGATGGGTAGAAAAACGTGGAAATGCGTCTTACTTAGGGTGGAAACCGGCACAAAACCCATAAAAATAGGGCATGTGTTAGGGTGGAAAAATTGAAAGGAATGTTCCGATGCAAAACGGCGTTTTTCAACTTAGGGTGGAAATTTCCACCCTAGTAGTTTTGGTTACAGTTTTCAGCATTTCAAGTTGATAGCTTTGGTCAAATTTGATACTCGATAGTTGGTTATACCTTGGTAGTAGTTTCGCTTTGTGTTTTTGATTTTGGGGCAATTAAGGTGCAGGAATTGAGAAGTTAGGATCGACAAACTGGAGTTTTAGGGAGGAAAAACTTAAACTCGCAAAGCAGAACAGTTAACTTAAACTTCCACCCCACAAAAACTGTTTGAACTTGGGGTGGATGTTCCAAGTGAAAATTGTGTGTTTCAGTTGGGGTGGGTGTTGAAAAAGTTCCAAGTGGGTAGGTATAAGTTCCAAGTTGGGGTGGGTGGAAAAACGTGGAAATGCGTCTTAATTATGGTGGAAACCGCCATAAAACCCATAAAAATGAAGCATGTGTTAGGGTGAAAAAGTTGAGAGGACTGTTCCAATCAAAGCGGCCTTTTTTCAACTTAGGGTGGAAATTTCCACCCTAGTAGTTTTGGTTACAGTTTTCAGCATTTCAAGTTGATAGGTTTGGTCAAATTTGATACTCGATAGTTGGTTATACCTTGGTAGTAGTTTCGCTATGTGTTTTTGATTTTGGGGCAATTAAAGTGCAGGAATTGAGAAGTTAGGATCGACAAACTGGAGTTTTTGGGGTGGAAAAACTTAAACTCGCAGAGTAGAACAGTTAATTTAAACTTCCACCCCACAACAACTGTTTGAACTTGGGGTGGATGTTCCAAGTGAAAAGTAGGTGTTCCAACTGGGGTGGGTGTTGAAAAATTTCCAAGTGGGTAGGTATAAGTTCCAAGTTGGGATGGGTGGAAAAACCTGGAAATGCGTCTTAATTATGGTGGAAACCGCCACAGAACCCATAGAAGTAAGGCATGTGTTAAGGTGGAAAAGTTGAGAGGAAAGTTCCAATGCAAAACGGCCTTTTTCAACTTAGGGTGGAAATTTCCACCCTAGTAGTTTTGGTTACAGTTTTCAGCATTTCAAGTTGATAGGTTTGGTCAAAGTTGATACTCGATAGTTGGTTATGCCTTGGTAGTAGTTTCGCTATGTGTTTTTGATTTTGGGGCAATTAAGGTGCAGGAATTGAGAAGTTAGGATCGACAAAATGGAGTTTTAGGGTGGAAAAACTTAAACGCGCAGAGTAGAACAGTTAACTGCAAAATCCACCTCACAACAACTGTTTGAACTTGGGGTGGATGTTCCAAGTGGAAAAAGGGAGTTCCAATTGGGGTGGGTGTTGAAAAAGTTCCAAGTGGGTAGGTATAAGTTCCAAGTTGGGGTGGGTGGAAAAACGTGGAAATGCGTTTTATTTAAGGTGGAACCCGGCACAAAACCAATAGAAATAAGGCATGTGTTAGGGTGGAAAAGTTGAGAGGGAAGTTCCAGTGCAAAACGGCCTTTTTCAACTTAGGGTGGAAATTTCCACCCTAGTAGTTTTGGTTACAGTTATCAACAATTCAAGTTGATTGGTTTGATCAAATTTGATAGTATTTTGGGTTTGATAGTAGTTTGGTAGTAGTTTGGTAGTAGTTTCGCCTTGTGTTTTTGATTTTGAGTAGTTTCGCTTTGTCTTTTTGATTTTGGGGCAATTGAGGTGCAGGAATTGAGAAGTTAGGATCGACAAAATGGAGTTTTAGGATGGAAAAACTTAAACTGGCCGAGTAGAACAGTTAACTTAAACTTCCACCCCACAACAACTGTTTGAACTTGGGGTGGATGTTCCAAGTGAAAAATGGGTGTTTTAATTGGGGTGGGTGTTGAAAAAGTTCCAAGTGGGTAGGTATAAGTTCCAAGTTGGGGTGGGTGGAAAAAGGTGGAAATGCGTTTTAACTAGGGTGGAAACCAACATAAAACAATAGAAGTAAGGCATGTGTTAGGGTGCAAAAGTTGAAAAGAAGTTTCCAATGCAAAACGGCCTTTTCCAACTTAGGGTGGAAATTTCCACCCTAGTAGTTTTGGTTACAATTTTCAGCATTTCAAGTTGATAGGTTTGGTCAAAATTGATACTCGATAGTTGGTTATACCTTGGTAGTAGTTTCGCTATGTGTTTTTGATTTTGGGGCAATTAAGGTGCAAAAATTGAGAAGTTAGGATCGACAAAATGGAGTTTTAGGGTGGAAAAACTTAAACTTGCAGAAAGAAACAGTTGGTTTGAAAAACCATCCCACAACAGCTGTTTGAACTTGGGGTGGATGTTCCAAGTGAAAAGTGGGTGTTCCAATTGGGGTGGGTGTTGAAAACGTTCCAAGTGGGTAGGTATAAGTTCCAAGTTGGGATGGGTAGAAAAACGTGGAAATGCGTCTTACTTAGGGTGGAAACCGGCACAAAACCCATAAAAATAGGGCATGTGTTAGGGTGGAAAAATTGAAAGGAATGTTCCGATGCAAAACGGCGTTTTTCAACTTAGGGTGGAAATTTCCACCCTAGTAGTTTTGGTTACAGTTTTCAGCATTTCAAGTTGATAGCTTTGGTCAAATTTGATACTCGATAGTTGGTTATACCTTGGTAGTAGTTTCGCTTTGTGTTTTTGATTTTGGGGCAATTAAGGTGCAGGAATTGAGAAGTTAGGATCGACAAACTGGAGTTTTAGGGAGGAAAAACTTAAACTCGCAAAGCAGAACAGTTAACTTAAACTTCCACCCCACAAAAACTGTTTGAACTTGGGGTGGATGTTCCAAGTGAAAATTGTGTGTTTCAGTTGGGGTGGGTGTTGAAAAAGTTCCAAATGGGTAGGTATAAGTTCCAAGTTGGGGTGGGTGGAAAAACGTGGAAATGCGTCTTAATTATGGTGGAAACCGCCATAAAACCCATAAAAATGAAGCATGTGTTAGGGTGAAAAAGTTGAGAGGACTGTTCCAATCAAAGCGGCCTTTTTTCAACTTAGGGTGGAAATTTCCACCCTAGTAGTTTTGGTTACAGTTTTCAGCATTTCAAGTTGATAGGTTTGGTCAAATTTGATACTCGATAGTTGGTTATACCTTGGTAGTAGTTTCGCTATGTGTTTTTGATTTTGGGGCAATTAAAGTGCAGGAATTGAGAAGTTAGGATCGACAAACTGGAGTTTTTGGGGTGGAAAAACTTAAACTCGCAGAGTAGAACAGTTAATTTAAACTTCCACCCCACAACAACTGTTTGAACTTGGGGTGGATGTTCCAAGTGAAAAGTAGGTGTTCCAACTGGGGTGGGTGTTGAAAAATTTCCAAGTGGGTAGGTATAAGTTCCAAGTTGGGATGGGTGGAAAAACCTGGAAATGCGTCTTAAATAGGGTGGAAACCGCCACAAAACCCATAAAAATAAGGCATGTGTTAGGGTGGAAAAGTTGAGAGGAATGTTCCAATGCAAAACGGCCTTTTTCAACTTAGGGTGGAAATTTCCACCCTAGTAGTTTTGGTTACAGTTTTCAGCATTTCAAGTTGATAGGTTTGGTCAAATTTGATACTCGATAGTTGGTTATTCCTTGGTAGTAGTTTTGCTGTGTGTTTTTGATTTTGGGGCAATTAAGGTGCAGGAAATGAGAAGTTAGGATCGACAGGATGGAAAAACTTAAACTCGAAGTGTAGAACAGTTAACTTAAACTTCCACCCCACAACAGCTGTTTGAATTTGGGGTGGATGTTCCAAGTGAAAAGTGGGTGTTCCATTAGGGGTGGGTGTTAAAAAAGTTCCAAGTGGGTAGGTATAAGTTCCAAGTTGGGGTGGGTGGAAAAACGTGGAAATGCGTTTTAATTAGGGTGGAAACCGGCACAAAACACATAGAAATAAGGCATGTGTTAAAATGGAAATTTTGCAAAGAACCTTCCAATGCAAAACGGCTTTTTTCAACTTAGGGTGGAAATTTCCACCCTAGTAGTTTTGGTTACAGTTTTCAGCATTTCAAGTTGATAGGTTTGGTCAAATTTGATACTCGATAGTTGGTTATACCTTGGTAGTAGTTTCGCTTTGTGTTTTTGATTTTGGGGCAGTTAAGGTGCAGGAATTGAGAAATTAGGATCGACAAAATGGAGTTTTAAGGTGGAAAAACTTAAACTTGCAGAGTAGAACAGTTAACTTAAACTTCACCCCAACAACAACTGTTTGAACTTGGGGTGGATGTTCCAAGTGAAGCGTGGGTGTTCCAAATGGGGTGGGTGTTGAAACAGTTCCAAGTGGGTAGGTATAAGTTCCAAGTTGGGATGGGTGGAAAAAGCTGGAAATGCGTCTTAATTAGGGTGGAAACCGCCACAGAACCCATAGAAATAAGGCATGTGTTAGGGTGGAACAGTTGAGAGGAATGTTCCAATGCAAAACGGCCTTTTTCAACTTGGGATGGAAATTTCCACCCTAGTAGTTTTGGTTACAGTTTTCAGCATTTCAAGTTGATAGGTTTGGTCAAATTTGATACTCGATAGTTGGTTATACCTTGGTAGTAGTTTCGCTTTGTGTTTTTGATGTTGGGGCAATTAAGGTGCAGGATTTGAGAAGTTAGGATCGACAAACTGGAGTTTTAGGGTGGAAAAACTTAAACTCGCAGAGTAGAACAGTTAACTTAAAATTCCATCCCACAACAACTGTTTGAACTTAAGGTGGATGTTCCAAGTGGAAAGTGGGAGTTCCAGTTGGGGTGGGTGTTGAAAAAGTTCCAAGTGGGTAGGTATAAGTTCCAAGTTGGGGTGGGTGGAAAAACGTGGAAATGCGTTTTAATTAGAGTGGAAACCGCCACAAAACCCATAGAAATAAGGCATGTGTTAGGGTGGAATAGTTGAGAGGAATGTTTCAATGCAAAACGGTTTTTTTGAACTTAGGGTGGAAATTTCCACCCTAGTAGTTTTGGTTACAGTTTTCAGCATTTCAAGTTGATAGGTTTGGTCAAATTTGATACTCGATAGTTGGTTATACCTTGGTAGTAGTTTCGTTTTGTGTTTTTGATTTTGGGGCAATTAAGGTGCAGGAATTGAGAAGTTAGGATCGACAAAATGGAGTTTTAAGATGGAAAAACTTAAACTTGCCGAATAAAACAGTTAACTGGAAATTCCACCCCGCAAAAGTTGTTTGAAGTTGGGGTGGATGTTCCAAGTGAAATGTGGGTGTTCCATTTAGGGTGGGTGTTGAAAAAGTTCCAAGTGGGTAGGTATAAGTTCCAAGTTGGGGTGGGTGGAAAAACTGGAAATGCGTCTTAATTAGGTTGGAAACCGCCACAAAACCCATAGAATTAAGGCATGTGTTAGGGTGGAAAAGTTGAGAGGAATGTTCCAATGCAAAACGGCCTTTTGCAATTTAGGGTGGAAATTTCCACCTCAGTAATTTTGGTTACAGTTTTAAGCATTTCAAGTTGATAGGTTTGGTCAAATTTGATACTCGATAGTTGGTTATACCTTGGTAGTAGTTTCGCTATGTGTTTCTGATTTTGGGGCAATTAAGGTGCAGGAATTCAAAAGTTAGGGGAGACAATTTGGAGTTTTAGGGTGGGAAAACTAACTCTGGCCGAGTAGAACAGTTAACTTAAAACTCCACCGTACAACAGCTGTTTGCACTCTGGGTGGATGTTCCAAGTGGAAAGTGGGTGTTCCAACTGGGGTGGGTGTTGAAAAAGTTCCAAGTGGGTAGGTATAAGTTCCAAATTGGGGTGGGTGGAAAAACGTGGAAATGCGTCTTAAATAGGGTGGAAACCGCCACAAAACCCATAGAAATAAGGCATGTGTTAGGGTGGAAAAGTTGAGAGGAAAGTTCCAATGCAAAACGGCCTTTTTCAACTTAGGGTGGAATATTCCACCCTAGTAGTTTTGGTTACAGTTTTCAGCATTTCAAGTTGATAGGTTTGGTCAAATTTGATACTCGAAAGTTGGTTATACCTTGGTAGTAGTTTCGCTATGTGTTTTTGATTTTGGGGCAATTAAGGTGCAGGAAGTGAGAAGTTAGAATCGACAAACTGAAGTTTTAGGGTGGAAAAACTTAAACTTGCAGAGTAGAACAGTTAACTTAAACTTCCATCCCACAACAACTGTTTGAACTTGGGGTGGATGTTCCAAGTGGAAAGTGGGAGTTCCAATTGGGGTGGGTGTTGAAAACGTTCCAAGTGGATAGGTATAAGTTCCAAGTTGGGGTGGGTGGAAAAACCTGGAAGTGCGTCTTAATTAGGGTGGAAACCGCCACAAAACCCTTAGAAATAAGGCACGTGTTAGGGTGGAAAAACTGAAAGGAAAGTTCCAATGCAAAACGGCTTTTTTCAGTTTAGGGTGGAAATTTCCACTCTAGTACTCTTGGTTACAGTTTTCAGCATTTCAATTTGATAGGTTTGGTCAAATTTGATACTCGATAGTTGGTTATACCTTGGTAGTAGTTTCGCCTTGTGTTTTTGATTTTGGGGCAATTAAGTGCAGGAATTGAGAAGTTAGGATCGACAAACTGGAGTTTTAGGGTGGAAAAAGTAAAACTGCTCGAGTAGAACAGTTAACTTAAAAGTCCACCCCACAACAGCTGTTTTAACTTGGGGTGGATGTTCCAAGTGGAAAGTGGGTGTTCCAACTGGGGTGGGTGTTGAAAAAGTTCCAAGTGGGTAGGTATAAGTTCCAAGTTGGGGTGGGTGGAAAAACGTGGAAGTGCGTCTCAATTAGGGTGGAAACCGCCACAAAACCCATAGAAATAAGGCATGTGTTAGGGTGGAAAAGTTGAGAGGAATGTTCCAATGCAAAACGGCCTTTTTCAACTTGGGATGGAAATTTCCACCTTAGTAGTTTTGGTTAGAGTTTTCAGCATTTCAAGTTGATAGGTTTGGTCAAATTTGATACTCGATAGTTGGTTATACCTTGGTAGTAGTTTCGCTATGTGTTTGTGATTTTAAGGCAATTAAGATGCTGGAATTGAGAAGTTAATATCGACAAACTGAGTAGAAAAACTTAAACTTGCAAAGTAGAACAGTTAACTGGAAATTCCACCCCACAACAACTGTTTGCACTTGGGGTGGATGTTCCAAGTGAAAAGTGGGAGTTCGATTTGAGGTGGGCGTTGAAAAAGTTCCAGGTGGGTAGGTATAAGTTCCAAATTGGGGTGGGTGGAAAAACGTGGAAATGCGTCTTAAATAGAGTGGAAACCGCCACAAAACCCATAGAAGTAAGGCATGTGTTAGGGTGGAAAGTTTGAGAAAAATGTTCCAATGCAAAACGGCCTTTTTCAACTTAGGGTGGAAATTTCCACCTTAGTAGTTTTGGTTACAGTTTTCAGCATTGCAGGTTGATAGGTTTGGTCAAATTTGACACTCGATAGTTGGTTATACCTTGGTAGTAGTTTCGTTTTGTGTTTTTGATTTTGGGGAAATTAAGGTGCAGGAATTGAGAAGTTAGGATCGACAAACTGGAGTTTTAGGGTGGAAAAACTTAAACTTGCAGAGTAGAACAGTTAACTTAAACTTCCATCCCACAACAACTGTTTGAACTTGGGGTGGATGTTCCAAGTGAAAAGTGGGAGTTCCAATTGGGGTGGGTGTTGAAAACGTTCCAAGTGGATAGGTATAAGTTCCAAGTTGGGGTGGGTGGAAAAACCTGGAAATGCGTCTTAAATAGGGTGGAAACCGCCACAAAACCCATAGAAATAAGGCATGTGTTAGGGTAGAAAAAATGAAAAGAATGTTCCAATGCAAAACGGCTTTTTTCAATTTAGGGTGGAAATTTCCACCCTAGTAGTCTTGGTTACAGTTTTTAGCATTTTAAGTTAATAGGCTTGGTCAAATTTGATACCCGATAGTTGGTTATACCTTGGTAGTAGTTTCGTTTTGTGTTTTTGATTTTGGGGCAATTAAGGTGCAAGAATTGAGAAGTTAGGATCGACAAAATGGAGTTTTAGGGTGGAAAAACTAAAACTGCTCGAGTAGAACAGTTAACTTAAAATTCCACCCCACAACAACTGTTTGAACTTGGGGTGGATGTTCCAAGTGAAAAGTGGGTGTTCCAACTGGGGTGGGTGTTGAAAAAGTTCCAAGTGTGTAGGTGTAAGTTCCAAGTTGGGGTGGGTGGAAAAACGTGGAAATGCGTCTTAGTTTAAAACCCATAGAAATAAGGCATGTGTTAGGGTGGAAAAATTGAAAGGAATGTTCCAATGCAAAACGGCCTTTTTCAACCTAGGGAGGAAATTTCCACCCTAGTAGTTTTGGTTACAGTTTTAAGGATTTCCAGTTGATAGGTTTGGTCAAATTTGATACTCGATAGTTGGTTATATCTTGGTAGTAGTTTCGCTTTGTGTTTTTGATGTTGGGGCAATTAAGGTGCAGGAATTGAGAAATTAGGATCGACAAACTGGAGTTTTAGGATGGGAAAACTTAAACTCTCCGATTAGAACAGTTAACTGAAAATTCCACCACACAGCAGCTGTTTGAACTTGGGGTGGATGTTCCAAGTGGAAAGTGGGTGTTCCAACTGGGGTGGGTGTTGAAAACGTTCCAAGTGGGTAGGTATAAGTTCCAAGTTGGGGTGGGTGGAAAAACGTGGAAATGCGTCTTAATTAAGGTGGAAACCGCCACAAAACCCATAAAAATAAGGCACGTGTTAAAATGGAAAAAATGAAAGGAATGTTCCAATGCAAAACGGCCTTTTTCAACTTAGGGTGGAAATTTCCACCCTAGTAGTCTTGGTTACAGTTTTAAGCATTTTAAGTTGATAGGTTTGGTCAAATTTGATACTCGATAATTGGTTATACCTTGGTAGTAGTTTCGCTTTGTGTTTTTGATTTTGGGGCAATTAAGGTGCAGGAATTGAGAAGTTAGGATCGACAAAATGGAGTTTTAGGGTGGAAAAACCAAAACTGCTCAAGTAGAACAGTTAACTCAAAATTCCACCCCACAACAACTGTTTGAAGTTGGGGTGGATGTTCCAGATGAAAAGTGGGTGTTCCAACTGGGGTGGGTGTTGAAAAAGTTCCAAGTGGGTAGGTATAAGTTCCAAGTTGGGGTGGGTGGAAAAACGTGGAAATGCGCTTTAATTTAAAACCCATAGAAATAAGGCATGTATTAGGGTGGAAAAGTTGAGAGGAATGTTCCAATGCAAAACGGCCTTTTTCAACTTGTGGTGGAAATTTCCACCCTAGTAGTTTTGGTTACAGTTTTCAGCATTTCAAGTTGATAGGTTTGGTCAAATTTGATACTGGATAGTTGGTTATACCTTGGTAGTAGTTTCGCTTTGTGTTTGTGATTTTAGGGTAATTAAGATGCTGGAATTGAGAAGTTGAGATCGACAAACTGAGTAGAAAAACTTAAACTTGCAAAGTAGAACAGTTAACTGGAAATTCCACCCCACAACAACTGTTTGAACTTGGGGTGGATGTTCCAAGTGAAAAGTGGGAGTTCGATTTGGGGTGGGTGTTGAAATGTTCCAAGTGGGTAGGTATAAGTTCCAAGTTGGGGTGGGGGGAAAAACGTGGAAATGCGTCTTAAATAGGGTGGAAACCGCCACAAAACCCATAGAAATAAGGCATGTGTGAGGGTGGAAAAGTTGAGAGGAATGTTCCAATGCAAAACGGCTTTTTTTAATTTAGGGTGGAAATTTCCACCCTAGTAGTTTTGGTTACAGTTTTAAGCGTTTCAAGTTGATAGGTTTGGTCAAATTTGATACTCGATAGTTGGTTATACCTTGGTAGTAGTTTCGCTTTGTGTTTTTGATTTTGGGGCTCTTAAGGTGCAGGAATTGATAAGCTAGGATCAACAAAATGGAGTTTTAGAGTGGAAAAACTTAAACTCGCAGAGTAAAACAGTTAACTAAAAACTTCACCCCACAACAGCTGTTTGAACTTGGGGTGGATGTTCCAAGTGGAAAGTGGATGTTCCAATTTGGGTGGGTGTTGAAAAAGTTCCAAGTGGGTAAGTATAAGTTCCAAGTTGGGGTGGGTGGAAAAACGTGGAAATGCGTCTTAATTAGGGTGGAAACCGGCACAAAACCCATAGAAATAAGGCATGTGTTAGGGTGGAAAAGTTGAGAGGAATGTTCCAATGCAAAACGGCCTTTTTCAACTTAGGGTGGAAATTTCCACCCTAATAGTTTTGGTTACAGTTTTCAGCATTTCAAGTTGATAGGTTTGGTCAAATTTGATACTCGATAGTTGGTTATACCTTGGTAGTAGTTTCGCTATGTGTCTTTGATTTTGGGGCAAATAAGATGCAGGATTTGAGAAGTTAGGATCGACAAACTGTAGTTTTAAGGTGGAAAAACTTAAACTCGCCGAGTAGAACAGTTAACTGGAAATTCCACCCCACAACAGCTGTTTGAATTTGGGGTGGATGTTCCAAGTGAAAAGTGAATGTTCCATTTGGGGTGGGTGTTGAAAAACTTCCAAGTATGTGGGTATAAGTTCCAAGTTGGGGTGGGTGGAAAAACGTGGAAATGCGTCTTAATTAGGGTGGAAACCGCCACAAAACCCATAGAAACAAGGCATGTGTTAGGGTGGAAAAGTTGAGAGGAATGTTCCAATGCAAAACGGCCTTTTTCAACTTAGGGTGGAAATTTCCACCCTAGTAGTTTTGGTTACAGTTTTCAGCATTTCAAGTTGATAGGTTTGGTCAAATTTGATACTCGATAGTTGGTTATACCTTGGTAGTAGTTTCGCTTTGTGTTTTTGATTTTGGGGCAAATAAAGTGCAGGAATGAAGAAGTTAAGGTCGACAAAATGGAGTTTTAAGGTGGTAAAAGTAAAACTGGCCGAGTAGAACAGTTAACTTAAAACTCCACCCCACAACAACTGTTTGAACTTGGGGTGGATGTTCCAAGTGAAAAGTGGGTGTTCCAACTGGGGTGGGTGTTGAAAAAGTTCCAAGTGGGTAGGTATAAGTTCCAAGTTGGGGTGGGTGGAAAAACGTGGAAGTGCGTTTTAGTTAGGGTGGAAACCACCACAAAACCCGTAGAAATAAGGCATGTGTTAGGGTGGAAAAGTTGAGAGGAATGTTCCAATGCAAAACGGCCTTTTTCAACTTAGGGTGGAAATTTCCACCCTAGTAGTTTTGGTTACAGTTTTCAACATTTCAAATTGATAGGTTTGGTCAAATTTGATACTCGATAGTTGGTTATACCTTGGTAGTAGTTTCGCTTTGTGTTTTTGATTTTGGGGCAATTAAGGTGCAGGAATTGAGAAGTTAGGATCGACAAAATGGAGTTTTAGGGTGGAAAAACTTAAACTCGCAGAGTACAACAGTTAACTTAAAACTCCACCCCACAACAGCTGTTTGAACTTGGGGTGGATGTTCCAAGTGGATAGTGGGAGTTCGATTTGGGGTGGGTGTTGAAAAAGTTTCTAGTGGGTAGGTATAAGTTCCAAGTTGGGGTGGGTGGAAAAACGTGGAAATGCGTCTTAAATAGGGTGGAAACCGCCACAAAACCCAAAGAAATATGGCATGTGTTAGGGTGGAAAAGTTGAGAGGAATGTTCCAATGCAAAACGGCTTTTTTTAATTTAGGGTGGAAATTTCCACCCTAGTAGTTTTGGTTACAGTTTTCAGCATTTCAAGTTGATAGGTTTGGTCAAATTTGATACTCGATAGGTGGTTATACCTTGGTAGTAGTTTCCCTACGTGTTTGTGATTTTGGGGCAATTAAGGTGCAGGAATTGAGAAGTAAAGATCGACAAACTGGAAGTTTAGGGTGGAAAAACTTAAACTCACGGAGTAGAACAGTTAACTCAAAATTCCACCACATAACAACTGTTTGAACTTGGGGTGGATGTTCCAAGTAAAAAGTGAAAGTTCCAATTGGGGTGGGTGTTGAAAACGTTCCAAGTGGGTAGGTGAAAGTTCCAAGTGTGGGTGGGTGGAAAAACGTGGAAATGCGTCTTAATTAAGGTGGAAACCGGCACAAAACCCATAGAAACAAGGCATGTGTTAGGGTGGAAAAGTTGAGAGGAATGTTCCAATGCAAAACGGCCTTTTTCAACTTAGGGTGGAAATTTCCACCCTAGTAGTTTTGGTTACAGTTTTCAGCATTTCATGTTGATAGGTTTGGTCAAATTTGATACTCGATAGTTGGTTATACCTTGGTAGTAGTTTCGTTTTGTGTTTTTGATTTTGGGGCAATTAAGGTGCAGGAATTGAGAAGTTAGGATCGACAAAATGGAGTTTTAGGATGGAAAAACTTAAACTTGCCGAGTAAAAGAGTTAATTGGAAATTCCACGCCACAACAGCTGTTTGAACTTGGGGTGGATGTTCCAAGTGAAAAGTGGGTGTTCCACTTGGGATGGCTGTTGAAAAAGTTCCAAGTGGGTAGGTATAAGTTCCAAGTTGGGGTGGGTGGAAAAACGTGGAAATGCGTCTTAATTAGGGTGGAAACCGCCACAAAACCCATAGAAATAAGGCATGTGTTAGGGTGGAAAAGTTGAGAGGAATGTTCCAATGCAAAACGGCCTTTTTCAACTTAGGGTGGAATTTTCCACCCTAGTAGTTTTGGTTACAGTTTTCAGCATTTCAAGTTGATAGGTTTGGTCAAATTTGATACTCGATAGTTGGTTATACCTTGGTAGTAGTTTCGCTTTGTGTTTTTGATTTTGGGGCAATTAAGGTGCAGGAATGGAGAAATTAGGATCGAGAAACTGGAATTTTTGGGTGGAAAAACTTAAACTCGCGGAATAGAATAGTTAACTGGAAAATCTACCCCACAACAGCTGTTTGAACTTGGGGTGGATGTTCCAAGTGAAAAGTGGGAGTTCGAGTTGAGGTGGGCGTTGAAAAAGTTTCAAGTGGGTAGGTATAAGTTCCAAGTTGGGGTGGGTGGAAAAACGTGGAAATGCGTCTTAATTAGGGTGGAAACCGCCATAAAACCCATAAAAACCAGGCACGTGTTAGGGTGGAAAAGTTGAATTGATTGTTCCAATGCAAAACGGCCTTTTACTAGTTAGGGTGGAAATTTCCACCCTAGTAGTTTTGGTTACAGTTTTCAGCATTTCAAGTTGATAGGTTTGGTCAAATTTGATACTGGATAGTTGGTTATACCTTGGTAGTAGTTTCGCTATGTGTTTTTGATTTTGGGGCAATTAAGGTGCAAGAATTGAGAAATTAGGATCGACAAAATCGAGTTTTAAGGTGGAAAAATTTAAACTCGGAAAATAGAACAGTTAACTTAAAACTCCACCCCACAAAAACTGTTTGAACTTGGGGTGGATGTTCCAAGCGAAAAATGTGTGTTTCAGTTGGGGTGGGTGTTGAAAAAGTTCCAAGTGGGTAGGTATAAGTTCCAAGTTGGGGTGGGTGGAAAAACGTGGAAATTCGTTTTATGTAAGGTGGAAACCGCCACAAAACCCATAGAAATAAGGCATGTGTTAAAATGGAAAAATTGAGAGGAATGTTCCGATGCAAAACGGCCTTTTTTAACTTGGGGTGGAAATTTCCACCCTAGTAGTTTTGGTTACAGTTTTAAGCATTTCAAGTTGATAGGTTTAGTCAAATTTGATACTCGATAGTTGGTTATACCTTGGTAGTAGTTTCGTTATGTGTTTTTGATTTTGGGGCATTTAAGGTGCAGGAATTGAGAAGTTAGGATCGACAAACTGGAGTTTTAGGGTGGAAAAACTTAAACTTGTTAAGTAGAACAGTTAACTTGAAATTCCACCCCACAACAGCTGTTTGAACTTGGGGTGGATGTTCCAAGTGAAAAGTAAAGGTTCCAATTGGGGTGGGTGTTGAAAAAGTTCCAAGTGGGTAGGTATAAGTTCCAAGTTGATATGGGTGGAAAAACTTGAAAATGCGTCTTAATCAAAGTGGAAAACGCCACAAAACCCATAGAAATAAGGCATGTGTTAGGGTGGAAAAGTTGAGAGGAATGTTCCAATGCAAAACGGCCTTTTTTAACTTAGGGTGGAAATTTCCACCCTAGTAGTTTTGGTTACAGTTGTAAACAATTCAAGTGTATAGGTTTGGTCAAATTTGATACTCGATAGTTGGTTATACCTTGGTAGTAGTTTCGTTTTGTGTTTTTGATTTTGGGGCAATTAAAGTGCAGGAATTGAGAAGTTAGGATCGACAAACTGGAGTTTTAGGATGGAAAAACTTAAATTTGCCGAGTAGAACAGTTGATTTAAAATTTCACCCTACAACAGCTGCTTGAACTTGGGGTGGATGTTCCAAGTGAAAAGTGGGTGTTCCAATTGGGGTGGGTGTTGAAAAAGTTCCAAGTGGGTAGGTATAAGTTCCAAGTTAGGGTGGGTGGAAAAACGTGGAAATGCGTCTTATTTAAGGTGGAAACCGCCATAAAACCCATAAAAATGAAGCATGTGTTAGGGTGGGAAAGTTGAAAGGACTGTTCCAATCAAAACGGCCTTTTTTTCAATTTAGGGTGGAATTTTCCACCCTAGTAGTTTTGGTTACAGTTTTCAGCATTTCAAGTTGATAGGTTTGGTCAAATTTGATACTCGATAGTTGGTTATACCTTGGTAGTAGTTTCGCTATGTGTTTTTGATTTTGGGGCAATTAAGGTGCAGGAATTGAGAAGTTAGGATCGACAAAATGGAATTTTTGGGGTGGAAAAACTTAAACTCGCAGAGTAGAACAGTTAACTTAAAGTTCCACCCCACAACAACCGTTTGAACTTGGGGTGGATGTTCCAAGTGAAAAGTGGGTGTTCCAATTGGGGTGGGTGTTGAAAAAGTTCCAAGTGGGTAGGTATAAGTTCCAAGTTGGGATGGGTGGAAAAACGTGGAAATGCGTCTTAATTAGGGTGGAAACCGCCACAAAACCCATAGAAGTAAGGCATGTGTTAGGGTGGAAAGTTTGAAAAGAATGTTCCAATGCAAAACGGCCTTTTTTCAACTTAGGGTGGAAATTTCCACCCTAGTAGTTTTGGTTACAGTTTTCAGCATTGCAGGTTGATGGGTTTGGTCAAATTTGATACTCGATAGTTGGTTATACCTTGGTAGTAGTTTCGCTATGTCTTTTTGATTTTGGGGCAATTAAGGTGCAGGAATTGAGAAGTTAGGATCGACAAAATGGAGTTTTAGGGTGGAAAAACTAAAACTGCTCGAGTAGAACCGTTAACTCAAAATTCCACCCCACAACAACTGTTTGAACTTGGGGTGGATGTTCCAAGTGAAAAGTGGGTGTTCCAACTGGGGTGGGTGTTGAAAAAGTTCCAAGTGGGTAGGTATAAGTTCCAAGTTGGGGTGAGTGGAAAAACGTGGAAATGCGTCTTGATTAAAGTGGAAACCGCCACAAAACCCATAGAAATAAGGCATGTGTTAGGGTGGAAAAGTTGAGAGGAATGTTCCAATGCAAAACGGTTTTTTTCAACTTGGGATGGAAATTTCCACCCTAGTAGTTTTGGTTACAGTTTTCAGCATTTCAAGTTGATAGGTTTGGTCAAATTTGATACTCGATAGTTGGTTATACCTTGGTAGTAGTTTCGCTTTGTGTTTGTGATTTTAAAGCAATTAAGATGCTGGAATTGAGAAGTTAAGATCGACAAACTGAGTAGAAAAACTTAAACTGGCCGAGTAAAACAGTTAACTGGAAATTCCACCCCACAACAACTGTTTGCACTTGGGGTGGATGTTCCAAGTGAAAAGTGGGAGTTCGATTCGGGGTGGGCGTTGAAAAAGTTCCAAGTGGGTAGGTATAAGTTCCAAATTGGGGTGGGTGGAAAAACGTGGAAATGAGTCTTAAATAGAGTGGAAACCGCCACAAAACCCATAGAAGTAAGGCATGTGTTAGGGTGGAAAGTTTGAGAAGAATGTTCCAATGCAAAACCGCTTTTTTCAGTTTAGGGTGGAAATTTCCACCCTAGTAGTTTTGGTTACAGTTTTGAGCATTGCAGGTTGATAGGTTTCGTCAAACTTGATACTCGATAGTTGGTTATACCTTGGTAGTAGTTTCGCTTTGTGTTTTTGATTTTGGGGCGATTAAGGTGCAGGATTTGAGAAGTTAGGATCGACAAACTGGAGTTTTAGGGTGGAAAAACTTAAACTCGCAGAGTAGAACAGTTAACTTAAACTTCCACCCTACAACAACTGTTTGAACTTGGGGTGGATGTTCCAAGTGAAAAGTGGGTGTTCCAACTGGGGTGGGTGTTGAAAAAGTTCCAAGTGGGTAGGTATGAGTTCCAAGTTGGGGTGGGTGGAAAAACGTGGAAATGCGTTTTAATTTAAAACCCATAGAAGTAAGGCATGTGTTAGGGTGGAAAAGTTGAGAGGAATGTTCCAATGCAAAACGGCCTTTTTCAACTTGGGGTGGAAATTTCCACCCTAGTAGTTTTGGTTACAGTTTTAAGCATTTCAAGTTGATAGGTTTGGTCAAATTTGATACTCGATAGTTGGTTATACCTTGGTAGTAGTTTCGCTTTGTGTTTGTGATTTTAGGGCAATTAAGATGCTGGAATTGAGAAGTTAGGATCGACAAACTGAGTAGAAAAACTTAAACTTGCAAAGTAGAACAGTTAACTGGAAATTCCACCCCACAACAGCTGTTTGAACTTGGGGTGGATGTTCCAAGTGAAAAGTGGGAGTTCGATTTGGGGTGGGCGTTGAAAAAGTTCCAAGTGGGTAGGTATAAGTTCCAAATTGGGGTGGGTGGAAAAACGTGGAAATGCGTTTTAAATAGAGTGGAAACCGCCACAAAACTTATAGAAGTAAGGGATGTGTTAAGGTGGAAAAGTTGAGAGGAATGTTCCAATGCAAAACGGCTTTTTTTCAACTTAGGATGGAAATTTCCACCCTAGTAGTTTGGGTTACTGTTTTCAGCATTGCAGGTTGATAGGTTTGGTCAAATTTGATACTCGATAGTTGGTTATACCTTGGTAGTAGTTTCGCTATGTGTATTTGATTTTAGGGCAATTAAGGTGCAGGAATTGAGAAGTTAGGATCGACAAAATGGAGTTTTAGGGTGGAAAAACTAAAACTGGCCGAGTAAAACAGTTAACTTAAAACTCCACCCCACAACAGTTGTTTGAACTTGGGGTGGATGTTCCAGGTGAAAAGTGGGTGTTCCAATTGGGGTGGGTGTTGAAATGTTCCAAGTGGGTAGGTATAAGTTCCAAGTTGGGGTGGGTGGAAAAACGTGGAAATCCGTCGTGAATAGGGTGGAAACCGCCACAAAACCCATAGAAATAAGGCATGTCTTAGGGTGGAAAAGTTGAGAGGAATGTTCCAATGCAAAGCGGTTTTTTTTTAACTTAAGGTGGAAATTTCCACCCTAGTAGTTTTGGTTACAGTTTTCAGCATTTCAAGTTGATAGGTTTGGTCAAAGTTGATACTCGATAGTTGGTTATACCTTGGTAGTAGTTTCGCTATGTGTTTTTGATTTTGGGGCAATTAAGGTGCAGGAATTGAGAAGTTAGGATCGACAAATGGAGTTTTAGGGTGGAAAAACTAAAACTGGCCGAGTAAAACAGTTAACTGGAAATTCCACCCCACAACAGCTGTTTGAATTTGGGGTGGATGTTCCAAGTGAAAAGTGGGTGTTCCAATTGGGGTGGGTGTTGAAAACGTTCCAAGTGGGTAGGTATAAGTTCCAAGTTGGGGTGGGGGGAAAAACGTGGAAATGCGTTTTAACTAGGGTGGAAACCGCCACAAAACCCATAGAAATAAGGCACGTGTTAAGGTGGAAAAATTGGGAGGAATGTTCCAATGCAAAACGGCCTTTTTCAACCTAGGGAGGAAATTTCCACCCTAGTAGTTTTGGTTACAGTTTTCAGCATTTCAAGTTGATAGGTTTGGTCAAAATTGATACTCGATAGTTGGGTATACCTTGGTAGTAGTTTCGCTTGGTGTTTTTGATTTTGGGGCAATTAAGGTGCAGGAATTGAGAAGTTAGGATCGACAAACTGGAGTTTTAGGATGGGAAAACTTAAAATCTCCGATTAGAACAGTTAACTGGAAATTCCACCCCACAACAGCTGTTTGAACTTGGGGTGGATGTTCCAAGTGGAAAGTGGGAGTTCGATTTAGGGTGGGCGTTGAAAAAGTTCCAAGTGGGTAGGTTTAAGTTCCAAATTGGGGTGGGTGGAAAAACGTGGAAATGCGTCTTAAAAAGAGTGGAAACCGCCACAAAACCCATAGAAGTAAAGCATGTGTTAGGGTGGAAAGTTTGAGAAGAATGTTCCAATGCAAAACGGCTTTTTTCAACTTAGAGTGGAAATTTCCACCCTAGTAGTTTTGGTTACAGTTTTCAGCATTGCAGGTTGATAGGTTTGGTCAAATTTGATACTCGATAGTTGGGTATACCTTGGTAGTAGTTTCGCTATGTGTTTTTGATTTTGGGACAATTAAGGTGCAGGAATTGAAAAGTTAGGATCAACAAAATGGAGTTTTAGAGTGGAAAAACTTAAACTCGCAGAGTAAAACAGTTAACTAAAAACTTAACCCCACAACAGCTGTTTGAACTTGGGGTGGATGTTCCAAATTGAAAGTGGGTGTTTCAATTGGGGTGGGTGTTGAAAAAGTTCCAAGTGGGTAGGTATAAGTTCCAAGTTGGGGTGGGTGGAAAAACCTGGAAATGCGTCTTAATTAGGGTGGAAACCGGCACAAAACCCATAGAAATAAGGCATGTGTTAGGGTGGAAAAGTTGAGAGGAATGTTCCAATGCAAAACGGCCTTTTTCAACTTAGGGTGGAAATTTCCACCCTAGTAGTTTTGGTTACAGTTTTAAGCATTTCCAGTTGATACGTTTGGTCAATTTTTATACTCGATAGTTGGTCATACCTTGGTAGTAGTTTCGCTATGTGTCTTTGATTTTGGGGCAAATAAAGTGCAGGATTTGAGAAGTTAGGATCGACAAACTGGAATTTTAAGGTGGAAAAACTTAAACTCGCCGAATAGAACAGTTAACTGGAAATTCCACCCCACAACAGCTGTTTGCACTTGGGGTGGATGTTCCAAGTGAAAAGTGGGTGTTCCAATTGGGGTGGGTGTTGAAAAACTTCCAAGTATGTAGGTATAAGTTCCAAGTTGGGGTGGGTGGAAAAACGTGGAAATGCGTTTTATTTAGGGTGGAAACCGCCACAAAACCCATAGAAATAAGGCATGTGTTAGAGTGGAAAAGTTGAGAGGAATGTTCCAATGCAAAACGGTTTTTTTCAACCTAAGGTGGAAATTTCCACCCTAGTAGTTTTGGTTACAGTTTTCAGCATTTCAAGTTGATAGGTTGGGTCAAATTTGATACTCGATAGTTGGTTATACCTTGGTAGTAGTTTCGCTTTGTGTTTTTGATTTTGGGGCAATTAAGGTGCAGGAATTGAGAAATTAGGATCGACAAACTGGAGTTTTAGGATGGGAAAACTTAAACTTGCCGAATAAAACAGTTAACTGGAAATTCCACCCCACAAAAGCTGTTTGAACTTGGGGTGGATGTTCCAAGTGGAAAGTGGGTGTTCCAATTGGGGTGGGTGTTGAAAAAATTCCAAGTGGGTAGGTATAAGTTCCAAGTTGGGGTGGGTGGAAAAACGTGGAAATGCGTCTTAATTAGGGTGGAAACCGCCACAAAACCCATAGAAATAAGACATGTGTTAGGGTGGAAAAATTGAGAGGAATGTTCCAATGCAAAACGGCCTTTTTCAACTTAGGGTGGAAATTTCCACCCTAGTAGTTTTGGTTACAGTTTTAAGCATTTCAAGTTGATAGGTTTGGTCAAATTTGATACTCGATAGTTGGTTATACCTTGGTAGTAGTTTCGTTTTGTGTTTTTCATTTTGGGGCAATTAAGGTGCAGGAATGGAGAAGTTAGGATCGACAAATTGGAGTTTTAGGATTTAAAAAACTTAAACTTGCCGAGTAGAACAGTTAACTGGAAATTCCACCCCACAACAACTGTTTGAACTTGGGGTGGATGTTCCAAGTGAAAAGTGGGAGTTCGATTTGGGGTGGGCGTTGAAAAAGTTTCAAGTGGGTAGGTATAAGTTCCAAGTTGAAGTGGGTGGAAAAACGTGGAAATGCGTTTTAAATCGGGTGGAAACCGGCACAAAACCCATAGAAATAAGGCATGTGTTAGGGTGGAAAAGTTGAGAGGAATGTTCCAATGCAAAACGGCCTTTTACTACTTAGGGTGGAAATTTCCACCCTAGTAGTTTTGGTTACAGTTTTCAGCATTTCAAGTTGATAGGTTTGGTCAAATTTGATACTCGATAGTTGGTTATACCTTGGTAGTAGTTTCGCTATGTGTTTTTGATTTTGGGGCAATTAAGGTGCAGGAATAAAGAAGTTAAGGTCGACAAAATGGAGTTTTAAGGTGGTAAAACTAAAACTGGCCGAATAGAAATGTTATTTTAAAACTCCACCCCACAACAACATTTTGAACTTGGGGTGGATGTTCCAAGTGGAAAGTGGGTGTTCCAACTGGGGTGGGTGTTGAAAAAGTTCCAAGTGGGTAGGTATGAGTTCCAAGTTGGGGTGGGTGGAAAAACGTGGGAGTGCGTCTTAGTTAGGGTGGAAACCACCACAAAACCCGTAGAAATAAGGCATGTGTTAGGGTGGAAAAGTTGAGAGGAATGTTCCAATGCAAAACGGTTTTTTTTTAAATTAGGGTGGAAATTTCCACCCTAGTAGTTTTGGTTACAGTTTTAAGCATTTCAAGTTGATAGGTTTGGTCAAAGTTGATACTCGATAGTTGGTTATACCTTGGTAGTAGTTTCGCTTTGTGTTTTTGATTTTGGGACAATTAAGGTGCAGGAATTGAGAAGTTAGGATCAACAAAATGGAGTTTTAGAGTGGAAAAACTTAAACTCGCAGAGTAAAACAGTTAACTAAAAACTTCACCCCACAACAACTGTTTGAACTTGGGGTGGATGTTCCAAATGGAAAGTGGGTGTTTCAATTGGGGTGGGTGTTGAAAAAGTTCCAAGTGGGTAGGTATAAGTTCCAAGGTGGGGTGGGTGGAAAAACCTGGAAATGCGTCTTAATTAGGGTGGAAACCGGCACAAAACCCATAGAAATAAGGCATGTGTTAGGGTGGAAAAGTTGAGAGGAATGTTCCAATGCAAAACGGCCTTTTTCAACTTAGGGTGGAAATTTCCACCCTAGTAGTTTTGGTTACAGTTTTAAGCATTTCAAGTTGATAGGTTTGGTCAAATTTGATACTCGATAGTTGGTCATACCTTGGTAGTAGTTTCGCTATGTGTCTTTGATTTTGGGGCAATTAAAGTGCAGGATTTGAGAAGTTAGGATCGACAAACTGGAGTTTTAGGGTGGAAAAACTTAAACTCGCCGAATAGAACAGTTAACTGGAAATTCCAACCCACAACAGCTGTTTGCACTTGGGGTGGATGTTCCAAGTGAAAAGTGGGTGTTCCAATTGGGGTGGGTGTTGAAAAAGTTCCAAGTATGTAGGTATAAGTTCCAAGTTGGGGTGGGTGGAAAAACGTGGAAATGCGTTTTAGTTAGGGTGGAAACCGCCACAAAACCCATAGAAATAAAGCATGTGTTAGGGTGGAAAAATTGAAAGGAATGTTCCAATGCAAAACGGCTTTTTTCAACCTAAGGTGGAAATTTCCACCCTAGTAGTTTTGGTTACAGTTTTAAGCATTTCAAGTTGATAGGTTTGGTCAAATTTGATACTCGATAGTTGGTTATACCTTGGTAGTAGTTTCGCTTTGTGTTTTTGATTTTGGGGCAATTAAGGTGCAGGAATTGAGAAATTAGGATCGACAAACTGGAGTTTTAAAATGGGAAAACTTAAACTTGCCGAATAAAACAGTTAACTGGAAATTCCACCCCACAAAAGCTGTTTGAAGTTGGGGTGGATGTTCCAAGTGAAAAGTAGGTGTTCCATTTAGGGTGGGTGTTGAAAAAGTTCCAAGTGGGTAGGTATAAGTTCCAAGTTGGGGTGGGTGGAAAAACGTGGAAATGCGTCTTAATTAGGGTGGAAACCGCCACAAAACCCATAGAAATAAGGCATGTGTTAGGGTGGAAAAGTTGAGAGGAATGTTCCAATGCAAAACGGTTTTTTTTTAATTTAGGGTGGAAATTTCCACCCTAGTAATTTTGGTTACAGTTTTCAGCATTTCAAGTTGATAGGTTTGGTCAAATTTGATACTCGATAGTTGGTTATACCTTGGTAGTAGTTTCGCTTTGTGTTTGTAATTTTGGGGCAATTAAGGTGCAGGAATTGAGAAGTTAGGATCGACAAACTGGAGTTTTAGGGTGGAAAAACTTAAACTCGCAGAGTACAACAGTTAACTTAAAATTCCACCCCACAACAGCTGTTTGAACTTGGGGTGGATGTTCCAAGTGAAAAGTGGGAGTTCGATTTGGGGTGGGTGTTGAAAAAGTTTCAAGTGGGTAGGTATAAGTTCCAAGTTGGGGTGGGTGGAAAAACGTGGAAATGCGTCTTAATTAGGGTGGAAACCGCCACAAAACCCATAGAAATATGGCATGTGTTAGGGTGGAAATGTTGAGAGGAATGTTCCAATGCAAAACGGCCTTTTACTACTTAGGGTGGAAATTTCCACCCTAGTAGTTTTGGTTACAGTTTTCAGCATTTCAAGTTGATAGGTTTGGTCAAGTTTGATACTCGATAGTTGGTTATACCTTGGTAGTAGTTTCGCTACGTGTTTTTGATTTTGGGGCAATTAAGGTGCAGGAAGTGAGAAGTTAGGAACGACAAACTGGAAGTTTAGGGTTAAAAAACTAAAACTCGCGAAGTAAAACAGTTAACTCAAAATTCCACCACATAACAACTGTTTGAACTTGGGGTGGATGTTCCAAGTGAAAAGTGGGTGTTCCAATTGGGGTGGGTGTTGAAAAAGTTCCAAGTGGGTAGGTATAAGTTCCAAGTTGGGGTGGGGGGAAAAACGTGGAAATGCGTTTTAATTAGGGTGGAAACCGCCACAAAACCCATAAAAACCAGGCATGTGTTAGGGTGGAAAAGTTGAGAGGAATGTTCCAATGCAAAACGGCCTTTTACTACTTAGGGTGGAAATTTTCACCCTAGTAGTTTATGTTACAGTTTTCAGCATTTCAAGTTGATAGGTTTGGTCAAATTTGATACTCGATAGTTGGTTATATTTTGGTAGTAGTTTCGCTATGTGTTTTTTATTTTGGGGCAATTAAGGTGCAGGAAGTGAAAAGTTAGGATCGACAAAATGGAGTTTTAGGGTGGAAAAACTTAAACTCGCAGAGTAGAACAGTTAACTTAAACTTCCACCCCACAACAGCTGTTTGAACTTGGGGTGGATGTTACAAGTGAAAAGTAAAAGTTTCAATTGGGGTGGGTGTTGAAAAAGTTCCAAGTGGGTAGGTATAAGTTCCAAGTTGGGGTGGGTGGAAAAACGTGGAAATGCGTTTTAAATCGGGTGGAAACCGGCACAAAACCCATAGAAATAAGGCATGTGTTAGGGTGGAAAAGTTGAGAGGAATGTTCCAATGCAAAACGGCCTTTTTCAACTTAGGGTGGAAACTTCCACCCTAGTAGTTTTGGTTACAGTTTTCAGCATTTCAAGTTGATAGGTTTGGTCAAATTTGATACTCGATAGTTGGTTATACCTTGGTAGTAGTTTCGCTATGTGTTTTTGATTTTAGGGCAATTAAGGTGCAGGAATAGAGAAGTTAAGGTCGACAAAATGGAGATTTAGGGTGGGAAAATTTAAACTGGCCGAGTAGAACAGTTAATTTAAAATTCTACCCCACAACAGCTGTTTGAACTTGGGGTGGATGTTCCAAGTGAAAAGTGGGTGTTCCAACTAAGGTGGGTGTTGAAAAAGTTCCAAGTGGGTAGGTATAAGTTCCAAGTTGGGGTGGGTGGAAAAACGTGGAAATGCGTTTTGATTAGGGTGGAAACCGCCACAAAACCCATAGAAATAAAGCATGTGTTAGGGTGGAAAAGTTGAAAGGAATGTTCCAATGCACAACGGTCTTTTTCAACCTAGCGTGGAAATTTCCACCCTAGTAGTTTTGGTTACAGTTTTCAGCATTTCAAGTTGATAGGTTTGGTCAATTTTGATACTCGATAGTTGGTTATACCTTGGTAGTAGTTTCGCTACGTGTTTTTGATTTTGGGGCAATTAAGGTGCAGGAATTGAGAAGTTAAGATCGACAAACTGGAAGTTTGGGGTGGAAAAACTAAAACTCGCGAAGTAAAACAGTTAACTCAAAATTCCACCACATAACAACTGTTTGAACTTGGGGTGGATGTTCCAAGTGAAAAGTGGGTGTTCCAATTGGGGTGGGTGTTGAAAAAGTTCCAAGTGGGTAGGCATAAGTTCCAAGTTGGGGTGGGGGGAAAAACGTGGAAATGCGTTTTAATTAGGGTGGAAACCGGCACAAAACCCATAGAAATAAGGCATGTGTTAGAGTGGAAAAGTTGAGAGGAATGTTCCAATGCAAAACGGCCTTTTTCATCTTAGGGTGGAATTTTCCACCCTAGTAGTTTTGGTTACAGTTTTAAGCATTTCAAGTTGATAGGTTTGGTCAAATTTGATACTCGATAGTTGGTTATACCTTGGTAGTAGTTTCGTTTTGTGTTTTTGATTTTGGGGCAATTAAGGTGCAGGAATGGAGAAGTTAGGATCCACAAACTGGAGTTTTAGGGTGGAAAAACTTAAACTCGCGGAATAGAACAGTTAACTGGAAATTCTACCCCACAACAGTTGTTTGAACTTCGGGTGGATGTTCCAAGTGAAAAGTGAGAGTTCGAGTTGAGCTGGGTGTTGAAAAAGTTTCAAGTGGGTAGGTATAAGTTCCAAGTCGATATGGGTGGAAAAACGTGGAAATGCGTTTTAATTAGGGTGGAAACCGCCACAAAACCCATAAAAACCAGGCATGTGTTAGGGTGGAAAAGTTGAGTTGAATGTTCCAATGCAAAACGGCCTTTTACTACTTAGGGTGGAAATTTCCACCCTAGTAGTTTTGGTTACAGCTTTCAGCATTTCAAGTTGATAGGTTTGGTCAAATTTGATACTCGATAGTTGGTTATACCTTGGTGGTAGTTTCGTTGTGTGTTTTTGATTTTGGGGCAATTAAGGTGCAGGAAGTGAGAAGTTAGGATCGACAAACTGGAGTTTTAGGGTGGAAAAACTTAAACTCGCAGAGTAGAACAGTTAACTTAAACTTCCACCCCACAACAGCTGTTTGAACTTGGGGTGGATGTTACAAGTGAAAAGTGGGTGTTCCAATTGGGGTTGGTGTTGAAAAAGTTCCAAGTGGGTAGGTATAAGTTCCAAGTTGGGGTGGGTGGAAAAACGTGGAAATGCGTTTTAAATCGGGTGGAAACCGGCACAAAACCCATAAAAATATGGCATGTGTTAGGGTGGAAAAGTTGAGAGGAATGTTCCATTGCAAAACGGCCTTTTTCAACTTAGGGTGGAAATTTCCACCCTAGTAGTTTTGGTTACAGTTTTAAGCATTTCAAGTTGATAGGTTTGGTCAAATTTGATACTCGATAGTTGGTTATACCTTGGTAGTAGTTTCGCTAAGTGTTTTTGTTTTTGGGGCAACTAAGGTGCAGGAATGGAGAAGTTAAGGTCGACAAAATGGAGTTTTGCGGTGGGAAAATTTAAACTGGCCGAGTAGAACAGTTAACTTAAAATTCTACCCCACAACAACTGTTTGAACTTGGGGTGGATGTTCCAAGTGAAAAGTGGGAGTTCGATTTGAGGTGGGTGTTGAAAAAGTTTCAAGTGGGTAGGTGTAAGTTCCAAGTTGGGGTGGGTGGAAAAACGTGGAAATGCGTCTTAGTTAGGGTGGAAACCGCCACAAAACCCATAAAAACAAGGCATATGTTAGGGTGGAAAAGTTGAAAGGAATGTTCCAATGCAAAACGGCTTTTTACTACTTAGGGTGGAAATTTCCACCCTAGTAGTTTTGGTTACAGTTTTCAGCATTTCAAGTTGATAGGTTTGGTCAAATTTGATACTCGATAGTTGGTTATACCTTGGTAGTAGTTTCGCTATGTGTTTTTGATTTTGGGGCAATTAAGGTGCAGGAATGAAAAAGTTAAGGTCGACAAAATGGAGTTTTAGGGTGGGAAAATTAAAACTGGCCGAGTAGAACAGTTAACTTAAAATTCCACCCCACAACAATTGTTTGAACTTGGGGTGGATGTTCCAAGTGAAAAGTGGGTGTTCCAACTGGGGTGGGTGTTGAAAAAATTTCCAAGTGGGTAGGTATAAATTCCAAGTTGGGGTGGGTGGAAAAACGTGGAAATGCGTTTTAATTAGGGTGGAAACCGCCACAAAACCCATAGAATTAAGGCATGTGTTAGGGTGGAAAAGTTGAGAGGAATGTTCCAATGCAAAACGGCCTTTTTCAACTTAGGGTGGAAATTTCCACCCTAGTAGTTTTGGTTACAGCTTTCAGCATTTCAAGTTGATAGGTTTGGTCAAACTTGATACTCGATAGTTGGTTATACCTTGGTAGTAGTTTCGCTATGTGTTTTTGTTTTTGGGGCAATTAAGATGCAGGAATTGAGAAGTTAGGATCGACAAAATGGAGTTTTAAGGTGGAAAAACTTAAACTCGCAGAGCAGAACAGTTAACTTAAACTTCCACCCCACAACAACTGTTTGAACTTGGGGTGGATGTTCCAAGTGAAAAGTGGGAGTTCGATTTGGGGTGGGTGTTGAAAAAGTTTCAAGTGGGTAGGTATAAGTTCCAAGTTGGGGTGGGTGGAAAAACGTGGAAATGCGTCTTATTCAGGGTGGAAACCGGCACAAAACCCATAGAAGTACGGCATGTGTTAGGGTGGAAAGGTTGAGAGGAATGTTCCAATGCAAAACGGCCTTTTTCAACTTAGGGTGGAAATTTCCACCCTAGTAGTTTTGGTTACAGTTTTCAGCATTTCAAGTTGATAGGTTTGGTCAAATTTGATACTCGGTAGTTGGTTATACCTTGGTAGTAGTTTCGCTATGTGTTTGTGTGTTTGGGGCAACTAAGGTGCAGGAATTGAGAAGTTAGGATCGACAAAATGGAGTTTTAGGGTGGAAAAACTTAAACTCGCAAAGTAGAACAGTTAACTCAAAATTCCACCTCATAACAACTGTTTGAACTTGGGGTGGATGTTCCAAGTGAAAAGTGGGTGTTCCAACTGGGGTGGGTGTTGAAAAGTTCCAAGTGGGTAGGTATAAGTTCCAAGTTGGGGTGGGTGGAAAAACGTCGAAATGCGTTTTATATAAGGTGGAAACCGGCACAAAACCCATAGAAATAAAGTATGTGTTAGGGTGGAAAAGTTGAGAGGAATGTTCCAATGCAAAACGGTCTTTTTCAACTTAGGGTGGAAATTTCCACCCTAGTAGTTTTGGTTACAGTTTGCAGCATTTCAAGTTGATAGGTTTGGTCAATTTGGATACTCGATAGTTGGTTATACCTTGGTAGTAGTTTCGCTATGTGTTTGTGAATTTAAGGCAATTAAGGTGCAGGAATTGAGAAGTTAGGATCGACAAAATGGAGTTTTAGGGTGGAAAAACTTAAACTCGCGGAGTAGAACAGTTAACTCAAAATTGCACCTCATAACAACTGTTTAAACTTGGGGTGGATGTTCCAAGTGAAAGGTGGGTGTTCCAATTGGGGTGGGTGTTGAAAACGTTCCAAGTGGGTAGGTATAAGTTCCAAGTTGGGGTGGGTGGAAAAACCTGGAAATGCGTCTTAGTTAGGGTGGAAACCGCCACAAAACCCGTAGAAATAAGGCATGTGTTAGGGTGGAAAAGTTGAGAGGAATGTTCCAATGCAAAACGGCCTTTTTCAACCTAGGGTAGAAATTTCCACCCTAGTAGTTTTGGTTACAGTTTTCAGCATTTCAAGTTGATAGGTTTGGTCAAATTTGATACTCGATAGTTGGTTATACCTTGGTAGTAGTTTCGCTATGTGTTTGTGATTTTGGGGCAATTAAGGTGCAGGAATTGAGAAGTTAAGATCGACAAACTGGAGTTTTAGGATGGAAAAACCTAAACTTGCCGAGTAGAACAGTTAACTGGAAAATCCACCCCACAACAGCTGTTTAAACTTGGGGTGGACGTTCCAAGTGAAAAATTGGAGTTCGATTTGGGGTGAGCGTTGAAAAACTTTCAAGTGGGTAGGTATAAGTTCCAAGTTGGGGTGGGTGGAAAAACGTGGAAATGCGTTTTAATTAGGGTGGAAACCGCCACAAAACCCATAAAAACAAGGCATGTGTTAGGGTGGAAAAGTTGAGAGGAATGTTCCAATGCAAAACGGCCTTTTTATTACTTAGGGTGGAAATTTCCACCCTAGTAGTTTTGGTTGCAGTTTTCAGCATTTCAAGTTGATAGGTTTGGTCAAATTTGATACTCGATAGTTGGTTATACCTTGGTAGTAGTTTCGCTACGTGTTTTTGATTTTGGGGCAATTAAGGTGCAGGAATTGAAAAGTTAGGATCGACAAAATGGAGTTTTAAGGTGGAAAAACTAAAACTCGCGAAGTAAAACAGTTAACTCAAAATTCCACAACATAACAACTGTTTGAACTTGGGGTGGATGTTCCAAGTGAAAAGTGGGTGTTCCAATTGGGGTGGGTGTTGAAAAAGTTCCAAGTGGGTAGGTATAAGTTCCAAGTTGGGGTGGGTGGAAAAACGTGGAAATGCGTCTTAATTAGGGTGGAAACCGGCACAAAACCCATAGAAACATAGCATGTGTTAGAGTGGAAAAGTTGAGAGGAATGTTCCAATGCAAAACGGCCTTTTTCAACTTAGGGTGGAAATTTCCACCCTAGTAGTTTTGGTTACAGTTTTCAGCATTTCAAGTTGATAGGTTTGGTCAAATTTGATACTCGATAGTGTGTTATTCCTTGGTAGTAGTTTCGCTATGTGTTTTTTGATTTTGGGGCAATTAAGGTGCAGGAATGGAAAAGTTAGGATCGACAAACTGGAGTTTTAGGGTGGGAAAACTTAAACTCGCGGATTAGAACAGTTAACTGGAAATTCTACCCCACAACAGCTGTTTGAACTTCGGGTGGATGTTCCAAGTTAAAAGTGAGAGTTCGAGTTGAGGTGGGCGTTGAAAAAGTTCCAAGTGGGTAGGTATAAGTTCCAAGTTGATATGGGTGGAAAAACGTGGAAATGCGTTTTAAAGCGGGTGGAAACCGGCACAAAACCCATAGAAATAAGGCATGTGTTAGGGTGGAAAAGTTGAGAGGAATGTTCCAATGCAAAACGGCCTTTTTCAACTTAGGGTGGAAATTTCCACCCTAGTAGTTTTGGTTACAGTTTTCAGCATTTCAAGTTGATAGGTTTGGTCAAATTTGATACTCGATAGTTGGTTATACCTTGGTAGTAATTTCGCTTTGTCTTTTTGATTTTGGGGCAATTAAGGTGCAAGAATTGAGAAGTTACGATCGACAAACTGGAGTTTTAAGGTGGAAAAACTTAAACTCGCAGAGTAGAACAGTTAACTTAAAACACCACCCCACAACAACTGTTTGAACTTGGGGGGGATGTTCCAAGTGAAAAGTGGGAGTTCGATTTGAGGTGGGCGTTGAAAAAGTTCCAAGTGGGTAGGTGTAAGTTCCAAGTTGGGGTGGGTGGAAAAACGTGGAAAAGCGTCTTAATTAGGGTGCAAACCGCCACAAAACTCATAAAAACAAAGCATATGTTAGGGTGGAAAAGTTGAAAGGAATGTTCCAATGCAAAACGGCTTTTTACTACTTAGGGTAGAAATTTCCACCCTAGTAGTTTTGGTTACAGTTTTCAGCATTTCAAGTTGATAGGTTTGGTCAAATTTGATACTCGATAGTTGGTTATACCTTGGTAGTAGTTTCGCTATGTGTTTTTGATTTTGGGGCAATTAAGGTGCAGGAATGAAAAAGTTAAGGTCGACAAAATGGAGTTTTAGGGTGAGAAAATTAAAACTGGCCGAGTAGAACAGTTAACTTAAAATTCCACCCCACAACAATTGGTTAAACTTGGGGTGGATGTTCCAAGTGAAAAGTGGGTGTTCCAACTGGGGTGGGTGTTGAAAAAGTTCCAAGTGGGTAGGTATAAGTTCCAAGTTGGGGTGGGGGGAAAAACGTGGAAATGCGTTTTAATTAGGGTGGAAACCACCACAAAACCCATAGAAATAAGGCATGTGTTAGGGTGGAAAAGTTGAGAGGAATGTTCCAATGCAAAACGGCCTTTTTCAACTTAGGGTGGAAATTTCCACCCTAGTAGTTTTGGTTACAGCTTTCAGCATTTCAAGTTGATAGGTTTGGTCAAACTTGATACTCGATAGTTGGTTATACCTTGGTAGTAGTTTCGCTATGTGTTTTAGTTTTTGGGGCAATTAAGATGCAGGAATTGAGAAGTTAGGATCGACAAAATGGAGTTTTAGGGTGGAAAAACTTAAACTCGCAGAGCAGAACAGTTAACTTAAAACACCACCCCACAACAACTGTTTGAACTTGGGGTGGATGTTCCAAGTGAAAAGTGGGAGTTCGATTTGAGGTGGGCGTTGAAAAAGTTCCAAGTGGGTAGGTGTAAGTTCCAAGTTGGGGTGGGTGGAAAAACGTGGAAAAGCGTCTTAATTAGGGTGCAAACCGCCACAAAACTCATAAAAACAAGGCATATGTTAGGGTGGAAAAGTTGAAAGGAATGTTCCAATGCAAAACGGCTTTTTACTACTTAGGGTAGAAATTTCCACCCTAGTAGTTTTGGTTACAGTTTTCAGCATTTCAAGTTGATAGGTTTGGTCAAATTTGATACTCGATAGTTGGTTATACCTTGGTAGTAGTTTCGCTATGTGTTTTTGATTTTGGGGCAATTAAGGTGCAGGAATGAAAAAGTTAAGGTCGACAAAATGGAGTTTTAGGGTGAGAAAATTAAAACTGGCCGAGTAGAACAGTTAACTTAAAATTCCACCCCACAACAATTGGTTAAACTTGGGGTGGATGTTCCAAGTGAAAAGTGGGTGTTCCAACTGGGGTGGGTGTTGAAAAAGTTCCAAGTGGGTAGGTATAAGTTCCAAGTTGGGGTGGGTGGAAAAACGTGGAAATGCGTTTTAATTAGGGTGGAAACCGCCACAAAACCCATAGAAATAAGGCATGTGTTAGGGTGGAAAAGTTGAGAGGAATGTTCCAATGCAAAACGGCCTTTTTCAACTTAGGGTGGAAATTTCCACCCTAGTAGTTTTGGTTACAGCTTTCAGCATTTCAAGTTGATAGGTTTGGTCAAACTTGATACTCGATAGTTGGTTATACCTTGGTAGTAGTTTCGCTATGTGTTTTAGTTTTTGGGGCAATTAAGATGCAGGAATTGAGAAGTTAGGATCGACAAAATGGAGTTTTAGGGTGGAAAAACTTAAACTCGCAGAGCAGAACAGTTAATTTAAAATTCCACCCCACAACAACTGTTTGAACTTGGGGTGGATGTTCCAAGTGAAAAGTGGGAGTTCGATTTGGGTTGGGTGTTGAAAAAGTTTCAAGTGGGTAGGTATAAGTTCCAAGTTGGAGTGGGTGGAAAAACGTGGAAATGCGTCTTAATTAGGGTGGAAACCGCCACAAAACCCATAGAAATAAGGCATGTGTTAGGGTGGAAAAGTTGAGAAGAATGTTCCAATGCAAAACGGCCTTTTTCAACTTAGGGTGGAAATTTCCACCCTAGTAGTTTTGGTTACAGTTTTCAGCATTTCAAGTTGATAGGTTTGGTCAAATTTGATACTCGGTAGTTGGTTATACCTTGGTAGTAGTTTCGCTATGTGTTTGTGATTTTGGGGCAATTAAGGTGCAGGAATTGAGAAGTTAGGATCGACAAACTGGAGTTTTAGGGTGGAAAAACTTAAACTCGCAAAGTGGAACAGTTAACTCAAAATTCCAACTTATAACAACTGTTTGAACTTGGGGTGGATGTTCCAAGTGAAAAGTGATTGTTCCAACTGGGGTGGGTGTTGAAAAAGTTCCAAGTGGGTAGGTATAAGTTCCAAGTTGGGGTGGGTGGAAAAACCTGGAAATGCGTCTTATATAGGGGTGAAACCGGCACAAAACCCATAGAAATAAGGCATGTGTTAGGGTGGAAAAGTTGAGAGGAATGTTCCAATGCAAAACGGCGTTTTTCAACTTAGGGTGGAAATTTCCACCCTAGTAGTTTTGGTTACAGTTTTCAGCATTTCAAGTTGATAGGTTTGGTCAAATTTGATACTCGATAGTTGGTTATACCTTGGTAGTAGTTTCGCTATGTGTTTGTGAATTTAAGGCAATTAAGGTGCAGGAATTGAGAAGTTAGGATCGACAAAATGGAGTTTTAAGGTGGAAAAACTTAAACTCGCGGAGTAGAACAGTTTATTCAAAGTTCCAACTCATAACAACTGTTTGAACTTGGGGTGGATGTTCCAAGTGGAAAGTGGGTGTTCCAATTGGGGTGGGTGTTGAAAAGTTCCAAGTGGGTAGGTATAAGTTCCAAGTTGGGGTGGGTGGAAAAACGTGGAAATGCGTTTTATATAAGGTGGAAACCGGCACAAAACCCATAGAAATAAGGCATGTGTTAGGGTGGAAAAGTTGAGAGGAATGTTCCAATGCAAAACGGTCTTTTTCAACTTAGGGTGGAAATTTCCACCCTAGTAGTTTTGGTTACAGTTTTCAGCATTTCAAGTTGATAGGTTTGGTCAAACTTGATACTCGATAGTTGGTTATACCTTGGTAGTAGTTTCGCTATGTGTTTGTGAATTTAAGGCAATTAAGGTGCAGGAATTGAGAAGTTAGGATCGACAAAATGGAGTTTTAGGGTGGAAAAACTTAAACTCGCGGAGTAGAACAGTTAACTCAAAATTCCACCTCATTACAACTGTTTAAACTTGGGGTGGATGTTCCAAGTGAAAAGTGGGTGTTCCAATTGGGGTGGGTGTTGAAAACGTTCCAAGTGGGTAGGTATAAGTTCCAAGTTGGGGTGGGTGGAAAAACGTGGAAATGCGTCTTAGTTAGGGTGGAAACCGCCACAAAACCCGTAGAAATAAGGATGTGTTAAGGTGGAAAAGTTAAAAGGAATGTTCCAATGCAAAACGGCCTTTTTCAACCTAGGGTGGAAATTTCCACCCTAGTAGTTTTGGTTACAGTTTTAAGCATTTCAAGTTGATAGGTTTGGTCAAATTTGATACTCGATAGTTGGTTATACCTCGGTAGTAGTTTCGCTATGTGTTTTTGATTTTGGGGCAATTACGGTGCAGGAATTGAGAAGTTAGGATCGACAAACTGGAGTTTTAGGATGGAAAAACCTAAACTTGCCGAGTAGAACAGTTAACTGGAAATTCCACCCCACAACAGCTGTTTAAACTTGGGGTGGATGTTCCAAGTGAAAAATTGGAGTTCGATTTGGGGTGGGCGTTGAAAAAGTTTCAAGTGGGTAGGTATAAGTTCCAAGTTGGGGTGGGTGGAAAAACGTGGAAATGCGTTTTAATTAGAATGGAAACCGCCACAAAACCCATAAAAACAAAGCATGTGTTAGGGTGGAAACGTTGAGAGGAATGTTCCAATGCAAAACGGCTTTTTACTACTTAGGGTGGAATTTTCCACCCTAGTAGTTTTGGTTACAGTTTTCAGCATTTCAAGTTGATAGGTTTGGTCAAATTTGATACTCGATAGTTGGTTATACCTTGGTAGTAGTTTCGCTACGTGTTTTTGATTTTGGGGTAATTAAGGTGCAGGAATTGAGAAGTTAGGATCGACAAACTGGAGTTTTAGGGTGGAAAAACTAAAACTCGCGAAGTAAAACAGTTAACTCAAAATTCCACCACATAACAACTGTTTGAACTTCGGGTGGATGTTCCAAGTGAAAAATGGGTGTTCCAATTGGGGTGGGTGTTGAAAAAGTTCCAAGTGGGTAGGTATAAGTTCCAAGTTGGGGTGGGGGGAAAAACGTGGAAATGCGTCTTAAATAGGGTGGAAACCGGCACAAAACCCATAGAAACATAGCATGTAATAGAGTGGAAAAGTTGAGAGGAATGTTCCAATGCAAAACGGCCTTTTTCAACTTAGGGTGGAAATTTCCACCCTAGTAGTTTTGGTTACAATTTTAAGCATTTCAAGTTGATAGGTTTGGTCAAATTTGATACTCGATAGTGTGTTATACCTTGGTAGTAGTTTCGCTTTGTGTTTTTGATTTTGGGGCAATTAAGGTGCAGGAATGGAGAAGTTAGGATCGACAAAATGGAGTTTTAGGGTGGAAAAACTTAAACTCGCGGAATAGAACAGTTAACTGGAAATTCTACCCCACAACAGCTGTTTGAACTTGGGGTGGATGTTCCAAGTGAAAAGTGAGAGTTCGAGTTGAAGTGGGCGTTGAAAAAGTTTCAAGTGGGTAGGTATAAGTTCCAAGTTGATATGGGTGGAAAAACGTGAAAATGCGTTTTAATTAGGGTGGAAACCGCCACAAAACCCATAAAAACAAGGCATATGTTAGGGTGGAAAAGTTGAGTTGATTGTTCCAATGCAAAACGGCCTTTTACTACTTAGGGTGGAAATTTCCACCCTAGTAGTTTTGGTTACAGTTTTCAGCATTTCAAGTTGATAGGTTTGGTCAAATTTGATACTCGATAGTTGGTTATACCTTGGTAGTAGTTTCGTTTTGTGTTTTTGATTTTGGGGCAATTAAGGTGCAGGAAGTGAGAAGTTAGGATCGACAAACTGGAGTTTTAGGGTGGAAAAACTTAAACTCGCAGAGTAGAAGAGTTAACTTAAACTTGCACCCCACAACAGCTGTTTGAACTTGGGGTGGATGTTCCAAGTGAAAAGTAAAAGTTCCAATTGGGGTGGGTGTTGAAAAAGTTCCAAGTGGGTAGGTATAAGTTCCAAGTTGGGGTGGGTGGAAAAACGTGGAAATGCGTTTTAAATCGGGTGGAAACCGGCACAAAACCCATAGAATCAAGGCATGTGTTAGGGTGGAAAAGTTGAGAGGAATGTTCCAATGCAAAACGGCCTTTTTCAACTTAGGGTGGAAATTTCCACCCTAGATGTTTTGGTTACAGTTTTAAGCATTTCAAGTTGATAGGTTTGGTCAAATTTGATACTCGATAGTTGGTTATACCTTGGTAGTAGTTTCGCTATGTGTTTTTGATTTTGGGGCAATTAAGGTGCAGGAATGGAGAAGTTAAGGTCGACAAACTGGAGTTTTAGGGTGGGAAAAGTTAAACTGGCCGAGTAGAACAGTTAACTTAAAATTCTACCCCACAACAACTGTTTGAACTTGGGGTGGATATTCCAAGTGAAAAGTGGGTGTTCCAACTGGGGTGGGTGTTGAAAAAGTTCCAAGTGGGTAGGTATAAGTTCCAAGTTGGGGTGGGTGGAAAAACGTGGAAATGCGTCTTAATTAGGGTGGAAACCGGCACAAAACCGATAGAAATAACGCATGTGTTAGGGTGGAAAAGTTGAGAGGAATGTTCCAATGCAAAACGGCCTTTTTCAACTTAGGGTGGAAATTTCCACCCTAGTAGTTTTGGTTACAGTTTTCAGCATTTCAAGGTTATAGGTTTGGTCAAATTTGATACTCGATAGTTGGTTATACCTTGGTAGTAATTTCGCTTTGTTTTTTTGATTTTGGGGCAATTAAGGTGCAGGAATTGAGAAGTTAGGATCGACAAACTGGAGTTTTAGGGTGGAAAAACTTAAACTCGCAGAGTAGAACAGTTAATTTAAAATTCCACCCCACAACAACTGTTTGAACTTGGGGTGGATGTTCCAAGTGAAAAATGGGTGTTCCAACTGGGGTGGGTGTTGAAAAGTTCCAAGTGGGTAGGTCTAAGTTCCAAGTTGATATGGGTGGAAAAACCTGAAAATGCGTTTTAATTAAGGTGGAAACCGCCACAAAACCCATAGAAATAAGGCATGTGTTAGGGTGGAAAAGTTGAGAGGAATGTTCCAATGCAAAACGGCCTTTTTCAACCTAGGGTGGAAATTTCCACCCTAGTAGTTTTGGTTACAGTTTTCAGCATTTCAAGTTGATAGGTTTGGTCAAATTTGATACTCGATAGTTGGTTATACCTTGGTAGTAGTTTCGCTATGTGTTTTTGATTTTGGGGCAATTAAAGTGCAGGAATGGAGATGTTAAGGTCGACAAAATGGAGTTTTAGGGTGGGAAAATTTAAGCTGCCGAGTAGAACAGTTAACTTAAAATTTTACCCCACAACAACTGTTTGAACTTGGGGTGGATGTTCCAAGTGAAAAGTGGGTGTTCCAACTGGGGTGGGTGTTGAAAAAGTTCCAAGTGGGTAGGTATAAGTTCCAAGTTGGGGTGGGTGGAAAAACGTGGAAATGCGTTTTGATTAGGGTGGAAACCGCCACAAAACCCATAGAAATAAGGCATGTGTTAAGGTGGAAAAGTTGAGAGGAATGTTCCAATGCAAAACGGCCTTTTTCAACTTAGGGTGGAAATTTCCACCCTAGTAGGTTTGGTTGCAGTTTTCAGCATTTCAAGTTGATAGGTTTGGTCAAATTTGATACTCGATAGTTGGTTATACCTTGGTAGTAGTTTCGTTTTGTGCTTTTGATTTTGGGGCAATTAAGGTGCAGGAATTGAGAAGTTACGATCGACAAACTGGAGTTTTAAAGTGGAAAAACTTAAATTCGCAGAGTAGAAGTGTTAACTTAAAACACCACTTCACAACAACTGTTTGAACTTGGGGTGGATGTTCCAAGTGAAAAGTGGGAGTTCGATTTGAGGTGGGCGTTGAAAAAGTTCCAAGTGGGTAGGTGTAAGTTCCAAGTTGGGGTGGGTGGAAAAACGTGGAAATGCGTCTTAATTAGGGTGGAAACCGCCACAAAACCCATAAAAACAAGGCATATGTTAGAGTGGAAAAGTTCAGAGGAATGTTCCAATGCAAAACGGCTTTTTATTACTTAGGGTGGAAATTTCCACCCTAGTAGTTTTGGTTACAGTTTTCAGCATTTCAAGTTGATAGGTTTGGTCAAATTTGATACTCGATAGTTGGTTATACCTTGGTAGTAAATTCGCTATGTGTTTTTGATTTTGGGGCAGTTAAGGTGCAGGAATGAAAAAGTTAAAGTCGACAAAATGGAGTTTTAGGGTGGGAAAATTGAAACTGGCCGAGTAGAACAGTTAACTTAAAATTCCACCCCACAACAATTGTTTGAACTTGGGGTGGATATTCCAAGTGAAAAGTGGGTGTTCCAACTGGGGTGGGTGTTGAAAAAGTTCCAAGTGGGTAGGTATAAGTTCCAAGTTGGGGTGGGTGGAAAAACGTGGAAATGCGTTTTAAATCGGGTGGAAACCGGCACAAAACCCATAGAAATAAGGCATGTGTTAGGGTGGAAAAGTTGAGAGGAATGTTCCAATGCAAAACGGCCTTTTTCAACCTAGGGTGGAAATTTCCACCCTAGTAGTTTTGGTTACAGTTTTCAGCATTTCAAGTTGATAGGTTTGGTCAAATTTGATACTCGATAGTTGGTTATACCTTGGTAGTAGTTTCGCTATGTGTTTTTGATTTTGGGGCATTTAAGGTGCAGGAATGGAGAAGTTAAGGTCGACAAAATGGAGATTTAGGGTGGGAAAAGTTAAACTTGCCGAGTAGAACAGTTAACTTAAAATTCTACCCCACAACAACTGTTTGAACTTGGGGTGGATGTTCCAAGTGAAAAGTGGGTGTTCCAACTGGGGTGGGTGTTGAAAAAGTTCCAAGTGGGTAGGTATAAGTTCCAAGTTGGGGTGGGTGGAAAAACGTGGAAATGCGTCTTGATTAGGGTGGAAACCGCCACCAAACCCATAGAAATAGGGCATGTGTTAAAGTGGAAAAGTTGAGAAGAATGTTCCAATGCAAAACGGCCTTTTTCAACTTAGGGTGGAAATTTCCACCCTAGTAGTTTTGGTTACAGTTTTCAGCATTTCAAGTTGATAGGTTTGGTCAAATTTGATACTCGATAGTTGGTTATACCTTGGTAGTAGTTTCGCTTTGTGTTTTTGATTTTGGGGCAATTAAGATGCAGGAATGAAGAAGTTAAGGTCGACAAAATGGAGTTTTAGGGTGGGAAATATAAAACTGGCCGAGTAGAACAGTTAACTTAAAATTCCACCCCACAACAATTGTTTGAACTTGGGGTGGATGTTCCAAGTGAAAAGTGGGTGTTCCAACTGGGGTGGGTGTTGAAAAAGTTCCAAGTGGGTAGGTATAAGTTCCAAGTTGGGGTGGGGGGAAAAACGTGGAAAAGCGTTTTAATTAGGGTGGAAACCGCCACAAAACCCATAGAAATAAGGCATGTGTTAGGGTGGAAACGTTGAGAGGAATGTTCCAATGCAAAACGGCCTTTTTCAACTTAGGGTGGAAATTTCCACCCTAGTAGTTTTGATTACAGTTTTCAGCATTTCAAGTTGATAGGTTTGGTCAAACTTGATACTCGATAGTTGGTTATACCTTGGTAGTAGTTTCGGTATGTGTTTTAGTTTTTGGGGCAATTAAGATGCAGGAATTGAGAAGTTAGGATCGACAAAATGGAGTTTTAGGGTGGAAAAACTTAAACTCGCAGAGCAGAACAGTTAACTTAAACTTCCACTTCACAACAACTGTTTGAACTTGGGGTGGATGTTCCAAGTGAAAAGTGGGAGTTCGAATATGGGTGGGTGTTGAAAAAGTTCCAAGTGGGTAGGTATAAGTTCCAAGTTGGGGTGGGTGGAAAAACGTGGAAATGCGTCTTAATTAGGGTGGAAACCGGCACAAAACCGATAGAAATAACGCATGTGTTAGGGTGGAAAAGTTGAGAGGAATGTTCCAATGCAAAACGGCCTTTTTCAACTTAGGGTGGAAATTTCCACCCTAGTAGTTTTGGTTACAGTTTTCAGCATTTCAAGTTGATAGGTTTGGTCAAATTTGATACTCGATAGTTGGTTATACCTTGGTAGTAGTTTCGCTATGTGTTTTTGATTTTGGGGCAATTAAGGTGCAGGAATTGAGAAGTTAGGATCGACAAACTGGAGTTTTAGGGTGGAAAAACTTAAACTCGCAGAAGAGAACAGTTCACTTAAAATTCCACCCCACAACAACTGTATGAACTTGGGGTGGATGTTCCAAGTGAAAAGTAAAAGTTCCAATTGGGGTGGGTGTTGAAAAAGTTCCAAGTGGGTAGGTATAAATTCCAAGTTGATATGGGTGGAAAAACCTGAAAATGCGTCTTAATTAGGGTGGAAACCGGCACAAAACCCATAGAAATAAGGCATGTGTTAGGGTGGAAAAGTTGAAAGGAATGTTCCAATGCAAAACGGCCTTTTTCAACTTAGGGTGGAAATTTCCACCCTAGTAGTTTTGGTTACAGTTTTAAGCATTTTAAGTTGATAGGTTTGGTCAAATTTGATACTCGATAGTTGGTTGTACCTTGGTAGTAGTTTCGTTATGTGTTTTTGATTTTGGTGCAATTAAGGTGCAGGAATTGAGAAGTTAAGGTCGACAAAATGGAGTTTTAGGGTGGTGAAACTCAAACTGGCCGAGTAGAACAGTTAACTTAAAATTCTACCCCACAACAACTGTTTGAACTTGGGGTGGATGTTCCAAGTGAAAAGTGGGTGTTCCAACTGGGGTGGGTGTTGAAAAAGTTCCAAGTGGGTCGGTATAAGTTCCAAGTTGGGGTGGGTGGAAAAACGTGGAATTGCGTCTTAGTTAGGGTGGAAACCGCCACAAAACCCGTAGAAATAAAGCATGTGTTAGGGTGGAAAAGTTGAGAGGAATATTCCAATGCAAAACGGCCTTTTTCAACCTAGGGTGGAAATTTCCACCCTAGTAGTTTTGGTTACAGTTTTCAGCATTTCAAGTTGATAGGTTTGATCAAATTTGATACTCGTAAGTTGGTTATGCCTTGGTAGTAGTTTCGTTTTGTGTTTTTGATTTTGGGGCAATTAAGATGCAGGAATTGAGAAGTTAGGATCGACAAAAAGGAGTTTTAGGGTGGAAAAACTTAAACTCGCCGAGTAGAACAGTTAACTTAAAATTCCACCCCACAACAGCTGTTTGAACTTGGGGTGGATGTTCCAAGTGAAAAGTGGGAGTTCCAATTGGGGTGGGTGTTGAAAAAGTTTCAAGTGGGTAGGTATAAGTTCCAAGTTGGGGTGTGTGGAAAAATGTGGAAATGCGTCTTAATTAGGGTGGAAACCGCCACAAAACCCATAGAAATAAGGCATGTGTTAGGGTGGAAACGTTGAGAGGAATGTTCCAATGCAAAACGGCT